>CM042065.1:6120851-7320851 GCA_023512825.1 Liposcelis brunnea | reverse complement strand
CTAAAATTAGCCCCCCCCCCCCATTTCCCTGGCAAAAAAATCAGCATAATATAAAATCAGAAAAAAAACAAGTAAAGACCCTAAGGTTTTTAAAAAAAATTAAAACCTGCACACAACTCGCTTTTTTCTTCGAACAAAGAATATTTGAGATGACAATTTACAAGTCCTATGGTCGAATGTTTTATTATCAGTTTTGGAATCGCCTGATTACGCAAGCGAAACCACATGGTCGTTTTTTACGGCGTGTTATAATAACAAGTTCATAGTCATAGTTATAATATCTAGGATTTTCATAGTTATAAAATTAAATCGTTCTTGAATTATTGGGCATAAGTTGTCATAACCAGGACATTTTAGCTTAAACTATCAGTAAAAAATTGATGAACTTTTACCAAATATTCAACCAAGCATCATTTACATTTTTTTCCTAAAATCCAGTGGCGTGGCAATATTTTCGTCCCTCGTAATTTTTTCTCGGGCCCTTTCTTGTCCGAAGAAAGACCTCCGGCTTAATCTTTCTCTGGTAAACCCAAATTATGCAAGTTTTATTGGACAAAATTCAACTTAATGAGGAAATGAACAAATCAAATCTTCTCATTTTCCTGTGGAAAATTTGTAAGCTGCGAAAATAATCCAGTTTCAGGATTCCAGGCTTTTAACAAGATTTTATAAAAACGAGTTTTTAACATAAAACAAAAAAAATCAATTTCTTGACAATTTTAGAACTCGAAAACCTACATTATTACTTTTATTTCGCATGACTGGATGTCTTCGACAGATAACATGCAAAATCCCAGTAGATAAGCAAAGTTTTTTTACTTTTAAAAAAAATAATATTATCTAATTTACATTTTATTTAAAAAGTGATAAACCACCATTTGGCGGGCAAGCAGCCTCATTAATTTTGAGTCGTCCGACTGCAATTCCGATTTAATGAAAAATTTTAATATTGTGGACTTACATTTCAAACGAGGTTTATTAATCCGGGTTTCATCCAGACGTTACCACACCCCAAGAACCTGATGGTTACATGATATAAGGAAAAATAATATGAAAAATGTTTAAAAAAATTTCAGGCTGATTGATTTGTTGGAAAAATTTAAAAAAAATGGGAGTTCTTCTGTTGCATTTCAATGAAGGTTTTTAAATCTTATCTTCAATAATTGAGTTTATCCTCCAGTTTTCTCAATGCAGATGTTATTGAGCTGCCATCACTTTAAAACCTATATTGCTCATTTTAATTGTAATAATTGAAAAAAAATGTAGAGAATAATTATTCATTTTAATAGAACTCTAGTCTTGTTATCTGAAACATGTATGAAGAGAGCCAGGACTCCCCCTGAATTTGAAGAGAAAGGTCTTTGGTAACCTATGGCCTGGAGACGATGACTCTAATTATCAAAAGTGCCAACCAGCGTGGCAGAGCGCGCAATGGAGAGGTCCATTTTGGGCATAAGTCTGCGAGATCAGATCAGGAATGAAACGAACGGTAGGCAGACGCGGGTGGTGGATGGTGGTAAGGCGTGCTGCAGAGCTTAAGTGGCAGTGGGTAGGACATGTAGCCAGGCAGGACCAGGAGCGGTGGGCAGCAACATTAACTTAATGGAGGCCGTGCAGGAAAGTTGGGGAAGACGTCAAAAACGGTGGCTCGACGATATCATTCAACTGCAGGAAGGGGTTGGTTCTAAGGTCGCGACCACAGTCTTCCAGGTCTTGAAACTCTTGTTGATCTCCATGGCAACGCAGACTCCGACATTGAATATGATTTTAGTTCATGCAGATAGATCACACTAGTGTACCAGAGGCCGATCAATAAAATTGATCGCTTTAGAGACCCATTAGTAGTGTCCTCCGCATTTCATTAACTCAACATCTTGATTTTGCGTCATCAGGTTTCAAATCTCCCTTAATACTGCAGAGATACCCTCTAATCAAGCTATAAATTAAAGTTTAGGAGAGAAACTAATTCACCCAATGATTCATCAAAAAGTAGTTCGGTAAAACCAAACATGGAAGCCGGTTTCCCTTTTATAAAATCAAGCGGTCAAAGCTCCGCGGAATTTTCCCTCCATCCCGAAACAAATGAACTTCAAACTGTTTACTCCTACCATGCGCAAAAAAAACGTTTTTTTAAAAACAACAGTTATAACTCCTTAATTAAATAAGTGGGAAAATTATCGCTTTCAGTCATGAAAATTACAATACGCTGTGGAAAATCACATCCATTCAAATGAACCAGACGTAAATGAGTCATTGAATTAGCCCAGAACCTACCAACGTCAAATAAAAAGTTCGCACCTATCGCCAATAGACAAAAAAATGGGAAACAACTAATCAACTAGCAGTGGGATTATACTTGAATTCCTTGATTCACAAAAAATAAAAACGAATTCAACAAACAAACAACCATAACTCGACTTAGGCGCTGCCGAACCCGTTTTCTTACGATTCAAACCTGAACGGAAACCTAAAAAGACGATTAGGTTCGCTAGCGATTTGCAGTTAAACACATCTTTGGTCGAACGTTGCTGATATTAGATGTGTGGTCAATATTTTCTCCAAAGGGAATTTCCATGTGGTCTTTGTTTATGAACGAATTATAATCATTTCCAATGCGTAACGCGCCAAGTAACATCGTATACATGAAAATTTTAGCGGTGATAGTGCGCGATTCGGCTTTTTAAAAAATTGTTTAATTAAAAAAAATACTGTGATATATTAGTTAAAAGAAAATGTCGAAAATTTATTTATTTTTTATTTTTTTAATAACGGTCGTTTGCGCGACGACGACCGAATATTTAGAAAATACACCGACGGAAGACTTAGTGACATCCGATTACGCGACAGAAGTGCCGGGTACCGAGAAAACGAAATCAGAAGTTCCGGGTGATAAATCTATAGTGATTAATTCGAATAAACAATTAGTGAATTCGACGGAATTAAAACCGTTGAATACAGAAAACGTTATTAAAATTCGATTAAACGATAGCGAAGAAATTGAAATAAAACCTAATAGCATTTCGCGTGAGCAATTAGTAAGATTTAGGAAATATTTAAATAGGAAAGGGATTACGATTAAACATTTAGACACGAAAACGGATCCGGAACCGTCCGATAGTGTGGACGATAGGAGAAAAGTGAAAGAAATCCGGCAGTTAAATCAAATCGTTGATAAGTTGAAGGAAAATTTTCCGGAGAAGTTATCAGATGTAACTGCCGAGGATATTCTGCCGCTTTTGCCGAGGAATTTGTCGACGCTATTGCCGATTATTCATAATTTGAAGACGGATAGATGTAGAAGGCATGCGGAGTATTTTTTGAACGGGCTTCATAACCTGACAAAATGGGCTGTGCAAAGTAAGTTTTCAAATAAAAACAGGGACAAAATTTTTTCGGTGCTGAACGTTCAGAAAAATCTACTGACAGTTTCCTTAAAATGTTCCGAATCGCAAGCCAAATATTCGATGTGGAGAGCTAGCATTTTTTCTGGCCCAGTTCGAGAGCCAAAATTTCTTTTTCGACATTCAAAGCATGTACATTGTCCAATCTAGTGACAACTCATAATGTTCCATGTATGGTGCCGGCTATGATGCTCCTTGAGCTAGGAGTGCTGCAAGTCGATCCAATCTACTCATGATGCCCCGAGCTCGAGCTCCAAAAATTTCTCACAATGCTTTCTGTTGGGAGCGAAATTATCATATGATTCTATGTTTTTGTTGCTCTAGCCAAATTTTCTAGTAATTTTATGTCTGCAGAAAAAATTTCTCATGTTTTCATATCTGAAGCCAAATATTCTGATGCTATGTTGAAAGTCAAAACTTTTCATAATTCTGTCGAGAGCAAAAATAATTCTTTGTCGAAATCCAAGTGTCTCATAATAAAATGCCGAGAGGGAAAATTTTTTATAAATTTCTACAGCTAATATTTCTTATAGTTCTACGCCTAGTGTTAAATTTAATCATAATTTTTTGCCAAAAGCCAAGATCTCAGGCCCCCCCGCAGAAAGTTTATTCGAGGGCCCTCCCTGAATTTTTTACAACTTTTTATCAAGTGCAAAATTACTTTCTTGCTGACAGACCGGGTGCCCCTGTAACCCCTGAGCCCCCCGACTGGGGGGTGGTTGCTAGGCCAGTGCTTTCATTTGCTTCAAAATTTATTTGGAGGAACTCTTGCATTTGCTCTGAAATTTTTATCTAGCGCGAAATTACTTCCTGCTGAAAGACAGGGGGCCCCTTTCTCTGTGGCCCCCCCCCCCCTCCCTTCCACGACCGCGGAGGTTGCGGGGGTGACTGCTACGCCAATGAATCTTGTCAATCTATGGTAAGACTCAAAATTGGTTAAATTTTACGCCAAGAGCAGAATTTTCATATAATTTTATCCTAAAAAGCCAAAATTTCAGATTTCATATAATTTTATCCTAAAAAGCCAAAATTTCAGATTTCATATAATTTTATCCTAAAAAGCCAAAATTTCAGATTTCATATAATTTTATCCTAAAAAGCCAAAATTTCAGATTTCATATAATTTTATCCTAAAAAGCCAAAATTTCTCATATTTTTCGCAGAGTTCCAAAGTTTCCCATTACTCTTCGTTGAGAGTCATATCAAGGAGGCAGATTCTCTATAATAACATTTTTACATCTGACTTTAAAATTTTTAATGGTCGGGGCCAGAATCTCTAGTGATGACGCTCATCGTCAAATTTTCTTCTAATGCCGAAAATTTCGATCCTCGCATTGAGCCCTCAAATTTTCCATAGTGCCCCATATTAAGCCTCCCAATTTTTTTTACATTTTCCCATATTACGCGCTAACATTTTTCTTAATTTTTTAAAAAACTTTTAAAGCATTTTTAATTACAACAAAAAAACCCATTTTAAATAACAATTTTTTCTTCCATGTCCGTTCATTAATCGCTAATAACACAATTATCTCCCTTGTAATCGATTTCATAAGCACTACAACCATAAATTACAACTCTTTAAATGGGGCTATGGCATCCAGGCAGTAGCGAACCCGACAAAAAAAAATATCCGCAATCCTCAATCAATTAAAGTCTGAAACTCATTAGTCATCTCATGTTTTTAAACACAAGGGGCTAATTAATAGCTTTTCGTAGTACAACAAGAACTACATATTTGTTTTTTTATTTATTTACTTTAAAATCATCAGTCATACTTAAAGGCTAGCTAGTAATCATAAATATACTATACAGCACTTGGCCATTCCCTATTTATTATTAATTGGTTCATTCAAGGATGTGAAAATTGTTTCGTGCAACATGGGTATCCTCGTTAGCTCCGCAAAATTTATTTTTTGTGGAGATAAAGTTAATATAAAAACGAGAACATTCCAGAGAATTATTGAGGTAGAAAAATTTCCCCAAGGACGTATAAAAATCACCCGAAAATGACGAGACAATTCCGTTCTTCCTAATTATGTGAAATGTTTGGCCCAAGGGATGCCGTACCGTTTTGATAAATTTTGAATGAATATGGATTAATGGTTTTTTTCCGCGATGATAAGAAAAATAAACTTCGGGTTTTAATTCGAAACGCCATAAAATTTTTTTAGAGGTTAATAAAGAAATTAACAGAAGTTCCGGAGTGCTTGAACTTTTAGTGTATTCGATTTTTTTTTCAAAATTTTTGAGAAAAATTATCAGAAAACCTTGAAGCACTATTAAAAATCGATTAAATAAATCAAAACAGAAAAAAGTTTAGTGAAGTTTTTTGCTATTAAAAGGGAGAGAACTTGCGAAAAAGGCCTTCAAACCTAGAAGCCTAATTCAAGGATAGAATGCACATAAAAGGCCTGGCTTTTTCAAAAAAAAATTGATGGAGAGCTTTAGTTTGACCGTCTAGGAGTGGCCCAGGCTAAGTAAAGTGCACAGACAAGTTTGACTAGGATTATGCAACTTCTCGGAAATTCCGAATTTCTTTCCTTACGGAAAAAATGTGAAAAAATCAGGGAAAAAATTAAATTGCCGGATCAAGTTTTATTTCAACTATAGGCTTAGTTAGTTGGTGCCTTACACGAGCTTAATATTGTTGATGGGAGTGCCCTAAAGTCTCATGATTTTCTGAGGTAAGTCGAGTCTAAAATAAACCTGATGATTCAAGATTTGAATTAGACTTCGCTTTAAAAAAATAGGTTTAGGCCTTTATCCGCTCAAAAAAGGTCGAATAGGGCTTCTAGCAGCTCTAATGCCTTTCATAGGCCTAATCTGAGTTCCTAACAGCACGAATAACCTTAGCTCAGCCTTCCATTAACTATAAAAGATTAAATTTGGGTATCTAGCGACCCTAATATTTAGCGACCCCTTTATAATGGCTTTAAATGCATTTGCCTTTAGCCTTTGTCATTTTTAAGTAAAATTTAAGCCTCTATTGACCTCAAAGGACTTAACTCAAGACTTAAACAGCTCTTAAGAGCTTATGTAAGGCTCTGAAGAGAATTTTATTGACTTCTAAGAGCTGAAATGGGCTCAACTTGAGCGTCTGCTAGTTGCGGCCCACTGCAGCCGACAAGCCTCGATCACACTACTGATCAGCGGTTATCCCGTGAGCCTTCGGATCTCCTCATTCTAGCGCATCCTCAGAAACCCAGCCACCGAATCTCTCGCCATAAGTCACAGCCGAATCACAGCCATAAGTGGCCGTTGGGCGTATGACTCCATTATATATACGGTAACCTTCGCTCGCCTCGAAAGCACTCGGCTGCGGAGAAGATGGCCCAGAGCAAATAGACAGCGATCTCCACTCTGTGTCCGGGCAGCGACCTCCCTGCTGATATCATTGTCGCTAGTGATGAAGGGTCCCGGAATTCGGTCACATTCTTGAACCTCATACCTTCTACCCCCAGAGGAATCACATCCAAGCGAAGATATTTGGCCAAAATTTAAAAACAACAATGAACCAAAACTTCTTCCAAACATTTTATGAAAATGACCTTTACATGGCTAGGAAAATTTTTTTCTCCCTTGAGGAAATTCCCTAACCCTGGCCCAAATCATCTCTTTTATCACCATTTCCTTTTAAATTCCTAACTGTCAATTTTCCTAGCTTAAGGCGACAGATTCATATCGAAATGATTTATAAGACGTTAGAAAAATCCACAAAGACGCCGAAAAACAAAACGCTCACTCACTTCCCATCAAAAAAAAAAGCTTGCCCATGAATTTTCCTCTTTTTCAGACGGAAAAGAAAGTCGACAAAAATTCGCCTTTCCCACACACGAAAAAAAAACCCGTTCTTGCTAAATACCGGTCTAAGCCTTCAAAAAAAAAAAAAAAAGACAATGCGGAACACATGTATAAAACTGAAGATACCTAAAAACAAAACAGAAAAAATTGTATCAAATAACAAGAGGGTTCATTACGTGTTAGAAGGTCAATTACAACCTGAATTAGCTATTTTAGACGTTCCTAGATCGGTACAAGGCTGATATTAATAATGTGATCGCACTTCTTAGCGTAACGTTTCGTAATAAAATTACGCGATATACGAAAACGAGAAACCGTGACATCTAAAATTAGGCGAATACACTCTCACGTCAAATGTATTCCAATAAAAATCAATTAACACCTCTCTGGCAAATTTAAAATTTCAGCAGAATTCTTTTTTACGGAACTATAGCTGAACCAATATCAGGAGCAGAAATTGCGGAAGATATATTTGTTTATAATTCTTAATGACCTTGTGCTGATAGACAAGGAGATATGTATAACGAAAAAAAAAACAACAATCCTAACAAAAAATAAATAAATAAATTGTCCCATCAAAATTACTGACCTTTGCTTCCCCATTTATCGCTTTATTAGCTTCTCCTGACAATTTCATAAAAAAAAAAATTATTATGAAATTGCATAATCAAATTAAAAGGACAATTTTATATAAGTAAAGCTCACGTTGTTTTTTATGCAGAAAAAAAAAAGAAAATAGGGAGTTACATCACGAATGCACTTGATATTGATACGAATCAATGTCATGACTCAATGAATCATTGTTCTTTCTCCTTACAAAGAATCACCGTTTTTGAACGGGTTCCAAAAATCGTGATGATATCAATTTTAAAGTCTGGAGACGTTCGGGAAGAAAACTAGTCTAGGAAGTGGTTAAATAAAATAAGAACGAAGGCATTTTGTTATTATTAGCATGGTAAAAACCTATTCGAAGGCCAAACATGCGAATATTTTAATTCCTATTTAAACACTTGATTTGCAAAGTAAACAATGCACATAAATCCAGACTATATAGAGATAGGATCTGCGTGCGTAGAAAATTGATATCGGCCGAATTGGGATGAGTCATGATTAGGATAGGTCGTTATGGCCACGTGGATTTTTTTTTTGAAAGGTGCATCTTGATAATTGATCTATTGATAAAACTTACAAAGGATTCAAGATTTTTATGGTCGTGAGATGCATCTATGACGTAACTGGGTTTATTAAAGGAGCAGTCCGCGCAAAATTTCAATTATTTTTTTATTTTTATCGGGTAAATCTACTTTGCAGACCGGCCCAGTATTTGCCAGCAACCCAGAACCATACATTTTTTCTTGCCGGCGACCCCGGATTCGGTTTCTCCTCTTTGAGAAGAACCTTTTCCACTTTCCCCCCTTCCGGGGTCGCCGGCAAGAAAATCGAAAAAATTCAAGGTCGCTGGCAAGGATAAAAGATTGGGAAATTTCGAAAGGGTGAGGGGGGGAAGGGGGGAAAAGTGGAAAAGGTTCTTCTCAAAGAGGAGAAACCGAATCCGGGGTCGCCGGCAAGAAAAAATGTATACTTCTGGGTTGCTGGCAAATACTGGGCCGGTCTGCAAATTAGTCCCACCCATTTTTATCTGCGATAGATGATAATGGAGATAAGGCGAACGACAAATTATTTGCTGACAAATGATTACGTAGCAAGTGGTACTCTTTTAGTCGCTCACCATTCATTGCTATATTAACACATGGTTTTTGTTCGGTAAAATCGATGTGCGCCCTATTTTTTTTTAGTTTTTGTAGTTCACTGGATTTCTTTTCCTGATCCTGATGAAAGTGCGTTTTTAATTTCGTTTTTAAAAAGTTTTAAAACCTTAATTTGTTTGAGAATTAGATATTATTGTGAAATGGTTAAATAATAATTTGCGTGCGCGGAACTTCCATTAACTCGTTTTTTTTTTTTTTTAATATTTAAATGTGACTTGTTATTTAAAATGCCTCTTTACTGCTGTGCTTACGGTTGCAATTCAAAATCCGGGAAAACGGAAGGTGTGAGTTTTTTTAATTTTCCTGATAGAGAAAAATCGCCGAGCCGGTTTAAAGCATGGGTGAAGAGGGTGAATAGGAAAAATTTTACACCAAGTAATCATACCCGAATATGTTCGCGGCATTTTATGGAAGATGATTTTGAACTAAGCTCTTCTTTAAAAATACAATTAATGCCGGGGTACACAAACCGAAAATATTTAAAAAAAGAAGCAATACCCTCACAAAATTTAAAAGGAGAGGGTAAAATTGAAAACAAACAATCACCAAAACTGAAACGTCGGAGAAAAAGCACCTATCAGCGGAAAAAAATAGTTCAAGAAGTCTGCGAAGAAATCAAAAATTTAGAAGAAGCTCATCATTCAAACTATGAAGACGCCGATGGAGAAGAGTTAGAATCTTATTTAAACGAAAATGATAAAGAAGTACAGTGCGAAATGGGGAGAGAAATTTTACGCAATCTTGAAACTGAAAGCTCTATCTAAGAAAATGTCGATCTGGACGTTTCCTTTTGTGTATGTGATGTCAATAATAAAAAGGGATTTTAAAAAAAGTTAATTAAACAAATTATTTGAACTAATTCTACGTCATAAAATATTCGGAGTTTTTGTGATTGTTACGAATTTAGTTTAACAAACATGAAAGTTACAAACAATTAGCTTAGACACTGCCAAATCATAAAATTCGGAGTTTTATAAAGTTGACAAAATTGTGGGGTCCATTGAACAAACTCTGAGATTATAAAAACTCAATTGAACAAATTCTGAGGTCATCAAATTTAGTTGAACAAAGTTTAAGGTTCGTGAAAAATTAATCCAACAAATTCTGGTCATAAAAATCAAATTAAACAAAGGTTTAATAATGAAAACTTATTTGAACAAATTTTGTTCATTTAAAATTTTCCTAATGAGATTTTAAGGTAATAATAAATTGAGACCCAATAAATCCGAAAAACTTTTTAGGTTCTTTTTCCTCAAGTTCATCATTTCCGCATTTTTTGCCAATAAAAGTGCATCATAAAAAATTTTAATTACTAGTAAAAAAAAACGCCTGAATATTGTTTCTAACTAATCATGTGAAAGTTAGCTTCTTTCGCTTTTATCCTTACGACAAGGGTAAGGTTTAAACTTTTTTTTCAAAGTAAACTACTCTTTATAAACCTAGGTTGACTTCTAGACTTTAGCAAGGTCCAGACGGTGTGGAATAAATAATCTTTATATAGATCATTCAACTTTCCGTTTAATAGTCGTTCTTACAACTACCGGAAATTCCTTTTTCCTAATGACCAGAGCTCTGACATTTAATCACATGTGGAGCTACAGGGATTTTAGACTGTTCAAGTGCCACGAAAGATATTTAGCGACATTCATTTGCCCTATCAAAAATCAGAAATAAAGCAACAAACCGCTCTTCAAACCTAAAATTGATAAATGATGACAACACACACCGACCAAATATTCAAGTTATTTAACACGACTCAAACTAACCATCTGCAAATGATCAAGATTTTTTTTTATCTTAAAACCATTCAAGTTTGTATTTAATAATAATTGCATAATATAGGAAAGAATGAGGCCGACCAGTATTGAGCATTACTCATCTGCTAAAAACAAGATTTTTTATCTTGACTCGTGTGTCACCTAATTCAGTTCCTCCATTTTCAAAACTTCTCATTTTCGCCCTTTACCTAAAAAAATTTAGTTTTTTTAGCCCAAAGATCAAAGATTAATAACAATCCTTATAATCAATTTCAAACACGTGTATAAACTCCTCACTTAAATCTTACTTTCAAAGACACACATCCGAAAATAATTAAACAAAGATTGCACAACACGCGTAATAAATGGACGCTATTTTTTTTTTTTTCATGCGAATTTAAATTTTTTTTGTAATAATTAAGGACCATGCACCTGAAGATTCAGTGATAGCAAGGACTTTATATTGATTTAGGTTACCACCACGGTCATATCAAAACCGATATGTTAATAATCCTACTTTCATAACTTTTACACCTGAAGACCTTGCATTTTCTGAAGCATATAGCCTGCTTTCAAACTTGTTTTGTAAAAAAATAATAACAAAAAAATTAAACGTTCATTCAAAGCGCATATTACGCGTAACTTGTCATCGTAATTCATAAAACGGCGATACAGGGCCCGAAGAAACTATTGCTGAACCACGGATTTTAATTTAGACGCCTCCTACATAACTGGTGGCCCGCAAGTCGGGAACTGCCAACCGACCTCATCCCTGGATTCTTTCTAGACAAAGCTGCGGCCTTTCTTAAGGTCTTTGACTTGTAGGGAGTCCTCCAAGAACCTGCTTTGTCATTTGCGATGGGGGCGCACGCACTAGGCCCTGTTCTGGCGTGCCTTGATCGCACTGGTAATCAAAGGCTGCCCAGTAAGCCTTCAAATCTCCTCACTGGAGCACATCCATTAATACCAGTTGAACTCTGGCCATAATTCCTCCTGCGAAGATAAATTCTTCTTCTTCTTTAAATGCCCGCTCCTCGTCGGAGATTGGCCATCATCATGGTGATCCTAACTTTGGAGGCTGCCGAACGAAAAAGGGATACCGAATTTTGGCCGTACCAGTCTCTTAGATTCTTGAGCCAGGATATTTTCCTCCGACCCGGTCTACGCCTGCCCTCAATCTTCCCCTCCATCACCAGCTGCATAAGGCGATACTTTCCGTTACGAATAATATGGCCGAAATATTCAAGCCTTCGCCTCTTGATCTCGAAGAGCACCGAAGATAAATTAAAAAGATCTCGAAGATAAATTAATCCTTCCTTATTTCTTTTTAGTGTTCGACGCCGGCACCAAAATCCCAGAAGGCGTCTTATTCGGTTCATCATATCATTTCGGGAACTTCGATGAGTGCATTAACGTAGCCGTAGATCTCCCAAATGAAAACGGCGAAGAAGACACCCTCAAGGGCCAATACTGTCTGGCCACAGTCATTTTATCAGGATTCGAAAAAGAACGAGACATCGACGAAATGGACGATGATTCGTTTTATCTAAGTCACACCGCTTGGGACACTCTTAAGGTATGAAAACATTAGTTAATAAATTTAAAAATTAGTTTCCGTTATGAAATGATTCAATGATTAGCGGATATTGCCCAAGTTGAAAAATTATTGCACTGTTATTATTCATTTTATGGTTTGGAAAAACGTCCTGAAGAAGAAATAGAAGGTTAAAGCAATTAGAGTAATGCCTATTAAAAGAGTCAATGAAACTTATTTAAGATTTTTAGCCGGGAGCGATTCCCTTAACTATCAAAATAATTTTAAAAGCATAATGTTTCATAATAATTGAAGAATCATTAATGGATCACATGTTTATGGTTCAATACACCGAAAAATATTTTGCATTTACTTTTTTTTTTAGCGACGCCTAATTTTTCACTGCCCCAGACCGCAAAATTAAAATTATAGTAATTTTCCGTTAAACTTTTAGCACATTCACTGACCAGCGCAGTATTTAATTAGCAAGGCCGTTCAATTTTTCTCACGCTTAAATTACAAGAGGCGAATTTCGCCACTTTTCCTAAAAATTAAATTCATCTTCCCGAGAGCCCCTCAGCTTTTTTAAAAATTTCCTGGCTACGCTTCTCAGACATAATGAATTAATCTTTGCGGATTCTCTTTAAGATAAAAAAAAATCATTGACATTCTCAAAAGCTATAACGGCTAAAACGAGGAAAAGAAACGTATTGCCAATAAACACGATCACGTCCTTAAGCAAACATACGCCTAAAACAAGGGATTTTTCTAGAATTTTAAACAATAGCTAAAAGAATAATACGTGTAAGGAATATCTGGTCGTCACCCGGCTTTTATCTCAAACGCGATAAAGGCAACGACGGTGGAGATTTTTTTTTCTTTTTCCTAAAACCTCCTTATTTATTTTTAATGAGTTTGGTTTTGTTCCGTTAGGAAGTTCCCCTCCAGCTTTGGGAATATTCTGATATCGGTAACCACTCGAATGTCACTGATACGATAACTCATTTCCAAAACTTCTTTTCGGTAATAAATTTTTTTGTGGTTTTGTTTTAGATACCAAAGACTAGAAGAGGATATAGAAAAGATGTCATTCACTGGTCTTTTTGCCTACCCGCAGCGTGTTCTCATGAAGAAGTACAAGACTTTTTAACTAGTGCAGTAGATGTATCAAGTATTAAGGGCCTGCAATTATCGTTTGAAGTACCTTCTAATATGTGTCAAGTTAAAAGGGAGTTATCACTTGACAATTATGATATTTCACTTGGGTAAGTTTATTAGGATTAGCTAACACGAACATTTTTTGTATATAAACGTCTTTATCCGGTCAATTATTCTGACTACTCTATAGAGACTAGAGTTTCACTTTCTATCAGTTTTTAATCGAAAGGATATTTTAGTCGCAGTAAATTTTTAAAACTTTGCCTTTTGACCAGCTAATTAAAAATTACTAGATCGACTTGGCCAAGAGCAGAAACACGTGTTTCCTTCTACAACAAATTCCTTCTCTGCTCAAGCTCCCCAAAAAATTACCGCTTTTGAGAAAATAAGAAATTTCCCTAATTCTCCATTGCCGGTTGCAGCAAAATCCGGATTTCACTTAAAAATCTGAAATTATCATCGATATCAATATTACTGATAATTAATAGTAAATTAATAAAATTCCTTAATTTTTTATTAAAACAATCATTGAAAAATTTCATTCCAGAAAAGTTTTTTTAAAAAAATGGGCAAAAATTAGCAAGAAATGAAAATTAAAAATTTAATTAATTTCCTTAACTAAGAAAATTTGTTCCTTAATTTTATCTTTTATTGTTATCATCATCATTTCCTTAATAAAAAAAAATGTTTCTTTCCTTGATTTTCTCCCTTTAATTTTTATTCCTTTTTTATTATTAATTAAAAGTGAATCAATTTCATAATTTCAGAAATTTTAATTTGTTTATTAAAAAGAATTAATTAATGATGAGAATTGCTGATAACATTGACTAGAAATCTTTGTCATATCATAAAAAAAGCAATCAAAGCCTCCTCACATATTTAATTTTTTCACCAATTTCCCTTCGAATGTTTTTCACAAATCGATTTCATAGTTAGTCTTTAGTTTTTCTTCTCGTTTTCATTGAAAGGGACTTAATAATTGATTCCACATTACTTTTATTACTTGATATGTTTACTTTTAAAAGGCTAGCCTTAATTTTTTTTTTTGCTTTCCCGACAATTTATTTCCCTTGAATCCTCTAGTTTTTACCGGAACTAGCTTTTTAAGGAAAAACATAAAAAAAAAATCTTCAAGCTATTTTTATTAACTTGCAAATATTAAAAACTGCCAATAATCCAGATTGACCGGATCTCATCCCGATAAGAGGAAAGAAGCTGACCTTCCTTGAATTTAAATTAAACTAAATCATTGCCAAAAAAATTAAATAAAAATCCACAACCGGAAACTTCCCTTATTTAAAAAAATTTTCAATTCTCTTTTCAGGATGGTCTTCGCCGCATTTTTCTTAGTCATAGGAATAGCCACAGTCTACGACATATTCATATCTCAAAATTCAACAGAAGGACCATCAAATAGTAAGTTCAATTAAAAATTTTAACGAAAACCTTGACCGTACTAAATGACCCGGTTAGCGACACTAAAAATACCCGAAAAAACAAAAATTCTCTTAATAAATCTACAATAGTTAATTTTTCAACGTTAAAGTTCAAGGTTGAAGAATCATGCTTAACATTTAATGCAAATCTAGGCCTATTATGTAACTGATTACGACCCTGTTTAACTGTACATCTCCTCTTTTTCTCCATTTCACATAATAATCCTCCAGTACGAAAAAAATCGGAAAAAATAATGACATTTTAACGAGATCAGGTTAGAAATAAAAATCTAGATGCACGATGTAATTCAAGATCAGCATTCTTACCACTTTTTTTTGAATCGTAAACGTCCTTAGCAAAAAGTTATGTAATTGTCTTCTAAACTCGTGTTCTCGCTTTGTTAAAATTTTTTTTTGGGATCTACTTTTTCTAAAATTGAAAGTAAACAAATTAATTACGTAAGAACTTATCATAAAAAATTAATTTTTTTACAGGCATGTACCCGAGAATCCTGTTATGCTTCTCCGCATACACCAACATTATTAAACTCGCCGCCTACAGCCCATCGACTTTCAACTTAGACAGCATTTTCGGGATCAAAGCGATTACTATGATTCTTATATTAATGGGGCATGCAACTGCGTTTTTGATCGGAGGCCCTAGCATGAACTCTAATTTCAAAGAAGAGGTAATTTTTGCTGAACACTTTAACCCGCATTTTATGTTCAAAAAATAATTCAACAAAAATTTTATTTCCAGGCTGTTTTAAAAGTAGAAAATGGAATCCTCCTAAACAATCCACTACTCGTCGATACGTTCCTAATGATCGGAGCTTTCCTCCTATGCAGACTCCTCCTAGCTGAATTAGACAAGCGAAAGTTTATTAACCCAGTTGTGATATACGTAGCAAGAATAATAAGGTAGGAACCGTATTTTAGTTGTCAAACTACTATTTCACGATCTATTAGCATAAATATTAAACTGCCGGGTAATATTTATATTAATCGATCAAAATATTTCTTTGATAAAAAAAAAAAACTCTTCCACTGAAATAACTGGGTGAAGGATGTTTACTTTTTAAAATTTTAAAATTAATGATTTATGATGATTTCCAGGTTAACTCCAGCTTATGCTGTTGTAATCGCGATATATTGTACCTGGTTTTATAAAATCGATTCCGGGCCGTTGTGGGAAGCCAAAATTGGATTGGAAAGGGAGAGATGTATCAATTCGTGGTGGGCTAATGTGCTGTATATCAACAATTATGTAAACAATGAGTTCTTGGTAAGTTGATTTTTTGGTAATTATTAAAAACATGGGCGTAGGCGTCGGGACGCCACTGCAATCAGCAAGACCTGGATTTTTATCCAGGTACTCGACCGGGAGGTCACTAAACATCTCTGGTGGAGGGCAGCATTAGCCACCAGTATTTTCTTCAACCGCCTAATACTGAACTTGCAGGCCCTAAGAAGTGTACTTGAACCGGCTGCAATACTACAGTGCAGAAGACAAGAGGGGAACCACTACACTATTATCTCCCTTAGAATAGCCGTCGTTTTTGCCTTAAACAGGATAGATGAGAATGTGGATAAATTTGGGGGTCGCTTATGCTTGGATACGAGTCCGGCACACAAAGAAAATTAAAAAAATTAAAAGAGCTGACTTCTAAAGCTAATGAACTTACCTTGTTCATGTATCCTGGGCTCTTCTGTCATTATTAGCTAATGGTGACACCTGAAAATAACAGAAAATAGCCGGTTAAAATCAAATTCCGTTTATGCCAAAAATTTTAAAATCGCAAATTCATTATTATTGTTAATTCTTCAATTAATAATAAAGAATTAGCAAAAAAAATCATCAAAAAAAATTTTAAATACCGAAAAATTTGCTTTGAAATTCAAATTCTAGAAAGCCCGCCAAAAACCAACCATGATTTTATGACGTCACAACTGGAGTCGGATCCTTTGTTCCTATTGGTAAAATTTTCGCGCGCAAAAAAATCAGCCAATGAAATAAGAGAATTCAACTCAGTTGTGACGTCATTAGCTCAAACATGGCGTATGGTGATTTTTGGCGGGCTTTCTAAAATTTGAATTTCAAATTGAATTTTTACCTGTTTAATAAAATTTATTTGACCAATTTTTTTTTTGGTAAACCTTAAGTAAGAATTTAAGGACCGGTTAATGACGTTTTAAAAATTCATGCAAGTAGCCTATTCATTTTTCTGGTCAGATTTATATTCTGAAAAAATTTTCTCAGCTTAATATTGGAAACAAATTCCTAGATATCGTAAACTTCGAATCATGCTGCAAAATGATTTTCACTACAAAAGTTTATTGTCCTTATACTAATCTAATTGTTTTTTCTTTCTTTCACAGTGTATGTTCCAGTCGTGGTACCTCGCCGTAGACACTCAATTTTTCTTCTTAGCACCAATAATAATCTATCCATTATGGAGATGGCCTGTCTTCGGTGAAATCTCCCTGTTCATCGTGACGGTCGTATCAATAATAATCCCATTCGCTGTAACCTTTATCCATCAATTAGACCCAGTCTTAATGATGTACGCTAGGTAAGTCTCTAACGTCACCAAAACCCGCGCTAAAAAATCCTTTCTTTATTAATAATTCCATTTATTATCGTTTGCAGAGAAATTAGCGATCTTTCCTCGAATCCAATGTACAAATCAACGTACATAAAGACTCACATGCGAGGGATGTCGTACACAATGGGTTTATTATTAGGATATGTGATTCATAGGATACAATCCTCAGGTTATAAAGTTCCAAAGGCAATGATATGGTGCGGTTGGATCATCGGTTCCTTCTCGTCCATATCCGCCATGTTTAGCGTTAGCGTTTTTTACTATAGACCGTACGATGCGTTCGAATCGGCTGCGTACGCCGCTTTGCATAGAGTTGGATGGTGTTTAGGCGTTGCTTGGGTGATCTTCGCTTGTGTCACAAACAATGCAGGTTAGTATTTTAAGATCTACAGAGTGAAATCGGTGAACAGGTTCTGAAATCAGTTTTAATGAAAAGAGACCTTGTTGAGGAACCACCGAGATATTAAAATTGCACCACTTAGACATTCAACTGCTTCTGCAAACTGCATGGTTCCTCAAATTAGTGAAACGTCCCTTTAGATCGAAAAACGAGCTTTTGAGCTCATCTAAAAATTTAAATTCTTCATGCTCTCCCTGTAAATATTTTTTTTTTCTCTAGTTGACAACTTCTAATGAGCTAATTTTCTTTTCAGGCAAATTAAACTCTTTCCTATCAGGGAAAGCATGGGTTCCTATTAGTCGATTAAGCTATTGTGCATATCTCGTTAACGGTTTAGTAGAACTACACACTATTGGCACTCTCAGGCACACTCGTTATCTTACAAATCTCGATGTAGTAAGTATTTACAATTAACAACATTCTTATCCTAAATATTTTTTACAAAAAATTCTAAACCTAAATTTTATTTACAGGCTAAAGAAACAATGTCTCATATTCTATTAACTTACGGACTCGCATTATTCTTTTCAATAATCTTCGAAGCGCCAATTTTAGGAATCGAAAGTCTTTTGCTCAAAAAAGCAACATCTAGCAAAAACGACAAAACAACAACGACTAGTTCGCTGTCTGTCGAATCTCAAGGATCAGCGGAAACGACAACAACAAATTCAAACGCTTAGCCCTTCGTGATTATTTTAGAAAATCATAATGCGTGTTCCTATTTATTATTATTAAAAAAAAAAAATATGGCTGTAGTCTTCTTTTGATTTTTAAGCAGGCGGGAACGACCAATTTTTTTATAAAATAATTTATTTATTTATTTTTTTAACAAAGTATTAATAATTTTTCTTTTGAAGTATTTAGTGCCATTAAAAGAAAACTTTTTTTACAACAATAAATTTAATTTTGCACACTTACAATTTTTCTGTCGTTACTCGTCTTGAAATGATAATTGCTCAATTAAACGTGTCATAGTGCCTGCATAATTCTAATTTTTAAAAAATGGCCAGCTGAGATCTATAATTTGTAGAGTTAAGGACTATTATAGCCTCGGTTTAAAGACTAGAACCCAGCCAAAGTACAAAGCATTTGATAAGTCTCGTGATTTCTTATTTTGTGTGCAAATTCATTTGTTATAGAAAAATGCGGTTTCGATATAGTTGTAGTAATTTTGTATTATTATATTTTTTATTATTTTATAAAAATGGCATTTTCACATTGAAAATGTCTTATAATTAGAAAAAAAATTAAATTTGAGTGAAACAATAATTAGTTACCAATTTAAAATTATGAAAGTTTGTTTTTGAATGGTCTCTTAAAATTTTGTATAGCTTAGCTCTTGTCCACCAAAAAGAAATGGATACTGTGATTGTTTCATCCAAAATAAAAATTCAAAAAAAAAAATTGTTTCGAAATAACGAAACTATAACAAGGTGGTTTTTTCGTTGTTACCTGAATAATAATTATATTTTTTTTGTCAAAATAAACGAAATTTTAAAAAAAATGATCTTTTTTTATTGAAGCGGTTTATAGTTGAGCGTTATTGGGTAATTCATTGCGCATTTACTATTTCACTAATTCACACCATTTCACTAATACTCTAGTGGAGGCTATAGAGTGGCTTCAACATTACTCGATCCGCCGTCCAGTGGACATAACAGTATTGCACTAGGGGTGTGTAAAATAGCATATTTTGCATTAGTTTTGTTTCTCTTTTTTTTTTTTTTGAAACTCTGAGGGGCAGAATCTGGGCGTAATGGAGATTGGGTTCGAAGGGATGATCGTAACGATCGATTGGAAAATTGGGATGGTGATTCTTGCGAACTAGGTGTCCTTTGAGGGACTGGTGGGGGAGTTGGATCCCTTTTTCCTTTCACAGGTAACGGGGGACAAGACATAACACTTTGATCGGGATTTGAATCAGAATTTGCATTATCATCAGTTGGTGCATGCACAGGTAAAAATTCAGGGGTGTCCATTCTCGCCATTTTTGGAGAAGGAGACGAACTAGGGGAATTTTCTAGAGGAGTATATTTTCCTCGTAAATCCGGTGCGGACGCAGAAAGTGCTTCGGATGAAGAGATAGAAGTTCCGTAGGAATCACCTTTAAACGGTCAATATGAACAGTCTGCGTTTTCTTTGTTTTTACGTTTCGAATAGTTACAGTGGTGCCCTTTAACCGTCGAATCGATTTTGGAAAAGTTTGGATTTAGAGGGGTTATAAGCCATACGCCTTAAATAGACCTTTTGATCGGGCACTACTCGTGTCGAGCGCGCTTTTGATATGATTCTTGGTAGTGTTTGATATTTATCGCGGCCTTATCGAGGACAATTTTCCAGAGAGCAAATCTCTGGTCGATATTGTCATCGTCCAGCGTATATCGGCTTAATTGTAATTGGGCAGATAATGGGGTTTTCATCGGACGGCCGTATAACAATTCGAAGGGGGAATAGCCTGTAGCTGACTTAACTGTATTTCGTATCGAAATTAGAGCATAGGGAAGAAACTTATACCACAAAACAGAAGGGTAATCAGTAATCATTGAGGTAATAGCTGATTTAACTCGACCGACTGTACGCTCGGCCATTCCATTACTACAGGGTCTATAAGCGGTCGTGGTGTGGAAAGTTATTTGTAATTGATCGCAAAAACGAGTAAATTCTTCAGATTTAAAATTCGATCCTCGGTCAGATATAATACGGTCTGGCAATCCATGAGTAGGGATATAGAAATCCATAAACACGTCGATTAGAGCTTGTGCTGTAAGGTCTGGGATAGGATACACCTCAGGCCACTGTGTAAATCTACATACAATTATCAGGCTATAACGAAGGCCTTTAGGATTATATGCGTCGTGAACGGGTCCCATACAATCTATATTTATTTATTTCGGACATGGGTTTTTGAGTTTGACGATACAATTGCAATTCAGCATGAATAGGATTAGTATTCGTGTTACGCCTCTATCTACATTTTGTAGATCGAAGCCTAACATGAGTTAATTTCTTTGTCTTAAATAAATTTACTAAAGACAAAACCAAGATATCCACCCGATCAATACATGACTCGTT
The DNA here is from genome assembly GCA_023512825.1 of Liposcelis brunnea. Taxonomy (NCBI): domain Eukaryota; kingdom Metazoa; phylum Arthropoda; class Insecta; order Psocodea; family Liposcelididae; genus Liposcelis; species Liposcelis brunnea. The sequence continues at coordinate 7,299,917 of CM042065.1, read as the reverse complement.
GGGGGCAGATGTAATAACACCCCACGATTCCTCATCCCCTTGCGATTTCTTACGACCTTTTATTGCATTTTTCCATCAAAGATGACGACCGGTTGACAGATAGCAATGACATAAATCATTGCATCTCAATTTTGATTCTACCTAAGGTAAACACGGTAAATCCACCAAAAAATATTCCACTTCATTAAACTCGCGATTGCCGCTGTCGCGACTTTCAGTCGGCGAAAACCAGCCATTTCCGAATGAAGAATGACCTCCTAAAAAATGCTGGTTTTCCCCTGAAGAAGCTGTCAGCTGCCAATCAGCGATGCCAAAAGCCAATATGCGCGAAATAAATTTTGTTCAAAATCCGAGCTGAGCTGGTAAACTTGTCCAGATTTCGAGTTTAGATTCGGCTTGACCTTCATAAAGATCGGTTCACAAAAGAGAGAGAGAGACAAATTCCGAACAACATTTTGTTAAAAATTTTAAACTAAAGTGTGTTATAGAAAATCTACTAATATTAAGTTTAAGTGAAAAAAGGAAATTGCTAAGTTTAAATCAAAGAAAAAGAACTACTAAAGTTAAATCAAAAGAAAAGAAAATTTCTAAGTTTAAATTAAAGGGAAAGAAAATTGCTAAGTTTAAGTGAAGGGAAAGAAAAGTAAAATTTAAAATAATAATAAGTTTAAGTGAAGGAAAGAAAGCCTACCTAAAATCAGGAAGCAAAATATCTATAATAGAGAAAAAAAAGTGTGTTAAATGACGAAAGAAAATAGATAAAAGCTTACTTGAGAAAATTAAGTTGAAGTGTAAGGTGAATTTATTAATAAGAATATGTGAAGAAATGATTAAATGAAAAGAAAAGAAAGTGAGTGCTGAAATCATTATTTTAAATACCGCTGAGGATAATATCGGACGTCGATAGGATTTTCATTTTTTTTCTTCAACTTACTTCAAGCCAACATCAGAAAAGGGGCACTGGCTCTTTAGCAGATCTACGGACATACTGATAAGTCATAATCCTTTATATAATCTTAAATAATAAATGTGTTTATCTCTAATTATTGTTGTCTTCGTTTAATAATCCCGTCCATCGAAAAGCCCCTGACAGCACCCAGAACGTCCACGAGCTGAAATGGAGTGATGGCATCACCGATTATCTCGGATTAGGAATAATACTGAAAAGCAGGTGCAAAAACGAAAAAATAGTACTGATCAAAGGAAGCGAAAAGAAACGTTTCTTGGAAAACCTTCTGTCAGATCATTGTGTTCGACGCCGACAACGTCTCACAAAAAACTTTCGATCGAATGGAAACACCAGACCATTTCGACGGATGCCCTTTCCACGATCACAGCTCTTTTCGATGTGCAAAGAAAAACGGACAAAAAATAAACGAATTGGTGCAAAAAGGAAAAGACATTTTTCGATTGTAATTTTTTTTTTTTCAATTAAAAAAGCACAGCTCTTTTCAATTAAATTAGTGCAAAAAACAAAAGACATTTTTCGATTGTAATTTTTTTTCAATAAAAAATTTTAAAAATAATGAAAAAAAAAGTTTTTTCAATAAAAGAAACACATCTTGCGGTTTTTCCCTTGACGCGCAGAGAGCAGATGCATCGTAAATGAAGAAACCTTATCTCGATTTCCAAATCTTTAAAATGATGTCTTTTTGAAATCTTCAAAATTTAACGATTTTTTTTTCTTTCATCTGCAATGTGACATTGTAGAAAATTAATTTTTTATGATATTTTTTATTGTTTTCACTCCCAATATGTCGAAGAATTTTTTTACAAACAATAAATGCAAAGATAATTGCTGTGGGCACAAATTTAACCCGAATCAGAGAAAACCTTATAAATAAATGAATAATACTTCAATTTTTAATTATTTCAGTTGGGAAATATGTGCACTTATTGCAGTGGACTTGCTGCAAAGGCTTGCTCCAAATGCTTTACTGATTATTGTTCGGAAAATTGTCAGAATCAGGATTGGCCCCTACATCAGAAGATTTGTGACCGTTTGAGAAAGGAGCCTCCGATTATCATAACGGTAAGTAAAAAAAAAAGAAAAGAAACTCACCCCACTTCCTTCCAAAAAATATTAACATTTTTTTCCGGTTTTTTTGCAGATTGATGACGATGATGACAGCCAAATGGCAACAGATAATAATATTATAAGGCTTGGAGGGGATGATCAGGAGAAGACGCTAGGTGTGAAGGAAGCCAAGCCAAAACCTACTTCTCAGTTCCCATCACGAAATCAAATCGAAATTATCAAAAAAAGAAATCGGGAAACTCCGCGACAAGTTTCATTTTCTAGGAAAGAATTCGCGACAAGTTCTATAGTTCATTTTAGAAAAAACGAAATTTCGAAACGTGTTAAAATTTTATTTTAGTTTTCTTTCTCTCCAAGACTCCGACGAAATCCGTCCGTTTCCGAGCGGACATAACATTGGTGGCAGCGGTGGGATTTTTTTGTAAGAGCCTTTTTTTTCGGGTACGAACATTACATATACAAACAAACTCCGAGTGAAAACACATAACCCTCTTTCATTTGTAGAAATCGAGTAAAAAAGAAAAAAATCCTTTTCATAAAATATTAACATTTTTTTAAGGTTTTTTGCAGATATCTGATGATGATGACGACCAAATGACTACGATTATGATGATGAAATTGACCGGTCTCCAACCCCGTGGTCGGATGACAGTAGGAGCTTCTTCTCACCGAGAGAAGAAGAGCCAAGAGAGTATCGACCTCCAACCCCTTACCCGAGGAAGAATAGGAGGAAGTCGGTTTAAAATCATGCATCAACGTCATCGTCGACGACTCTAGTGTTATATCTGATGTGTTATAATAGTTCTATAAACGTTTATAGTGAATAATGTAATGATAAAAATATAGTTTTCATGTTCCCCAAACCTCACTTGAAAGGTTTTGACAATATAAAAATTAGTGGAACAAGAAGAAAAAAATAGCAGAGTATAAATAGATTTTACTATTTCTCTTCGTAATGATCGTGATTTCCAAACCACAAAGACTTGGGCCGATTTCAAAAAGCTAGCAATAGATCGCTTCCACCCATATAAAACTGCGGCGGATAAGGCGCTAGAACTCGTACAGTGCAGTCAAACTCCAGATGGAGCAGTAGGAGCTTATATAAATAGGTTTCTATTAAAGGTTGACAAAGTTTATCCTCGATCAACAGGCCCGGATGTACAAAAAGTGCTCGATGCACATCACGAGAAGAGTAAAATCGAACATTTCATAAATGGGCTTATCCCAGCGTTGAAATCGTGTCTTATTATTAAAAAGCCAACTCAATTAGCCGAAGCTATTTCGTTAGCTCGTGAATATGACCAACAATTAACAACCGTGAAGGGCAAACTCCCTTCCTTATCGGTAAACTTAGTTGATACCGACGAAACTCAAGCATCTCTAGCTAAGGTGGAGACTCAATTAGAAGCACTTACGGACAGATTAGATAAGTTACAACGAACTAATCTGCCCCCCCAGGACGCGACCCATATTAACGTTTGTGTCTTCGGAAGGACGACCAAACCCTTCGGGAAAGCCAGAATTTCGATCTGATCGAAGAGTCTTTTATTTTGAATTTTTTTTTCTTTTGGGTAGAAGATAATGAAAAATTAAAAAGATGATGAAATTGTGAATGATTATGATGAAACTGACCGGTCTCCGACCCCTTGGTCGGATGACAGCAGGACTCTGTTCTCACCGGAGCCAAAGGAGTACCGACCACCGACTCCTTACCCTAGGCAGGGAAGGAGGAATTCGGTTTAATCCGACGTTTAAGTGCTAGTGAGATGTATCTTAAACGAAAAAAAAGTTAATATTTTTTTATCGAAAGGGAGTGGGGGGTGAGTTTTTTTCTTTTTTAACAAACAAAAAAAAATAACTTAAATCTATGTTTTGTGCGAAATTCAGTAAGATTAAATGTCAGACTTTTTCAACACGAGATTCGAGTTAGATCCATGTTAAAGATCTACGACTCTAGACACTAAGCCACCGCCCTCTCTTAATAATTATTGTCTAAATCTACTGAGATCGTGGTTTGCTTATTTTGAGGAAAGTTCCAATTATTATTTCCTGGTTTCCCACATAATAAGCCGCTTTTGAGGTTTCTGTCATGTAGGTTTCGCAAAATGTCCCATTAGGTTGCACGGGGATTGATTTTTCACTTACCCCATAGCGAGAGGTAATGAAACCTTAGAATATGTATACATATTGATATAGATATAGTAGTATTATTATAGTAGTATTGATATAGTACAAAGTTTCCCAATCTTTGGAATCATAATCAAAACAATTTTTCTCTCACACTAAAATATTCTTAAGTAGCTTCTCAACTCCAATAAAATATAAACCACTGCTAATTCCAATCCACACTCTCCACTAAACACTTCTCACACTCGATTGCCTATTCATCTCACCAAAGGCAAAAATCGTAAACCATTTAAAGGATTCAAATCCCGTAATAAAATTAATTAATATTACAATTTCGATGCCAATGAAATCTTTTTTCAGAAAGAAAGAATCGAGGGTGGAAGTATACACTTTGAAATAATCCCATTTCTATGACAAGGTGGTAATTAATGATAGATTAAAGGGTCCGGTGATTTTTATTGTTTTCCTTTACTTCTCTTCGGTTCGCGTGCGACATCCCGCGAGACAGTTCTTTTCTAAATATAAAGGATATGTAAAATAGTTGGCAAAGGGTCACTCTTCTGGACGCCTGCCAGGAGACCCATCGAAATTTGGCAAGACATGTTAATGTTGTAAAAACGAGAATCTCTTATTGTTATATAAATACTATTTGCGAATTTTAATATTCGAAATATTAAAAAAATTGTAGCTTGAAAAATAAAAAATAATAAAAAATCATTTTAGACCATTTAAAATTTTTTTTTCAAAAAAATAAAAATATCGCCTTAATTAATTTTTTTAATATCCTTCACTTAAACATATCAAAAAATTAATGCAGCATACATAAAATTATCAAATTAAACATTTCTTAAAAAATTTATCAATTTCATTCAAATAGTAAATTCGAAAAACAAAATTACTCAGCGCCGTGTTATTAATTAAAATCAGCTGAGCGATTGTAAATCTTGCCGGGAAACGTCGGTTTAGCAACACCTCCTCTTAGTTCCCGGCGGTTTAAATTTAGGACATTTCGCTCTCACCGTTCAAAAAAAAAAAATTCGAAAATTTTTTTTCTTGAACGTGTGTGAATGCGTGTAAATTTGTGCGTGGTTAAAAAACTCTTTTTAAAAAAAGGTGGTGCATAAAAAAAATCAAATACCGAGTATGTTGGGTTCTTAAAAAAAAATTTCGGGTAACGGGTACACACACATCCTGCTTTCGTTAATTGATTAATTAATTAATCGACTGCGAGAGGAGGAAGATCCGATTCCAATTCGATGTTCTTAATTAAAGCTTTGTTAATTTTTGTTTGTGAAATTATTTAACGTGATAAAAAAAAATATTTGAGTGGCCTTGGTGATGTGAAAGAGAAGATGTTATCAATGAATGAATCCTTTAGTGATTTTTATAAACGGGATGGTTATGAATCTTTTAAAAATTATTTTTAAAAGTTTGTCTGATGTGGAGCAAATATTTTCAGTTTTAAATTCCTTCGTGGATGTGCTCGCAATCTGACACACAAATAAGGCGGATTTTTAGCCGGACAACTTATTAATAAAATATTGGCAGCCCTGAAAGCCGAAAAAATGTTCTTTGGCTGTAGCTCATTTTTTTATTTTACTCTGGCTAAATGTCTGCCTTAACAATCCTCTCAAAATTTTTTCCAGGATGTATTAAAAAAAAAAACAAAAAACTCAAAAACGAAACGAAATAAATCGACATGTTTACAAACAATCCCCTAATAATTAACGATAACTTACGACTCGCCATAAAATGTACATGATGGACAAGATAACCTGTGAAGAACATGAAAGTAACCGCACTTCATCAGTTAGCAAGATACATTACCACATACCATTTCCTATCATGTTTTGTGGTGTATTTAGTTGTGGAAGTAGACGCAGGATCGGAAATCAAAACCAAGCAATTGTTACAAAATATCAGATCACATTTAGCACAACAGGTAGATGAAGTTCTTCAGCAAAAAGAATGCGAAACCGGCTTAACGTTATGCGATCCGTCCAAAAGTAAGGAGGAGGAACCGGAGGAGGATGAGGATGATATTCCTCCTCCTCCGAAAGTCAGAGGTCATCACAAGCCTCTGATCAAGGTTACGCCGAAAGATGTTATCCAGACCATGATACATAAAGGTGAGTCGACTAATGGAACCTTGGCTTGAATTTGATGCTGGTGGTTGTTTCTATTTTCTTGTGAAGATCCATCTTTCTTTCTCTCAACTTTTCGATCGTAATAAAAAGCTATAAATTTGTTCCATGTAAACTAAAACTGACATGCCTCGACGACAACAACAATAAACTTATGAAAAACGGCGCCTCCTTTTTTCAGTTTTGTCCAAGAGCTAATTAGTCTGGCAACTCTGGTTGTCAAACCCGATTCCATTGTCTTCTGCCCCAAGCACCAATGTCTTTGTTTACGGTCTACATCTTGTCAGCCTGAACACCTATCTTTCTACGACGTGCTACAACGTGCTGAACATGCTGACCAACTTTCTGATACGTGTATATGTTTCTGTCATCAACTCTGTATTTGTATCTTCAGGTTGACACTCTGAGCTCTCTTCTTTAAACTCTAACTCCCTTGACTCTTCTTCCATTTTAGAAAAGCGTCCAAAATTCTTCAACCACATACATTTGAGTCCTCAAATCCAATTTAATTCAAAGACCGGAGGCTCTTTCTAAGCAACGCGCTGAACATGCTGACCAACTTTCTGATACGTGTATGTGTTTCTGTCATCAACTCTGTATTTGTATCTTCAGGTTGTCGCTCTGAGCTCTCTTCTTGACTCTTCTTCCGTTTTAAAAAGCTTCCCCAATTCTTCAACCACATACATTTAAGTCCTCAAATCCGATTTAATTCAAAGACTGGAGAGTTCATTAGCATCAGCATCATTATTTAATCCTATATCTATATTTCCAGCTCACAAACCCCTAATCAAGAAATTAGATAAAGATGCTGAAAAGGAAATATCAAAAATTAAAAAAGGAAAGAAAGCAGCAGCCGAAGACGAGGAAGACGAAGATGAAGAAGACGACAGACAAGGTAGAAGAGCCAGACCAACGGTAAAATTAAAAAGAGCCCAAGTATTAGAACAACGGAAAGGCATCGAGTTCCCAGAAGATATTCCAGTTTTCGCTCCGACTTCCAATGTTGTCAAAGCTCCATTATGCAGGAAACACAGCAGGGTGTATTTAAGACAGTTGAAGCGATATAAACTGTGGGCATTAATGAGTAAGTCAACCACAAATTTTTTTCCTTCAAAACCAAACAATTTCTCATTGATAATTTTTTTCCAGTGTATGACGCATCAGCCAAACTGCCTTCAGGTATCCTTCAAGGAAACGTAAACCAATACGGAGATTTTGACGAATGTCTTTCAATTAACGCTGTGTTCAAAAATCCAAAACCAAAGAAAGGATCGGAGGAAAATTCAGGAATACAAGGGAAATATTGCCTTGTTAACATTGATGTAACTGCTACGAATGAGAATGTCGGACTTCAACAGGCTGTATATAGATCTCAGTCTTTCGCTTTTGTCAGGAGTAAAGCAGACGATGTAAGTAATGTTCATAACGGTCAGCTCAATTTTTTTTGGGGGCCTGATTAGATTTCTTGCTTTTTAGCCGGGTCACTTCATTCCAAGATTTTCCACAATAAACTGGGGTCTCTGCGTACCTTCAAGCTGCCCAGCTAAAGACATAGAGAGATCTTTGGAATCAGATCTAGCTGATTATAATGATACGGCAGGATTGCAGTTCGACGTTAAGGTTGATAAAGAGAGCTGCGTTACGAAAGATGACACTACATTTTACTTTAGCTTCATGACACTTTTAACAATGTAAGTTCAGAAGTAGGAAACACTCTTTCAATTTGCTTCGATAACTTCTTTGATCTTGTAAGGGACTAATTTGGCCAAAGTAAAATTCTTTTGCATTTTTTTCAGATTCTTCTATGCTTCAGTTGTCGGAACCGCTGGATACGCAACTTATCTAGACCTATTCCCGCAAGAAACCGAAGAAGTTGCTGAAGAAGAGCCGACAGAAGAAAAAGCTGCGGAAGAAGAATCACCAAAAGAGGAAAAGGAGAAAGAAAAAAAGGAAAGTGAAGCTAAATCTGAGGAGGAAGCAAAGGAAGAGGATAAAAAAGAAGAAAGCACTGAGGAGAAAGCTGAAAAAGAAGAAGGTGAAGCACCAAAAAAAGCTTCTTCTAAGGTGTCGGCGCTATTTGCGAAAGCATTTTCCATAAAAGGTACAATAAGCTTCTTACTCCATCTTTGATTGCCACTCTTTCACTAAACTGTCAAAATTTCTTCCAGGAAAACTAAAACGCATCATGATGGCCTTCTCCCTCAAAAGAAACGTTGAAAAACTTCTTCAAGATTCCCGAAACGATGATGACATCGTCTGCATACACGGCATCAAAGCGGTCTTCACAATCATGCTATACTTCGCTCATAAGACAATTCCTTTAGCTTTAACTCCTTTCAATAATCGAATAGTTTTAACTCAAGTAAGAAGACAAACTTAAAAAAAGTCAAAAATATTTCCTCCTCTTCTGTAAACATCTTTTTCAGATCTCAAACGAAGCCACAAGTGTCCTTCTGCGAGCATCAATCATATACACAGACAGCTTCCTCCTAATCAGCGGAGTTCTCACATCTTACAACCTTTCCAGAGAAATATCAGAAAAAGGGAAAATATCGTGGATGAAAAGAACGATAGCTAGGTTCATTCGCCTAACCCCAGCTTTGTTAGCAGTGATGCTCTTCTACGCTTATATTTTTGATCATTTAGGATCTGGGCCGTTATGGGGAGTGGTAGCAAAAAAAAATGCTCTAATATGCCAAGAAAATATGTGGAAGAATTTATTTTATATTCAGAATTTTTTCGCATTTGAAAAAATGGTAAGAGTGCAAAATGAGCCTCAGTGGTGAAGCCAGAATTTTGTCTCATTCCGTTCAACGGGGCTAATTCAATTATTTTTTTAGTGCGCTCCTCAAACACATCAACTTGCCCTAGACATGCAACTATCCCTGCTGTCTCCAGTGATGGTGTATCTACTGTATCGATACGACAAAATCGGTTTCGGGGCTCTTCAAGCCGTCTTCTTGCTTTCCTCAATAATGAGATACATGTCCACATCAAATAATAATTTATCTCTTATTATCTACCATGGAATGCCGTAAGTTGGTCCCATTAAAATCGCGTCATCATCATCTACGATCCTAATTCTCTTTATATCGTTCCAGAGTCTCTCAGCTCTACAGAACTGCCAACGTCCTCTACAGCCAAGCACTACACAGAGCAAGCCCATACATCTTAGGAGTAATAATCGGTTACTACCTCAAAAAATTTGGGAACAAATTCGACTTCCCTAAACCAGTGATAGCTATCGGATGGATTGCAGCTTTTTGCTTCGGGTTCTTATCGATAGTAAGTCCTTCTCATCTCGCGGATAGAAGCTATCAGTATGACGTTGATGAAGCCGCGCAATATGCAGCTTTATCGCCGATAGCATGGGCACTGGCTTTAGGCTGGGTCATTATTGCTTGTCACTTAGGCTTCGGAGGTAATACAGAGGTTCCAGCCACGATGGCCAAAAACCTACAAACAGAAACTGACTTTGCCGTTTTGTGTTTTCAGGGAGAATGAATGAGATCCTTTGCAATAAAGGACTTTTAGTATTTAGCAGGATCTCTTATTCTGTCTTCCTCACTCAATTCTTAGTCTTTTTTTATCGGGTAGGAGTGAAAAGGATACCTGAAACTTTCTCATTAAGCGGAAGCGTAAGTAACCAAATATTTTCCAATACGGCGAATGTATCCTAATCAAAATTTTATCGTTCCAGTTTAATATCACAGAATTTGCCATAGTCGTTATTATTTCAATTATCGTGACGCTACTCTTCGACCTGCCGATGATGGAAATCAAGAATATCCTTTTAGAAAAAGATTCATCAGACGCAGCTGAAGGTAAGTAAGAGTTACCCATTTTATTTACAAAATCGATTAATAAAATCAAATATTCCAGAACCTGAGGGAGAACCGGCCGAAGGAGAGGAAAACCCCGAGCTACAAGAAATCGAAGAAGACATCAACCCTGAAGACTTAGAAGTTGAAAAAATTTTCGAAGAAATGGATTACCCGCCGGAAGAAGAGGAAGAAATCGAAGAAGTAGAAATCGAGGAGTTTGATGAAGAGGGATACGAAGATCAGCAGCCGCTTCGAAGATCGAGTCGCGTACGATTCGACGACGAGGTCGAAGATCAGGAATTTTGGCAAAAGGAAAACGAAGAAATTGAAGCACAAGGAAGAAAGAAAGATAAAGGGGAAAATATTGAAGATTTCTGGGGTCAAGACGAAGATTAAAAAATTAAAAAATGAACAATCTCGTATTTATAATTCGGGATGTTTCATTGTCACGTCATACCTAAAATGTCTATGTCTCAAGAACAAAAAAAAAATATCTGTTTATAATGAAGATGGTATTGTAAAAATAAAAAATTGTAAATTTTGCACCTTTATCTGTATAATAAAACCGAAGCTATTAAACAATTTGGTTTGTTAGAATTTACTCAGAAAAAAATCTGCAATAAGACGAATCAAAATTTGCGCTAGTGTGAAGTTATTTGCAATGCAATTGCAATGTCTAGGCCGGTTATGAATGATAGTAAAGGTATTGTCTAAGCGGATTTGATTTGCATAATAAGTTCAAGGACGGTCATGCTAATTAGATTGCTGTTGTAGCAGTGGTTCGATGTCATAATATAAGTGAAATCAAATTTACGTTGATTTCAATATATAAAATTGAAATAAAACTTATTGTAAACAACCAGGAAATAAAAATCTTCAGGTAAAGTGGAAATTCAGGCCAGGTGAAAAAAACATATTGATTTTGGGTACATTGTTGTTGTTTATTTTTTGTTCAGAAAATGTAGGACGCTTTTTGTTGATAAAAACATTTTAAGAACTCACCTGAAAGGTAATTTTGTGATTGTTAAAAGAGAGATTTATGGGACAATTTTTTTTCTCGAAAAAAAAAAGGTGGAATTATGTAATTTACAACTTGCGACGAACAAAGCCGTTTCACCTGAAATGGATCCTTTTACCTGTGCGGGCAGTAGCGTACTTTAAGTCCTTTTGGGAGAGAAGACAGAAAGTCGATACCAAGATTATAGTTCTAGATCCTCCGGAGTTATCTCTAGATGTCTAAATTGATCTTGAATCCCAAGAGATAATTTTAAGGTTTCTCAGAAAGACACTCAGACCCATGGAAAGACCTCTATTTTCAAATTTCAAAATTCTCTGCAATGGCTTCTAAACCCCTTTGAGTGACCTTAAAAATCTCCAGGCGAAAAGAATCCTAGAGATATGATTTTAAAGCAATTTCCATTTGCCAAAACTTGGACAAACTTTCGAAAATTCCCAAGGACGAAGATCTCTTTCGCCCTTGTCGAATTACTCCACAAAGTGACCTATTTACCGATAATTAGGCTAACCAAAGGTAATTGAACCGACAATATTACAAAACACTTATAAATACTACAACAGGGGAACAATAACACTCAGTTTAGTTTGCAATTTTCAGATGGAAGTTTTGATTTTGATTTTAGGGCTAATATCGTCAGTTTATTCAACTCAAACCAGCAACGTAACCTTATCAAATCAAAATGGGTATTTGGTTTATTCTACTATTGATTCTAAGCCCGGATCCTCAAGAAAATCGACGGGAATTAATGAGGGATTGAGGATAGCTATAAATGATATCGTGACTAAATCGTTTTGGATAACGGATTACACTGGAGAGGAAAATTCGAAATGTAGTCAGCATAGTAGAATATTAAGGGAGAGGGCTAACCAATTAGATATTTGGGCACTGCAAAGTAAGTAAAAAATAATGAGTGATGAATAAGGGACTGAGTTTTATTATTAAATTTTTTGTGCAGTTCTCGATGCTTCTGCTAAAATTCCTTCGGGGATATTAAATGGAAATTTAAATCAATTCGGGGATTATGATCAATGTTTAGCTAGTTTTGGGAGGTATAAAGGAGAAATTATTCGAGGGAAGTATTGTTTAGCTAACGTGGATATAAGGATTCAAGGGAATGAAACAAATGAGATTGTCCTGGATGATTTGTTGCACGCTCATCGAGTATTTACAAATGAATTATCGGATGTAAGTAAATAAAAAAATTAACCTGGCAAATAATCTAAATAGGCCTCTGCTCTATGGTTAGTGGACAAAACAAGACTCTCAAAGCTCTGGCGTTTGGGATTCATCCTTGAAATCCAGCAGAGCGACTGACTCTCAAACCAATCGACGAAAGGCTTTTATTCTGTTTTGGAACTGAGCGAAAGAGATTGCTGGTCCCACCAGCTTCCGGCTCTGGTAAAAGACTCCATTAAAATTTTTATTTCCAGCCTGGACATAGAATCCCTAAACTAGAAACATTCAACTGGGGGATTTGTATGCCTGATTCTTGTACCAACAAAGACCTGGAAGCGACTTTAAACCAACAACTCGTATCCTTCCGAGACAAAATTCGTTTCAAAGTAGCAGTCGATGAAGAATTATGCTACGTAAATAACAGCAAGCCATTTACAACTGCGAATCATATCGCATCGTAAGTCAGTAAAAGAATATTTCTAAAAACAAAAACAACTCCAAGCACCATTTTCATAATTCTTCATCTTTCAGCATATTTTTCATCACAATCATCCTACTCGCCATTGGTGGTTCATTAATCGACGGAAAATTAAATCCAGAAGAATCAAGATGGAAAAAATACATCAGATGTTTTTCGCTAAAAGAAAACTGGCGGACATTAGTACAAACCGAGTCTTCTAAAGATGATTTGGGAGTTCTTCACGGTGCCAGATTTTTAAACGCGATAGCTCTTCTTCTTTCACATAAACAAATGGCGATGATGTTCAATCCCTTTATGAACAGGACTCATATGTCTCAGGTGAAGTGGATACCACGGGCAAAAGTTGAATTTGCCTTAAAAAAAAATTGTTACACTTTCAACTTAAAATTTTTTTAGTCATTTGGAAAAACTTGGTCCATGATCGGCAGATCAGCAATCATCTACACTGACACATTCATAATGATGAGCGGACTGTTAGCATCTTACTCGATGGTAAAAGAATTTGACCAAAAGAAAAAAATTAGTTTCAAAGATAAAATTCTTTCAAGATACATAAGGTTAGTATTTACCCAAATATTTTATAATTTTTTTTATATGTAAACTGCCATGGTTGACGTCCATGAGCAAATCCCCACAACTGAGGGATATAATTAATATTATTTTAAGGTTAGTACTTTATTATTTATTAATCTGTCATGGCTCAAGTCCATTAGCAGAAAGCCCCACAACTGAGGGATAAAACTGAATTAAATTTTCGGATTTTATATTTTTTTTTCAGATTCACTCCAAACTTATTAGCCATAATTTTATTTTGTACTTATATAATGGAGCATTTAGGATCTGGACCTCAATGGGGACTAGTAGTTGATAGATATTCTAATTTATGTAAAAAACACATGTGGAGAAATTTTCTATACGTGCATAATTATTTTGGGTTTGAAAACATGGTAAGTGTGGTTAAATTTTGTCAAACGAATTAAATTGTATTTTTTCGTGGCTATACAGCCAAAATCATTAAGCCAAGCCCCACAACTGAGGGATAATAATACTATTACATTTTTATTTTATTTTAAGTGCCTAACCCACACTCACCAACTAGGCATTGACATGCAGTTGTACATCATTTCTCCACTATTCACTTATTTTCTGTGGAAATCTCCGAAAAAAACAATGATCTCCTTATTAGCACTAGCTTCAGCCTCGACTCTACTAAGATACATAGTCACGTACCAAAAAGAAATCAGTACTTTAATCCATTACGGAATATCGTAAGAAAATCATATTTTTTAAAATTCCCGATTCAAAAAAAAAAAAAATAATAATAACATCATTTAAATTTTAGTGTAGAAAGACTTTGGAAAACTGCTAATTTTTCCTACATCCTCCCAACTCATCGCCTCACCGCCTATTTAATAGGAATAGTTTTCGGATATTTTTTACGACGAGGAGGGAAAAAATTAAAATTCACAAAACTGCAAGCTACGATCGGTTGGATCGTAAGCGTCTCAGCCGGGTTTTTAGCAATGTTTGGCCCATATCACATGTCGTTTAAAAATTACGTTTATAATCCTCTCGATGCAGCTTTGTACAATGCTTTGGCACCGATTTTATGGAGCGTATTCTTAGGATGGGCAAGTGTAGCTTGCATAAACGGTTATGGAGGTAAAACATTAAAAAAAAAAAAAATGATTGACTATAACCACAAAAATCAAACAATTTTTCTTTTCAGGCTTCTTCAATAATTTCCTGTGTTGGAAATATTTCACAATTTTTTCGAGAATATCCTACGCTTTATATTTAACACAATTCCCTGTTTATTTCTACAATGTTGGAATTCAACGGTCCGTCCTCTACTACCAAGGGTTTCATTCCCTCGTAAGTATCTTTCTAATTTTCAGATTTTTTTTTCCCCGTTTGAAAAATTAACAATTTTTTTTGCAGTTTGATGTAACCGAACTCTTTGTCATATTTGGTTCTTCTATAATACTCACTTTGCTGTTTGATATACCTTTTCAAAAACTAAAGAACTTAAAGACAAAAAAATCTGTCACATCGATAAGGAAACCGAAAACAGAGCACGATGAAAATCCAAAAGAGAAACCGTCTAAAAATGGGATATTAAAAGAAAACCCGGAACTAGTCAGAAGAATTATTCAAAGCCATGGTTAATTGAACATCGACAAAATTATTTCAAATACTCACATCACCAAAAGGAACAAGATCATGACTTTCTTTAACATTGGTATAAAAATTCAGGGTTGAATTCCTTCTTGTAATTTTTGTAAAATAAAACATATTGTTTATTTTTAATTTTTTGAGAAATCAAATTGCGCCAAAAAGCCGACATTAAAATTGGACAACAAATACATGGATATCTTCCGGTTCTCTGACGAAAGAAGTCAACATAAAATATATCAAGTGCGACAGACAAGACATTTTTAATTTAAAAGACTCAATAAAAAGCTATTCTTTATGAATCGCATGAGAGGCTGGCGCAGGAGATCTTCAGCTGATCTCTCTGCTTCCTCCTGAACCCGAAAAAAATCTTCCTGGATTCGCTAAAGCGTTCCCGAAATTTAAGAAACGAAAGTTTAAATATTTTCACAAGAATTCAGGGAAAAAAAATTTCCCTCAATAGGAAGGATTATTAGTAAAACAGCTCAAGCTTTTGCAACCAATTCTCCTAAAAAAAATAAAAATCATTTAAAAAAATTACCCACAACACAAAAGTATTCACTACTTAAACAAAACTCATTATCACAAAGATCACTTAAAAAATATTTGAATGAAATCGAGGATAAGACTTGAACAAGTATTGACTAGTAACAACTGTGTGTGAATGAAACTTAGATCCGACAATAACATAAAGATTACCCTTCTTGGTAGGGACCACTCTTGACTGGAGGAAAGAGCCAATCAAAAACCAGGACCACCCAATCACCCCTTAAACGTTAACTCAGTAAGGAAATCAGGGGAAAATCCCAGTGCCGGATCTTCCACCTATTTATTTGCTTGCCAGCTGACAACATAATTTTTTTCAACCATCTAAAACCTTGCTAACTTTGCAACAGACATTTTTCCTTTCAAAAAAAATATTTAGTCGAAAGGAATTTTTTAAAAAAAATTCAGTCGAAGAGAAGAGATCAATCTTCAGCATCACTAAAACTTAATCCCATTACTTTTTTTTCCATTCAGATAACATTATGCTAAACTCCTATTTTTATCTGGATGAAAGCATTAGTCGAAAACAAAGTAATTAAAAATTTTTTTTGCTAAACGACACATTAATTTTTTTAACCTAAACTTGTCAATATTTCTCAAAGGAAAAAATTTTTTTAGTCGAAAGGGAATTATAAAAAAAAATTTCTAAAGGTTCAAAACCATGGAACTTTAACAATAATTTTCTACAAATTTCAAACCTTCTGTTTCTTTAAGTACTTTTCAAGAACTAAGCCAGCCGCTACTGCATCTGCAGTAGCCATTCCTAACGTATGAGAAACAATAACCCCACTAGTTTTGGGTGCTTTCTTTCCATTAATTACTTCCCCAATTTCTCCTTCGACATTATAACCTTCATCAAAAAGTCCTCTCAATTCCGTCCTAGCACTTTCCATTGAATCAGTATAAATGGCGCTTTGTTCATAAATATTTTTATCAAGTTCGTTATGATGCGTCCTTCCAACTCCAATAGCATTAATCATCACGTTCGGTTTTAAATATTCATATTTTAAAAACGGTTCTGTTGTTGCTGTCACAGTTACAATAACATCCGCATTTTCAGCGCAATTTCTCACATTGGAAAACACTTCAACATTAATATTAAATTCTTTTTTCAATTCTTCTGCTAATTTTTGAGCTTTATCCGGAGTTCGATTCCATAAATTTATTTTCTTGAATTTGAAGTAATGTTTAAAAGCGACGATGTGAATCCGTCCCTGCCTACCAGCTCCGAAAACAGCCAAAACGTTTTTATCACCTGGTTTTAAATATTTGGTGGCCACGACTGAAGCTGCAGCAGTTCGCCACTCAGTGATGGTAGTGGCTTGCAAAATCGCGCTTAATTCACCTGAGTCCGGGTTAAAAAGAGCGATGTTTGCTAAAATGTTGGGTATGTTGAATCGAACTAAATTATTGAAAAAAACAGTGACTAATTTACAAGCCAAAACTTTTTTTCTTTCGCTTAAACCGGGCATTGTTATGAATATGCCGCTTCGGTGAGGAATGTGCATGACGATTCTAGGAGGCTGCAGGGTAGTTAATTCAGTTACTTGGGGTACTGAAGAAACGTCTGAGAAATTGGCTTCGATTGTTGATATGAGATCGTTCCATTCCAAAACTTTTTGCACGTCTTTTTCAGTTAAGTAAAGTATGCTTGATGAACCAGAACTAGCCATAATGATATATTTTTAATCTGAAATGGTTATAGTAGCAGTAAAGAATATAAAAAAATTTCAGGAAGAATAAAAAAAAAAGGAAGCGTGTGCTTTTACATACGTGTGCTTCGTTTACTCTTAAAATTTTGCAAATTTAAAACAATTTTTTTAAAATCAAAACAAAACTTCTAAACTAATGTTTACTTTTTCTTTAAATTCGCCATTATTATTTAAGAAGTTTGGAATATGTGCCTGGACAAAGTAGTCGGCAAAAGTTTAACCCTTTCATCGCCAATTTCCCCACTAGAGCTTAATAACCATAACCAATAACATTATTGCAAAACACAAGGGCCATCGAGTTTGCCAGAAATAAGGAAAAGCCTGAATCATGAATATGCAACATGACGTACATGCAGGCGTGTACATTGCCAATCATGCAAAATCATTAAATTGGCTTTTAGATCGAGGTAAGAGCTTTTCAGAGCCAATAAATTCAAGTTCAAGCGTATAATTTCTAAATATTTAAACGGAAGATCCAATATGGCGTCCTAGTTCTAAAAATTTTTAAATAATTATGCAATGTATAAACTCGTACGCGCTACGGGTAGCATAAGTGTATTTTAGTGAGCCAATTTTTCAACAACCTCATCGAAAGTGTTGTATCTTTATGAATTTTCATTAATTAATAATAAACTTTAGTAGAAAAAAGTGATGTTCCAGACTGCAAGAATGAGTCTTGTCTTGCGAAAGCTAGACAAGACAAGTATAAGACTTATTTACTGAAAGACGAGACAAGACTAACATTTTTTAGCAATATGCAAAAAAAGGTTGCGATTTTGCAATTGTTTTTGAAGCAAGAAAATGCAATAACCTATTGCAAGACAAGAACAAAAACCATGAATTTCTTGTCTTGCGTCCATCACTAGTAGAAAAAGGAGTAGAAAATAACTTGTGAACAAAAATTTAGGCAAAAAGGCCTTTTGTCATCTTAGATTTTATTTTTGGGGGGATTTCTACTTCATACTTGCATTCGATGCTTTTTCATATAAAATAAGATGGGCATTGCCTCAAAAAAATTTTTCTTGAGTATTTTTTATGTAGTTAAAGCCAGCCAAAAACTTAAAGTTGGGACATGACTAAATCTGTACCTCAGAGCTAGAACGTCGAATTTGAAAATCTCAAAATGGCAATTTTTAGTGTTTACTTTATGAAAATCGGCCATTTTGGGGTTTTCAAATTCGACGTTCTAGCTCTAATGTACAGAAATTCTATCAAAATTAGTTTTCTAAATCCAGAAATCTTGAAATTATGGCCATCTACTGTTTTCAAAAATATTTTCTAAATTCTAAATATCTTCTAAATGTTTTTTTGTGAACTTATCAAGTACCAACTGAGCAGCAACAGCATCTTCAGTTGCCATCCCCAAAGAATGAAAAATAACAACCCCATTATTCTCAGGTATATCTTTACCATTAATCACTTCTCCGATTTCGCCCTCAAGATGATATCCTTTATCGATAAGCCCTTTTAGCTCCACTCTAGCATTTTCCATAGAATCCGTATAAATGATGCTTTTTTCATAAATGCTCTCATCCAATTCATTATGATGCTCCTTCCCAGCTCCAATAGCACATATCAAAACATTCGATTTTAAATAATTATATTTTAATATTGGCACGGACGTTAGCGTCGCTGTTACTAAAACATCCGCATTTTCCGCACATTTTTCCGCATCCTTAAAAACTTCCACATTCAAATTAAACTCATTTTTTAATTCCTCGGCTAATTGTTCCGCGTTTTCCAAAGTTCTATTCCATAAATTAATTTTTTTAAATTTAAAATAATTTTGAAAAGCGATTATATGAATTCTTCCTTGTCTACCAGCTCCAAAAACAGAGAGAGTATCACGCCCTTCTGGTTTTAAATATTTAGTGGCTACAACTGAAGCAGCAGCCGTTCGCCATTCGGTAATAGTAGTTCCTTGTACAATTGCATGTAGTTCACCATTGTCAGGATTAAAAAGTGCTATGTTTGCTAATATGCTAGGCATGTTAAATCTTGATAAATTATCAGAGAATAAAGTTACTAATTTACAAGCTAGAGCTTTTTTCCGTTCGCTTAGTCCCGGCATTGTTAACAGAACTCCATTTCTATGAGGTATGGGCATTATTCCTCTTGCTGGTTGGATTGTCATCGTGTCAGCAAACTGTGCGACTGAGGAAACGTCCGAGAAATTTTCTTCTATAGCCAGAATTAAATCCTCCCATTCTAAAACACTTTGAACGTCCTTCTCGGTCAGGAAAATAATGTTCGATGAATGAAAGTGAGTCATTTTAACTAAAAAAACATACAGGAGCCATTTAAAAAAAAATTTTTTAAAGTTAAGTTGAAAAATGATATTACTTACTACTATGAAAGTATGAACTTCACTATCAGCTGTTTCACAAACAATAATCGTATAATAACGATGTGAAAAAATAGAGTTTAGGCTTATAATGACGTAATAGACTGGTTTTTTAATGGTTGAATTGCTGAGTTCACGATCGAGCGAGATGACTAACTTAGGCTAGTAATGCTAATTAAATAATACAGGTAGAAGACACCACGTGAGTGTAATTTGCTCGCTACTGGTTAGGTTGAGGTGTGGATTTTTTACAAATGATGTAGTAAATATAAGAACTATGCATTTTGTATGGCAGGCAAGACCTTCAATTGTAAGTAGTTGTTTTATAAGGGTTACACATCTTGACAAAAAGCTAATACCATTCAATTAAAAATCAAAATGGAACTCTCAAATTTTTAGTTTTGAATTAAAAATTTCTAATTATACGAATTGTTTTGCATTTTTAATTAATTTCACCAATAATAAATTGAATGAAAATAAACAAGAACCCTAATGCCAAAAATTTAAACTTGACTACACAATGCCAACTTCTTAAAAATTCCAAGCAGTCTTCCGAAACTCAACTGAATGCTCATTAAAAATCAGGACCAACCTCTTGCCATTTCTGAGTCAATCTAAATGTTTCCTCCATTTCCAATTTCAAAGCTCTTTCAAGAATTTGTAGGCATCACTTTGATTTAATTTCCATAGCCTTAATACATATTACTTCATCAAAAATCAACAAGCGTTCAGTAAAAACAACTTTTTGCGGCAAGAATTCTATTCGTTTCAATAATGTCACTTAAAAATTAATAAAATTATAAACCAAAAAGTAACATGAGGCCTAATGTAAACAGTTTAGCTTCTGCAAGTCCTAGCTGCACTTGGCCTCCAAAAATGCACTTGGTTTTTCAAGCAACTCAACCAAGAAATTGAAGACCAAATGTTCATTGATTTTAAGTCCATCTAATTTTTTTCTTCCTTTATAACTCCCCAAGTCTCTCAAATAATCATGCCACCCATAATTAAGAATCCATAACTTTAATACATGTTATTCAATCAGAAATCAAGATAAAATCCATATCCGGTTCAAATTTTAAGCATTCAAGAAAAAAAATGTTTTACGACAATGATTTCAATTGTTATAAGGTCACCATTTACAAAGTTGTACTAAATTAACTGAAAAGTATTACAAAATCAAATGCTAACGTAAACCCCTTGCTGTCAAGAAAAACTTCCAGAAAATAAAAACTTACTCTAGCTACTGCCTTTACCAATAAGCAGATTTCAACAAATGTAGACAAAAAAACTTCATGTCACACCAGCTTTAATGAATTCTATCAAAACGTTAAACAAGGATTTATGTAGCATTTGATCTTGTATCTGATTTTAAGCTAACGATCTGACTAAAATGTTAATAATGCAATCATTAATATGAGCAGGCACTTTCATATAATCACTAAATAAATTCACTGTCCACCTCCAAAAGCTAACTGCCACAAAGACACTAAATGTTTGATTTGCATGATCCTCGACAAGATTACAAACACAGAGCTTGATCAGGCTATGCACATGTATAATCACATTAATAATTAGCTATTCCACAAAAGATACCATGATTACGTAATATACCCTTAAAAAAAAACCCTAAAAGAGTGACAAGAATCCTTTCCTTTCATTACTTCTCATGGAAAACACAAACAATTGATTTTCACATAAAATTATTTTTTTTTCCGTCCACCGTGTCCAGCTACTGTAATAATGGCGGCTCGATCAACTCTACTCCATTTCAACATGAGGCCAACCGTATGAGTAAAATATTAAAGTAAATTAAAAATCTTACCATCACTGGATGTAAACACCTCGGGGATGCTCACCGCTAATCGCTTGGCACATTAATTAAAAAATTACAACACTGCAACACTATTAAAATAAAAAAAAATAATCACTACATTTCCGAGATCTTCCTTGCATGAAGCCGACCGAGAGGAAGAAGGATTGGATTCTCGATTCTGATTGGTTGTTTCCTTTGCCGCTTATGAAAAAGAGCCCCGAAAATGGAGATTTGCAAGGTTTCTGAGCGTGTTTCGGAAATTCAAATTATCAACAAATATTACGTCTGGTTTTGTTTTTGATTTTTTAGGATAATTTTTTTTAGATTTGAGTACATATCAAAGTCCATTATTAAAAAAGCTAGAAATATTATTTGGGTGTAAGAGATATGCCCAGGACTCCTAATTGTATAACTAAAGTTAGTATTGGCATATTCCACAGAAATTAATTCGGAAGACATTATTTTGACTTATGCAATGCTACAATTTTGGGATGAATAAGAATAATGCTTTGTGTGTTTTTCAGGAAAATCTGCCTCAGCTAGGCTCAGTCAGTTTCAGGCCTCAGTCTGTGTGGCTATCAAATATGGTCAATACTGCAAAAAAGTTTAATTCCATCAACTTTCGTGAAAAAGTATCTCTCTTATCTCCTTGGAAAAATCATGTGGGATATTTATCTCAGCCAAAAACTGCTTAATGGAAATCACAGTGAAGTCAACTAAAAAGCTCAATTAAACATATATATCCCTCAATCTCTCAAAGGAAGTGAAGAGTATCAAGTGGGGTGTGATGTTGCAGAAAATCCAGTGGTATATATGACATGTATGAAAACTTAATGAGAAAATCATATGCTGATGAATGTTCTGTCTTGCAGGTGATACTAGTTTTCAAATATTCACGTAAGTTCTTGTAGTGGAGATTTTTTTATTTGGAAATGTATTTGACGTCCAGCGTTGCTATCCCTCCATGATTTTTATTAAGTTAGGAAAGTTTTTTTAAGTATCGTTTGACTCCATTTGAAGCCATGCTGAAGTTGAAATAAGTCCTGTTAGGTCAGTTGAGACCCCTGTTGAAGTAGAGAGTTGAGATTCGAGTGTCACCTTAAGTCTTAAGAGGTCTAAAAGCTTGTTGAAGCCACTATATAGTATTTATGCCTTACTTTACACATGAGAAAGAAGTTCTTTTTAGGAAGGTGAGGAAAATTTTTGAGAAAACTGAGAAAAAATAGTTTGTTTTGTTAAAAAAGCAAAAATATTTTAATCAAAATTTTTTACTGTACAAACCACATCTATAAAAACCATTTTCTTAAAATTTTTTAATTTTATTAATAATTTCAGTTAAAACAAATGCGAAACAATGGCTATAAACCATTTGTTGCAAGTAAAACCTTTTTAAAATTTTATTTTAATACTGAACTTACTTTATGCGGGAAATTTTTCATTTATGTTCCCTCTCAAGCCGAAAAAATGATCAGGTCCCTGGCATAAAATTAACAAGGTGCCCTGGGCTGCCCTGTTGAATAACTAAAAATGAAATCATTACGAGCACAATTTTGAAAGAACAGTGTGTGAGTGTCAAATTTTCTTGTCACAACTTGCAAAATCTAACACCTACTTTACTCATAAGAAATTTAAAGCCGCCATCATCGATCTTCATTATCAGCATAATTTACACTAATCGAAGACCAAAGCCTAATAACAGTATCAAAAATCTGTTTATTAGACGATTCAATATCTTCTAACTTCTTTTCCAAATCCTCCAACTTCTTATTACAATTTTCCAAATCCGTCGTTAGTCTTTCTATTTTATCCCCAGTATCATCCCTTTCCTTCGCTTTTTCAGCTAATATCTCCTCTGCGGTTTTAGCAGCAAACGGATCCAAATAATAATCCGTTAAAGTAGACCAACAATAACTAGGGGCATTCGAACTACTCTCATTTTTAAAAGCTTTAGGATCCGAAAACGCGATCCTGTATTTTTGATTAGGCAGGACGTAAATTTTTTTATCCGGTAATAAATCCGGAAAGAAAACAATTTTCCTAGCAAAGTAATCAAATATATCATATTTATTTTTTATTTCGCTTTCTTCGTTAGACTGATTGATGCAGTTTGATTTCGGTGGTTTGATTATGCTTCCAGTTAGCAACATTTTCTCCATGTAGGAAATTAATTTCACAAGGGCAATGCATCGATACAAGAAAGAATCGCTACGGATAGTTTGAGTATCATCAACAGCGAGGCCATTAAGAAGATTAATAAGGACAATGGCGATTAGAAAAACAAACGCTACGAATATTAAATGGCTTGTGACTTTAAAAGTGAAAAATGGAATGGCCCCCGCTTCTAATTCTCCGGTTAACATAACAATCGTCTTGAACATCGACGCTCCTGGGCTTAAAAACGCATTTTCTTCACTGCAATCTTTATTACATCCACGGAATAACGTATAGAACGTCAAAGCGAACGCTAAAATTAAAATAGCGTACCACGCTAAAAATTTTAAAAAATTAATAGAAACCGTTTTGAACATTTCGATATGTAAAGATTGCCCCGGGTGTTTGCCGATGAGCAAAACCAACTCGCACCAGGATAGCAAAATGGCAACAGCGCAAAATTGCGGGCACCAAACTGCTAAACGATCACCTTCTGGGAATTCTCGACTGCAGTCTTTAACAACAACAGCGGCTGAGAAAAATATTAATAATATTTCTAGCCAATTTTCTAAATCTTTAAAATATTTATTGTAATTAACTATTACTTGGAAAAACTCGCGGATTGTTAACAATATTAGGAATATTATTAGTAAGACCCGGACTATTAGGACAACGGCTGAGTCGTCTATTTCTGGGGGTTCTTCAGGAGGAGGTATCGCTGTCGTTGTTGTGCTAACATACCCTCTTGGTAAATTATCGGATGAAGGTTTTAACTCCGCTATTTTTTCTTCTTTTCCCCCGCCATCTTTTTCATGATACGATGCTTTCACTAACGAGGGTAACGGGGCGTCATCTGCAAGCGCAGGGCTTTCATCTATTGGTCTTATACTCCTGTAGCCAAACAATATATACGTTGTTAATAACAAACAAAATAACGTGTAGAATAATAAATTCAAAAGGTAAAATACTCGAATCCGTTGCCATTTTAACATTATAAAGCTAGTTAGCACTGGGTGCAGCAGCAAACGTTTCAAATTCGCAGATTGGGACATGTACAGCAACGGGTAACTTTCTAATAAAGTTTCTGGCTTTTCTTTTATCTCCAAATCGTTCTCCGTTTTCTCTAATAATACTTTCACTTCATCTTTTTCACTATTTTTTCGATATTTCCTGGATTTCGATAAGAAACTATAATTAAAAATAATAGCTCGGTTGTCAGCGTCGACGCGGTCTGTTTCCTCCGCATTGGAGCTAACGCAATTATCCAAAAATTTCCCGAGCATCGATGATGACATGTGTGCTAGGGGCGGATCCTGAAATTTATTTTTAGTTCCGATGTAAGCTCCGTTCATTAATAAATCGTTTACGCATTTTTCGTCGCCGTATTTAACGGCGTAGTGGAGCGGCGTGCTGCCTTTAACGTCTTGTGCGTTGATGTCCAGATTTATTTTTCGGTCTTGAAGTCGACGGAGTAAGATTTCGAAACATTCGGAATGGCCTGGGGATTTTTTTATGTATTTCACAACCACGTGGAGCGGATTTTCTCCGTTTGTGTCGGGAGAGAGGTCTGGAGTTTGTTCTAGTAGTTTTCGAAGGATGTCAGGGTGTCCGTGTTGACAGGCGAGGATCGTTGGGGATGTCGTGCCTGGTGGGTAGTAGTTTACGTCGACGCCTGCTGCTAGTAAGGTTTCGACTGCTGTGGTGTATCCTTTGATGGTGGAGTATTGAAGGAATGTTTGTTTGCCGTCCGTGCAGGTTAAGAGATACTTTTCGGCTTTGTCTTGGATTTGTTCTTTGAATTTGGGGCAGAACCTGAAAAAATTAAAAATTAATGATTAATCGTTTTGTATTGGTGGATGCTAGGGCAGCTTGGAAAAATCCAATGAGAAGATCCGAAGGATATTGGGCAATTGTGCAGGCACCATAAGAGCAGTTCTTAATGGCCGCCTTATGAGGGAAGATCGCAGGTTTGAAACTGCACTGGTGAGCTTCCAGCTAAAGACAGTTGGAGGAACCTGATAAAGCTGCAAATGTAATGCAGGACCATTCCGACCGAAAACCTTATCGTTGGCGATCGATGGGAAAAAAACGACAGCACAAAGTCCCCCCTGTCTACGGTAATTTACTTTTGTACTTTTTTTCACTGTCATTTTGTCAAAAGGCAAACGATAATCGCCATATTCCCCTGTGGCTATATTCCTGGTAATCTAACTCGTTGCTGCATTAGTGTGATTGCTTGGATCGATATCCTTAAAAACATCGCATGGCTTCACTTTTAAAACGATTAAGAGTCGAGTGTTCAAATAAACGTAATGGATAGTTGTGGTTTTATAAGATCTCGTTGAAATTTAATCTTTTGAAAAGTAAATCCCTTTGCACATGGAATAGTTTGTTGACTCTGGGCACAGGCATCGCTTATAAGAGTTATTGTCTTTACGATGAATGATGACATTATTTCTTATTTTATTTTTTCATTCTCCTCACATCGCAATTAAATATCGATTAGGAAAAATTTTTATATTTTACGTCTCATTGATTTTTATGATCGCAACAACTATCAAATTTTTTGTAGTATTGCCATGGCGACTAGTAGACTCGTCTCAACTCAATTTCGCTGCAGCTTAAAGGAAGGCTAGCCCTCTAAAATCGTTTTAATTCCTCTGGACATTTTATTTAAAAAATTTGTAGTCTTACCTCTCTTCTTGATTTTCATACAACAATTGAAACAATTTATCGCTATCCATTTTGATTTTATAAGCTTCATCTGGCCCCGCCAGAGGAGGCAAATCATCCTTTAGCTCTGGATATTTCGTTAATATCTCGTCCCTTGCTGTTTTCTTCTTAATCCCAACCTTGGCTGAATCTAGATCTAGGTGCGACCCTTTTTCCAGCAACATTTTTATCGCCTCCTTAGCACCCTGTTTGAAAAAAATTTCTTGTAAATAAAATTATGCTATTTTATAAAGAAGCCAGATTTTTTTTCAATTCTTACTTCGATGACTGCTAAATGAACGGCGGTAAGCCCTTTCCGGTTCGTCTGATTCAAGTCCAAATTATCATGTTTAAGGAGATATTCTAAACATTGCTGGTACATAACTTCACCTGGTTTCCATTTTTGTTTAGCGACGTAATGTAACGGCGATGATCCATTACTGTCTTTAATGTTGATATCAGCGCCTTTTTCAACTAGGAGACTAAGAATTTCAATCTGGCCGCACTCAACTGCAAAATGTATGGGAGCGCGGGATCTTGTGGGATTTATGGCATTGACATCAGCCCCCGCTTCGATTAATACTTTCGCATATTCAACATAACCTGAAAGTAATAACAAAAAATTTTTTTAATCGATCTTTAGAAAAGAATTTTAATTGTATTTTTCTTTAGGCATGTCACAACTTGCTTGAGATACACTCTCAGGCTCCCCCCTGTAAAATATTTTAGGAGGAAGAGTTCAGAGGAGCCAAGAGTCTTTTTTAGCTCTCTTTAAAGTTTTCTGAATCTCCTCAGGCGCCCCTTAAATTTTTTTTTCCTTTCTTCCCAAATAGTTGCGGCCAAAAGGAGAAGCCAAATATTTTCCAGCTGGGGTCACACCCACCATGCCCCCCCTTGACGCCGTCCCTGGCGTCTTCTTTTAACACATTTTAAAGTCTTATTACTTTTTTTAATATTTCACAACTTCAGTGCTATAAGGTTCTATCTCCACTGCGCAAGTTGACCCCGGCTTGCATAAGCTAAACATATGGACTTGGTGTCAACCTCCGCAGTGGTAATGGAACCTTATAATCTTTAGGTCGCGATTTCTTAGCTCTTCCTAAAAGTTGCCTTTTCCCCAAAAATTATATCTTTCCCCCCAATTGAACCCTTCCTCAAAATTTTTCGTCTCTAAGTCATTTTAATGGAAATCCCTAAAATCCTTCAATAATTTTTTCTTACTAACCATCTTGAGCTGCGCTGTCCAAAATCCTCATATAATCATTATTACTGTACAAATAATTCGGGTCGCAGTCCTCTCTTTGTGCTGCAGATTTAAATCCATCTAAATCTTTTTTCCTATAAGCGTTCAAGAGATCCGTTTGGGTGTCTGGATTAGACGTGCATAATGTTTTAACGTTGGATGCCATTTCAAAACATTCAGTCGGTAATTTACCAGACATCCTGCAAAAAAAAAAAAAAAAGATATAAAATAAAAATCCGAATAAAAATGACTATTAAAGTTTGGGCGACTTATGACGTAAGGAAAAGAATAATAAGTGCAGTGATCTAACTTTTAAATTATCTCGCCTAACATTGAAACTGGTCACTATTCTCTTTCATTTAAATTGATGTAACTGCATCAGGCCCAACCCGGCATAAAAATTATAACACTGGCGTGGCCTTTTAAATTTTTTTTTGTAAAAAATTAAATCTTTCCTCAATAAAATGTCTCACAACAATATTTTTTTCTTTTCAGGCTTTCGAGTGCCCATTAGATAGAAAAGGGAATGATTAACAATTAATATGCGTATTCAAGTAGAGAAGATGATTGTTTCAAAGGACATAATTTCAAGGTAAGCATTGAAGATTTTTTTTTTTTATTCTTTGGCAATTCTATAAAAATCCCGATATTCGTGGCCATATGCCTTTCTTTTTTTGGGTGGTAACCTCTACATATCGAAGGTGGGCACTGGACAATTTATTGACAGGAAAAACACATAATACTGGGCGGTCAATTAGTATAGTTATGATTGTTAACAAAATAAACAGTTATAGACTTGATGCATTCAATTATCATTCCCATTGTTGAAAATATAATTTTTTAAAAAAATACGACTACCGGTGTAGACTTACGTATTGACGTACAAACTGCTGACATTTACAATTTTTAAAAATATTTTTAAAGTTATTCACCTCTTTTTAACGTTAGTTATTCCATAATTTCACTTTTGAAATTTTTAAAATTTTTTTTAAGCACTTGAATCAACATTCATCCTCTCCCGAAACCGTGATCTGTCTCTTTTAAAAAACAAGTATTTAAGAGGTACCGCAACCCGATTGCACGAACCATTCCAACTTGAATGAAGTTTGAGACTAACTTATTCATGTGATGCAATGCAACCTACTAGGGCTTATACACATTGTATAAAAAAAGCTAAAGTAGTCGATTTGAAGAGCATTAAGCAAACGCGTGTTGTACTCTTTTTAATTTTTTTCATCCTCTCGCTTTTCTAGTTGATCAATTCTTTATATGAGTTTACAAATATTTACGGTTTTTTAAGGAATTCGATGGACCGTAGTGGCTTGATTACTCATAGTTTTGTTCGATTTTTTTAAATGGTTCAGATTGTTACTTAGACATTCCGGTTAAAAATGGAAATGTTGACTCGGACGAATCTCCCACGTTACTGAGTTGGATGTTATTATCTGGCTTTCTTTTCTGGAGATAAGAAAGCAGGGATTGAAAGTGTTTGGATGTGAGTTTATTTCCTTGTGAGAATTCTTAAGCGTTTCTGGAGGAATTTAAATGAAGGGATTATGAAGTCCTGGCACGATTTGCAATTTTCAAGAGGTTCGAGCTGTAGCTTTGTTGGTAATAAATTTTTTTAAGCATAGTCTGGTGTCCTCAAGCTTGGTTATTTTCCCCAGAAAAATTTACCAAGAGTTTTGAGCAAATGTCACTTTCCCTAAAAAAATTTCTAATGATGAAAATAGCAACCTCAGGTCTAAAAAAATCCTGTTTCTGGCCCTAGTGTCTAATTAGCTTGTATTCTACCCTATAAATCTTTAATTTTAAGTCTCTCTTTTTGACTAATCCGGGTTTCAACTCATAATTCCAAAGAATAATTATCAAAGGCTCGTGTCACTTTTCTGACCGCCATATTGATTCGACACTAGCGCTCTTCAATGATTAGTTTACACTGTTAAACAACACCAGCGCTCCTAGACTACAATTTCACAAACCAACGCGACATTAGCGCTCACATCAACCGTTACATCAACTAACATGACACTCTGGCGGCCGTTACATAATTTAAAACGACTCGAGCGCCATCCATGAGTTATTTAATTACACTGTCACTTACGTGGCAATATTCTTGTGGTTTTTCCACTAATCCAATTTTCCTTCCTCTACTTTTATTTTCCACCTTCAATGAACTATTAAAAAATTCACTTCGAATTCCCACTCCAGCCAAAAGAATTTTAAAAAACCATGGAAATTACCGAGCAAACCAAACACTAAGTAAACAAATTAACATCATCCCTGAAAGTCATTAACAAAGCTTTTAACGATGCCAGACAAAGTTGGGGGGGTAGCTTACTTCCGTTCCGGTAAAATATTGACATTTATATTGCAATTGACATTTTCGAAGAATTTTTTCCAGTGAGCACTTTTCTAATTGCTCTAATTAATTAATTTTTTCACCTTGAAAACAATTAATCAAATTCGAAAAAATCAATACACTTTCCTTCTACACCGCTGAAGCATATAGCCAAAAATTTCTTATAAACAAAATGGAAATAAATACTTTTACGACTCTCTGGTTTTTTTCAAGCTCACCAAAAAGTCTCGGGAAATGTTTACAATTTAAATTCTAAATATCCAACTCGTATATTTCATTAAATTCATTAATCACAAAATTCTAAACTTACTTTTTTTAAATATAATTTTTTTTCCCAAACCTCCACAAAAAAAAAACAAGTAAAAATTCACATTACTCGATCATTGGCCATATAACCACTGAACTTAACTTTGTTTTCATACCCTCGTGTAATAAACATTGAATTATTTATCATCCGACAATATCTCGAATTTTTCTTTTTAAAAATTCATAACTATCGACGTAAACCGTCAGTTCTATGATCAATTATTAAAATCGCAATTACTGATTGTAGCCTATAATTTCATATATGGGACGTACGTTTGTGCTTTTTCACATAATATTCTATTTTGTAGCCTTTTCCGTATAGATTGCGTAAATGTTTTATCTTGAGAAATATTTCTGTCGCCGAAGATATTCAAATGAGAAATAATGAATCAACAGATAAAATAAACCGGAATAAGATTATTGAATTAATAATTGACATTATTCGTAAATGAGTTGAAGCTCAAATTTTGTGCAGAATTATAATTGATCATTTTACTTACCAAAATTCACGATCACGATGATAAATTTTTGGGTTAAGTTCGCAGTCGCGAAACTCTATTGATAGTTCCGTAACATCATGGAATTTTTATCTGTAACCGATTAACGCGATGAAATTTTATCTTAGATATTGACTTTACAGGGCCGATCCAAGACTGAATGATGCACTGTTTAAATTTAAGTTGATTTAAGTCGTTAGTTTATCAGAAATATCGGGCATGGCGTTGACTTGACTGAAATGTATTATCAGTAACTGTTCCTCTTGTAAACGACTCTAGTTCCTCTTCAGCATTTTTGATTTTTGACATCATGTGATCAACGTCGACAATTTTTCCGAATTCCCTTTTTTAATCATATTTTGCAGTAAAACAAAAAACGGTTAGACGCCATTTTGCAGTGCTGCCAGCTTTTTAATTTAACAAGATTAGGTTATGACTTTTAAAGATGGGCGCCTAGTTTTTTTAACCCTACCTAGGCCCGCAAGTTAACAAGTCCTGTTTTAACTTCCTGGTTCACGTTTACATGTCTATGCAGTATCCACAACAAACTATAGCTTTTCTTATTAAAGTCCAATTTGCTCCTAATAAATTAAAAATAGCTTGACACCAATAATAATCTCTTATTAATAGTTATCTCTATTAAATCATAACACAATCATTCAATTACAAAAAGAATTTCCTTCGACTTGTTTCTAATTCATGTCTTCTGCCAGTAATTATCCATATGTATTCTCCAGTTTTTGTATCAAATGTCCCCTTCTGCAAAGATCTTAATTTTAAAGTGAACCTAGGCCCAAGTTCCATCAATCTTGCTTTTGCTTCTTTTGTAAATATATATCGATGATGTCTGAAACAAAAAGGGAAATCATTACTTCCAAAAAAATGTGCTTTGCAAAAATTCAACCCCTGACATTTCACTTACCTAAAAAATATAAAATCTCTCTGATTATGAAATGTAACAGCTCTCCGACCTTTGAATTCAGGCTCATAATGAAACAATGATGCTAACATTCTTGATACAGTATAACCTAATCTAGTCCCAAAATTATTTAAAATAACCTCTGGTCTATGATGAGAAATTTGTTTGTAATTTTTCCTTAGTTCCTTGGAAATCCTAACATTTGATAATTTAAAATAAGCAGTAGGTCCTTCAGGTAAATGTGTTAAAAGCAAAGCATTTGGCTCTTTTCTATCTTCATTTACAACTACTATATCTGAAAACCCTAACTTTGTAGCTGCTTCCACCATTTTCTTGATACTCATTCTATTTCTTGCTTTCGCCATTGAATTAGGGATGACCCTTGATAATTCCTTGCAAAATATTCTTGTTTTTGAAGCAGGATTATCACATGTTGTAATTAATACTTTGGGAACATATGCTTTTTCAAAGTATTCACTAAATTCATCGTTATTTAAATCGCATAATATTTCCTTGTTTTCTTCAGCTTCCAAATTGCCTATCATCGTTTCTTCTTTGACTCTCATGTTGTCAATTGTTTTGGGTTTTTCTTTGGGTTTCCCTTCAAGCTGTGCTAATTTTTTATCCCGTTTCTTTTGCTTCCTGGCTTCTATCCTTTCTTGCCTTTCATGGATTCTTTGCCTCCTACAATAAAGCAAAAAAAAATGAGGATATGGGAACATGATAAGAATGATAGTACGGGAAGTTGGATATGATTTCATAGGCGACATTGAACGTAAATTGACAAAATACGAACCTCGTTTTCTTTACTTTCCCCATGATGATGATTTTAATGAAAAATTACGAGAAATAAAACGAATTGATTGCAGATAACCACAATTTATCAACACATCAACATGGACAAGAGCACGTTGGACGTGGCAATAGAACGCGGCAAAGATGGCGTCCTTGGAATCCAAGTTAGGTTATGATTTCTTTTATGAATGACGAGTGGATAATTAGCAGTTTTGAAAATAATTACATGATCACCTGTTGTAGTCGTATGTCATTAAAAATATTCAGGTATGTAGTTCTAAGCTTTTTTGCTTAGTTGGGGTACAAGCTTTGTAATGCTGTGAACTAAAATTAACTCTATTGCGCCTTTTTAAATCATTGTCAAAGTCAAACTCGGTGGTTTTAATTCAGGGAATGGCTTTAGGTGAATTGTAAAATTACATTGAAATTTTTTTGGAAAAATAATCATTCAGTGGTCACTGTATTTATTTTTAAAGTTTGTATCACATTTACGTCGCGATTTAAGTCCTGTTAGAGGAACATTGGTATGACATTGAGTAAACGATTGTTGACATTTTTTTTTTTTGAATAAACAGCATGCAGATAATACATGTGTATCTGTTTGACTGTTTTTATCTTCAAAGCAAATAACTAATTGAAAATAATGAGCAGTTTTGATTTTACATTGTACCATTAGCTTTTAATTTAGTTCTTTTTTGTGGTGGGCAAGTTTTTAAAAATTATTAACAGTCGCAGAATGAAATCAAACAATTATTGTTCCCCATGTTTTTGTCAAACTTGTACTATGGTTTCAAAAATGCTTTGGAGTATTGTATTTTTATTATTTTCAGATGAAAAAATGCCTTAGTCGAGGGTTTAAATTAGATGCAGTAACATCATTTAAAAAATGGCACTTTACAGTGCCATTAAGTCGGGCAAAAGGTCCATTTCACCATTTTCATTACGAACAGCTTCAAGTACAACAAAATCATATTCAGTTAATTATCAGTTAAAAGATGTTAAAAGTAATCCAGAACTTGAAGACTTGAATACATCACAACAGAAAGAAAACATAGTTCTTGACTTAGAATCTGATTTGAGATTTAAAAATAATGAGTTTAGGACAAATGCAGTTAAAATTCAGATGCTTTCTCGATCATTATATAATCAGATTTTTAAAGGGAACTATCCAGAGCCAGATCGTCATTTAATTGAGAAAGCTAGAAATGAATTACAAAAGTTTAAGTTATGGAATCAAAAAATGACATATCTACCTGATTTGTCGTTAAAATTACCTAAATTACATGGGGCTAATATAGAAGAACATTTTCAAATTATCGGGGAGGAAATCGCCGGGCCATATAGGAAATTAGTAGTCGATTTTTTGAAATTGAAATTACCAATTAGACCGAGGAAATGGTTGTTTTCAAAAGGATGGACGAAATATGTGCATGGAGAAAAGCCAGTGAAGGTAGAATATCCAGATGAAGATATTTTAGTTTTTGATGTGGAAGTTAGTGTGAAAACAGGAGAAAATCCAACTTTGGCTGTTGCTGTGTCGCCTAATGCTTGGTATGGATGGGTTTCTTCTGCTTTGGTTAAGAATAATAATCCTGTGGGATCAAATCATTACACGACTGATATGTTTATTCCTTTGGAAGGGAAACTTGATCCGGATAGGCCGAGAATAGTGATCGGGCATAATGTATCGTACGATCGAGCTAGAGTGAAAGAACAGTATTACATAAAAAATAGCGCTTTAAGGTTTTTAGATACTATGGCTATTCATATTAGCATAGCTGGAGTGACGAGCAGCCAAAAAGCAATGTTAAAAAGTAAAACTGCGGATCCTGAAAAAAATCAAGATTGGATGGAATGGGCGGCTTTGAGTAGTTTACACGATTTATATCAATTTTATTGTGATGCATTTTTGAAGAAATTTAAGAGAGATGTGTTCGTTAGTGGAAGTTTACAGGACGTCCGGGATGATTTTCAGGAATTAATGACATATTGTGCCAACGATGTGAGTGCAACGTTCTCAATTTTGCATAAAATGTTCCCGACGTTTTTGGAAAGATTCCCACATCCCGTTACGCTAGCTGGAATGTTAGAAATGGGGACGTCGTACTTGCCTGTCAATGAAAATTGGGAAAGATTTATTAATGAATCTGAAGAGACTTATGAAGACTGCACGTTTGAAATTGATTTTTTATTAAGGAAAAAAGCGGATAAAGCTTGTAAATTGATGCATGATGAAAAATATAAAAATGATTTATGGATGTGGAGTGAAGATTGGTCTACGAGGGATTTGGCGTTGACAAAGAAAAAATTAAAAAAAGAAGAGTTGAAGGAAGAAAAAATTAACGAAGAAGAGGATGAGGATTATAAGAGACTATGTGAAAAGTTTGAGTATTTATTTCGATTGAATGAAATTTTACCGAAAAATGTATCTCATTTATGCGGGTACCCTGCTTGGTATAAGAAATTATGCGAAAAACCGGAAGGAGATTGGGTCCCTGGTCCGGTGCTTATAAGTCCCGCAATGAAAATAACTCCGAAATTATTGAATCTCAAATGGGAGCATTACCCCCTTCACCATATTCGTGAATTAGGATGGGGGATTATAGTACCTGATTTAAGAGCCGAAGGGCTTGAAACTATCGTGCCTTTTGAGGAATTAAAGCGATTAGCTTATGAAAATGGTTTTGTGGAATTGTTTAATAAAACGCAAATGGAAATGGAAAAAGAAGGAGGGATGTCACCGAAGCAGGTTAAAAAAATTTTAACTACGATGTACAAAGGAAGTGCTGTGTGGACTGATTACATTATTGATAACTGCTGCTTTTTTTTAAAGCTTCCTCATGCGAACGGCCCAACGTGTAATGTGGGCAATCCGTTATCTCGTGATTTTTTAAAAACGTTATCAGCGAATGTATTAACAGGCCCGGACGCTAGCGCTAAGAAAGTATTAGAAATGACAACGACGTTGTCGTACTGGAAAAACAATCAAGCTAGGATATTAAATCAGATGGTTGTTTGGTTAAATAAAAAAGAAATAAGTGCGATGTTTGCGGAAGGGCATAAGGAAAACATTGGTGTTATTCTCCCGAAAATAGTAGTTAGTGGAACGTTAACAAGAAGAGCAACAGAAAGCACTTG
Organism: Liposcelis brunnea; assembly: GCA_023512825.1. NCBI lineage: Eukaryota > Metazoa > Arthropoda > Insecta > Psocodea > Liposcelididae > Liposcelis > Liposcelis brunnea. The sequence goes on along the minus strand of CM042065.1, from coordinate 7,264,396 downwards.
GCTGACGGCTTCAAAACACATTCAAAATCGTATAGGTTCTGAATTAAAAGCAATGGTGCAAGCTCCTCCTAATTATCACATAATAGGAGCCGACGTCGACTCCGAAGAATTATGGATAGCTTCACTTATAGGAGACGCTGCTTTTGCTAAAATTCATGGTGGCACCGCGTTCGGATGGATGACAATCAGCGGAAGTAAAGAAAACGAGACAGATATGCATACGTTAACTGCTAAAGCTTGTGGAATATCACGCGATGAAGCTAAAGTTATTAACTACGCGAGAATATACGGAGCTGGGTCCTTTTTTGCTGAACGATTGTTATTGCAATGTAATCCGACGTTTACAGACGGTGAAGCTAGATACAAAGCCAGAAGAATGTACGCTTTAACGAAAGGGAAAAGACTTTATAAATTAAAAGAATCCGCAAAGAGGAAATTAAAAGACTTGCTCAGCCCTGATGTGGAAGTAACGGATATTTACACTGCCACCACTTTAGCTAGACAATGTAAAATGGATTTAGGGGATATGTTTGAATCTGCGGAATGGGTTGGGGGAATGGAATCTGCAATGTTTAATCGTTTGGAGGATATTGCTAATTCAACGTGTGCTCAAACTCCGTTTTTGCAGTGTAGGTTAAGTAAAGTGTTGGAAGCTAGGTTTGAAGGTGATAATATGTACGGGAACACGAGGGTTAATTGGGTTGTTCAAAGTGGAGCTGTTGATTTTTTACATTTGTTGTTGGTTTGTATGAAATGGTTGACTAAAGGAGAGGTTAGGTATTGTATTAGTTTTCACGATGAGGTGAGGTATTTAGTTCCTAGTGAGAAAAGATATAGCGCGGCGTTGGCCCTGCAAATTGCGCATCTCTTAACCCGCGCGTTTTGTTCTCATAGGCTTGGGATTTATGACGTGCCGAGATCTGTCGCGTTTTTTTCGTCGGTTGAAGTTGATAAGGTGTTGAGGAAGGAAGCGAGCGATGATTGTATTACGCCTTCGAATCCTCATGGGTTGCAGAAGGGATATGGAATCCCGCCCGGGGAAAGCTTGGATGTTTATGCGGCTATCGAGAAGTCGGGAGGATCGCTGGAGGATTTCCAAAAAAAGGTATTGGAGATCGAATGGGCAGAAAAAGCTGCTTTAATTTTTATTAGTCCGGTCGAAGATTTAATAAAATAAAGACTTGAGTTTTTTTTCTGCTAAGGCGATTTCTTGGGGCGCCCATTCTAGCTCTGTAAGGCAGCTCTAAAGCTTTCTGATACAATGGTACAAGTTAATTATTTAATCAGTTAATAAAAGTTAATGGCTTCATTCTGCTCATTCCTTCATTCTTTTTAAAAAATATTTTTTTCAACGGGGAAAGTAAATTTTATAATTTTTTGTTTTAGGAATGTCCGAAGCAACAAAACGAAAACATGTAATCAAGGAGATCCTCCATGATGAGTTTACTCCGCCAACTGCTCAACAAAAAATTGTTAAAGTATTAAACAGTAAAGGAAATAATTTACATGAAGTTGAAGAAGCTGATTCAACTACGTATTTAGTAACAATGCCGACTAAATTCAGAAAAAATGTTTGGGTTAAAAGAGGGGATTTTTTATTAGTGGAACCCATTGAAGAAGGCAATAAGGTATGTTTAAATCACTGCACACTTATAATTAACATCTCTCTTAATCATTTTTTTTATTATTTCAGGTGAAAGCTGAAATTGTCAAAGTTCTCACAAAACCATACATTCGATATTTAAAAAATGAAAATCTCTGGCCTGCTAAATTCCAAGATCAAGAAAGTGAAAGCGATCCTGATGAAAGTGATAACAGTGACAGCAGTTTAATTCAAAATAAAAACAGAGGATATGAAGTGACTGACTCATCTGAAGATTCTTCTGAATCATCCGACTAACTTAAATAAATTTCAGTGACTTAAAAAATTAATTTTTTATTTTTTTATTTCTCATTTTTCTTTGTAAATATTTGTTTAACAGGAAATAAAAAAAATTTTTTAAAAATAACCTTTTGTCATGTTTCAGGTGCAAAATTCTTTTGAATTTTTTCTAACAATAGTTCCATCCTTCCTTTCATCACAGGTTGTCCTTTTCGAGTCTTTTGACTTAACGTTTTAAACTTCATTGCTTTCTTTTTTTTATAAGCTTCTAATGCTGCTTGCCTCTCCTCTTTTTGCCTTTGCAATTCTTCTCTCCGCCTTTGTTTTTCTTCTTGAATTTTTTGATATTTTTCTTGAGCTACTTGAATCGCACTAGGTTGTTTTTCTTTCTTAGTTGAATTGGTTGAATGAGTGTTTACAGGTATGTCAATTCCACTCTTTTTTAGTTCCTTATGATACTTTTTAATTAGTGATTTCTTCCTAACTTCGTCCCATTGTTCAACTAGAAACAATTTGAAAAAAAAAATAAAATAAAATAAAATCGCTTGCATGCTTATTTACCAACAAAAAAATTTTACCTTTCTTTTTAGTGCTATAATGTGTCTCCCTCCATTTTTTTTTATTAAAATGTTTCTTCTCCTTCTTCCCTTCTTTTTTACTCCTAAAACTTTTTTTAGATTCCATTATTTCGAAATAAAAATGCACATGCAAAGTCCTCCGGTCCTATGCGACCAAAATACAAATCCGTTGCCAACTTCTGAAAATAGTAAACAAAACCATTACCTCGCGTTTTCCCATAAGCGGCGGCCATTTTGATTTTTATTTCCAAACATTAAGCTGGCACCACTGTTTGTTTCTGGTGCTTTTTATTTCTGCTATTTTTGTAAATTTTAACAAAAGCAGAATCGTATTCATTTTAAAAGTGAAATATTTCAATTACCATCTAATCAATAAGTAAAGTATGCTTCTTTTTAAAAATCAATCAAGCTCATAAGCAAAATTTCGAATAGGAAAAAAACTCTTTCAACCACGGACTTCGTTCCGTGGTGAAAGTGTCAATAAGACGTCATTTCTGTCGAGCCATTTTGGAATTAGACATTTTTATAAATCGAAATAGTTTTTATCGTAAGTTTTTTATAAGTATAATAACTCTTCCATGTTAGCTATAACGGAATCAGGTCAAAGCTCTTTGCATACATATTTTTAAAACCGTTTATTTACGTCTCAAATTGTTCAAGGCCATGCTTCGATCTTTTGTCTCCGACATAGGAAGTGAGATCATCACAAATTCAACTTTTAAATCGAGGTCTTTCCCTTTCATTTTAAAACGCACGAGTTTTCACTTTCACCATACGCTAAGTATAAGAATAATAAGATAAATAAGTGGATTTTTGTAAAATTTTCAATGAAATTTTCATCAGATGAGGGTTGTTTAAAAATTTTACTGCTTACAATTTATTTGTGAATGTGCTTTGTAACATATTTATCGTAAAACTGATAATAACAGCGTGAGTTTAACTGATATTTAAATTAGTTTTCATTCCCTTTCACTAGTGTTTAAAAATCAGTTAAAAAACATATGTTAAGAGCTTCGTGATTATGATCATGTGAGTTTGATTGATATCAAGTGACTTGAATTTCAGGCAATCAAAATTAACAATGGAAGAAAAAGAAGAAAGAAGTTATTTAAGTTTTATTGAAGATGGGGAAATGGATATCCCTCTTTCACATCTTCCAAAATATACAGAATCTCCAAAGAATATCGTGGATATCTGGTTAGAAAAAGTTGATAAAAATCAATTAACACCTGCTAATTTTAAAGACCATTGGCGGATATGGGTGCCTAAGTTTTATTCACTTGAACCTGGATCCGACTGGAATTTGGAGAATGAGAAAACAAATGATGTGTTAATTGATAATTTAGAAAGGTTTATTGCAAATGGGGATTTTGAAGAAGTTATGAAGAGTCTTAATGATATGGATAATCCGCCATCTGTTTGTGGGAAAGTTTTTAAAGTGAGTGTTCAAAGTGAAAGCTTAAGTAAGGTTGCTTGTTGAGGATTGAGATAAATTGGGTTGATTTTTTTTTTAGAATGGTGAACCAACATACTCATGCAGAGAATGTGGAATGGATTCAACTTGCGTTTTATGTGTTGGATGTTTTAAAAACTCAGCTCATAGGAATCATAATTATAAGATGGCTACAAGTGGAGGCGGAGGATGTTGTGATTGTGGAGATGTTGAAGCTTGGAAAAGTGAACCGTTTTGTGATGTTCATGTTGTTGGAACACAGGTATGTTCACATAAATGCAAAAGGGTGTGCCCACCTACCACTTTTCTCATTTGATTTTAATTTTAATTTTTCTCAGACCAAAGCTGAAGCTCAAAAAACATTTCCTGAAGACATGGCAGAACGCTGTCAAATCACTTTCACCAGCATTCTTCGCTATGCTTACCAAGTATTAACCTTGGAGCACTCTCCAGGATTACCACATGATTTAAGGTTACGAGAAGCTGAACAAGATCCTCTAAGCTGCTTCTCCGACAGCCCTAACGTCTATTGCACCGTCCTTTATAACGATGAAGTTCATACTTTTGAACAGGTCAGTTTAACAATCAATTTTTTTTCTTTTCCATTCTCAAGCTTTTGAATAATACAATTTATTTTTGATTTCAGGTGATAAACACTCTAAGCAAAATAGTAAAATGTTCCCAGAAAGACGCAATCGAATACGTCACGAATATCGACAGAGAAGGAAGGGCAGTCGTGAAATGTTCAATGTTTCAACAATGTCAAGAATTAAAAACTGAAATAGAACGTTTCACCTCAAAACATGGAAGTCAACCCCTTAAAGTCGAAGTCGTTCATACTCACGTAATTGCTCATCAAGTTTTCGCAATGAAATTATTACGATGGCTTGAAAAAATTTTAGCGAACTCTGAAAGCTTCCGGAATATATTCACGAAAGTAGCGTTAACGCCTTTTCCCCCGGATCAACCGATCTTAGACGCCATATTACAGTGTGATTCGCGTTTGTGGAAATCGGCAAGGACTCACTGGCATCGTCTTTTTATATCGGGAATGTTAAAAGAATATTCTAATAAGAAAGCATTAGCTAAAGTTTTTACAAAACATTATCCGTCGGTTATGAAAGACTTTATACGTGATGATCATGATCATTCGTTTTCGATCGCGAGTTTGTCAGTTCAAACGTTTACGGTACCGACTTTAAGTCATTGTTTGATAGCGGAGGATGAAGTATTGTTCAGGCTGCTTCACACTTTTTTGTCGGAATGTAAGAGGAAGTTTAACAAATTCAAGAAATTGGAGTTTGAGAGAAATGTTCCTAATCCTACGTTTAAAAGAGCTCAGTATATTTTATACGATTTGAGGTATCTCTTCAGTGCTAAGCCTACGGAAACGCAATGGACAGATGAATTACGGATTGGGTTTATCAGAGGCCTGTCACTGTTTTTGGATCTACTGCAATGTATGCAAGGTGAGTAATATATACAGTTAATGGTGTTTGTGAAATTTTTTGATGTTATGATGTGTTCGATCGTGATTGTGAAAGATCTAACCCTGTACAATACCATTTTTTCATGCATAACTGCTGTTGTGCTGGCAAAAGCTTCAGTTATTCCAGTGAAAACAATCCTAGTATGTTTATTAAGCAAACCTGATTAGAATAATGTTCACACAAAATCTAAAAATTATGCTTTGGCAAAATCTTCCCGACAAAAACAATTACTGCCTGTTCGATAACTTTTTTTTAATTCTGAAAGTAAGATATAGGCTAACCTGTTAGGTTAATGACGTTTTTTATAGGCGTAAATTCGAATTATGCTGATAAAAGTTAATTACCGCAAAAACAGTGAGTTAAAGATTGAAATTAGAATGAATCTGGTGCAAATCTTATCTGCAACCAGTTTTAATTGTCCAGTTAAATTGACTTCACGGAATTCCTAATTAAGAACCCTTTTAATTCGAGAATCGAATCGACACACATCGGCCATGTAGAATCCTTCGATATGATAACCAGACAGCATCTTGTATTTATTTTCCACGCCCATTTTCGTTATAACTCGAAAATGGCTATAACTGAATAGTTTTTTATTCAAATATATTGACAACTACAACTAAATCATTCGCAATAATCTTCAAAGGATGCAATATGGCGATTGTGACGGCTTCTTCTATCTTGATCTTGAAGCCGACGTTAGCGCCACTACCGGCATTTCTCGATACTGTTATTCAGGGCCCTTTTTTTTACTAATTTCAACGGTTTTTTCAAGTGTTTTCATAAAAATAATCGAAGAATTAATACTAGATAATTAAATTGGTGAAATTCCATTTGTTCTTGACGAATAATCACGTTCAAACATGTTCTTATTAAAAAAAACATTTCAGAAATGGATTCAGTAACCAGGCAGGTAACTCAACACATGGAATTCGAGCCAGAATGGGAATCCGCATTCAATCTTCACATAAAATTAGCCCACGTTATCACGTTAGTTATCGAATGGTGCGGCTCTGATAAACAAGCCCTTTTTAAATCATTTCGTATGACGCTCAAACGATTAAAGGACTGCAAAGTTGAAGACAACGAAAAAGGATCTCAAAATCAAACAAATGAAGTCCGGGAGCTTGTCGACCACAGTGCATCCTGTATTCAATACGATGTAGCTACTCAACCTGTATCAGTTCATTTGCCGTTATCAAGGTTTCTAGCTGGATTGTATCTTCATCTCGAAAAATATGATTTGAACTTTTATAGCCCGGAATTTCAGCCGGAGGTAAAACCGACGCCTGAGGAAATTATCGAGCCTGTATTAAGGACTCAGGTAAGGATTTTTTTATATTTTTTAACGAGAAAAGGGCATTATTATTTTTTTATATTTTAGGTAATGATTGCTCAAGTTCATTCTGGTATGTGGAGGAGGAACGGTTACTCCCTACTAAACCAGCTCTACTTTTATCATAGTGTCAGATGTCGCACTGAAATGTTAGATCGAGATATCGTGATGTTGCAAATTGGAGCGTGCCTAATTCAAAGCGACGAGTTTTTAATTCATCTTTTAAACAAATTTAATTTAATGAATTGGGCAGACCCTGATTTCGAGGAGAATTCGTTGAAGAACCCGGAAGAAGACAGCATGCTTCAAATAATTTGTTTAGTGGAAGAATTTCTTGGATTATTAATAGCGATTATTGGTGAAAGATGGGTACCTGGAGTTGGTAAAATCACACCAGAAGACCGGATCAAAAAAGAAATAATACAGCAATTATGTATTAAACCGTTAGCTCATTCCGAATTAAATCGAACGTTACCGGAAGACGTAAACCACGAGACCGGAATGGAAAGAGTAATCGACGCTGTGGCTAATTTCAAAAAACCGGTACAAGCATCCGGTAAAGGAGTATACGAATTAAAACCCGAATTCTACGATCAATACAATATGTTTTTTTATCATTACACACGTGAGGAATTATCAAGATCAGAAGAGGAACAACGTAAGAGGCGGAAAAATGCGGGGGAATTGGAATGTTGCCCGCCGCCTAAATTGCCCCCACTAACCGAAGCTTTTTCGATGCTTCCTAATTTACTTCAATGCGACGTTATGTTTCACATACTCCAAACCGTGTTACAACGCTGCGTTAATTTACGAGCTCGAACTTTTTCAGAGCATCAACTGCAAAAAGTTTTACATTTAATCGGTTACGCTCTACAAGAAGAAGAATCGAAGCAGTATCCTTATTTGTTATTTTCAGAGAAATCCGCAAAATGGAATCTTGAAAAATTAATAGAGGAATTAACGTCAAGCGCGAGAGTTAAAGCTCATAAGGATATGTTAACTTGGACTTTAAATAAATTTAGACAGATTAAAAAATCCACGAAGGAGGTTGTGGAAATGAAAGTTGAGGAGACTCCGGTTGAAAGTTCTGATGTTATGACTAAAGATTCGAAAGAATGGAGAGCTAAAATGGCGGCGGAGAAACGTGCTAAAATAATGGCGCAAATGACAGCCATGCAAAAAGTTTTCATGAAAGAAAACGCGAAATTATTCGAAGCTACGATATCGTACCCGGAGAAAACGAACGAGAATAGTGTGATGATGGAAATATCCGAGGTTGATGATAAAGATCCTGTTGCGTTAGGCCCCAATCAAACAGCTAAATGCCTAAGCCGTAAAACATTCACTTGCATATTATGTCAAGAGGACACGGAAGTATCAGCTGACGGCCCAGCGTTAGTTCTCCCGTCTTTTATTCAAAAATCAACAGTACACTCGAATAATCGCGTTGGGATGGAAAAACCCGACGAAGTTCTAACGAAACCGTTATTTTTACCGACCAGCTTACGACCGCAGCCGCACACGAGTACATGCGGACACGTCATGCATAGCACGTGCTGGCAAAAATATTTTGACAACGTTTTAGCTAAAGAAAATCGACGGCCGTATCGTTTGCGTCAACCGATGAGCTTCAATGTTGAAAAACAAGAATTTTTGTGCCCTCTTTGCGAATGTTTAAGCAATACCGTATTGCCTTTGTTACCGCCTTTGGGTTTAATCAACCCATACAGTCAGAATTCGGATATTACTTTTGAAAAATTTATAGAGGGATTAAGTATAACTTTGAAATTTAAAGCAAGGCAACAAACGTCGGTTGTTCCGATTAGTTTAACGTCCGAGGACACGGACGAGGAGAAGGACGACGGCTCAACTGCGAGTACAGTCTTGTTCACTGACGATGATAAAGACGAAAATTCATCATCGACTTTGCTGTACACTTGCCCTGTTGATAAAATCCAAACGGAAATGGGAGATTCAGCCGGGCCGGCTTTTTCCGCTTTATTTTCGCAAGGGGCGCCACCTGCGTTATCCCAATCGTTAATCGATATGATTTTCCTATTCGCTCAAGCTACTTACACGAAAGGATTAAACGTTAATCCGTCATTTAATACTTTCCTCCCAGTTATGGCTTGGAACACTTGCTACTACACGATTTTATCAGTTGAAAGTTTATTAGCATACGAAGAAAAACCGTTATTCGGTGCGTTGTCTTCACGGCAAAGGGATTGTCTGGACAGTCTAACCCGTTTCGCTGGAGTGTTAGGCTCAGTTTGGAAACACGGCTACGACATAAGCAATCACGCTTTATTTTTATTATCAATGGTTTTAGAGGGGAATTCAAAAACTCAAGAATTGCCATGTTTACTCGATTGGGATTCATTCGGGTTGTTAGTTCCTCTTACTCTTTCGTTACCAAATTTATTCAGTAGTAATTTGCCAGGAGGGATCCCCACCGGGCGAATATTAGAATTATACACGCTTAAATTGGTTTTCTTATCGCACGTCACGAAAATTTTACTAACAACGGAATTTTTACCCGGGGAAATAAATATGGAAACGGACGAGGCGTCCGTGACGCTTTCCCAAGAAGAATCCGAGATTTTATTAGAAACTCTATCGACGATTAGGAAAAGTTGCAATTACGATTTAATGGATTTTAATCAATTAAACGCGGATTATGTTTGGTCGAGAGTTAAAAAGGCTTGTTTACCCTTTTTACGTTGCTGCGGTTTATTCTATCATTTTTTAACAGACGTTGCCTATCCTAATTGCTTGAACGAATTAGGAGGTGACACCTACGAGAATTTATGTAAATATTTAGGATTACCTATTAAAGTAAACGAATTATTCGAAACGGTTAAATATAAAGAATTAATGACGATTTGGCTGAGCCACGAAAGGATTCAAGGATATTTAACGACTCAGAGTTTTGTTGCCCAACCGAAGAATGTTAACGGTTTGGTAGTTTTACCGAACGATTACAGCGAATTAATTAATATGGTGTCGACGTTTACGTGCCCGAATAGCGATAGGGAGGACTCGAGGAACCCGACGATGTGTCTGGTTTGCGGGGAAATGTTATGCTCTCAGAGTTATTGTTGTCATCAGGAATTGAATAAAACGTCCGTGGGAGCTTGCACGTATCATGCGAATTTATGCGGGGCGAATTGCGGGATATTTTTAAGGATTCGGGAATGCGAGGTTTTGTTGTTAGCTACACCGAATAGGGGATGTTTCATGTCCGCCCCGTATTTGGATAGATACGGGGAAACGGATCCCGGGTTGAGGAGGGGGAATCCGTTAACGTTATGCCCGGAAAAATATCGAAAATTAAAATTGTTATGGTTAGGACATGGGATTTATGAAGAAATTGCTAGGTCAATCGAATCTACTAGTAATGTGATTACAACGCAATGGCAGCATTTGTAATGTGAATACGTAAACAGCTTATTTTATTTTAATTTTTTTTTTTCGATGATTTATTTTTTAATTAATTGAATTATTAATTTTTTTTTAAAAAAGACTAGTCAAGAGTTGTTTTTTCGTCAGTAAATCGGTGGCGATTGTAAAACCATCGAAATACACTGAATTAGTGCGGCTTCAAGATGAGTCACTTGCATATTTTTAATTTAGTGAATTTTGATGGTAATTTAGACACTTGTAAAAAAGTATTTTAGATCCTTTGATAAAAATCAGTTTTTAAGGCAGTATTAATGAATTTTTTTGTTTGTTGCACCAAAACTCGAAAATGTTGACTTTCTTTTATTTCCCTTTCCTTTATGAAATTAGAAAAGAATACGGAAAATATTCTTTTTTAGTTATTTACAATCCTTATTCATCGTTAATTTGTTAAACTTCGGATTCTCAATACAGAAGCACCAGCAATGTGATAGAATTGAAAAAATTATTAGTTGAGGAGACGCCATTTTTTTTATCAGATTTCGTGGCAGAAAGTAAAAAATTACGTGCCACCAACGGGAAAGTAAAATTCCGCCATTTAGTACTCAGTGCTGTGATATTTACGTCTGAAAGTAATGGAAAAATATAGTTTTTTATGGTTCTCACGGTGACATTCTTTATTTGGTAAGCATTTTTAATCATTCTTCTTCAGACTAAATCACAATTTTGATGAATATCGTTTATTTTGTCGGTACATTTGCAAAAAAGAATCACTTAACCTTACTTGGTTGAGAGAAGCTTGATATTCACAGGATATCTTGTCAAAAACATTATTTTCTTCAATTTTGGACGAATTTCCCATTCAAATCTGTTTAGATTAGAATAAAAGTAGTAGCACCTAGGAAACGAATTTACATTTTTAAAAAAACCGCAAACAAATGGGCAGTGTATCTGATAAGATCGATTATACTAGTTGTGACATGAAAGACCGATCAGCTGCGGTTCCTTTTGCTCTGAAAATATGTAAAGCACTAAGTGCTGAGACCTTTTTTAATTGCCCATTAGTAGCAAGTAAAGGTATAGCAGGCAAGGATTTGCTTGTGCTAAGCTGTAGTTCTTGGGCGAGTTAATTCAACTGAATTAGGTGTTGTTCCAGCCCCCTCATTTGGTGTTTGAACTATTCAAAAGCAAGCCTATACTCGTATAAAATTCAACCAGGATGATTACCTGAATAAATTAAAGCATAAATCTGTGATTTAAAATTTATAATTAAAAATTTATTTATTCGCTACAATTTTAATGATTTTTAAGGGCCAAAGTTAATAAAGCATTCAAATCTGTTAAAATTACCCTAGGATCTTCTATTAACCCTGCAGCTACCATAGCGTTATTGAATAATTGTTTCGTGAGCAAATCCGCTAATTCCGGATCCGATGTTTTCAATTTGGAAAGTTTCTTAATAATAGGATGCCTGAAAGAAAAGAAAAATTATTAACCATTAATAAAGCCAAAGACTTTAGGAATAATTCAGACAGCTTTATCACTAAATACTTACGTTGGATTAATTTCTAAATGCGGCCTCAATATACTATACAAATTCTCCTCAGTCATACTACTCATCTGTTTAATAAACTGCCTCGCAGACGCCATATTTTCAAGCGTGATAGCACATGGATGGTTTTCCAGTCTCTTCGTTATCCTAACAGCATGAATTTTATGCTTAAGAGTTTCTTTAAATATTTTCTTTATATTATCAATATCTCCTTCGAGTACACCTCCTCCGAAATCAGCAGCCTCTGCTTCTTTCCCTTGCCCCATTTCTTTTTCAAGGGAAGTAAGCCTACAATTATTAAACTCTTGAAGGAACATTAAAACATGTTCATCATGAGGCTCCACACAAAACAAAACCTCCACGTTTTGCTTTTTTAAACTTTCGTAGTATGGAGACGATTCAGCTAATTCACGCGATGGCGCGGCGAGGTAAAAAATTTCTTTTTTCCCGTCTTTGATCCGGCTGACATAATCATTAAGAGTTATTAGGGTTCCTGGCGGGCTTGCTGATGATTCAAATTTTAATAATTTTGCTATTTCGGCCTAAAAAAAAAAAAAATTAATTGCAAAAACTGTTTCACCATTTTTAAGTTAAACCATTATTATTTTTTAATTACCCTTTCGTATGCATCCTCAGCAGTAATTACTCCCTCTTTTATAAACAACCCGTAATCTTTATAAAATTGTTCATAATCCTTCTGATGTTTATTTAATTTCTCAGTCAAAAATTTAAGTATCCGTGATGTTAACACTCTCCGTAATTTAGCAATCAAAGCGCTGTTCTGAAGTAACTCTCGGCTTAAATTTAAAGGTATGTCTTCTGAATCCACAACGCCTTTTACAAAACGTAGCCATTTTGGAAGAATATTTTCGGCTTTACTTTGTATCAAAACCTAAAAGAGTCATTTGTATTTAAATTTAAAAGTTGATAAAGCTAATTTTAAAATTAAGAAAACAAAATACCTTTCGGGTATAAAGTGCAACTCCCAGTCCAGATTCACGAGCCATTTCAAAATATCCAGGTTTCCCTTCTGGGAAGTACAGTAAAGCTCGAATCATCAAAGGAGAATCTGTCTTGTAATGTAAAGTAAATCGAGGTTTATCATACATTCCAGTTATCAATTTGTAAAATTGTTCGTGTTGTTCTTGAGTCACTTCTTTTGGTTCTAGCAACCAAAGTGCTTGTGTTTGGTTAACTTGAGTTCCGTTTACAAATACAGGATTTCCAATAAAATTGCTGTATTTCTGTATTACCTCTAAAAAAATTATTTTTTTTAGTTTGATTTAATTTTTAGACTTAAAATTTAATTATCATTATCTCACCCTTGAGTGTGGTTTCTTCAGCATATTCTCGACTTTCAGCTTTCAAATGAATTACTATTTTAGTTCCTTGTGGTACATCTTCAAGTTCCTCAATTTCATACGTTCCAGATCTGAAAAATTTAATTTAGATCAATTTGATTCTCCTGAATTTTTCTGCCTTCTTCAACTTACCCATCAGATGTCCATTTTAATCCCACAGACCCTTCCTTATGTGACTTTGTATATACTTCAACTTTATTAGCTACCATAAAACTACTGTAAAATCCTACACCAAACTGGCCAATAATTGATGAAGCTTCAGAAGCTCCTTTCTGCTTTAATTCTTCCAAAAATGCTTTTGATCCAGATCTTGCAATTGTTCCTAAATTTGAAATTAATTCGTCCTTTGTCATGCCAATCCCTGTATCTTCAATTGTTAGAATTCTACTTTGCTTATCAGTTGTCAATCTAATTTCTAAAGTTGATGGAGCAGGTTTTCCTTCAGCAAGACTAATATATCTAAGTTTCTCAACAGCATCACTAGCATTTGATATAAGCTCTCGAACAAATACCTAAACAATATTTGATGTCAAGTACTGAAATTTAAAATATCAATATTAAGAGAAAATCACTTACTTCTTTTTCTGAATACAAAGACTTTGCCACAATATCTAACAACATTCGGGTCTCTGCTTGGAATTCATGAGATTTTTTTTCTCCTGAAACACAGAAGTTAAAATTATTTTAACTCGCCTTGATTCATTATCAACCAAAAAATTTATCTGCTGACCTTTGGGTTTCGGAGCAGGTTCTGATTGTTGACTGTAAGCACAGCATTGCAATGGTAACCCTGAAAAAGACAAAAACTTGTTTACCATCTTCCAGTCACATGTAGCATGAATTGCATCATGCGTCATGTATCGGTTCTACCAAAATTCAAGTTATTAGTGGAAAATATGTGAACTAGTTATAGCAACCAGTAAAATTAATTTCAACCATTCAAGTATCTTGTAATTTTTACAAGATTAAGTGCAAAAATCGACTTTGAAAAGGTGATTACCGGTAATAGTTTCGAATGCAACTTACTCGATACACTTTCTTGATATCTATAAATCGGCCTGGCGAATGATTGATATCTTAAAGCTATTAATGATCTGGAATATTTTCCTAATCTTAAAACATTTCTAAACGCCATCTTCGTCTTAAATTTATTATTACTTTTAAAAAAACTTTAAAAATTTTTAGCCGTAAGTCATCGCCATATTCGATTAATCGAATCGCCGGAAACGAGAAAACGAGATCAAATAAATCCCGTATATTTATCTCTCTGGATTTTTTTTAAAAAATTCCTCCGTTACATGAAATGGGATCAGAATAGGTATTAGATTATAAATTAAAGTTAAAATGAACTAAAGATCCTAGTCCAATAATTATTAATTTGCGTCTTTTTGTGGATTTCAAGCATTAAAGTCTAATTGGAAAACAATTCAGCACTAGAATCAAGATGGTGGATTAGCTTTAATGACGGTCATTTATTTTCTCTGTTTTAGACGCATTTTCTGTAATTTCACATCCTTCAATCGACGATTTTTATTTTCAAATAACTCTCCAAATGGATTTTGGTGAAATATGCATTTTAAAGCGAAAATTGGTAGCTTTTGAAAATATACAGAAAAGTGTACGTGAACGCTGTATATTTACGGATTTTTATTCGCTATGTCCTGTGCAGTGCTGCCGAAGGTGCTTCATAGCGTTACTAACGTAAATAACAATACACAATTGGTGAGTAAATTGAGAACTACGGAGCGATATGGTTGTGAAGGAAGTGGAGTTTTTAGATCACTCGAATAGCACGCGCCGGTCGCAGGTAATGTGCGATGGTGTTGTTAATAACGAAGACTAGGACGTTTCGATCTGGAATACGAATCGTTGAGTGTTTGTGTGTGCAATTTCACAGTGGATCACGGAGGCGGGTTGGGGGGCGGCTGTGTCGACGCCGGAGGACTCTTACCTCCCGGTGGGAATCCCCAACATCTTGCCGCCCCCGGGGTTTTATCCCAACAAATGGGGGATGTTTTACCTCCGAAGAAACAAGCAGTTGTTGATAGACTACGTAGAAGGATTGAAACATATAGAAGAAGACAGGTTGATTATATGCCAAGGTTTGATCAATGCTTTAACGGATTTCGTGAACAGAATTGTCAAGAAACACTAATTTTGAAACAAAAGTTTTTGGAAAATAAAACAAAAAGGACGGCTAAGAAGCAGGATAAGAAACAACCTGAACCAGTCAACAACATTCAGAACAATCTGCTTGCTGTAAGTTTTTTTTTTATTTTCATTTAATAGTTTCAGATTTTTAATGCTTTTTGAATAACGATAAATTCAAGAGGTTAATATTGTTTCTGTTGATGATGAGAAATAGCTGAATTAACGAATATTACTGATTTGTTGATGTATTATGCTCAAGAATTTTGACAGGCTCATTGTTATGATGAATTTGCACATTAAGATCGATAGTTTAAATTAACAACAAATATTTGTAATGCAGCAGATCTCCTCTCGTTTTTTTTTAAACTTGAAAATTTTTTGTAAAATTGAAACTTTTTAATGCACTTGAGATTGTTCTTAGTTTATGTGCTAAGGCAATTCAAGTTCATTAGCTAGGAAACTCATGTATGTTTAATAGCCAACAATTGTTAGTATATCATTTAAGATCATTAGTTGTAACCAAAGGCTTTCAATTTTGTATCCCTTGTGGTATACTCAAGGTTATAACATGCCTTGTTATTAGACCAAGAATATTTCTGCAATATTATTTCAAATTGCTTTGATGAGATTTAATAAAATGAAATGATGTAAGAATGTCTTGGTTTTGGAATTTGTGGAGTGATATAATTTATTGAGATGAGAAAGAACTAATGGAAGCCTGGGTTGACAATAGGTAGTGGAATGTTTTGGAAGGAAGAAAAGGTGCAAAGGGTGATATTGTTTTTTTTTTTTTTTTGCATTTTTTTTGAAGGTGGACAAAGACTAGGTTTGTGGTTGAGGTTTTTATTTCTGAGGGATTAGGTAGTGTAAAAATGGAGATGTTTTGGTGCCATTGAGGAATTATTTTAGGGACTTGAAAATTTTTTTGAATAAAGGCGATAGGGTTTTTATGAGATGTTTGCTCCGAACAGCAGATTTGTGGAAAGATTTGATTTAAACCAGATAAAATAAATCAAATAATTAATTTTGATTGAAATGTTAGGAATAAAATTAAATGAAGGTGGACAAATTGTCGACTTATTCTAACCTAATCTTGTCCAGTCTAGTCAGTCTTTCGGCATAATATGAAATTTTCTGGCTATTAAAGAAGGGATTGTGGCTTCTAGGCAAAAACCCTTAATTTTTAGAATGGAACAAAAATTTATCTTGGGAACGATTGATTCAGAGATGGTAAATTCTTTGGATTTTAATCATGATCAAGTGCTAAGATTGCTGTATGTTCAATTATGGTTTTCGAGTATAAACTTTGGTCCCAGATGCAGGTTCTGCTCTAATTGGAGCATCTTAGGATTTGCATCTTAGGATTAACTCTAAGTAGGCTTTTAGAAAAAAATTTTGAAGGGTAATTTTTTGAATATTTGAGCCGGAATAAAATGATTTCGCTGGCTCAAAATGATTTTGTTCTATCTGACAAAAAAATCTGTAACTTGCAAACGAAAAAGTGTTAAGCAAAAAGTAGCTATGGACTAACGCTCTGCCTTTAATTGAGAAAATTATCATTCAGATGACTAATCTTCTTGATTCCCTGAAAAAAAGGCTTGACAGTTTTTTTTTCTTTCCATGAGAAATTTTTCCATTGAAATCTAAAATTTTTTCTTGCCTAAGACCCAAATTTTACTGTGCAAAACATTTTTCTCATTATAAAGATTCCTCCAAAAAAATTGTCCAGATTTTTTTATTTTAATTATTTTTTTTCTTATCATAAAAAAAAGTTGTTGAAGATTCGTTCCTCATTCATAAACTTTTCCAGAATTTTTCCTTATCAAAAATAGGATTAGATCAAAATTTTTTAAAAAATTGTTTCTCTTAAAAAAAAAATGTTTTTCAGACTTTTTTCTCGTCCGAAAAATTTTTTTCCCAGAATTGCTTCTTACTTGCAAATTAAGTCTTGAGGGCGCTAAAGAAGGTAGGAGACAGAAGGATTTTTTTTTGACTGATGCTTCCTTACAATTTATTTAACAATAACCATTTTCAAGCTACCATCCAAACTCAACTTACAAAATTAGACCAAATTTTTATAAAAATTTCCTTTTGCCCAAGGGAAAAGAAGTTGATACATTTTTATTTTTCCTAAAAATTTTCCATTAACTCTTATACTAACCTGAATCTATTTCTATATCTTCAATACAAAGTTGCGAAAATAATTTCCATCTTCTCAGTAAAAATAAAACCGATCATAAGCATCAAAATGTCAAGAGCCAATTTCAATTCAAAACATTGCCTAATTTATTTTCCCATTTGTAAATAAATTTAGGCGAAACCCGGGCCTTTCTCGAAGAATCTAAGCATTACTGGCTCGATTCTAATTTATTCAGTGTTGTTTTTTTTTCTTCTATCGAGAGCCTTAGGGTATTGTAGTAACGTTGAATAATAATTAATCTATATCATTAATATGTTGAATAATTTCTTTTGTCGTACATTGCATTAATGACCATGTTCAGAGTGTTTTTACGTGATGTATCTTGACCATTCTTTTTTTTTTTCTTCATACAAATTCAATCCTCTCGTCCCAGTTTCTCAAGGTGTTCTTGATGTGCTAATAGCTTAAAACTGATCAGCTAAATTTTTTTATTAAAAGAAACATATTTTGTTTAGGGAAGTGAAAAAGCGTGAACATTAAATTACACAGTTGAAGTCATTTCGTTTAAAGATAATGGATCCATGCCAAAAAGGGTTTGTGTACGATGCCTCCCCGATTTAAAAAAAAAAAAAAAAATATTGCAGATGAATCCGTTGTGCAAATGAATGAAGAAGCCAGAAGGTTGAAACAAAAAAAATTAAATTAAATTAATTAATGTTTTTTGAAAGAATAATACTAGGCAGAGTCGAGTGGCATGCATGTGCCATGGGTAAGGAAGTTTAACAAAAGTCTAATAGTTCGTTAAACGTGCATGATGATTGTGTCATTTTCTTAGGATTTTTCATCCGTATCTTTACACGTTATTGTAGGAAGTATGAGCGCGATAACGCGTCGGGTATGTTCGTCGTTGGTTTTCTTAAAATGTTCAAGCTATGATCATGACCGAGTCACTCTATCTAGTGTACACTTCCATGAAACGGTCGTCGAGTTATATAAAAATGCCAATGATATCCCATATATCTCATCCCTTCCCCTGATATCATTACAAGGGTTGAATTTTTAATGATCACGATAGTCGTTGTAATGAATTGCGTTTATTTTTTGTAAATGTAATTGATGATAAAGGTTGGGAAGTGTGGGTTTTTCAGAGGCGTAGGTTGGGGGGCGTGAAATGAGGGTAAATGTTGAGGGTAAATTTTGAGCCGTAAGAGGTTTTTTGCTAGAGCGTCAAGATACTTTCTATTTTGGGAAAACTAGAACTGGCGAAAATTTTTTTTTTGCCGAAAAGTATTAAGAGGAAAAAAGCTCCGGAAAGTAACGAAAATTACCGAACAAAAACGAAGAGAAAAAAGCACTGGACAGGAAAACCGAAAAGTAACGAATAATTTCGAGCAAAAACGAAGACTGACGAAGATTCCCGAACAAAGAAAAGAACTCTCTCGATAGTAATGAAGAATTCAGAGGAACCTTGAAAAAGGTCAAGAACTTGGAAAAGTAGCGAGAATCAGAAGCTGCAAGAAATTTTGAGAAAAATGAGAAGCAGCAAGAGCCTTTAACAGAAACAAAGAGCCGGCAGAGCCTGGGCAAGGCCTTGGTGCATCCTCCCGCCACAGAGAACGATTGTGTGCCCTTTTCCTCTAAAAAAATCTTAAGCGCCCCCTGAGACGCTAACCGTGTTGCCCCGGCCCTGAAGAGCTCTGAACAGTAATAAAAACAAAGAATTTCAGTTAGAATCCAAGAACATCGAGCAGAGACAAAGAGCATTGATCAGAAAAACGAAGATTTCTGAAAATTAATAAAGAAAAGAATTCTCTTCAATTCTATGGCTTTACAGAGCCTGAAGCTCTATCGCCGCATCGAAGATTCCCTTCCAGACGGCTCTATCCTGGCAGGTGGCTCCATCCTTCGACACGTCCTCCCAAAGGGCGTCCAAAGAAAGAAGAGAATATTAAGAGCAACGGAAAATTTCCAGTGAGAACACTGAAGAATCTTTGATATCAGCAAAGATTGCCAACCAGGGAAAAAAAGACTCTCGAAGAGTCACGAAAAATTGCTCACAAAAAGTTTATTTTTTTAAAAGCCACTGCTGAAGTTTTCCTTTTTTCCTCCTGGAGAATAACGAAGAGGAATAGCTTGCCAAAGAAAGGAAAGGCTATCTTTCGCCAAAAAGACAGGTCTCGACCTCACAAAAGCTCCTTGGTCAGGCAGGCCCGAATTTGAGCTGATTTTTTTTAACAGCGCCCACTAATATAAAAGCTTAGACGTTTATTATCATATTCATTGTTTGAATATGATAATGAACACGTAATTTGATAGCCTATCAAAAATTTTTATAAATATTAATTCATCGGGTTTTATTAAAACTAACAGAAAATATTTAATTATATCTTTTTAATTTTATAATCCTCTTACTTTAAAAATACGTATGGGCGCTTAATTAGGTTATTAATACATTTTAATCGGCCTAATTTTTATAGTCATCCCGCGTGCTCGATAAAGCCATTCAATTTACACCAACAACATAATCTTCTCCTTTATACCTCGTCGTTAGATCTGATTGACTTTCATGTCTATAGAAACTGAAAGAGTTGAAATCAGGTACGAGTCGCCGAACGAGTTTAGATTTGGGAATTTTGGCAAACCGAGGGAAATGGTTTTGGGTGATGTTAAGGAGTTCAGGAGTTTAGGCGGAGACCGGGTCATCCTGGCTGAAGAATCTAAGAAACTGGTAGCGCGAAGAGCGGCCATTTAAAGGAGAAAACGAAGAAGTTTACGTTGTTGCCCTGCGGGTGTTCGGTCCTAAAGTGGGGAGCCTAGACGAAATTGATGTTTGAGGAAGAGGTGGTCTGATCATCTGCCACAGCAATTGATCGATACCCAGGTAGAGGTAACAAAGTAAAAGTTTTGATGATGAAGGCATTTAGACCAGCTAGCAGTTGTAATGGGATGAGCATAACCAGATAATAATGGCAGTCACCAAAGCCAGACAGATGTAGCTACAGAATCCCGAGAGCTAGAAAGTCGTTGCAATGGAGTCACCAAAGCCAAAAAATTTTAGCTATTGGGTTATGAAAGCTAGATAGTTGAAGCTATAAAGTCGGCAAGTCACGAAAGCCAGAAACTTGTTGAAGCGGCCTCAATAATCGTTGGAGAGGGGTCACCAGAGCCAAAGAGTTGCAGCAGTGGGGTCGCCAGAGCCACCAGGGCCAGAAGTAGTGACAGGGTTTCCAAAACCAGAATCTGGTGGCAGCGGAATCGCCAAAACCAAGTAACTTATCATTAGGGTTACCAAAGTGAGACAGTTAGTTGTAGCTATTGAGACATTAGGATCGAAAAATCGTAGTAGTGAAGCCACTAGGCTGAGAGACGATCAGCTACGACTTCATATTATCCAGTTCTGTCCCTCATTTAGGAAGTTAGAGTGCGAGGCACGATCAAGTGCTTCATTTTCTATATTTATCAACTAAAAAGCATTCACCCTTGGGAAGGGAAAAATTTTCGCGGGATAAATCATTGCATAAAAGATAATAGCAATTAGCCGGAGTGATACGTTTATAAAAAATGAACAGCTTGAAGGATGAAAAAAAAAGCGCGTTAATTATTAATTTATTCTGAAACGAAAAGGGTTTAAAATAAACCTGCAGGTTTTTTTTTAAAATCCCCAAAGCTTCTGATGTTAATTAGGGAAAAAAAATAAAAAGAATTAGCAAAAGCGAATTAAGAAGGAAAAAAAGCTTCTATCCTAGAGAGCGCCTCAGGCTAGACATCAGCAACCTGTTGCTTACAATTTTCGTCGAATCTCCGAGCTTTTTTTCTGTTTTTTTTTTTTTTTTTTTTAAAGCGAAGGCCTGTCTTAACAAACAACGTTTTGTATCATATGCGGAAGTATTAAAGAATAAAAAAAAAAATTCAACGGATTATTCATTCATAGCTAAATATTTTCATGTTCTTGATTTTACGGGAGTAATTTTTTAATTAAAATTTGTCGATGAGGATTATAATTTTTTTTTTTTTATAAAGATACGAAAAACTATTGAGCCATATCCGTGATTCATTTATTAAAAACGTCCTGTTGCGTTCGATTAATAATATCCGTTTTATAAATTATGATCTAAGCAAAATCAGCAAATCCCTATTTCCAATGTTGGAAGGTTGTTATGTATGTTTATAAAAGCTAAAAACAATGATAAGATATTGTACAAGGTTATTTTTATAACCGAGGTGATAAGAGTTTCTTGTTGGTCTTGATGCATTACATCTTGTGTTATTTTGACGTTGTCATCGCTGTCAAATTGCAAAATCTGAAATGCATGTCTCGTTTTTTTTCGGGGGAAGAAAAGCGTGGAAGGTGACATTTGAGGACCCGTATGGCGTTTTTTTTTGTCGAGGGGATTTTATGTCTGTGTTTTTACTTTTTTAAATTGGTTTTGTCATGTTAGGAATTAAGAGGAAGATAATCGTCGATACTCGTGTTTTGTGGCAATAAATGAGATATGCATTCGCCCCCGGATCATTTACCCTCTTTTTATCTTATCGGTTTATCACACTGGGTCAGGCGGGGTGAATCTTTTACATTGGTTTTGTGCGTTTCGATTTGGGGTCGTTTAATGTTTTGGTTTTGTGTAATGATTTTTGTTGAGGGTCTGAAGGAGGCAAAGCATTTGCCTTAGGAGCAAAAACAGAGATAAATGGTGGCGTTCGACAAAAATAAGATTAGTCGGATATTTAAAGGCCACTGAAGAATCTGAAAGATTGCTTGTAGAAACAACTCTTAGGCTTAGGCTTCACAAAAATGAATCGACTGGGAGGAAGCAAAACTCGAGAACGACGCTGATGATTCCAAAGGAGTTGCCAGCACAGGTCGCCTTATAGCGTTAGATTTGCACGAGTGCAATTCTTTTTACTAATTTCCTTTGATTAAAAATCGCTTAAGTCTAAAGAGCAGGTGAGCCAAATCTTCTTTAAATGCCCGCCCCTCGTCGGAGATTGGCGATCGTCATGGCCCACCATTGATGATTTTACTAGGAGTATCAAATAATGTGGTGACTTTCCATAATCTTCCACATCGCAGTAAGGGAGCCATACCATTGATCCAACTCTGCCTCCCGGTATCTGAGCCTAGGCCTTGCCGATTACTACCATCTTCAGCCCTAGGTCAGTAGCGAAGCTGCTGCCCTCCACTAACTCATAACCCTGAGACGGGAGCTCACTACAGGGCAAGGACGCCATTCCTTGAGCAAGACAAAACATGCCTTACCCTATTTTTTCGACTAAGTCGTATATATTGGCCATCTGTATCCTGTGACTTTATTTTTTAAGTTTAACTTGAGGATCACGTGACGGTGGCGTTAGAGACCCTAAATTAAAAGAGACTGGCAAACTGTCATCCATTACAAAAATTGAACGCAATATTAAAGTGTCATGGCGACTGCCTCAAGAAGAATATTTGGCAGCCATGCCACGATGGTGCACACCGCTTTCTATTAAACACAATTCTTGGATAAAGTTCCTATTTTCATCGCTGCAGAATATTCTTCTTGTGGCTGTCGCCATGATACTTAATATGGTTTCAATTTTTTAAATGGCTGACAGATTTCCAGTCTCTTTTAATTTAGGGTCTTTAGGTGAAGTCATTCTTCTTTTTGATTGATTTATAGTATTGTGACATGAAAGATTAGACTGATTCTTCTTCTTCTTCTTCTTCCAACTTACTTTTATTCCCGAACAAAAATCTCCCTCAATCTTTGCAACACTTCCTCCTTGTCTTTGCTTGGGCTCTTTGGGCTCCTCGTCTTATTGATTAACTGGACCATATTTATCACGTGATCCTTGGCATGTTTTTTTCTGCATATCTGTCACCCAAGTTCTTTTTCAACTGCCCCTGGAGTCCATGCCTCTATCATCGTCTAAATTTCTAAAAACTTAAACTCCATGGCTAAAATATTAAACCACCTCAAACTCTAACCTCCTCTCCCAGAACCATATTCTATTTGTAAACAATATCGCTGACATATGTCCAAAGCTACATTATACATTGTAAACATTATTTTCAAATAACAGGGAAAACAATACTCTCGCCATAATGTCAAACCATCATTATTAAAAACAATATTTTCCTCATACTCCTAATCTCTCAAAAAACTAAAACGTACTTTATTCCTCTACAACATCCTCTTTCTTAAGTGTTTTTAATACGTCAATAAAAAGGCATTAATGAAAAAAAAAATATATAAAATCTTATCAATAAAGTAAACTCAAATCAAAGCGGGCATGACGTTTTTCTTTTTTAAAAAAATTTTTATCAATCTCCGCCATTTTAAATTTTTTTTTTAAAAAGAAAAATTAAAAATCATAAAAGCTCGTTAGAAAACATGGCGTAATCATCACCTGTTGCTGACGAGCGAATAGCACTGAACATTAATAAACATTGTTTTTATTAAACATGTGTGCAGCTGCTATTCAAAGAGGGGAAACCGAATGCCGCGCGTG
Organism: Liposcelis brunnea; assembly: GCA_023512825.1. Lineage (NCBI taxonomy): Eukaryota > Metazoa > Arthropoda > Insecta > Psocodea > Liposcelididae > Liposcelis > Liposcelis brunnea. The sequence goes on along the minus strand of CM042065.1, from coordinate 7,240,565 downwards.
CAATACTGGACTCCCTTTGGCCACATGGCAACATCGCATGGATCGTTCAACATGTGTGCTTAACAAAAATCGACCTTATCAACATTCGAATGTTTTCATTTTTTTTTCTTTTTTTCCCTAACTCTCCTATCGGTTTTATTTTTCGTCACGTTTTTAATCCGTTCCAATAAACGCGGAAGTCTTGTGTGCGAGGTTTATTCGCCCGTAAAGAAAAAAAATCATTCGAAAGAAAATGATTTAGGCCCGGGAGTGATTTGTTGGGAAGACGAGTCAAAAGTCAAAGTCGTAAAGCTTCGACATATGACTCAACCCTCTTATCCCTCCATGTTTATGGTTAGGGCAATAATTCACATTTCACCCCCCTCAAGATTTTTTAAAATGCTCAAGAATTCGAAAAGAAGATAAATTTATGGCGACGTTGAGAGAAATATTTTCAAAAAAAAAAAAAAGAAAAAATTGTGGCAACGTTGCCAAATTGTTTTGATTATTTTTTTTTTAAATTTCTTAGAAGGTAACATTTTTTTAAAAGTGTCATATCGCGGTTCATTTTCCTATATTGAAGTTGTCCAGGATTTTTTTTTTCTAGTCTGGTTATCAAAGTAAAATGATGATCGTCTGCGATATTAACCGGATTAGGCCATCTTTTTATAATTTTTATCAGTTTGATTTGTGGGAATTTAAAAAGACCATAAGCAAGGACCAAAGTTCATTTAAACGTGCTTGTTTTCATGGTTATAACCGTCTGGTTGGGACATCTTTTTAAATTGTTTTGTTTTGACGGGTTGAAAACACTTAGAAAACGGTAAGTGACATGAGACGTGCGGTAAGGCTTGCCATGTTTTTTAAAATATTACAAGTTTGGCTTGTTTTAGTTTTTAAATGGTCATTGCGAGGATAGGCTTATGGTTATTTCTTTGATTCTTTTTACGTTTGATGGTTTGCCTATCGTACGACCGAGCGGCGGCGTCCTCGTGTACTCCTGATTGCACTTTTTTTTTTTTTGAATAAATCCTACACCTTGGGTGGAAATTTAGCATTGGAATGCGTGAAGGGTTGCTCCATGCATAAGCGTTGCAAAAAATTTTTGTTTGGAGGGGGCTTGATTTTTTTTTTTTTAATTTTTTGAGGGGAAAGTTTTTTGAGTTGCTAGTTATGGACCTTGCACCTTAAGAGGCTATTTACCCGACGAAATAATGAAAGATTTTAAACTTTGCAATTTGAATAAAAGGGGTGAGATTAATAAATTTAGAGAAGGAAGGGAGAGGGGGCATCCAGTAAAAGGTACCTAGGCAGTTTTGAAAGGAGCTCGGGCTCGCTTATTTTTTCTCATCACTAAAATATTCAGATTTTTTTCCGAAGCATCTAGGTTTTTACAGAATTTTTTTTCGTGTACTTAGATCAAACACAAAAAGTTCTGAACAAGTCAAAATTTTTGAGCCAAATTTTAGTATTCAAAGAATTTTTCATTTTAAAGGTTTTTTCCAATTTTTGTTCCATGGGAAATAATTTTTTTAAAATCACATTTTATCAAAAAATTTTCACTTCACATTTTCTCTTGTCGAACAGAATATCTCTTAAACGTTTTCTTCTGAAACAGAATTTTGCTAGCATCTTTTTTCGTTTTTGAAAAAGAGTTTCTTGTCTCTGAAAAAATTTGTTCAACGAAAGGAATGTTGTAAAAATTTGTTTAACAAGAAGAATGTTGAAAAAATTTGTTCAACAAGAATTTAAAAAAAATTTGTTCAACATGAATTTTGAAAAAATTTGTTCAACGAAAGGAATGTTGTAAAAATTTGTTCGACAAGAAGAATTTTGAAAAAATTTGTTCGACAAGAAGAATTCTGAAAAAATTTGTTCGACAAGAAGAATTTTGAAAAAATTTGTTCGACAAGAAGAATTTTGAAAAAAATTTGTTCAACAAGAATTTAAAAAAAATTTGTTCAACAATAATTTTGAAAACATTTGTTCAACAGTTTCTCGGAGAAGTTATGCCTTAATTGTCTAAAGGATTTAATGCTGTAAGCCAGCAAAATCAAAACTCGCCTAAAGAATTCCGTTTTAAAGTCCTTAACAAGTGGAAGGAAATCGAGTTTGATTTCTGAATGCCTGCGAATTATAAGCCCAGCAGCTTTAGAGGCGCACAGTTTCATGATATGAAATGACAGCGTTCCAAGACTTTAGAAAAAATAAAACTCAAGTCGCCTTGCTCTGTTTATGAGGCAGACGATCTTCCTGTTCATACAAAATCACGGGCTGCAAAACTGTCCTGTATTTCTGGACACCTAATATAAGCTAAAACCATTTCGAAAATCATCTCAATGGCAACCTTAAAATCTCTAATTTCAGAAAATTTCCGCATTTCGAGCTTTTCAGGGGCGCTAATGTCAAACCAACAGGCAATCTCGATTTAGCTTCAAATAGATTTAATTCTAAGCATTCTTTATTTTCTCAAAGACGGGATACTAAAAAAATTTCTAATGAATCATCATCGTGCTTCATTCATTTTCTAATTACTCGCAATACCAATATTCCCAACTTGTCTTCGTGATTTTCAAAAAGAAACATGAAAAATTTTTCAAAAGCACGAGATGTTATTCACCTTCTGAACTATATTATAAAAGAATCATATATTATTAAAAACAATAATAAAAAAATATTTATAATTAAACTTTATTTATTATCATCATCATTATTATTATTCGATAATAAACCAACACAACGGTTTGCACAAATTAACGATGATTATCGCGAATCCTAATATCCCTATCTAAAATTCTTTATATAGCAACCGCCCCTGCTTATATTTGCGTGTAATGTGTCCGCTTCTTTGCTCATTTCTCCCTCTAAGGCATAATATGAATGGGGAATTGCAATATCACTTGAAATCACGTTAGCCAAGCAAAGCAGCGTGACGATGTCAAGAACTAAGAAATATAATACGATCGACAAGAAAAAAATTTTTTTTGTTTGTATATTTTGATAGGGCGTAGTTTTTAATGGATGAAAATTTTAGCCGTTGGTTTTGTTTTCGAGTGCTAAAAAAGTAGATTAGGCTGATTTTGAATTAAGTCCTGCCTCACTGAAGCTTCACCTTACGACTTCAAAGAGGTTGAGGAGTGTTTGAGAAAAATAAAAATAGAACTTAAAAAACTTAATCCCTAAACTGATTTTAATTTTTAATTGTTAATTTTTACTTTACTTTTTGACTTGAGCCGACATTTTTAAAATTAAAAATTTATGGCTTGTGTAAGATAAAAATAAAATAAAATAAAATAAATAAAATTTTTGTGAAAAGGCAAAACTGAAAAACTACGGTCTTCATTGAGAAGAACTTGCCCAGGAAGCTGTGAAGATTTTGGTATTGATTTTGAAAGTCGAGCTAAACAAAGCAATAAAAGAAGGACTAAGAATCTTTTTTAAGATTCTTCTTGTTGAACAAATTTTCAGGGCCGGATTGGGATTGGCCGGTTGCGAGCGGCAAACTTGCCAGGAGCCCCTTCCATCCGCTCTTCATTTGTAAAATTTGGGTTCTCTATTCTCGACTCGATTCAGCAATTTCCTGAATGCAAAGAGCTTTTCCAAACTTGTGGTAATATCAAAACTTTCCAATTTTTCCACAGTATTAATTTTAAGAGCACCGGCCCACCGGGAAATTACCGGTATCTCAGTGGACCAGTCCGGCCCTGCAAATTTTTTCAAAATTCTGGTCCCAAGTCTGCGTATTCTTCAAGTTTCCTTCAAAAACTACACATACCAGAAACAAAATATATATTTCCTATGAAACAACCTAACCTCATATATACGCTAGTTTATGCACTATCGCCTAGTAATGGCTCCTGCGACTGGTCTATCCAGACAGTGTAATGAACCGAAAAATTATCACGAATACCGATCAGTCGGATCCTGTTCGCACACTCCCGCATATCCTCACCGATTTAACTTCTTTTTTGTTTCAACAAAATCTTTTCCCAAAGCAAGCTCGATTTAATCACCACACATCGCAATCAAATGAATCATACCAAAAGGAAATACAAATGACCTTAAAAAAAAACTTTTCTCAATTAGTCAGCAAATCATATTCGGACTCATACATTTCCCGTTCGAACAAAAATCAATCATTCTCCTCGAGAACTCGGGAGAAAAGAAAGTTCTACGTGCGGAACTGAAAAATTAGAATCTTCGATAAATAAGTAGATCACGCTTGAAGAAAGAAAAAAAAAAGTGAAACAAAAAGAAGAAAAAAAAAAAGAGTTAGAACAAGGCGAATAAAGTAGAGAATAGCAAGGTTGACTGACATCTACATTGCCTAAAGGCATAATCAGAATTACCGCCCGCCCCCTCAATTTCTAAGAAGCAGCTATGGCTCTCCTGTACCTAAACCTAGCTATTGGTATTGCTTTAGTTTATACATGTTATTTATCATCAGTGGCGGAGGAATTTTTATTTCATCTTGGGAAACGTTGTTGGAAGTTCTTGGAATGTAAAAGCAAAGCCTGTCAGGTGCAGAGAGTTTCATTAAAGTTTCTGAAAGTTGAAAAGTTAATCATTTTTGTTAATTTGAAGTCGCATAGTTTACGGTTGAATAATAACCGGAGGATATGTAACGGACAGTTTCGGTTATTAATTTTTTGGCTAACCCACCCACGATGAAGAATTTTTACTGGACAAATAATCTTAACCCGGTCCTTTACCCGTTTTGTTTGGGAATGTATGGTTTGATGGCCATTTAAAAACTGGTAGTTACGTATAGACTTGTAGGTGTCGTCTTCTAGTGACCTTGGTACGGCGACATGAACCTGTCCTGCCGCCGGAAACCGCGATCATAAACAGTACAAGAATCGGAAACAGAATTATATGAAACACCGATAAGTGGAACATGTATTTAATAGATGATCGTCGTGGTTGTAGAATAGCAACGCAATGCGCCATCTTTATACGATGGCTCTTTAGGGTCAATATGGGTCATCCGTTTCCATTTATTATAGATCTATTCTTTTATCTTCGGTCGCTGCCCCCTTTTTATTTTAAACAAAACCATCATTTTCATGGCAATTTTTTGTAATTTGAATAATAGTTAGTGAAGGAGACGTTTAGGCCTAATTTTTGACTTTATCTTAGAAGTATTTTTCTGGTAATTTAAGAAACGAGAGCGATGAAGATGGTAGTGGGATTGGTTTTTTTGGGGGGGAAGCGTGGTCGGTGATGCACGGATCGTCATGTTTGTTTTATTTATTTTTTGCTATTGTCTGTGATGAAATGATTGGCAGTGGTTAGAGATTTCACCTGGAGTCGAGATGTAGTTAGGATTGTAGTTCTTGCGACATTTAGTTTAAGTTAATCCGAAATTGTCTCGTTGACGAGAAAGAAATGGAAGTTATGTCATCGAGCTAGATTAGTTTCATTCGAGTTTGGAGTCTAGGTCATATTTATGAGATTTTATTTGCTAGGTAATATTTTTCTGTGCTTGGAAGGAGTCGATTCGAGCGGAGAAACCTTTCAGTAGTAGCAGAATAGTCAAGAATAAGTCTAGGCTACAAGCTAAAGAAGAGGAGAAAGAGTTGGGTGGACCTAGAAGAATAATAATCTAGGAAATATATTTGGGAAAATTCATTGCCTTTAAGAAAGGAAAAACCGAGGCAGGAAAAGCTCTCCCCTTCATGCTAGTATTGCTGAACAAGTGGTAGGTGTAAGTTACCAAAAGATTAAACAGAAGCATTCGTCTTCATGCTAGTATCGCTGTACGGAAGGTAAAAATTACCAATAAATTAAATTAGAACAAGGAAAGACAAATTGCTAAGAACTACCAAGCAGAGAAAAAACCAGCCCCAGAGGAAATGTACCACTATCCGGATTTGGCTGCAGGAATGGATGGTCATAAGCAGATGAACGAGAACCGAAACTTGGATTGTAAATTTTACTGAAACAAACCTATCTTCCTCTTCTTCTTCAGCCTTTCTGCAGCCACTCCTAGATGTAGGCTTCCCCAAAATTTCTCCATGTCGTACGGTTCTCCGCTTTGTGGAACCAACCCTTTTCTGCAGTTTGAATGATAACGTCGAGTCACCGTTTTTAAGGTCTTCCTTTATTTCTCTATGTTAAACGCGACGTCCATTGGGTTAATGTTACTGCCCACCGCTCCTGGTTTTGCCTGGCCACATGCCCTGGTAGCTCTGCAGCTATGTCCATCACCCTCGTCTGCCTGTGGATCGTTTCATTTCTGATCTAATCTCGCAGCCTAAAATGGACCTCTCCATCGCGCGCTGGGCCACACGGAGCTAGTAGGTACTTCTATTTATCAGAAGTGCCAAACCTCCAGAAGTGCTCCAATGATTTTTTCGGAGCTGGTCCTGGTCCTTCCTTTGAACTTTTTGGCAAGTCCACCGCGGTTTCTTTTGGTGATGATTTTTCGCCCAAAGGCCGAGGTTCTTTCCTTACCACTTTTACGAAAGGTTGAAGGTTGAAAAACGAAAGGTTGAAGACGACGACAATAAAGCTGAAGAGCGAAAGAGAGCTTTTTTTTCCTTTATCAGCAAAACAATCGCTTCACATCTATTTACTTCGATGTTAACTTTACCTAAGACATCTTTCCAATACCACTTAACAGAAAAAAAGGTCATAAAATAAGATGAGCACGATGTACTAGTTGATAAGAAAACCCAACATCCTCTTATTCTGATAATAGTTAAATACCCTTGGGTGGTCAAAGGTAATCGCACTTTACTCCCTCCATCAGGTTTTCGCAGACGGAAACGACGTATTAACTAATTAAAATAAACAAAAAGTCCTAAGAATGGGTTTTTTTAAAAAAAAAAAAAAAGGAAGTCGTAACAATTTAAAGTAAAAGTTATTTAAAAAACAGAGCATTGAATGCGTTTATTTTGAGGTACCGTAGTTTCCAGGTGTTGGGGATATAAACAGTCGCGTAAAATAACTTGTCCGTATCCGGTGACCTGTCCAGTTTTACTCAGGGACACGGCTTCCTGTCTTCCAATACATTCTCATACATCTAACCCTCTTCTTCTTTAAGTCACGCTCTTTTAACTCGATTTGAAGGAGTAATAAGTTCGAGCATTGATTTTTCTCTTTTAATTCTCAAATATATAAAATTACCAAAAAATCTTGACAATATTATAATTCATAAATTCGCAAGGTTATATTTTCGTGGGACTATAATTTAAAATGAATAAAATTTTAATGTGAAAATGTATAGACGTTTCTCGAATGTCTATACTAAGGGCAGCTGCTTCAATCATTCTACTTTCATATACTGGAACAAGTACAGGTGGCCTTCTTCGACCCCCTTAGTAATCTTTCTTCCTTCATTCCAAAGGGGTGCGGATTCATTTTCTGATTCCTCCATACTGTGATATTTTTCATTTGGCTTTCAAAAAAAATTTCGTGTTCTTGGTAAGCCTGTAAACTAAAACCCAATCAGTTTTAAGATAGGATGGGTAAAGTCTTTGGACCGATAAGAGGTCTTAAGGAAAATCAAAGCTAAGGAGAAGCCTCAGCAGTCTAATCTCTTTTATTGAAAGTAAAGTGACGAATTTGAAATTTAAAAATTGTCTGCTTGATGAGTTTAGCTTACATGAAATAGCCATCTTGGAAGTTTTTGTCAGGTTATTTCTGAAGTACTGAGTTTAGGTTAGGGGTTCCTGGACAATATTGGGGCGCTGAATCTTTGCCACACCAGTCTTATAGGTTCTTGAACTGTAAGGTCTTTCTTTGACTTGGCCCTTTTTTTTTTTGGAGGGTTGGGAATTGGCGATCCGCCTAGGCACTGCGGCCAACCTGTGACCTATTGTACCGTTCCCTTGCTTTAGGTGAGCTGCTTGAGTCGGAGTCCTCTGAAGAACTCCAGGACTTTAGCAGGGGCCAGGGCCCTGATTACCATTGGTGTGGGAAAGGCTTCCCCAAATATTCTCAGCCGGCGTATGGATGCAGCTTCGCAGAGACAGAGTATGCGTTCCGCCGTCTCTCTAGCTCCTGTACACAGCCGGCAAATTTCCGTTTCGGCCTTTTTCATCCTGAAGAGATGAGCACGAAGATCGCAGTGACCCGTGAGAAGGCCGGTGAATTTTTTGAGCTCCGCTCTGGAAAATGACAGGAGCAGTTTGCTTTTGGTTCTTGAGTACCCGCCTATGAACATTTTTGAGTGTCTTAGTCCCGGTGCACAGTCCCATTGAGTAGCTTTCTGCCTGTCCTCTTATTCTCTTAAGGCCATCTTGAGATGGCTTTCGGGGAGGCTGCAAAAGGGTTCCGGACTTCTTCGCACCTTTCCTTGCGAGTTCGTCCGCTTTCTCATTGCCCAGTATCCCGCAGTGACCCGACACCCAGACTGTGGTTACCTGATTGTCTAGAGCCAGTTGCCTCAGCAGAAGGATACATTCCCATGACTTGGCCCTTAACCTTCCCCTGCATCACTGTTGCAATAAGTGGCATTGCTTACCGACTATGGCCGAAATACTCTAGCCTGGAAAATCCTAAGAAATTCGACCACTTGAGGACCGACTAGAGAGCTGAAGCTTTTAGCCCTAACATGGCCAATTTTTTTGCATTTGGATTCTACAGTACTAAACAAATTCAAAATGGGAAATTCGAACCACTTACATCATCTTCATCCACCATTTTCCTTTTTTCTGCCAATATCAAAATGTGACAAATCATTAGAAACTAATAAAACTGGACATATTGATTTCTAATATGATTATTTGACATAAAACCACTTGTGTGGTATTTATATGCCGTCTCTGGAATCCTATCCACTTAATACACATTCTATCGTAAAAATTTTTTTTTCCCCGATCGTCTGGTTCATCTTACACATCATAAAAAAACCCAATCGTGATCGGGTTTAATCGTACGCTTCCCCATCAACTAATTTTTAATGAATGTTAACCTCTGTTAAATTATGTCGTCCGTCCATATTTTTATATACTGTTTGTATCATCTTAAAGGTCATCCCTGGAGGGTTTATAGTTGGAAGGGAGTTGTAGTTCAAGGTCGGTGAAATAGGGTGTCTGAACAAAGGAGTGAAGTATCGTAATCGGTATTTTTTTTTTGGGTTGTAGTTTTGTCGATAGTTTCTCGATGCATCAGGTGTGCACCTTATTCTTTCATTCTTCCACTTCCTTCCCATGCGTACCTTAAAGTTTTTTTTTTTTGTTGAATCTATGAGAAACTCACATGAAATTTATTGCGATTTTTTTTTTATTAATGAATGAATGTAGGAGAACTTTGGTTGTTACGTAAGATGATGATGGAAGTCTTTATCAGCGTTATCAGAAACGCGGAGGATGATTAGGGTATCATCGTACGTTACTCCGCATGGCGCAGGACTACCTAAATTAATCGGCGTTGTTGAGCAATTTTTTTAGGGTGCCAAAATTAGATCAGTGGCGTAGGGAAGTTGCGCTACCACCACCCAGTGGTATACACTGCACCTTTGTTTTGTGCCGACTGAGTATTGGTTCTCACTTGCCTTCCTGGTACGAGGTAGCAGCAAATATAAAATTTTCCTGTTCTCATTGTTGTGAACCCACCTTATTCTTGTGTTGCTCTGTGGTCCAAACTTCCATGTCGGATCTTGCGCACTAGATCCTCAGAAAGGTTCCCAGGTCTAGAAGATAAAGTAGTGTTGACACCTGAACAAGATAGTAGTAGAAAGTCTAATAGGTCACTTCAGTGAATCGTCCGCTATAGGGAGCCTAGTTGGGAGTGGACACTTCGATAAGTCGTCTGCTACATAGGGGTACGCCATTTTGAAAACTGTAAGCTGCCATGATCTCGAATTTGACGGCCGCCATTCTCGAATTGAAAAGCGAACATCGCGATTGGCGGATTCTTCAACTCGAGATCATGGCAGCTTCCAGTTTTCAAAATGGCGTACCCCTATGTAGCAGACGACTTATCGAAGTGTCCACTCCCTACTAGGCTCCCTAGTAGGGCCATTAGCAGTTCTAGAATATTTCATGTTCTCGAACTGAGGGTCAGCCATGATATCGAAATGGAAGTTAATAACAAACATGGTGGCTTCCATCTTAATATCGTGGAGGACCACATTTTGCGAACATGGCCGCTTCCAGAATGGCAAATGATCTGTATGCAGCAGGCGATACATTGAAGTCTCTACTCCATATTAGTAGAGGACTGGCAAATTGTCAGCCACTATAAAAATTGAACGCCATATTAAATATAATGGCAATTTCCACAAGAAGAATATTCGGCAGCCATGATGGTGAACACCGTTTTTTATTAAAGACAATTCTTGAACAACGCCTCCAAGTCCAAGATCGCTGTGGAAGTTCCTATTTCCATGGATCTAGAAGGGCAAGTCCACCATCATGGCTGCCGAATACTCTTCTTCTAAGAGTGTCCATGATATAGTGTTTAATTTTTGGTACTGCTGACCGTTTGCCAGTGTCTTTTAATTAGGTAGTCGCAGCCAAAAAACATAGGCAGTTAAAACAGACACATGATGAGTAGCACTGATGGCACCAGAGCTTGATGGTGGCAGCGGTTGCAGCCAGGACGACACTCAAGTCACAGTTCTTTCAAATCTTGGAAACAATATACGTCAATGGAGGACTCGGCACCCTTGTTCCCCGCACCCACACCAACCTACTAATCACCCTTCTCTCTTTTTTTGTCAACTCTTGCATCCCGACACCATTGTTTTCAATCATTACGTCATTTTTTCCATTTACGCCGTGCAAATCCGGTTTCATTGGATACAAAGATTAATCAATTATTAATGGGTCTATTGATATTTTGATTTATTCGGATATCAAATTGACTTCTTTATAAATTACTCCGGTTTAAAGTTGATATGGGTATAAATAATTATTTTCAATCGCCTAGTCGATTTTTATGTTTCGATTTATGAATAAATCGATAGATAAAAGATTTTTTTTTTCTAGATCAGAATGTTTAATAATAATAAATTAATTAATAATAAATAATTCTTTTATAGTAAATATTTATTTATGGGCTAATGAAATGTTTCTTAGTAGGAGTTGTTGTACTTTTATACTTGGACGATTTTGCATTCAAGGTTTTTGAGAAGGTGTTTTGATTGTGGAAGCTTTTTAAAGTTTGTGTGTGTAAAGGCTTCAGGCTCGAATTTACGTCCCGAATATTTTAAAAGTAACTAATTTATTGTCTTGACAGATAAAATACAATGGAGGGTTTTTCGATGTCCACATGTACATGATTCTAAACTGGTGTGGGAGTGCCTGAACAACCTCAAGCGGTTATCACGACAATATTTGATGTAATATAATTGTTCGGAATGGTTGCCCTCCACGTAGATAAATTTTTAATTCTAAGAGCGAGGAAGTGTTTGTTCAAATAATTTAATGTTGAGGGTTTGAAATCTGAACTGCAGGGTTAGTGTCGTTCTTTAGAAAGCGATGGTGGCGATGCTCGCTTGTACTAGTGATGACGTCAGAAATAACCATAACAACAAAAATTAGAGAAAATAGCTAATTGCAAAAAGGGCATAAGTGAATAGGAAACTACGTATAATTTGCCTTTTTCCCTAAAATCATGATTTTTGTACATTGAAGTGGTTCAGGAGCTAAATAAGTATTAGTAATTATTTCTTTGTCGTTTGAATTTCGTAAATTGGAAGGAAAAAATCCATATTCAAATTACTTGGAAATTTGGTGACGCTATTGTCTTCAGACGTCGTAGGCTTTTGTTACGATCATAGACAAACCCAGTATTGGGCCCTTTGACGATACGCGTCAGGACATCTTCATCCTTGGAATTTGGCCATTCATTATCTAATATCTAATCAGTGACTTAATTAATGTTTTTAACTCGTAATCCATCGGGAGGATTATATTTAAATTCTTTGTAGAACTTCGGTTTGGCTGCGAGTATAATTGTCTGGTGGAAGAAGAATGTCAGATCGGGCGGTAAAATCATCTAGACCTAGCTTGAATTGGCTTTAATATAGTCTTTTTTCATACGATTAATTTCTTTTTCAATTTTTTCTATCCCAAAAGGCCAAACTCATAACCAAACCACGCAAGTCATGGTGAACTCATACGAAATGAATGAAAACCTTCTTTCATAACGTTCATCTTTTTTAATTATAAATTAACCAATTAACAGCGATTGTTTTTATTTTGTTCGAATCTGAAAATGCAACTTATTGTTATTGCTCCCTTCCATAATTAAATCCCGATTTCTTTCATATCCCTCATTATTAATTAAAGGATTTTTATATGAACCCGATTAATGCGCATTATAAATCATTTTCAAATCCTAATGAAGTTTATCGTTTCAAAATAGCTAATATGGGATTTATCATTGAGCAACATTGTTACCAGCAACCTACTTTCGGGTTCGTACGCCATTCGTGAAAGGTGTTGCTCGGGCTATCCTCGCGAATTTTGCAGGATTGAAAAAAAAAAAATCGCGCGCTTTTATAAAATTTAAAATTTAGGCGCACATATGTTTAAAATGATTAATTACCTGTAGATAATTGATTAGGTAATTTTCATCATCATCGTTTTATATTAATTTGATTTATAGAAAAAAAATTAATACGATGAAATTTTTTTTTTATTTCAAGCTTCTGTGTCGAAAGATTAATGGTTTAATGGTTGTTTTAAATTGATTTGTGTGTATTGGTCCTGGTAGAATTTTCGGCTTGAAAATTTCCGCTGGATTTTTATTCGATAGGAAGAATTGTTGGAGAATTGGCGAAATGGCTCGAGGCAATAATAATGCGCCGTCACATAAAATACAGAAAAGCGTTATAAATACATAACAATAGGAGTTTAACTGGATGAAATACTAGTACTAGCCGAGGAAAGTATCCAGTACTGATTGACTGCCTCGTTAATTTCGTCACGAATTACATTCTAAAAAGAAGAAAAAAAAACAATAATTGAAGGTTGTTGATCGCTCGTTGGTTCACATCGACAAGGTCGGTTTTCAAACTCTTCATTTTCATATTTTACAAATGGAAAAATCGATTTTCAATTTATTAAAAAGGGGTTTAATGGAGTGGTGGAATGGTTGAAACAATCGATTAGCTTCTTGTGATGTCTTGTTTCTTTTTTTTGAGGGAGGAGGAGGATGTTTGAAGTTTTTTGATGTAAGAGATGAATATTGATGTGAATGGAGTTGGAGTGGAGGCATGAAGACCAGGGCAATTATTTTAAGGATTCAAAGAGTTTAACTCTTTCGTTCCCAAGGGTCCAAATTTGAACAAAAATGATTTTTTCCCCCAAGGGTCAATATTTGGATCGTAGCTGAATGCTGCAGCTCTTTCATTTTTTTTGGTATTGAACTGAAAATTGGCCCGCAAATGGTTTTTTTTTCTTCTTCAGTTGCCTCTCCTGTGGAGATCAGAGATTATCATAGCGGTCTGTATCTTGACATCCTCTGACCATTTAAAGCCTGCTGGCGACTAAGGATAACCGGTGAGGCATGTTTTATCTTGCTCAAGGAATGGCGTCCTTGCCCTGTGGTGAGCTCCTGTCTCAGGGTTATGAGTTAGTGGAGGGCAGCAGCTTCGCTAATACTGACCTAGGGCTGAAGATGGTAGTAAGGCCTAGGCTGAGATACCGGGAGGCAGAGTTGGATCAATGGTATGGCTCCCGTACTGCGATGTGGAAGATTATGGAAAGTCACCACATTATTTGATATTCCTAGTAAAATCATCAATGGTTGGCGGGCATTTAAAAAAGAAGAAGAAGAAGAAGAAGAAGGCGACTAAGGGCTATTCTTTTTACTTCTCTCGCCATGATACACTGTGGTGGTTTTTCGTTGCCTTCCACAGCGCGGTACTATGTAGCCAGTTCCCATTAAACCAATCCTGGCTATAGATGCCATTGGAGCGCCCTCATGGAAATCAATTCTCGATGAGCTCAACCAGTTAATAGTGACACTGCCGTGTATCTCTTAACTCTTAGCAGGGACCCTTATCAGATTGCTACCTCCCAGATCAGAGGGAATCTGGAGATCGTCAAGGGCAGGTGCGCCAAACCTGCAGTGGTACTGCCCTGCTTCGGAGTTACCCCCGACTACCCTTATTTGGTTTAGGTAACTTAAAGTCAGAATTTCGATTCGAATGTTCTCAGCGGATGTTCTCAGCCTTTCGGACATCTTTTCTTCATATGATAAGAACTGCAAAGGAGCCAGCAGATTCTGGTTTCTGACTCCTTAAGTCTTATTTTGATCAATTAATGTGAATGGGACAGCACTAGCAATCGGGCTGCCAAAAGAACCGACTGCTTTTTATCCAGGATGACTCTCCACGCCCTGTTTAAAATATTACTAATCACATCATCAGTTTCCAAAAAATATTTACCAATACTTATCCCGCGAATTTCATTTTTCTTTTGACGTAATCATACAAAGAAATTGCGTCTTTGTTGACTTTTTAAAATCGTGCAACTCAAGTAAATAATTTACCAACTTCTTACGATGATATTTCCTGTGTTAATTATCTCCTTCCTTGAACTTTTTTTTGTCATATTCCAAAAAGACAAACAATATCAGTTTAAAAAAATAAAAATAAGAACACAATTTCTCGCCGCTCATAAACCGATTTCATTTATAGATTGTTACGTAAAACCCGGCTAAGCTTCAATAATATGACTATACGATCTGAGTTGCTAATTACTGTTAGGCCTTCTTTAGTAATAAAAACAACAACACTAATATATCGAAGACCGTTCCGCTTAGTTTTTTTTCGAGTGTGGATTTATACAATTGGTTTCAATCACGTGGTCAATTACAATCGCCAGGCTTAGGCAAAGACGCGTTTTTCCAAGCTCGGTTGTCCTCTTAAAAGTCGTCTTCAGTTTGAAAAAAAACCCGCAGGCATTATTGTGGTCGTATTACTCGGTTTCAAATCCGTCATTCAGGGTACCTATAAGGTATAATTGCAGATAATCAGCTATACGTACAAAGCCTTGAATTTGAAGATTGGGAAAAAAAAATCTACACCTACTTCCATTTGGTTTTGTTTTAATAAGTTAATGCGTTGGGCTAATATTTCAGATGTCGGATTTGTTAGTCGTTATTTTCGAGAGAAAAAATTGATTTGGTGTAATTATACATTGGTTTTTAATTAAAGCTTAAGAGTAATTTTGCTTGTAATTAGTCGCGGAAGATGAAAATGGGATGCATTACGGAGGCTATAGGATTGAAATTGAAATTGGAGAGATCAGAAAGTTATGAAATCCACATAGAATAACAATAACCAGCCCAAGGGTATCGTTATTTAAAACGTGATTTGTCCATGACTTTTGATTTCATTGTTTGTTTTGCTGCAGTTTTTTGCCGGTTGGGAAAAATGGAGATGAAAAAGGGGAAATGTATAGGTTTGGAAATTTTACTAAAGAGGAAGTTATAAAATTTCCAGGGGAACATTTTAGTAGTTGTAGTTTGTACCTAGGGGGAGACTAAGGACTCCATTTGATGACTACAGTATATGGACAGTTATTAGAAGTGGCCCTACTGCCCAGTGACATATGCCACTGCATGCAGCCAGAACCGGAAGGTCGCTGAAGACAGTGTTGGTGGAATAAGATGAACAATTGTGTCATCTGCCAACTGGGTCTCCTTGGACCAGACAGTAGCATGATTGTTTCTGGGAGAGTCTTCTTCACTTCTCGTACCTGAGCTTAAGTAATTGTCTTCGTAATTGTCGGCTGAAGACAGTGTTGGTCAGCTAGGCTGAAGACCAGATAGCGAGAGGCTGAGTTGTAGCAAGAGTACTGCTTTGCAGAAGGTGTTGAACGGCCAAGGCATCAGTATAGTCGGTTTCTTGCGCGGAGCAAAGTGCGCTTTGTCTATGATGATTGCCATTTGGAGAAGAATAAGATGAACACTTGTGTCATCTGCCAACTGGGTCTCCTTGGACCAGACAGTAGCATGATTGCTTATAGGAGAGTCTTCACTTCTCGTACCTGAGCTTAAGTAATTGTCTGCGTAAGTCTTCCAGTATCGTTCCCTAACTAGGGCCAGCCGGAAAATCTCAGAAGTTAGATTGGTTCAATTTCTCAAGTCTATATCCTCAGTCAGCTTTATAAGCTCCATCACTTAAGAAGTCCTGCGAATCTCTTCATTTCTAATTCGATTACTCAAACTTATTCCTAAAATAAATCTGCACATTGCTGGATGCAAAGATCTCAGGCCTCCTCGAATCCTTCAGAATAATTTTCCATTTATTTACATCAAAAATTAAAAAAATTACTTTTAAACCGAAACCAAGATATCAACATCTTAATTGACGTTTTTTAAAAAAAAAAATACACTAACATTCGACATTGAAAAACAAATATCGCACAGCCGTATCTACGTATATATGCGTGCCAAAGGTCAAGTTCGCTTTACCACTTGCAGCACACAGCAACAAACTATCTCCCCCTTCCTGTATTTCCCCTCGAGACATTTCCCCAAAACCTAATTTCTCGGAAATAATACAAAATTTCACTCAAAGCCATTTCTCTGGCCCAAAAAATTTCACATTTCATCAAAAAAAGCCCTTACTACGTCGCATCCATCCAAAAGTTTAATAAACTCTGATAATATTGCATTCGGCTTATCAATACAGCATAAATCGAGAATCCTACAAACGAATCAATCGAGAGAGGAGAACACTGGGTTATATTAACAGTATAGCCAAACTAATTACAAAACACATTGAAATGTCAGCCAGGATGACGTTACAGAGACGGCAAAGCCGCGTATACATTATTCCGCAGGTTCGCCGCTAATTTGATTATGAATTTTCAATACATAATTTTTTTTTTTTACTTCTCTTCCTTTTTGTTTTTTTCACGTTAACCTTTTTACCTTGATCGTATTTACAACATCATTAATTTTGGCTATAGCCTCAGGGGGAAAGTTTGGAAAAAACAATTGAAGCGATTGTCACTAATTTAAATATTTAAAGAATGGCTAATTTTTTTTTAAAATTTATCCAAATGCTGTGGCGCCTCGAAAAGGGGACTCATGCGTCCTGGTTGTGATATGGCCAGTTGGTTCATTTCAAAAATATTTTTCAATGAGACGCTTTTTTTTAAAATCTCTTCCTCTCCTTTAAACCACATTTGCAGCGTTAAAAATTTTATCAGACACGAAAGAGTGAAAAATTTTGTTAATTTGCTTTAGTGCGCACTACACTTATTCGATTGATTAATCCATGAAAATATTTAAATAGTGTCTACACCCATTCATGGTTGTTGATTTCATTTACTTATAGATGCGATTTGTTTTTTTTTTTTTTTTTTTTAGTATCCGTTTTGTTTGTCGAGGAAAATCTCGGCGTATTTATGAATGGCCATCAAAATATAAATGTCCTTAATTATCATTATACTTCTTCACGGGTTTATAATATGAAGCGACTCCTCCCTTTTTATTTTAATATCATAGATGTAATTTAATTCCCTTGGGTTTTTTTTGCGGGGGTAGCAGAAAATTGTGAAAAGAAACAAATTCTAGAGTATGAACTGTTAATTATGTGATGTTTACCTTGGCCGGTCTTTTAATAAAGGGCATAGTTTGTTTTGCAGGTTTTGTTCAAAAAAAAAAAAGAAATATGTGTGATTCTTTGCGTAGGCTTCTCGATTTCTGGCCCAAAGTGACAAGCAATGCCGAATTAAGCGACTTCAGTCAAGCTTAAAAACTGCCATTATAATCAGGAAATACTGTTAAAGCTAGTAAATGGACGCTAAAGTCCAAAAGTGGAAGCTAAAGCTAAAAAATCGACGCTAAAGCAAGAAGAAGTAAAGAAAACTGACGCTGCTGCCAGGAAACTAATGCTCAAGTTCATATATGGTTTCTAAAGCTGGAAAGTTATCGCTATAACAAGAAAACTCATGCTCAAGCTTGTAAATATCCAGTAAACTGACTACTGTTGCTCACTTGTTGTGAAAATAAGCGCTGGAGCACAAAAACTGGAAAGCACAAAAAACCAAATTTTAAATATTAAAATCACTTTCTCATTAATATTTTTCTGTTAAATAACCGTTGCTCATTTGTTGTGAAAATAATCCCCTGCGCGATACATCATCATAGACGTATATAATTTTGCAAAATTGACTCGCGGCGTTGCCGATCGCTCACAAAAAACAAAATTAACATTCTCATCCTTAATTAAGCCATTTATTTCGATCGGGTACCTTAAAAACAATCGTTCAAAGTCTTAAGTACCAAGATAATTAAACCCCTTAAAACAATCAAAGATCAAAGCCCAAACGATTTTTCCAGCTTGATATTGCGTTATCAGATAAAATATTCATCTCTGCGTGTCGAGCCTAAATACATTTGTCAAGGTTTGTTTATTTTAGGACCATGACCAATTTGACGGATGGATGCAATATTATTTGGGCCCGTTGAAATTTCCTTTTATAAATCTTCAAAAACATTTTTACGGTAGAAGAAATAACCCAAAACGCACGCGACTCGAAAATGCAGTTAAACCTGAAAAAAAGAAAAAAAAGATGCGTCACATTCCAGCTGCATCAATGTCCCATTGTTTTATTTTAGTTCTATAAATACCTCCGTAACTGTGATGAAGGTAAAAAAAAAAAAATCAAGTCTTCCGACTAATAACCCGACCGCTTATGCATAACTTATAATATAATTGATCACTACCGCTTATGGTACAATGCAGGTACTCGCGCAGGCATTATTGCAAGGTTTAGAAAAAAAAACATTTGTCATAAAAAGTTATGTTCTCAATGGGATTTTATTGATGGATTTGTCTTTTTGTTTTGATTAATCGTTTGTAATGATGATTGATTTTAAGAAGAGAAGGAATCGACATTTACAATCATTTGTTATTCCCATCAACTTACGATTGATTAGATTGCGAGGTGAATAATAAAACCGTGTATGTTACTATGTTACTATGTTGCCATGTTTACTTTGTTGATATGGCTAAACATAGTAAGTTGAACAGTAGTACAAGCGTATTATAGTTTCCTTGCTATTCTGACTGTTGATATTGCGCATCATCATTGAGACTGCATGAGTTCGGAAGTTTGGGATCTGAAGAGGAGTACGGTGAAAGAAAAAAATGATCAAAAAATTGAAATTTTTGACCAAAAATTAGGCGGAATCGAATCCCATATCGCGTTTTGGAGTGAAAGTCAAATTTCGGAAAATTGGAAATGAATTAGACTTTCCTAAATCGGAAAACTGGCTGGAAATTCGAAATTTTCGACCATTTTTTAGTCGAAATCGAGTACCATGTCTGTACTACCCGTGAAAAATAAATTTTTTGGTTTTTCCGGATTAACTCGGGAAAACGAAGTTTCTCGAAAAAATCGCAGAGGAAAAAATTTTAGGGAAAGACTTGATGTTTTCACCTGCAAAAGATGAAATAAATGCCCGGAGCCGTTTTCCAATAAATGCCGAAAAAGTGATTTTTCGCCCTTTAAAGTAGCGAATTTACACCTTTGGCCTTTTCCCCGTAAACACTTATTTTACAAAATTTAAATTTTTTTTTTCCGGGCCAAATTTACTGCCGGGGAAAATTTTTTTTATTTTTATTTTTTGGTTAAGATATAAAACGTATTGACTTTACACTGCGGAGGCTTGTCCGTTAAAAATCTTAAGTTGGCCCGGTTGAACGTACTTTAATGGCCGTTTTAATCCTTCAACTTAATCTGCGGCTGGAATGTCAACTTTCTCTAGCCGGAGGGCCTACAATGGGTGAGGGAGGAGTTAGTCCATGCGAGGATGGTATCTCGTAATTCTTTTTCTGCCTTTACTGTTTCATTTTGACAGGGCCGTCTTAAGAATAATCCAAATACGAATCGACAAAAATGAATTTTTGATTTTTAATTCCCGTAGGCCGAAATTTTTTCCATATAATTTTTTTTTTTCATCCTAAAAAATAAAAAGAGGAAATTTATTTTTGTAAGGAAGGAATAATGTAACCCCGGAGGAAGTTTCCAGGATTGATTTTTTGGAGGGAAATGTTATCATTATGCGATGGAATTTTTTTTTTTGTGAAATGTCAGCAAGTAACTCGAAGGATTTTCCTTTTTTAAAAAAATTTATTTGCGGCTAAAAATAAAATTCACGGTTATTATTTTTTTTCTTCTTAAACTAACGGTAATAAAGTGTACTTATTATAATGAAGGAAGAATTATTATCATTATTATTAGTAAAAGCATTCGTGAAGTATTTATTTTTTTATTTTTAAAGTTCTTTAAATTTTGTGCAATCATATTATTGAAGAGAGAAGGAAAAAATGGACAACGCCTTCAATTCACTGATTAGATTGCATGATGCTCTTAACTAACGAAGTTGGTATTAGTTTAGTAGCCTTGCATGATAATATTTGCGTTATTATTTGGGTTTTCACGTTTGGGATTGATCTCGAGAGCCAAAAAAAAAAAATTAATTAACGGAGGTTTTTTCCTTATGAGAAGAGATCAGTTTAAAAATTAACCCTTTAAGGTCGAAAGTTTTTGAAGATGTCATCCTGGGCAAAATTTTAAGAGTTTTTTATGTATTTTCGTGTCAACATGGATTGATGAATATATTGCGATCTTTTTAGAATTGAGGTTAGGCAATTGGCAATACATGCCCCTTTTGCAAATTTAATTATTGCAGTCTTTCATTGTGGAAATCTGGAGTGTAGCGTTTTCGAAGTTGTGACTATTGTATTTATGTTTGGGGGACGCTCTACAAATTTTATGAAGGGACCTAAGTGAAAAAAATTCTAAGGCTTCAATTTTTTTTATAAATTTCCGTGTATTATAAAACCCAATTATTACAAGTTTCAACCTGCCTTTGAACTTGCGTTATTAGTCCTGCGCATTATTTTATCAGTCACGAGATTTAATTTTGCAAGCACAAGAAAAAAAATCACAAAACCTAACAGGTATTAATTATTCTAATTTTTAAATTAAATCTTTAATTTTTATCGTGCTCAGATCATTCCAATTCATTAAAAAAAAAACCTGGCTCGAACACGATATAGTTTAACCGCACGACACTTTCCTTATGAACTTTTATCAATAACCAGCTCCCGATTTCATTTTTTTAGCTTAAAAATTTTTTTTTTTAATTAGGCGATTAAATTATGGCCCTATCAGTGGGATGACCCATATCGCATGCTCAGATTTCTCCTTTAATACAAAATCCTTCTTCATTATTAAATCAACGGATCTGGTTTCTAGCGGTTATGATCCTTTCCCACACTTAAGATGCGGATATTTAAAGTAGATTTTTGTGAGGAAGGTGTTTGTAAAAGTCTAGACAGAAATCGGTTAGTTTTTTTTTTTTGTTTTTTGAAAAAACAATAAAAATGCATCGCGATTTGACACGCTTTTACTTTAAAATGTGCATTGGTGCATGCATATATTTGTACCTGACCTATTGCAGTATCTTGATTAGACGGAAAATAAAGGAAACCATTTGGTTATGTAATCAGGTTGACAATCGTACTTGTTATGCAGAGTCGAGTGAAAAAGAGAAATAAAATTAAAATAATGTTGTTTGTAAAAATTTGAGGTTAGAACTAATTTTGATGATCGTTTTCCGGGTGAAGAGCCGTAAATGGGATGAAAGGGTTAAGAGGTCTAGTAGAACTAAAACTGGGATTGTTAAACCAGCAATCCCTATGAGCTTATGTCCAGCTGGCGCAATTTGTGGAAATCATCCTAAAATAAATCCAATCTCCGACTGGCTTCCTCATTACTAAAAAGTCTTAGATCTCAGATTTTATTCACAGATTAAAAACGATTCTTTAAATAATTCTTCTTCTTTTTTTATTTTTAGGAAAATAATTTGGCTAAGAATTTTTAAGTGAGAAGGAAGAAAATGCAGCATATCGGATATAATTATAATCTGACCTTAAAACATTTAACTGTGATTTTAATATCGCATTTAATACAGATGCTGTGGCTGTTGCGAGTCATCCAAAAATAACAAACTCTTTTTCGACCCACAGACTTATTATTTTCATCTTTTCGAAAATACACAACAGTTTAATTAGAATTTATATAATAAATGACAAGGGTAAATGAATTCCCGCATCTTGAAAAACAAAAATCTTCCAACAAAAAACTTGAAAGAAAGATTTTTATTTAGCAGTGGCGGAGTTTTCGCTGGGAAGTTTTTTGGTTTTGGGTCCGTATGAGCTCAATTATGATGATCGATTAGGTTGATTTGATTTTGTCTTGTCCATAGAACGGCGTAAATAAAGATTTTGTCTTGTGCACTTGGGAAAGCTAATGTTTGACTTATTTTTTGGCACGGAAAATTTATTTACAATTTCTCAGTGGCCAGGAAATTTTTTTTCCCGATATTCAGAACTTTTTACGGCAGAGGATTTTTTAGAAACATATTCGAAATCTCCGTCTCCAAAAAAAAATTTGTTTGATAAGAAATATAATGAAACAATATTGGACAAAGAAGAAATAATGGAAAAATTTGCTCGACAAGAGATGTTGGAAACATTTTTTAGACAAGAAGAGATGTTGGAAATTTTTGCTCAACAAGAAGAGATGATGGAAACAATTGCTCAAAGAAGAAGTAATGGAAAAATTTGCTCCACAAGAGATGTCGGAAACATTTGCTCGACAAGAGATGTTGGAAACATTAGCTCGACAAGAGATGTTGGAAATTTTTGCTTGATAAGAGATGTTGGAAACATTTGCTCGACAAGAGATGTTGGAAACATTTATTCGACAAGATATGTTGGAAATTTTTGCTTGATAAGAAGAGGTGTTGGAAACATATGCTCGATAAGAGATGTTGGAAACATTTGTTCGACAAGAGATGTTGGAAACATTTGTTCGACAAGAGATGTTGGAAATTTTTGCTTGATAAGAGATGTTGGAAACATTTGCTCGACAAGAGATGTTGGAAACATTTGTTTAACAAAAAGAGATGTTGGAAATATTTGCTCAACAAGAAGAGATGTTGGAAACATTTGTTCGACAAGAGATGTTGGAAACATTTGTTCGACAAGAGATGTTGGAGACATTTGTTTGACAAGAGATGTTGGAAACATTTGTTCGACAAGAGATGTTGGAAACATTTGTTCGACAAGAGATGTTGGAAATTTTTGCTCAAAGAAGATTTAATGGAAAAGTTTGTTTAACAAGAAGAAACGTTAAAAAAATTTGTTTGAAAAGGAGGAATGTTGGAAATATTTGCTCGACAAGAAGAAATGTTGGAAAATTTGCTCCAAAAGAAGAAATAACGTAAAAATTTGTTTGAAAAAGAAGAAGCGATAAGAAAAGACTTGTCCAGCAAGATGAAAGAAAAAAGAAATTCGTTGTTCAAGAATTTTTTTTTAGTTTTATGTAAAACATCTATTTTAGGTTTACGAATCATCCATAACTGTAATCCACGTATCCAAGTAAAAAAATTTTTTGGCCAATTCCGATAACAATATCATAAACGTGGTATTTGTTTGAGTTATATCTAACATAAGAATCTAGGTTCACATTAATAACATCTACAAAAACTAGTTTTACATTATCTTTTTTTTTGAAGACTCATAAGATTAATGTAAAAGAACTGTTAACGAACTCATCTTGTATTAAAAACAAGGCTTGATTGATATCTGACATTAGTACAAACTGGCGAAGTGTGCATACCAAAAAAAAAAAAAAAGGATCCCGTCGTCGTCACGGTAACAAGGTTTTCGTTTACATAAAAACCATACTCCAAAATTTCTCCTGAAAATTTCCCCACCACGCTGGGAAAATCCCAACTCAAGCGAAACAATCCAAATCGATAATATTCAAGTAAATTAATGGAATGAAATTCATTAGATGAGAAAAGCTTTTAGTAAATGTATTGACGAAGATCGGATGGCTTGTTGCTGCAAAGACATAGACTTGGCGCCAGACTATCAGTTTTATTTCCCTTATTTCTCTCTGATTTTCCTCTTTCCGCGACGTTCTTGCCATCTTTCGGCGTTGCGGCGAAGCTGAAATATAAATTCACATTCCCTCTTTTTTTCCCTTTCTTTATTTTTTTTCTTTCTATTTACAATTGCACCTTTTACCGAGAAACAAATTCTAAGAGAGACCTTTCGCCTTTTCCCCTGTCTGTCATTTATTTCAAAACCCTTATACGGAGGGACCGGAGCTGAGGGTTGAACAAAATCAAGGAGCTATGGAGATTCTTATGCGTGTAAGGTGTCCTATAAATAGAGAAAATTGCTTTTTTCTTTCTCCATTCGGATTGTTACTTTTTTCTTTTATTGAAATGGAAATGGAAATGGAATGTCAAGGTTTTGGTCTATGCGGCGGATTTATTTTTTTTTTAAAGGGAGGAGCGACGTCGACTGAAAGGAATTTGCCATTAGGGACAACAGCCATGAACATAGTAACCGCTAATCTGGTAGCCACAAAGATTAAGCTCCTTGGGCTGAATTTTTTTTAAAAATCCTTCCGTGAAAATTGGCGAATTAAACAAAGTTTTTATCAAAATCATTTTTTATTTTTTTTTTTTAAAACTTCGAAGAGGAAGATTTTTGTTGGTCAGTGTCATTTATCACATGATATCGAATATTGACGACAGTTTACACAGAAATTCTGTCACCGTGCCAAAATACGGGTTTAAATTGAAGCGTATTTTTCGATATGAAAAAAGAAACCTTTTTTTTTCCTTGAGGTTTTATTAGGTTTTTTTCTTCTCTCCTCGCAGTAGAGATTAATATTTTTGCGATCCGGGAGAGAATGAGAAAAGGGATATGTGGTAAAAGGACCTTGATGCATTTATGTTGCTGCTTCAGTAATTAGTAATCGTTAGAAATGTTGAATCCATTCAAACATAATGAGGATGCTGATGAAACAATGAAATTAAAGCATTCGTGTCGAGGGTATCGATCGCTTTGTGATTCCCAATATACGTTTAATTTGGGAAATGGTGATCCTGAATGTAATGAGTTGCTGGGTTTGAAAAGATTTGAAATTGTTGAATGGGTTTAGTAAGGTTGTTATTTTGATTAGTTTTTGGGTTCCAGGGGATTCGGCGGAGTTAGGAAGTTAGATTGTTTTTAGCATCTAGCCAAAATATTTTTGTAAATAACAAAGGTCGGTCTTGGTCCTTTTTCCCCCTAAAAATTCTCAACATCTTCTTTTTGTCAAAAAACTTCAAATCTTTAAAAAAAATTTAACTGATTTGTACTCAGAAGTTAAGAATTTCTTCCTCCTTTCAAAAATTGTGCCAATTTTTTTGAATTGTGCCATTTTTTAATTTTAAACTCAATAATTTTTTTAAATTCAAAAATAGTTTTGGAATACTTTCCATGGTTTTCCCATCAAAAATCTTTTGGAGAAGAAAAAAATAATGAAATATTTTGTTCGACAACCAAACATTATGAAATATTTTGTTCGACAACCAAACATTATGAAATATTTTGTTCGACAACCAAACATTATGAAATATTTTGTTCGACAACCAAACATTATGAAATATTTTGTTCGACAACCAAACATTATGAAATATTTTGTTCGACAACCAAACATTATGAAATATTTTGTTCGACAACCAAACATTATGAAATATTTTGTTCGACAACCAAACATTATGAAATATTTTGTTCGACAACCAAACATTATGAAATATTTTGTTCGACAACCAAACATTATGAAATATTTTGTTCGACAACCAAACATTATGAAATATTTTGTTCGACAACCAAACATTATGAAATATTTTGTTCGACAACCAAACATTATGAAATATTTTGTTCGACAACCAAACATTATGAAATATTTTGTTCGACAACCAAACATTATGAAATATTTTGTTCGACAACCAAACATTATGAAATATTTTGTTCGACAACCAAACATTATGAAATATTTTGTTCGACAACCAAACATTATGAAATATTTTGTTCGACAACCAAACATTATGAAATATTTTGTTCGACAACCAAACATTATGAAAAAATTTGCTCAGCAAAGAAAGTTTCTCTATAAATAAGTTTCCCAGTAAAAAATTTCTTTTTAGAACTATTTTTCTTTTTAACAAGGAAAGAAAATTCTTTTCTTGCTCAAAAATTTTGTAGAAAGTTTTTTTTTCTTTTGACAAAATTTTAAACTAAAAAAACAATTCATCTTGAATTGTTCAGCAGCCAGTTAAAAGTACTCAGACGTTTCTCTGTTTCATTTAATTTTTTTCTGAAACTTTTTGTGAAGAGAAATTTTTTCTACCTTAGCAAATAAAAAAAAATGTTAGGAAAATTTTCTTTATGAAATTTGTCTGCTTTAAATTTACGACTAATTGCCTTAATCTTTTGAATAAAGACTAATTTTTTTGTTTTTTCTAATTACAGCAACAAAAGTTCCTGAAGCGGCCAGCCGAAGACCTCGACGGTTCAGGAGACTACGGCGACCCGGCCCCAAAGGTACAATGCGGCGCCGGAGGAGGAGGCGGAGGAGGGAGTGGGAGCGGGACTCCCAGCGGTGGCGGAAACGGAGGCGGAGGAATAACCGGCAACGCTCCAAGACCGACGGAAAGTCTGACGAAATTCTCAGTAGAAATAGTCCAACAATTAGAGTTCACGACATCAGCTGCTAACTCCCAACCCCAACAAATCTCAACCAACGTCACTGTGAAAGCTTTAACGAACGCAAGTGTTAAAAGTGATGTGGGTGCCACAAACTCACCGAAATCGGGTTCGGAAACCCCAAACAATCAAAACAGTTCTTCCCAACAACCCCAAAGGACACCTTCTTCCAATTGCGTTGATATTGGGAACTTAGTCGAATGCAAACAAGAACCCGATAACGAATTCGTAGATTTAGAACAATGCGCGGCGGCTCTGGAAAAAGACGTTGAAAATAACGGCGCGAGTTTCCCAGGGTTTTCCGAATTTATCGGTGACGAAGGCGGCGTTGAAATGATCACTTCCGACACATTTAAAGATCTCATTTCCGAAATTTCGGACTTTCATCCTGAACTAATGAAAGATTTCGATTTTGATGAACACAAACCCAACGTGAATAGTGGTAATAATAGCAACAATAATCCGTGCGAGAATCAAAACGGGAATCATAACGTAGTCACGTCGATAACAACGACCGGCCAAATGAAAATGGAAAGCGATAGTAAAGAAGCCATACAAATCCATCAGCAGCATATGATAGACGTAGGGAAGAGTTCTAGTAATGTACAATATTCGTCAGGGCAGTACGATCCGAATACTTTAGGCAAAACGCGAATGGCACCGTATAGTAGTTTAGAATTTGGCAAAGCGGAATTGAGCCCGGCTGCTCAGACATTAAAACAAATGGCCGAACAGCATCAGCACAAGACTCAATTAGGGATGAATTTCCCGACGAATCGGAATCCCAGATCCCCGTACGGTGATTATCAGTTTAGTTCAAATAGTGATTATATAAACAGTCCTAGCTCGACGAATACCCCACCTAGTTCGGGACAGTTTATGAACAAAAACATTCCCCCAAATCCTCAAACATTTAACCAAAGCCAAAGCACCAATACAGGAAATGGGCAATCGTTACCAGAAGTTAAACAGGAAGTGTTGTTTAGTGCGAGTCAGACTCAAAACTTTCAAGCGGGTAGTAATATCGAAATGCAAAAGAGGATGCAGGCGATGCAGCAGCAACAACAACAACAGCAGCAGCAGCAGCAACAACAACCGCAAATGACAAATCAGGCTCAAAGTCCTCAGGGTCCGAAGACCCCGACGAATCCTAGCATGATGGGTAATTATAAGCAACAATACTCGCCGTATGGGAGTCCGGGAGGGCACGGGAGTCCTGGTTACATGCCCAGAGGGCAAGGGCCCGGTGGGCAGTTCGTCGGGCCTGGATCAACACCTCCTAGACCACCGTCAGTACCTGCTAATTCAACGACTCTTCAAATGAGTCAAGCTCAACAGATGCAAGTCAATCAGCAGACGTCTGGGCAACAAATTCAGGTGAGAATCATTTTATTTAGCGCCCCTCTTATTTTTTTTTTTTCGTCCCAGAAATTCTATTAGTACATATTTTGAAAGTTTCATTTCCGTTTAAGTGCGAAAATACAGTCTTCGGGAAATGACTTATCTACTAAAGGAAATGAAGGAGGGAAAGGGGGAGAAAGCTCCCTCCTCCCATTCCATCACTGTAAAACTAGTAATGAGAAAATATTGGGAGAGTATGAAATGAGCAGAGAGTCATGATAGCCTCGGAGGTTTCAGGAAAATGAAATATCGTATTGATTTTATGCTGGGAGTCTTGTGTCTCGAGAGACACCTCACTGTAGAGGTGAACTCTTGGTAAACATTATTTTATACTACTTCTCATTAATCCTTTAGACTTTTTATCATAGTTGATTCTGTGATTTTAAAGGGAATGTACATGTAGGGTATTTTGGAATTTTCGTTCGGCCTTAACAATTTTTTATCTGAAGAATTTTTTTATCTAACCCTATGATTTTATTTCTGCTCGTGCAAAATAGCTGTTAGTGGGTTCGTTGTGATTCCAGAAATAAAAATTCTGTTAGGCTACTTAAAAACACTAGCTAGTTGTTCTGACTTAAAAATCTTGTCTCTATTTTCGAACTTTTCT
Organism: Liposcelis brunnea; assembly: GCA_023512825.1. Classification (NCBI taxonomy): domain Eukaryota; kingdom Metazoa; phylum Arthropoda; class Insecta; order Psocodea; family Liposcelididae; genus Liposcelis; species Liposcelis brunnea. The sequence goes on along the minus strand of CM042065.1, from coordinate 7,212,030 downwards.
TTTATTGATGGAAGTCCGGACTATGATTTAAAAAATATAAAATCGTTTTAACAAATTATTTTAAGTAAAAAAATTCCAATGTTTTTTTCATTAGATTTTTAAATTATTTGCAAAATATACAAAAACAGCCATTCATTTTGCTTAGTATAAGAAAGGCATATGTGAATATACGCTCCTGTGTTATAATCCTTTTCTAAAAAAAATATTTGCGCGATTGATTAATTGCACTCTGAAGGGGGAAAATCTGAAACTACTTGCTGGTATTTATTTTTTTTGGAGGGACATTTTAGGTCGATAGTTTTTAAGTTTTCCTCTGAAGCCACAAATGAAAAGTTTGTGGCCAAAAGCGAAAATATTTTAGTCTGGCTTTTCAGTAAAAGGATTTAAGATGGGAGCTAGAAATTATGCTGAGCGATGGTCGTCCGTTCGGGGGGTTCGCAGGCTACCGTCCTTTCAAGTTTCGAACCTCTACCATTTTTTTTTCGCCGGAACTCGAAATAAACCGGAAATCGGGTTTTCCGGGACAACGGCCGATTTTAGAGAAAAAACGTTGAGGAACTTTTTTGTTGCAAAAAGAATGTAGAACGCGATGCCTTTTTTCCAGATCGAAAAAACCGTTTTTGAGTTTTTTCGGGGGGGCGGTTTTGGGGTTTTTCATCTTCTGGGGATGGGAATTTCGAATCGAAAATTAGTGCAATCAACTTCGTTCGAAAAAAGGAATCGAATAAAACCGACCCCATATTTTTAGGTATTTTTTTCCTATTTTTACTTTCGAGCGACCGCGAAGCAGAGTGAAGAAAGTATTGCCGTACCCTGAAAATCGAAAATCCTTATTCTTGCGAATATCAAGATGAAAATTACATAGAACTTCATAAAATCAAATTCTGAGATGATGTCTGTCCGCCGCGTCCGCCGCGCTCGATATCTCCGCCAATACGCAACGGATCGAAAAAATTTTTCACACACGTATTCTTCGTCGAAAAATAAGAGGGGGTCTTCTTTTCTTTTTTCGAAATTCGAAAAATTATGGAAATGGCGAATATTTGAACTTTGAAATTTTGGCCTGTCTCTTTGCGACATAGCTCGGGCAAACCACAACGGATTGTGATAATTTTGCGTGGGATGAAGGAGCATTGTGCAAGGGTTAACTGTTTAAAATTTCAGAACAATCGGTGGATGGGTTCACAAATTACAATCAAAGACCTGTTTATAAACACCAAACCAAGATGGCTGCCGTGTTGACATCACTATTTACAAGATAGTGGGCTGTAATGACGTCTTCATTTCGACTTTAAATAATTCGATGAGATGTTCTTTGACGTAATTTTTAAGGAGGAAGGAGTTTAAATTTCAAAAAACGAAGGCCAGAACTGTCAAAGCTTAGTTTATGAAAAATTTCAGGGTGCCATTTTTTGAAGTTATTTTTGAAGGGAAATGAGTCAAAATTTCGAAAGTTTAGACTCTAAAGCACCACGAAAGCTTAGACTCAATTAAAATAATAAATCCCCTTTCTCCATTTTTAAAATTCGCGAGAAAGTTGTATGGGGTGCGAAGCACCCCAAATCCCATTCCTCTTGTTTCTAGTTTCTGTCAGTGAGGAACTGGTAAATACAAATAGAGGTAGAACTACAGATGATTTTTTTTTTAAAAGAAAAAAAGAATTGGGGTAGACATTGTTTGCATTTAATAGCTTTTGGTCATAATCAAATTTGACCTGCCTTAAGCCCCTTAGCCAAGAAAGGCCAGGGTAGACTGGAGAGACCATGAAGACTGAAGTAGTCTTGAGCAAAGGCGCAGAGAGAAGTACGGTCCTCTGGCTTCCTCGATTGAGCTGATTTGGAGTCAGGGGGTGGAACTGTTTAAAAAATTCCATATGGCCAAAGAAATTTTGTTTAAAAATGGGGTTCTAAGGTTAAAATTTGCTCCCCTCTTCAATTTTAAGTGCCACCATATTAATTCTGGTTTCGAGACTGCCTGGCCTTTCACACTAGAGTTCTCATTGAAGCCTTTAAGTACGTATTAATGTGATTTAAATGACCTCCTGCATCAAAAAATCTTGACGTTCCCTTAAATGCTGATATAGGGCCAAGCCTGTCAACTCAGTTTTAGGAGAAAAACAAATTTTTCGGACTTAACTGGCCGAACTTCTATCAGTCAACCTATGAGATTAAAATTTAATCTCGGTTTTTTTCTTATCTGTGTTGGTGGGTTTGGCCCTTCAGGAGTTAAGTGCAAGAAGAGCACTTATTTTTTGTTTAGCTGCTCTTAAAGTGCTCTTCTTTTACGAGACTCCTCGTGTTTAATTGGACAAATACCTGAAGACATCGTACAGTGACTAAATAGGGACTTGATCCTAGAACGCATTATCTCTTTACTTTGTTTAGTCTAGTTAATGTTTAGACTGTTAAAGAATAATAAATAATCAAACACTCTTTCTCATGGGGGTGACATCAATTCCACTCACGGTCAGATAGGATTAAAAATAATAAGTTTGAATTACGCCCAAGCCAAATGAAGGTCATCTAAAAGGTACTCCACCAATAATGATAAAAATATGTTTAAAGTTCTGCAAGCTGAATCCTGCTGAAAAAGTAAAGTCCTATGATGTTTGGAAAAGCATATTTACAAGGCCTGTTCTAAGGCAACCTTTCAAAGATTATGTTGATAAAAAAATCGTCCTTTATCGCGCTTAGTACAACAAAGACATATGTGAATGTATCCTCCTCTTAAGCTTCTTGTCTCAACAGGGCTTCATCAGGCTCATAAAAAATCGGTCCGGCTCTCAAAATTTTACAGGCGAATTATCTCTACCTCCAGCCTTTATATCAAACGTTGGCAAGTTTGCCTAAAAAAATAAGCCCCCCTCTCTCTTTCTCTTGTTATCTCCCTCTTCCTTGCACCAGAGTGGCTGGTACCCAACTAAATTTAACTTGCTTTAATAAATTCTAGCAAATTCAGGAACTTCATTTTTGAGCTTTTTTTAAAAAAATAATTTAAAAGCTTTATGGCCTCAGAAGGTTTTTGTGGCCTTTGTCGAAAGTAAAGCGCCATCCAGCCCCCTCCGTCCTTCAATTTTTATTCAAATTCCATATACAAAAAAACTCCGGTTATCTAACGCGTTATCTAATTAATTAGACATTCCCCCTAATCATCTTTTACTACACGCGTTGATGAAATCATCATCCATTACCTGAATTCCTATTATAAACATTATCGGAAATCAATGCTTCATTTATTATGCACTTAATTTGAGTTATGTCAAGTCATGTCAAGCCTTCCATGTCGACATGTCGTAATCTCAGTTCGGTCAACCTTTTAATACACGTTAACAATTCCTGTTGTTCCCTGCAAAAAGAAATAAATAAGAGTCGACCTTAGCCAGACACTACAGGAATGCAGGAGATCAATATGAACATGCCGCGTGCTAACATGCGACAGGCACAAGATGGCATGTTCGCCGTTAAATGGGGAGAGTTTTTAAAACTTCAATAATTTTTGTAAACTTTTTTTTTGGGGGGGGGGGGGGGGGGGAGAATTTCCGAATTTTTTTTAAGAAAATAATTTATTTATAATATTAAAAATCCGTACATAAATAAAACGTTATCTGTAAAGTTCCGCGGGTTATGCTATTAAAATATCGGCTAGAAAGTTGTGGGGATAATTTATGGTCCAGATGCTATACGAAACTCAGCTGGGACTAGATGGGGACACGACGAATAACTGTTGACTACGGACAACTTCCGGGCATGCGCTTCCCTTTTTTTTCATCTTCTTGATCCTAAAATTATAAATATACGCACTTTGACATTCTTGTGCTATGATTCTATCCCCCGCTGGCGGTTTGGAAAAAAAAAATTAAGAAATTAATTAAAACGAGAGCGATCGAGGAGTGAATTGTTTTAATTTTAAAAAAGGAAAACTTGTAGAGATTTTTTTTCTATTATATATGAAGGTCAAAGAACAAATGTTGGGAGAAAGCGCTCCAATTCGTTCCAACATATATACGGATTTCAAGTGCGCTTTTGTTTGATGTCGTATAAATGGTTGTTGAGTTCAAGTGCGTTAGGTATTTCGATTTCGAAAAAAAAAAATTCCCTTATCGGCTAGAAAAGGAAGAAAATAATAAAAAAGATCCAATGAGAGATCCAATTTCTGTTAGGTTAATAAGTGCACAACAATGAGATAAGAAAAGTGTCGGTTTCTTAGAATTGAACGACTTTAAGTTTTATTATGAAATCTGTAAGTCGTAGAATCATCCCTTACGTAAGGGTTGGAAGGATGGAAGAGCAATGTCGGATTGTGTTGGATTTTTACATTTTAGTTTTGGGTGTAGGATTTAAATTTTAAAGATTATTGAGCTGGAGGTTTTTCCGCTGGTTTTTTACGGCCTAAACCCGAGAAGAAGCCAAAGTTAACTAGTGGAAAGTTTTTTTACGGAAGACTTTCATTCAATTTAAATGCAGCCCCAAAACCAAGAGTCTGGAAGGAAGGGATCAGGCACGTAGCCAGGTGGCAAGGACACGAAAGGCTCTAAATCAGTCCTTATAACATGGAGGTGAGTGTAGAGAGCCTGAAAGAAGAGAGTCGCCAACTAAATAGCTGCTTTTTGATTGGCTGTGATTAAATGTACATGCAGAAAAATACGTCTGACGTCACCACCAGTCACCAGTCAGCTGGAAACGATTTTGGCCTCAGCCAATGAGAAGCCAGGATTTTAATATTCGGAGTTGGCGACTCTACGTGAGGGAAGATACATGGACCGAAAATTTTACCAGGGAAGCCAAGAATTTGTGATGCGCACAAGACTTTTTACAAGATTTGTCACAATGTTGGCTGAAATTTTGTTTTTAGGCTTCTTAACTTAACTATTGAGGATTAAAAAATCCAATTTTACCAAACAAGAATTCTTGTCATGAGTCTGTGGTCAAGAATCCGGATTTTGTCTTGTTTATTGTTTTGCTTTTTTGACTTTTCTTTGCTGGCGAAATAGTAAAAAAGAAACTTATTACCTGCATTTTACATTTTCCAAAATTATGCATGTAAACTTGATGCTATCAAGCTTATGGCCAACTTAAACCCAATTATCACAATCTGCGGCGACATTCTAAATTTTTTTTGTGGATTTTAAATAGGACCATGCGCAAGATTCCCTTTTGCCGAAAAGAGACAGAAGTAGAAGTTGTTCCTTTTAGCGAGCATTTATTGGTGGTAGCAGTTTTTTTTGTATGTACGATTGAACTAGTGGTATTTCTGCGGCAGTTGCCCGTATTTCAAAAAATACCCCGAGGGCAAGGTCCATTGAGAACAATAGCACTGGTCATCTGTATAATCTGCGAAAAAACCTTAAATGAACATTATAAATCACTTTGAAAATTCCAATTATTTACTTAAAAAATGTTTGATTGCCGGTCTGACCACCTTAGGAATTTTTCTGCTGGGCCCGTAAAGACCTATAGAAGTTCCGCTGCCACCAGGATGAAAAATTAGAAAACTGGTGGCAGCGGATTTTTTTTTCCACTAAGTATTCTCAATCACTAGCAAAGCCGATCGTTTCCTTTCTTATACAATCACCACTAGTCACTTCAAATCTTCGAAAAAGTTTAATGGCACGCCGGCCATCTTAATAATTTTTCGGCGGGCCCATAAATAATCCTAAATTTCCACTGCCACCAGGATATTAAAAATTAAGAAAACTGGTGGCAGCGGAAATCTTTTCCTTTATCAACTATTCTCAATCGCTAAAAAAGCCGATTATTTTCTTCACCATTTAATAACTTCAAATCAATAATTACAAAAAAATTTCCCCTAATCAATTTATTTAAAACATTTTCCCTTGCCGCGCTGAAATCTCTTCGCCAGTAAACAACTTCGCCCACTGATGAAACCGACTTTCCTTAAACGTCTCATTATTTGTTTTTCCATCCCCCTCAAATTCCCGTCCGCCAGCCTGAATGTTTTTCACCTAAATCAGCCAAAATCAATAAATTTAAAAAAAAAAAGTGGAAAAATTTCCAATCAGCTTCAGGCCAATCCGATACTGTTAAAGAGAAGAGATTTAGATGAGAAAGCGGGGATGAAGGGGTGCCACAGAAGGGTGGGAGAGGTCCGTGACCCGACAAACAATCAATACACACAACTCTACGATCCACTCCAAGAGTGACTGATTCACTAATATTTGCTCCTTAACAGCGTTCCTCCAGGCCATCCATTTTGTTTTTTCGCCCGTTAGTCTTTTTACCCGAACATAAAAAAAGAATAGAAGAAGAAACGAATGAAAGAAGAAAAAAAAAAAGGAAACCTGCAATGCTGATATCCTCCTTCAGCGAAATTAATCCTTTAAATTTTCCCTCAACGGCGGGAAAAGCTCAAATATTTATATCATCCTCGCTTATTGTTTTAAAAATCATAACTATTCTTAGTTTCAAATTTATTTTTAAAAATTAAATCATTTCACGCTAAAAACGGAGTGAGGGGTGAAAAGCTAAGAGGTTTAAACGTTGAAAGGTTACATTTTTTGTAAAGTGGTTTAATGCGATATAATCTGTGCGCAAGCAATCTTCCCGTGATGCGTTGAGGGGGTGATTTGTTCATCCTCTCATTATTATCATTTTTTAGGGTATTAGCTAAGTATAAAATTCATTTGGAAGAATAATTAAAATGAAAGAGAGGGAAAACGCTTTTGTGTTCCGGATAATTTTGATCGGGTGAAGTTTATTAAATATTTAAGGATTTATAGGTTTAAAAGATTCATTCGCATCCCGAAAATTAATTTTATTTGAAGCCGATTTCATGGTTCATTGCTTGTTATTCACGTGTTAGTGCAATGCGACAAAATTTTCCAGGCGTCTTGTTTTCTCTTTCTCACCCCTTTTGTTTTCTAAACCCGTCTTCTCGTTTTCTTTTTGCTTGCACGGAAATGTGCGAAAAGGTTTTTAATAAGATTTTAGAAGACCTAGTTGGGTTGATTTTAAATCAAAGGCAGGATTGCCCTTTCCAGTATTTGTTGGTCTGCTACTGATTTTAGTTGTTTAGTCTTTATTACTTCCAGATTGGCTTGTAACCTGACAATGATTTTAGTGAAACAATATTTAGTATTTTGTAAAATTAACCTGATCTGGTTACATGTGCGTTTGCAAAATTCAATATGACTCACTGGGCTTATCAGAGATTTAATATTATTTGTATAACCTAACCTGGTTAAATTACCTTTTCAACGTTAACCAAAGTCTTCCCTGGGCCTGCCAGTTTGTTTTTCTAGTTGGATTTATTTGACTATTTGTGGCGATTTTTGGCTGTTTTTGACTGTTTCCGACTATATTTGAGTCCTTTTGATTATTTTTGACTGCTTTTTGAAGTGAAACTTTTTATGGCGGGGTATGAGGCTCGGTCGCGGGACCCGTAACACTTGACCAGGTTAGATTTGGTTTGTTTAGGAAAAAAGGTGTGAAAAATAGAGACTTTTTCTGGCTATTGTAGACAGTTTTAGCAATTTTTGACCGTTGGTATGTGAGTGACCTCCTAAAAATCGCCGGTCCGGCCCCGAAATGATTACCCAGCAAGACCAGGATTTATCCATAAATCCGAGAGCGCATCGCGAATGCAGCCTAATGGCTCCATCCGCGCATGCGCCGGTCGCTGGGTAAGCACTATACCTGACTTGGATCGAATCGGGAGTTAGATGGAAGTAAAACCTAAAAAGTATAAGTTCTTCTACCTCACCACCGTTTTCTCGTAAAGTTTCGACTATTCTAACAAATTTTGACTTTGTCTTGCAATTTTTGGACACTTACCTGCCGATATTTGATGTTATTTTTGCTATTTTCGACTGTTTCTGTCAATTTTTGTCATTTTCTTGTTCTTGACTGTTCTCTGGGAATTTTCAAATTTATTTGTCATTTTCTGGATATTTTCGACTCATTCTTGTCAATTTTTGATCATTTTTGACTATTTTCGACTGTTTTCTGGTAATTCCTCGACTATCCTGACAATTTTTGACATTCTTTAGCTGTTTGTGACTGTTTTCTGATGAATTTTGTCTTTTTAAAGCTATTTTTGACAGTTCTGAGTAATTTTAACTGTTTTTTTGCCAATTTTTGACTATTTCCGACTGTTTTTGCATTTTTTTGAATGACTTTTGACTATCTTTCACTGTTTTCCCTTAATTTTTGACATTTTCTGGTTAGTTTTTACTATTTCTAGTCCATATGTGCCATTTTTGACTTTTCCCCTCTCAATTTCTGGTATATATTTCTAATTTCACTGTCTTCTGCCGATTCTTGACATTTTTGGCTAATTTTGATTGTTTTTTTCCAATCCTTGAGATTTCCCGACTGTTTTCGACTGTACTTCTATTTTTCTGTGTTTTTTCAACAACTTTATACATACTTTTTTTGGTTTTTGGACTGTTTTATTCAATTTTTGACCTTTTTTGGCAATTTCCGACTGTTCATTTCCAACATTTTTGACTATTCTTTACATTTTTTTAGTGTTTTTGACCTTGTTTTGGCAATTTTCGACTATTGTGGGCTGCTTTTTCAAAAATCTAAAACTATTGATTTAACCTAACCTGGTTAAACCTCATTTCTGTTTACAAGAAGAAAACATGGTGTAAATTTTCCTCAGGATGATTTATTTTAATTGTTCACAGCCAGTTATCCTTTCTCCTAACTTCAAACTCCACAACACAAGTCTCATCTTACCCAATCTCACTCTCGGTTGAAATAAGATGCCACGAAAGTGTACACATTACATAATTAATATTTCCGATGGATCACCTAACTGCATTAACGTCTTTCAAGGCCGTCACATTTGTTGTTACAGGAAACAACTCATTTGTGAAATCCTTATCGGGATCTGTATATAACAAATATTAATCGAAAACGCGATAAGAATTCCTTTTTTAATTATCCCTCTCAAATTTCTAGGAACAAGACGCTGCTGTAAACATCAAGAATACAAGTCACAAGCCGACGCCTTCTCTGAAATTTCCATTACAAAAAAGAAAGGTCCCCAAGAGTTAACTCCTATCCATTGCATCAGTTAACGGTTTATGAAGTCAGAAAAAGAAAAAAAAACGAAACGAATGTAGCACTGTCAGATAACAATGCATATGATTATAAATCAATGATCAATGAAAGAGATGACTCTTCCAATCAGTCGTTGTGTGTATATTTTACATTGACAGAGAACAAGGCTAGCTAATAAGAATGTTTAAGAATGCGCATGCGTTGAATTAAATTTATTATGTTTTACGTAGATTCCTTCAAGGATGCTCTTTTTACCTCATGTCATAAAACGGATGTATACGAACACGTTTGATCCGGATGATTTTACCTAACCCAAATAATTGACGTTCGTTTATAATTTCAGGTATCTGCTGGTCAACACATGCAACTATCGGGTGATCTAAAACCCGGAGTGTCCGTCGCTGCTCAGCAACAACAAGGAATGTTTTTCAATCAACAATCCGATACGTATACAGTCTCGCAGTCTCAAACAATTAATTTCACGCAGCAAAGTCTTCGAGGAAGAGGCGCAGGGCCGGTCCCGAGGCCGGAGCAACAGCATAAGTTGATGCAACAACAAATCTTGAGGAATCAACAGCAACAGCAAGTCCAGCAACAACAAATGGGGTTAAGGCCTCCTCCTCCGGAGTACAAACCTTCACAGCCGCAAATGATTCATTCCATGCCGCAGCAGAGGTTTTCAGCTGCTGCTATTAGGAGGCCCGGGCCTGGGCAACAACCGATGCCTCCGTCGGGTCCGATGATGAGGCCGCAGCATCAGTCGGTCGGGACTGTTTATATGGGGAATCCGAATATGAATAGGGGTCTTGCGCCTGGGAATTATGTGGCGAGGCAGAGGCCGCCGAATGTTCAAGTCGGGCCGGAAGGTTTACCGATGAGTAATAGAGGCGGAGCTGAGTGGAGGCATATACTTATGTCGCAGCAGCAAAATGTTGGTTTTAGTCATGTTAGGCCGAATTTTACGCATCAAGGTAAACATTTTTATTTTTGTAAATCTGAAACTTTGAAAGGATTTGCTCGACATGAAATTTTGAAAGGATTTGTTCAACATGAAATTTTGAAAGGATTTGCTCGACATGAAATTTTGAAAGAATTTGCTCGACATGAAATTTTGAAAGGATTTGCTCGACATGAAATTTTGAAAGAATTTGCTTGACATGAAAATTTGAAAGTATTTGCTCCAGTAAAAATCAAAGAATTTGCTTGAATAGAAATTTTTGAAGACATTTTCAAATTAATTGCTCAACAGAAATTTTCAATGAATTTGCTTTACAAAAAAAAACTGGGAAACTTCCTTTGTCAAGAAAAAAACTTGGAAAATTTGTTCGACAAGACAAATCCTAAAAAATTTGTTCGACAAGGCAAATCCTGAAAAATTTTGCTCAGTGGAAAAAAAATGGAAAAATTGGTTATTCGCTTCTAAGAATTTATTTCATAAAAAATTATTTTCCTTTTCAAAAAACAAAAAAAAAAAAAAAAATCTTTTACCAAAATTTTTTTTTACCAATATGAGTTCTCTGGCATTTTTTCTTGCAAAACCTTTTTTAGTTTAATCGAGTTTCATCTTTGAATCTGTGGCTAATATAATTTTTTTTTTCGTCTAGGCAACTTCCCAGTTCAAAATAATCCAGCTCAAATGCAGATGCATCCCCAGATGCGAGGACAACTACCTCCTGGGGCCGGAGGGCAAATGCAAATGATACCTCAAGGTCAAATGATGATGCAGGGACAACCAAATAATCCCAATCAAGTAAGTACAAAGCATTTTTATTTCCACCCCCTTTCAAAAAAAAATCCTAAATTCTAACATATAAAAAATTTTCAGATGCCGATGGGTCTTCAAATGTCTCAATCCCAAAGCATGTCCTTAGCCACTGGTGGAGGAGTGGTTAACCCTCATCACCACATGCACCACATGTCACAGAGTAAGTGTTGAAAAAAATTAGTAGCCGAAATATTTCATTTGAAAGATTTTAATATGACAATTTAATTACAGGCAATAACCCTCACATGCATCAATTCAGCAGCGGAGGATTTACCAGTAGCACGAATAATACATTTGTTAATAGCCCAATCGGCCCTGGTGGGATGACGTCAAGTACTCAAACCTCAGCGGCAGTTAGTAATAATAGTAATAACAATAATAATCAATCGAATGATTTCGGCTTTGAATTCCTAGAAGGTCTTCCCGGCGATCAATGCTTCTCAGCACAGGATCTTCTTAGTTCCTTAGATTCTACTTCAAATTTTAATCTTAATGATATTTTATAAGCTGGTACGGGAATGAAAAGAAAGGATTGTTGGGTTTTAATATTTAATTGGATGAAAATTTTTTGGCCAGATGAATATTTTAGTCTACCACTCTAATGAAAGAGCTTTGCAAAACGACACTAGCGCTCTACAACGAAAGTTTCATAAATTAAAAACAATCCACTATTAATTTTTAGATCCAATTTTTAAAAAATAATTAAACCCAACAATCCCGATTAAAATTAGTTTGGAAAAAACATAAATTTTCACACACAACTCAAAAAATTCCCGAAATAAGCCGATCTCGTGGTTTTATTTTTTAATTAAATTATAAGAATTTAAAAAAAAAAATAAAAATTACCAAAAAAATCCGCTTACAAAAGTGTATGTAAAAAAAATTTATAACGTGAATAGTACTACTATTGTTAAAAATATATCATTAATTAAAAATTAAAAAAAGAAAAAAATGTGTTCGTGGCGCCCATAACCGCGTCTCGCCATTTCTCAAATTAATATTAATTAATTACACTGGCTCTTGATTATTTATTTACATATCAATTTTTTATGAAAATAATCTTACATATCCGATTTTTTTTCTGACGTTTAAACAACCACAATGTTTTTTTTAACGCGGGTTGAGGGTGCCACAAACACCACATTATGTACATACAGATGTATATGAAAAGAAAAAAAATATTACAACATTTGTGATGCAGTCTGCTAATAATCTACATACTGGTAAACAGTATTTGTTGTTTTTATCTTCCCCCTTCTTTACAGTAAATTTCTGAAAAAAAATTATATATACAAAGAAACCATATTTGTAACATTTTTTTTTATATATGGCAATTTTTTTAATCGGGAATAAAAATTTAAATTTAAAGGACGAAAGAAAAAGAATGGGAAAGCCAATTTTAAATTTACTGGATTTTGAAATGGAAACTGATTTGGGATTCTCATTCTTTTTTTATTTAAAAAAATAAGTATTTTACAGGATTTTTTTTAAAAAATTAGGGATAAATGTTATAGGGGCTCCGATTGAGATGCTGTTTTGCTTTTTTTTAAGTTTTAAGTTATTTTTTTAACGAGATTTGATTTTTTTATTCGATACAAGCATTCATGAAAAACAATCCAAGTACCCCGGTTTTTAATTCGTGACTTTATTTTTTTAATAAAATATTTTTTTAATCATAGCAAAACAGTAAGAACGGGTGGGTAGTGTCAGTGAAAAGAAAAGATAAAGATAGTTAGTGAGGTGGTTCAAAATAAATCGGCCATTTTAAATGCAAGGTGGCCATTTTCTAAATCTTCTGCTATTTTAGTCCTTTTCAAAATTTTAAAAAATGTGATGGTTTATTCGAAGAAACTGTTTTTTTGGCCCACACAGTATATTCAAGAGAATGTCGATTTATTTTGAAACATTGTAATAGTTAGTATAGCATTTTTATTGCAATTATAGAATACGGTGTTAGTTCAGCTTACTAGTAAAAAGAAAAGAATAAAATGTGCGCAATTTTTTGTTGTATTATTATTCGAATAGATAATTTTTCTTTCGTTAATTAAATCAAAAATAATGATTTTAGCAGGATCAATTCTTATATCATTGACTAAATTATTAGTCAGTTGAATTAACATTTGGAATATTCTCAGTGCATCTAAAAATGAGATAATCATAAAATAAGAGGAAAATGCCATTTTTGATCTCTCTTTTTATTTTTTAAAATAGCAGATTTATTAAATCGTGAAAGTGATGAGTTTTAAGAAATGAATGGTTTTGATTTGCTTATTTGAAAAAAAAAAACACTTCTCCATTTTTCTTTTTTTCTTAAAATTCTTAAAATCTTACTCTTCCCTTTTAACTATGTCAAATACATTCCTTCTTTTGTAATATTTTAGTGATTGATCTCATAGTTTTCTGTAAAATAAGCAAATCAAATGAAAATCATTCGTTACATTTTTTAAAGTTAAAAATATTTATATAGCGCTTTCACTTTACATATTTTAAAATCAGCTGCTGACGTGTTATATTCATATGAACTGGAAAACAAATTGGTTCATATATTTTTTTTACTTTAAATAGTTAAATTGCTTTAATTGATTCCTTGCATTAATAGCGTTTCGTGATTTTTACGAACAAATAAAAATTTTTTAATAAAAAAAGCTCTCTTATAAAAAAAGAAAAGCGTTCAAATGTTATAGTAGATAATTTTTTAGTTTGATCGCTTTTTTCTTTTTCCATGTACGTTTTTTTTTCTTCATACTGGATCTCATTTAAAAGAAAATTTTTTCTGAAATAAGCAGTTGAAACAACAATTAATTATTTATTCCAAGTTAATTTACGCAGGTTATGTTTTACGATCGAGGTTATTGAAAGGGAAATATAAAATAAATACATTTTTTTAGAAGTTTTATTTTGTAAAAAAAAATATTTCGTGTATTACCACGCTTTAATTAAAAATATTGTAAAATTAAAATAAAAGCACAGGAGAATTGAGACAGCAAAAATAAACAATCTGTATTTTGAACAAAGTACAACTCAGTTGTTAGTTGTATATTGTTTTCTTCATGTTTGACCAAGCCAATGTATTGGTTATAAAAGAAATATTATAACTAATAGAGTTATATTATACATATATAAATAATTTTAATTCGATTTTTTGCATCTATTTTTTGACGGAGAACTCCGTCTTTCTTTTCGGTTACGGTTAAAATTCATAATGCCAGTGAAAAAAGAGCCGGAAAATCCAGAAAAAAACCCAGAAATTAAATAAAAAATCGTGGGCAAATCTCATAAAAATCAAAAAATGAGTTTTTTAAGCAGTTCCCGTAGGAATTTTGGGATTTGGACTGCAGCATTCGACAGGAAAATTTAAATTTTCAAAATTTACGTTTAAAATAAAAAAAAAAGACGGAACTCTCCGTAGAAATCCCAACGATTATGCCCCCATAACCACTGCCCGTTTTTTTGTTTCCTTTGTTTATATCATCGTTTTCCTGATCTCCCGTTAAGCTCCATGACGGTAAAAATGAAATCATAAATTTTGCCTAATAAACACCTCTTCTCTTAAAAATGCCTATCTGACATTCTAAAATACGTATCCACGCTTACAGCAAAGAAAAATTTCTAGTTACATTTAATATCACTGCGATCTGGCGACGCAATATAACCTAATCTAACCTGGTTAGGTTAGATCGCGTCGCCAGATTGCAGTGATATCCGATGATACTAAATTGTCAATTAAGATTTCGTCTATGGTTTTGCACAATTCTTCATAACAAATCCTCCATCTAGTAATCTGATATAAGATTTAGTTTTTCAAAATGGTGGTTCGGTTTAAAGTGAAGAGATTTTTAAAAGTGTTTTGATAATTCACAGTTCGTCCACGGCCGGCTTTAAAACGTAAGACCTTACTTTACCTTTGAAATGCTGGAGGCTATATGTCCCGGCCGTAGCCAAAAATATGAAACAGTTAAAAATAGCATCTGACAGTGTCAATGTTATAGGAAAAATAAAATCATTTTATGTGGAAGGAAGCTGATGGTGATCCAAAGGTAAGATTTTTATTTTAAGTTAATCATTGTAGAATTTTTGATGCAAAAACTAATTTAAAGAAGAAGGAGAAAAGAAAAACTAACCATATACCTTAGACAGGGGGGACTTTGTGCCAGGGGAGACATTGTGCCAATGTTTTTTCAACGGATTTCGCTTCTGTGGTTAAATGCTTGAAAAGAAAGGTGGCACACAGTCATTCTACCTGGCACAAAGTCTCCCCTGTTTACGATTAGCTTAAAGTAATTTTAAATTGTGAAATGTGTATGACTGTTAGTTGGTAGTGCCCTTCTTAATTTTTTTGTTTGTTTTCAGGTATCTGGTGTTGTTCTTTTAGATCTGAATGTAGTTGGTGAACTTTTTGAAGGTAGCCTCAGAGTATATAGTTACAAAAATTTTAAATCAAAATGAAACAACAAAATTGCAGATGTCATTAAACAGTTCTTGGAGCCTACAAAATTTGCAAGCATATCTACAAGCAGATTCGTGTTGGGATTTAAAAGGTATTTACAATTTGTGTTAAATATTCAAGATATCAAAGATAAGATATCTACCATTTCCTAGATTGCTTAATAGTCAAAAGCTACAAATAGTGTGTCCTTAAGCAGAGTAATAAAATTTTACTAAATTTTTCTTTGAAAAATGTCTTCCATTTGCTACATTTCATTCTTAGGCCCTTCTATTAGACACAAAAAGTTTCAATCAAATGGCAACTGGACTTTTTCGTTGTATTAAATAGCCTCCTGTTAGACAAGCAGCATAATATTTAAATAATAATAATAATATTGGATATTGTTTTAATGCTAAAAGGCAAAAAAATTCAAACAAATTTTAAAATTCATTCTAAATTAATATATTAATTATTTACATAGTACCATTCCCATTCCATCATGTTTAAATATTTCTTTTTACTGACGAGATCAAGTATATAATTAAAAGTTTCCTAATTCATAAAATCAAAATTCGACACATCATCAAACTGTTGATTACCACCTTGAGCACCACCTGGTCGCTGTTGCATTTGCCCCATATTCATAACATGCCTAAAATTTGGTTGTTGTTGCTGTTGCAACAAATGCCTTAACCCAGGATTCCCTGTTAACTGTGGCCTCATCATCCTTTGTTGATTAGGCTGCTGCTGTTGTTGCTGTTGCTGCTGTGGATTATTAGGTTGTTGCTGTTGGGGCTGTTGTTGTTGTTGCTGCCCAGGTCCTTGTTGAAGTTGCTGGGGTGCCATTTGCCTCTGCTGCTGTAATTGTTGCAGCTGAGCACGTAAATGTTGCTTCTGCTCTTGCTGCAGTTATAAAATTTAATAAGTAAGAACTATAAGTATAAAAAATGAGTTAGTAAATGATTTACCTCTATCTGAGCTTGATAATGTACTTCTTGCTGTTGTGCCTGTTCTAAATTTTGTTGTATTTGCTGTATTTTTATATGATTCATTATCTGGAAAATAAGAGGGATGTTTTCAAATTTACTTAGCCAATTTTATTTTTATTTGGAAATTTAAAAAAAAAGAAGGAAAAAAGAATAAGAAATGAAGGAATGGTGAGGGATAACTAAAAGGAAGTTAAATAGAGAATCGAGTAACAAGACCATGCTCAGACAGAAATACAAAGTTAGTTTTGCTGATAAAAAGATTTTATCAGTGAAAAAAATGCATCAGTAGCCGCAATTTAAAATCAGACACCTTAAAGAAGCTAAATCTAGGAGTGATAAAATATGTTAGTTCGTGAATGAAGGTGGATGAGTAAATGTTCTTACCTCTAATTGTGATTTATACTGCATTTCTTGCTGTTGGGCGGCTTCTAGAGTTTGTTGTAGTTGATGAATTTTTGCTAGATTTTGCTGCCTAGCAGCTTCTATTTGATTAAAAGGAGGCCGTTGTGGCCCACCTTGACCTGGCCCACCTAACATTGGCCCTCCACGGTTCTGACCTGGTCCTGGAAGCCCCGGACCGCCAACTCCTGACATCTGATTATCTTGCTGCTGAAAATTAAATTTAAAAAATAATTCTTTTTGTTAAAATTTATTTTTCTAAGATTTGGTACCTGTTGCATTTGATTCCCTCCCATTGTCATTGTGTTCCCTTGTGGCATCATAACGTTTTGTTGAGTGGATGTTGCTATAGGTGGATTTGGCCCCTGCGGAGCTCCAGGATTAGCACCGCCCATCTTTAAAAAAAATTCACAGGTAAATTAAATTTTTTTAAAAAAGAATTATTTCAGAAGGGAAAAAAATCAATTGACCTGGTTTTGCCTCATTAGAGCTGTTGTATTGCTTTTCTGATGTTGGATGACTTTTCGTAAGCGATCAACGAATGCGATTTGGTCGTTTGGAATGAATCCTAAATAGGCTCGTTTTTCAACCGTGTAGAGAAGAATAAGTACTTTAATGTCGCAGGGAGTGGGAGAGGGGACACTAGTGAAATGAACACAGCCAGCCTGAAATTAAATAAGAAATTTTTAACTAATGATATTTTTTTTCTGGTTTCAGGTGTCTGAAAACTTCCTCTGAAGCAGCTGCAGCCAAATATCAATTTACTGTAAGTGCCATATATTTTTTTTCACTTAAAAATTGCTTCTGGCTTCAGATAAAAAAATATTCTACTTACAAATCCAGAGCTCATGACTTTGGTCAGTGAATCTAAGGCTTCACATTGTTGAGGATGAAACAAGACAGATGTTGAATTTTTTAAATAAGCGCCGCCTATGCTTCCGATTAGCGTCTTCGGCATTAATTGCATTATTAACTTTTGTGGCCACGAATCCGCTTTCCTGTAAATAATCAAAGTGATGAAGAAAAAACTTTAATTTTAGAGCAAAGGCAAAGTGGCAAATAATAGTTTTCTTGTCCAAAAAAAGTTTGGTTACAAATTTCAGATACTTACAAGTCTGGCTCTCCCTCCTTTGGTGTAGATGAAATCTGGCAAGGAACTTGTTTCGTAATTTTTTGATTATCATTCGGACTCTTCCCTTTTTCAATCCATTCCAAAACTCCTTGCCATATCGTAAGTCTTTCTCTAGCCTGCATTGGCTGACCGGGACCCCCAGGACCAGCCTAAAAAAATAAATTAATCAAAATTTTTTTCTTTCAAAAATCAAAATAATTTCATAACACATACTTGAGATACACCAGCTTGTTGCTGTTGTTGTTGTTGTTGCTGCTGCTGCTGTTGTTGCTGCGCCTGCTGCTGCTGTTGCTGTTGTTGCTGCTGCTGTTGGGCCTGTTGCTGTGCTTGTTGCTGTTGCTGCTGAGCCTGTTGCTGTTGTTGTTGTTGCTGCTGCTGAGCCTGTTGTTGTTGTTGTTGTTGCTGCTGCTGAGTCTGAGGCTGAGTTTGTTGACCAGTCGTATTTTGATTTTGATTCTGCATTCCTTGATTCGGCCCAGCTTGCATTCCTAAATTTGTATTCTGTTGCATTCCTTGATTCCCTCCCGGTCCTAAAACTTGATTTTGCTGATTTTGGAAATTTTGTTGTTGAGACGGTTGATTTTGTTGCATGGCATTCGACATGGGACCTTGTAGCGCCTGACCTCCCGGGCCACCCATCCCCGGCCCTTGATTCTGCATTCCCTGATTCATCATACCAGGAGGAATCATCGAACCCGGCCCTAATTGATTCATATTCTGTTGCTGAACATTTATCCCCTGCGGCCCCATTTGCTGTTGCATTTGAGAACCTAAAGGCACACCACCCATCGGGCCACCAGGACCCATTCCGATCCCAGGCATTCTCATAGCCTGTTGTTGCTGCTGTTGCTGTTGCATTGGATTCATTTGTTGCCCAAGAACGGGTCCATCTAATCGATGATTCGGGAACTGAGAAGGAGGTTGGGTTAACTGAGCTATTAAGGCAGAGGCCGGTCCTTGTGTCTGTCCTGGACCTTGAGCGTTCAAAAAAGTACGCTGTTGTTGTGTTAAAGGCTGAGGAGGTGCCATTGGCCAACGAGCACCTTGCGCTCGAATATTCGGATATCCAGGCGGGCCACCAGGCTGAAAACTAGGTCTTCCAGGAATTAATTGTTGTTGTGGTTGCTGCTGAGGTTGAGGCTGTTGTTGCTGCGGTTGTTGCGGCATAACCTGAGGTCCTTGCTGTGGTGGCCTGTATCCAGGAGGAGGTGCTGGAAGTTGATTCTGTTGCCCCATTGGATTTACATTGGTCATCGGGCTTCCATCATTTGGTAGTGGGCTCGGTATATTTGGAATCGCTAGATTATTATTTACATTCGTCGGGCTTAATGGTCTTTCCTTTAAACTAAAACCTTTTAATAATACTAAATGGCGCGGATCTTTTGCATAGTTCTTATTTTGAGATTGACCTAAATCACCTCCAGCTTTTTCAAATAGTTTGAAAATTGCAGGGATTTTACGAGGAGATAATATTGATAAATTGATGTTTTGCTCTACAAAAATTGCAGCTAACTGATCTATTGAATATCCTGCATAAGTAGGTGATTCCATTACAGGCATTAAATACGGCGGCGAGTTACATACTAATATGCAATGTTTTTGTGTCAGGATATTTGTACCCTCTCGTTTTTGTTGAAGATCTTCAAAAGCTTGTAATGCAGTTGCTAAACCTTCAGCTATGTTTGCATAACTTTCTCCTTTTCCTCCAATTAAGCTATAATGACAAATAATTAGAATTATTTGATGACTCAAAAAAATATTCAAAATTCATTTAAATTTAACTTACTCTAGTTTATCTAAGGTTGTTAACAGTCTTTGAGGACTGCAATATGGTCCATAGCAATCACTACTCGGCTTTGGAAATACATCAGCTGCATGATATACAACCAATCCATATAATGTACTTGTACTCTGAGAAAAATAAGAATAACTGTCATAATTTATCAAATTCCTCCTAAGCTGTTCTTGATTTTCTTACCTCACACACATAATCTCTGTCTTCTATATTCCCCTGGCTGAAAAACTCAAGTGTAGGAGTAAGGTAATTCGTTTTTAAGTCATTTAAGTAGGCCCCATTAATAGCTGTCCCTTCTATCACAAAAATAATGTCAGCTTGTTCATTCAACCCGACCATTTTGCTTGTTAGTATTGGCAGGAATTCAGTTGAAAACCTTCATCCTGATCCCAATTTCATTGGGAAATAATTGGAAGAAATCTACACTGTATTATTTCACATTATATACAACTGCTAATCACAAAGCTGAAAGCTTGTAAATAAAAATTAAAAAACGAAAGTGTCACCAATGTCACGGTTTTAAAGGCCACTTCACACCATGTTTTCAAAACTCATTATTTTGTGTTGTTAAATCAGATCTGGGTGAATTTTAATAAGTTTTTGTAACTTCGCAATTGATTCGATGTAATTTTAAAAGTAAACTTTGTAATTATTTGGGATTTGAAAGCTATTTCGCTATTTGAAAAAAAAAATTTTAAAAATGTAAATAAACGTGGAACCAGTTAAAACAAAAAATCAAATCTCGAATGATGGCGACACTTCTATTTCCGGTTTTTCGATTAGACGCCTCGTGGATTTTCAAACGGAAAAATGGCCAATGTGAGAGTCACTAGTTTTCAGAAAAAGGGAAAAAGTACCGGTGTAATAATAAGAGGAACTAAAGCTTCTTTTCAAAATTCACAATTATTGATATCTTCTGGAGTTCCATCTTTAAACGCATTATTAGGTAAATTGTTATTAGAATTGCAAGCCGCTAGTTGGGGTTGAGGTTAGGATGTCACACGAAACTTTTTAATCATGTAAAACTGTAAGAAGAAAGAATGTGTCTCCTCTACTTTAAATAAACCTTATGTTAGAGCTAAAAAATGTATGAGGTTTTGTAAAATTATTAGTTTCCATTTATTTAAGCAACATGCATTTTTTTTCCAGGCGGAGGCTTACCTGTTGGTTCATTAGTTTTAATAGGTATGTATTTACCAATACTGCCCGAAAAATCTCAATGGTTCAACTTCATTTTGGTAATTTTTTATAATATTTATTCTTTGCTCCAGATGAAGATAAATATGGGACATTTTCAAGATTATTAGTGAAGTATTTCTTAGCTGAAGGTATTATATCAGGACATGCGGTCTTCTTAGGAAGTGAAGATATTAATCCTAAACAATTGGTAAGTGAATGCTATTTAATACACATTCCTTGCTCATATATTATTCTCTCAATTATTTAAAATTTGATTTAATTTTCAGATTTCAGAGTTGCCAGGACCTGTAAGTGATAACCTTAACCAAGATGAACCATCAAAAATGGATGAAGAAATGAAAATAGCATGGAGGTACCAAAATTTAAAGGTAGTTTCGTCTTCTCCTTCTGGGTCTCAACATTTTGGTCATTTTTTTGATCTTACCACTACATTAGATGAAAAAATTATCAGAAAAGCAAACATTCATCTTTATTCTGGTTGTGATGGTAAGATAATGTTTTGATGAATTATTCAAAAAACAATTTTATAAATTCTTATAAATATGAATTAAAAATTAAAAATTTTTAATTTTAGATTCTGAAAACCAATATGATTCTCTTTTGGAGTCAATACTGAATACTGTTAAAGAAGGCAAATTTGTAATAGGAGAAGCAGCTCATCAAACAAATATGTTGAGAATTGGATTATTAAGATTAGGATCACCGCTATGGCCTTTTAAAGGTTTATTGAAGTTTATTTATTCTCTACGAGCTTTAGTTAGAAATTCATATGCAACCTGCCTTATTACTGTGCCTTCACATTTATATAAGGTATGATTAATAATTATTGGATTTTGTCTGATGAAGGATAAAATAGGTTATTTAAGGTTCATTTTTTTATTTTAGGATAAAAGTGCTATTGAAAAATGCATTCACTTAAGTGATATAGCTATCCGACTGCAATCATTCACAGGAACTGCCTTAGAAACTAATGAAAGCCTTAAGGATTATCACGGTTTTTTTCACATATTAAAACATGCGTCAAATAATAGTTTAGTTAATTCAGCGCCACCTCCTGTAGATCTAGCATTTAAACTTAGGAGGAAAAAGCTTTTAATAGAAGTAAGTTTAATTAATTATTCCTGTGAATTTCGTTAAGAATTATTTTTTAAAGTTAAATCTTCTTTTTTAGAAACTTCATTTGCCTCCTGAATTGGAAGATTCTACAGAAAGGGAGCAAGATGATTTAGGAGCGCTAAGTTGCTCATCAAGTCGAAGCAGTAAACTAGATTTTTGATGATTGGCAACTAGAAAACTCTATGTGGACATTAGATGGTAAGAATGCCGTGAGCATTAGAGTTATAAAATATTGCGTGTCTGTGCGGGAAAGGGCGTGCTAAAAAAACAAAATTTTTTCATCTTTGTTTGAATGAGATTTATGATAGTAAGGAAATTGATGAACAATGAGGGTGATCCGCTTGGCTAATTAAAATTGTAAAATCGTTCTCCGTCAAATCGGCATCCGCGTTAGATAGTGAAACAAGGATTGTTTGGGATGTTAAAAAAATCGAGACTGAGTCATTCATGGTAGATGTTAAATCTATAGAAGATGATTTTTGGGAGCGGGGCAAGAAAGTTAACAATTGTGATAAGTCTTATAAATTTTCTGATTTTTACTTGATGAGTTTATAGAAATTTTATGACATGGATGGAGAAATGTTTGAGGCCTGAAAGAATCTGGGGGATTTATTGCTCTTATTTGAGATTAGTTAGGGGGCTTAAAGCAATAATCTGAAATTTTTGGATTAATGACTATGATGGCTGCGTTAATTTAATCAAATTTTTGATAATGGAAATCGTCTCTGAGAGTTGTGAAGTAAACTGTTGCAAATGAAATGAAAAAATGTTTTTAGCCTTGTTTATTGAGTCTAGTCGTTTGAATATTTCAGCTAAGTTTGTTGAAATCGTTACAGGCCCATTCTAAGTTGATAAATAGCCAAGCCCAGTTGTCAGAAGTCATCACAGAACCTAAGAAAAAGGGCTAGACTCAAGCCCTAAAAGCTCATGCTTCATATTTTCGCGTTTGAACTGGTTCAGTCCTGTCGGGAAATTTTCTTTAAGTTGAGATTAAAAATTTATTCTCGTTAAGTTATATTATTTTCTGTTTGAGGATAAATTATCAGGCTTAAGTAGATTGCAGCCAAAGAACCCAGTAGCTCTAGGGATTCATTCTATGCGAAGAAGTAAAATTATTGAACATATACCCAGACTTAAGCCAAAAATCTGAGCAATGATTCCGTCCGGCTTTGCACTTTTTAATGGAAAAAATAACTTAATTAGTTATAAGTGAGGGATGTAAGAAACCAATGACTCTCCCAATAATATTGTCAATGGCTTCCTCCCTTCTCGTTGGCCCCGACTTTCACTTAACTATTGCTTCGAGTTTTCTTTTTATCCAAGAAAACTATTAAGGTCGTGCTATTTTTTTTTCATTGTGCCGCAGTCTACGCTAAGTAACGTTATTATTTTTTTTCCTCAGAACGCTTGAACGAATTCTATATTATAATCATTTTTTGTTCCATTTAATGAGAACGAAGTCTTTTTCTGCCTAACAATAAATCTTTAATAAGTCTTCATTTTTTTTTCTATCCTTATTTTTCTCGTTCATTAATTCTCATAATTGCCAACTGAAACCGGACTGTCTGCAAGAAATAAAATGATTAAGTAAAAATAGTGATGCTTTGCTTTAAAAATTAAAAAAAAAAAATTTTCATTCCCCAATTTTTTCGGCAAAAAGTCCTTGCTCCAATATCATGTATTCTACATCATGTCCAACTAATAGGAAGGCGATAACAATTAGATACCAAACAGTATAAACCTGTTTGATAATTCTCTGCAACGTTCAACCTGCTCAACATTCATGTTCGCTCGTCCGTGCATCCTGCAGTTCCCATACACCCCGGAACATGTCCGCTTCTTTCAGGTTCAGTTTATCAAAATGATTCGGTTAAACCTTAACTAAAATTTTTTCTTCCTTTAAAAAAACCTTCAAAATGTGAAAATTTTATTTTATTTCATGAGTTTGAAATCTCTGAATCAGTCAGTAATTAATTAAAAATAATTTTAAGATTTAATTCATTCTTTAAAAAATTAATTTCATTCATAATGAACTTTTTAACCGACAACACGTATACAGTCCGTTTAAATAGGAAATGATAATTGTTGATTGTGTGTGATATTGACTTCTGGACAGTGGTTTTTTTCGTTATTTAGCGGTTTTTACTCTCATTTTTTTTTTTTTAGTTGCTTCTTTCTCTCTCACTTACTACACGTTTTGTTTAGCTTTGTTAAAGGTCAAGTTTGTGTTGTGATTATGAAAGCATGATTGATGCTCACTGTTGCAGTTAGTTCTTAGCGGTTGGTGATGATCAATGAGACGGTTTCTCTTGGTTAGTTAAATCAAACAAAATGGATTTTTTAGATTCCTCGAAATTATTCTTGCGGTAATGGATTTCTATTATTTAATACAGATCAAAGTGTAGACCGATAAGAAGTAAAAAAATCGTTTGATGAGCCGCATTTGTGATTTAGTCGGATTGTTTTTCAGTTTAGTGCCGAAATTCGGTTGTTGGTGATAGAAATAAAAAATAGAATTTAAAAAAATGAGTTAGCTTGAAGGATTGATAGGTTTAGTTTTCAAGGAAAAATGATTTTAGAAATAATTATTAATAAGTGTAATTTTTGTGATGGTGAGTGAATGTTGTGGCAATACTGGATATAACGTTTTTATTAATGAGAAGTTTCGTAATTGAAAATAAAGCATGAAGAAATGTAAAATTAATTTTGGTAAAATTGCTTTGCTGCTTTGCAATTTTATATTTTTGGTAAGTTTGGTTTTTTTGTTGTTGCCTTTGAAAAGTTTGATTAAAAAATTTGCTGAGCCTAATGATCTATTTTTTCGTTGGGATAGATTTCATGGAAATGTTGAGCAACAATGCTTGATTTTAAATTCACATTTCGATAAATTAATTTATTAATGAAATCCCTGTTTTTTAAGCTAAGTTAAAAAAAATTGCTCGACAAGAAATTTTGAAAAAATAGCTCCACAAGAAATTTTGAAAAAATTGCTCGACAAGAAAGAAAGGTGAAAATACGTCTTTAGTCAAGAAAAAATCTGGAAAGATTTCTAGTACAAAGAAGTAGGTTGAATAAGAAAATATCCTGAAAAATTTTTTCAACAAAACAAATCCTAAAAACTTGGTTCGACAAGAAATTTATAAAAAATTTGCTCGACAAAAAATGAGGACCAAATTCAAATTTTTTCATCCTATATTTAAAATTCAAGGTTAAATTTCTTCTTCCGTCCATTTATTGTTCGATAATTCTAAATTGGATTTTGGCTATGCCCTTTTAATCTGAAAAATAATTAATTTAGTCTATTCATAAAAGCAAATAAAAAAGTATTTTAATTAAATTAATTTTTCATTTCAGCTCTCTGGATTTTGCCTGATTTTATTAGGCACGGTCCTAATAAATGACACGCCTCGCATTCTACTCTCTCGGCTTGCCTTGGAACCGGGTATAATTTCCCAGCCGCTTTTATACTATGTCGCTTTGGGTTTTATCACCTCCGGGATGATCGTATGCGCTGTTGCTGCTTTGGGATGCTGGGCGTCTTGGGTACCGGAGTCTAATTGCCTCATGGCGATGGTAAAAATTTACTAGTAAATTTTATTACATTTCAAAGTTTAAGTTTTTTTTTTAATAAAAGGATTTTTAATTTCAGTATATGTTCATGCTAGTCGTTCTGCTTCTCGCTGAAACATCTTTCGGCGTCGTAGCGTCTCTTTGTCCTCAAATGATAGGAGTTTCCATGGACAGAGATCAAATGGTTACTAGTCTAATGAATAATTATGGAGTGCCAGGGAGGGATCAGTATACAGCTGCTGTGGATTTAGCTCAAACTCTCGTAAGTATTTTTTTGACAAATCTGTCAATTTATTAATAGCCGTGGACTTTCCGGCTAAAAACCTGCAAATCACTTTTAGCAGTGTCACTGAAGCTGGAAAATCTGCTTGGCGAAGAACACTAGTTCCATCTTGGCCAAAAAAATATTTCTCTTTTAATTTTTCTCAATTTTTTTTTCATAGTTTGAATGTTGTGGGATGCAGTCCGGTTCGGATTACGACGGATCGAAATGGTGGAGACGAGAACAAGAATCACATCATGAATTACGAGTGCCTCGTTCGTGTTGCTTTTTAAATAACACGGATGATGAAAACGCTTTTTTAGATCCTCAACCGATAAACTCAACTTTGTGCCAAGCTAAAAATAATGGAAGATATCAATATGGGAGACATGTAAAGGTGATTAAGAATTTTATGAAGATTTGACTTAATGAGAAATGAAAACCAGATAATGATGAGACTTTAAAAGAATATACGCTAATTTATTGAGCACAAAAGCAGTGAAAAGCACTTGCCCTCTCTGAGTCTGGTTAAAAAAAAATTAATAAAATTCCGTAAAAGTATTTTTATTGTAAAAAGTTTTTAGAAAATATTTTTGGATTAGAAGTACTAAAAATTTATTTTTATCAATCGAAAAAATTAAATAAAAATTGTTTTGTTTTTCAGGGATGCATCGACAAATTGAACGATTGGTTCAAAGACCACACAACCATTTTCCTCATCGTTGGCTTAGCGCTCATCATAGTCCAACTGTCCGTTTTACTATGCGCTATTCTAGTCTGCGTCAAGCGAAAAAAAGTGATTCAACCTCCAGTCCCACACGAATATCCAGAAACTCCTCCTCAAACTCGCATTCCAATTTCCACCATATCCAAGCAGCGTCATCATTTCGATAACGATTTCACACCGAAATCCGAAGAGAAAAGCATGAATTTTTACGGCGGGACATTAGAAGAAAACGGATTCCCAATCAACAGGAATTATCAAAATCATATCGATTTTCATATGAATGCGAAACCTTTAAATTATTCATCTAAAAAATTAAATTTTTTGAAAAATGATGAATTTTACGGGGGAGGTGTTAAAAGGAACGAGTCACCTATTTCGGTGCCGCTTGTGCTTAGAAATAGCCATTTTCAAAATTATGAAGAATATCGAGGGAAACAGAATACGGATCCTGCTTCGAGGAGAACGTTACCGAGGTCGCAGGAGAAATCGTTTCATCAAGAAACTTATTTTGCGCCTAAATATAATCCTTATAGCAGAAGGGAGGAAACTTCGTATAATAATGAAACTCCAAGGAGAGAAAGGAATATGAAAAATTATTATTCGAAGAACGAGGATTTTCAGATGTCGAATTATAATAGATATGATGCTCGGCAAGGAACTTGAAGTTTGTGGACTGGGGACCATGAAAGGTAAAATATAGGAAGTAGTAGCGGGAGAATAGTGTTACTAGTGGCGAGGTGGGAAGACTTGTGAACACTAGGGCTATTTTTATGCAGAATATTTTGCCCGCCACTTTAACTTGAACTATGATGAGAAATTTAAAAGAATATACGCTAATTTATTGAGCATAAAAGCAGTGAAAAGCACTTGCCCTCTCTGAATATTGTTTTTTATATTATTAAATTTTTTTTTCTCTTAATGCTAAAAATTCTAATTGATATTTTTTTGATTGATGTTTTAGCCGAGCTGCGGATAATTACACAGGAAGACCACCAAACCAGATGAGAGATGACCGTTTCGAGGCTGATTGGGTTCCCAGTCATCCATTTGAAACTTTACCAGTTAGAGAAAATCAGGAAATAGTTTTAGAACCGTGGAACGTTGTAGGAATACCTTACAAAATCGAGGAATTTTATCCGAAACCCGTGCACAGAACCGAAAACGAAAACCGACGAGTAGTAATGAGAGCCGTTCGGGATATCGAAACCGGGAAATGTAAATCACACCAAGAAGAACCTCGCCAGGAAATCGTTCAGGATAAAATCGACGTTACTCAAACCAGGCTTTACTGGAAAGAAAAAGAACGAAACACGAAAGAACAAGAGGAATCTTCTAAAAAGGCGATGACGATCGATTACCGAACCGATTACATGTCTGACGAAGGTGAAAAAGAAGAAAATGTGATTATTTTAAAATTAGAGCAGTCGAATGGATTATTTCTGAAACCGAACGAGCCTATTATTTTAACTCCGATCGTCGAAAAAAAAACTCCGAAGAAAAGTCCTATTAGAGAAATAAAAAGTCAAATTTTCCCGAGCCCGAAAAGCGGGGAAGAAGTTGAAAAAGAACTTCCTCCTGATTATGAAAGAAATTGGGCAGAGAAAAAGGAGGATGTTTGGAAATCGGAGGAAGATTTTAAAGAAGAAGAAGAAATCGAGCGAACTAGTAAAATTTCAACTAAAATTTTAAAATTTGAAAAAATTAAACCGGAAGATTTAGATGAAATTTCTTCTGCTCAAATTCCTCGAGTCAAAACTGATAATATTTGTAAAATTTGTAAAAAACCTGTAAATATTGATAAATGTTCTAAATGCGGAACGATTAAGTCCGATGATTTAAGTTCGGATTATTCCCAATTGCAGAAATTTAAATTAAAGCACGATAATAAATATTTGTCGATAGAATTAGACAAACAAAAAATTAAAGAATTTTTGAGTAGAAAAGAATCTAATAAGTATCAGAGTATGTCGTTGGATCCGCAAAGGAGTCGAACGAATTTTTTCGGGAATTCTGGGAGTTATACGTTGAGATGTAATTTAAATCCGATTTCGAAATTGACGTATAATAAAAAAAAATTTTATCTGACTCCGGATCCGACACAATTAGGGTTTTTTAAAAAATTAAATGAGCCGTATGTTAATTATGAGAATTTTACGGCGAAGAAAAGAGAATTTAGAAGGCAAAAGGTGACTTCGAGTGGTAGATTCGGGGAATATCCAAAGAAGTCGGAAACAGTCATGTGGTAGAATTAATTTATTAATATGTTTATTTATTCAAAAATTAAAAGATTTTTTGTAAAATATTAAGTAGTTAAATGCTTTTTTAATCTAAAAAACACATGGTTCCTTCTGAATTCCTGTTGTCCTCACATTTAGATATTCGTTCCTTTTTTGTCTTTTCACCAATATTTGTCTTACACAAATGTTAGGATCATGTTTTGAGTGATTGCACTAAATCCTACTTATTTTCAGCGATGTTCAATTGTTTGGCAGTGAAAAATGTCGTGGCGGTGGCATTAGAAAAAGAACAGTTGCCATCTTGGTTTTTCCGTTCGCAAGCGGTGTTACCATGAAACAGTTTTACAGTGATATTTCTAGTATTGAAAAGTGTTTATTACTTCCTTCTGACATGCTAACAGGTGCTAAGTAAGTAATGTCAAATTTAAAAAAGGCTAATTTGAAACTGACTGTTTTATTTGTAATTTACTATGATGAAACCTTCGTGCAATCCTAACCTCACTTTGTCAGTATAGTAACATTTTTCAATCAACTTGAGATTCATCTACTCGAAACCGTCAGAAATGTTAAGCATCGATATTAAAATACACGAAATAGTTATTTTCAGTGTGTATGCTATTCCAACTGATGGTCAAATTACATTTTTTTTATTTTCTGTAATAAAAAGGTCGTGGCAACAAAACGAATAACGAAAATCGACCATGTTTGATTTTTCGCGTGTGTGCGGCATTTTATTAATGTGTGTCGGTTTTCAGTGATATTTCTGCTATCATCATATAATTATTAGTTTCTTTACACGTCTTAGTATGTGTTAACTAAGTCAATCTAATATTTGTTCAGTTATTTCATTTTTCATTTATGAAATCTTCCTGCTAAAATTTCGTTTAATTGTAACCTTACCTTGTCACCCATTCGGTTACGTAATGTAGATATTGTTCGATGCCTCCATACGATTTTTTATTTGCAAAGATTTGTGATGATAGGGTAATACTTACAAATTCTCTTCTTCAATTGAAATTCAACTACATTTTTTTCCTAGATCGTAGCAGAAAAAAAACCAAGTGACCGGGTTTGATTTTCATTCAGTTCGCGATATATCAACATTTCGTGAGTTTTACAGTGATATTTTCATGCATATTGCGTAAGGCGAGTTAATTCACACGTGTTACAAAGTGCTAAGTAAGTCAATTTAATTTTGGGAAAGATAACCATAACGAACCGGGTGTGTTAAATTAATAGCCCATACATAACCTCATCTGGTCTAACCATGACAATTATTATCTAACGAAGATGAGATTTTGTTCTTTAATCAGTTAAAGTGAACAAACCGAAGCGCATAGAAGTAACCGAATTGTTATTCTGCTTCAAATTAATATAAATAATGTGAAAAATTTCAACGAAATGAAAAAAAAAATCTGATGGGGGCTTCCGTATCATATTTTGCAAATCATTTTAATCCACCAATTGGAAAGAGATAACCCTAGCGTAACGGATGATGATTCGTAATTGATCCTTCCGGTCGTTTTGTGATTCATATCATCTTATTTAGGTGAGAAAATCATATTTTTTTTTAAAGTAAGCCTTTTTACTATTCGATTTCTACAAGGAAAATTTTTCTTTCCTTGTTAACGATGATTCAGTTTTCAAAAGCAGAAAAACAAAAAACAACAAGAAATCCCCTCGCACTGACCCATTCACATTTTAATCTACATCACATACCCGTGGGCGGAAATTTCATTACGATTTCCGGCATCATGCCAAAAATTCTCAAATTTCAAGTGACAAGGATCCATCTTCCCATCTTGAAATAAAAAATCCGTTATTTTTTTTTTTTTTAAATAATATAATGAAAAAAGAATGAGTATCCATAAATCTAAAAGACTCTAGTTCAATAAATAATAATAATAAAAAATTAGTCATTTATAAATGAAAAACAAAAAAAAAATCATGAATTTACAAAATATGTGAGAATTTTTTTTTCAACAAAAAGAAAATTTTTCTTTTTTAATAACAATAATTTTTCTAATATGTTTCTAATATCAGAGCGACATATCAATAAAGAGTGTTTAGGGCTTTCGTTGTTAGTTTCGGCGAATCCAAATTTACTATACACAAAAAAAGAAAATTTATTTTTGCAAGAATGATTCGTCAGATTTTAATCAAATTCAATGAGATTTTAAACCCTACACACGTGATCATTAATCAGATAAAAATCTACTAAGTGTCAAAAAATATATTTATATTGCATAATTTCCACATTTATTCAAAAAAGATAAAATTGACAGGATGTTTTAACATTTTAGAATCTACTAAAAATATGTACGGTCAGTCGGGTATGTATTTTCGGTGCTGAGTAAGAAAAACAAAAAATTATTGCAGTTAAATCGGAAAAAAGGCACCATTAAAAAAATAAAGTATGAGTTTAATTATTAAAATTAAGAAAGTGGAATCAATAAATTAAAAAAAAAAAAAAAAGTAAAATAATCCCTAAAAAAAATTGTTCATCTTCTTTCTTCCTTCCATGAGAAAATGTCAAATCGTCGTTTTTTTAAAAATATTTTATTTAATGTGCAATGGGAATCAATTTCTCAGCATTTGTAAGAGCTGGAAGAGGAGCTTCTACGGTCAAGACTCCATCTTTACTAAGGGATGATTTTATTGATTCAGGGTTGGTTCCCTTTGGTAGTAAAAACTCTCTATTGTATTCCCTGTATACGGATTTACTTTCTGTCTTCTCTTCATGTTTTGCATGAACCTGAAACGAAAAAATAATAAAAAAATTGAATCAGTGATATTGTTTGCTGAAGAAAATTGACATGGGAAAATGGGGAATGTTTGCTTAGACCGTCAGGCTGGCGTCGATGCTTCCCAACTGATGGGATAATTTTTCTTTTTGTCATGTTGAACCCTTTTTTCGGGGGGGAGATGGATCGTTAAGCATGAAAAGATTTTTACATAAACGTGGGAGGAATGTTTATTAGTTGGTAATGTCGATTTTTGTTTTTTTGCAGTTGTGATGGACATCTGGCGGCGGGTTAACATTTTTTACCTTGCCAAAGGTCCTGGAATCATGGATTTTGTGTCTGGGATGACGTCAAGGTAAGAAATATCAATATTTTTCTTGGCTAAGCGGATTATTTTTTTTAGGATTTACTGCTTTGTTTCGAAGTCAGTGATATGAGATAGCGTCCAAATTAAATTTGGCAGAGGTCAAATCAGAATTATTGCAGGAGTGTCCGATTCTCAAAAATACAACTGAAATTAGTATCGATTTCCAAATTCGCCTCAAAAATATTTTTTCATAGATTTTTTTGACATCAAATCTTATTCAAACTCTCCATGTGCCAAAGTCACATTTATTTGACATTCTATCGTACCTGGATTGCGAAACATTTCTATATAGGGAGTGGAAGGACGAGTCTCATGATATGCAATACGCGCCTACTCCTTCCTTACCTAATATGGTTCATTGCCAATCAAACACGCATAGATTTTTTCTCATCTTTGGCTATTTTAGATTAAAAAATTCACACGTCTTACCCAATCACAAGATTATAAAATTCCGGGTTGAAAAATCGACCTAAAATCTTTTTTAAAAGATAAATTGGAACTCATACAAAAATTATAAATATAATGCATGTTTATTATTTTTGTATAGACCTTGCTGACGTTGAAAGGCTACAACAATACGAAAAAATTTTTCAACAGACAGATGACTCAGAAAATTTTAGAAGATCCCGTGGATTTTTTCCCTCGCTTTCGTGATACCTCATCAATGAGTTTACGAGTTATAAATTATGACCTTGACATAATTATCTAGTTGTGGTAATGAATCGTGAATAGTTTATGAGTATAGGGAGATCAGAGAGATCAATATGGTGTAAATGGCCTAAATGTAAAAATAATGATAAACAAGTTTTTTTTTAAAATTTTTTTAAAAATGATTTGAAATTTTTTGATATTATTCAGAAAACTAAGTTTAAAATTTCAGTTTTTAAATAAAAATTTTTTACCCGCATTCTAAGAAGACAGGGCACTTATGGAGTAGCCAATACTTAACCCCATCTTCTTAGAAAGTGAGACAAATTTTTTTTAAATTAAAAGAACAGTTCTGGAATTTCGGAATCACCTCAAAGCGCCTCTCCTGGTATTTTTACCTCCATTCTCTGGAAGAGCCAGTCCGTGCCTGCTCAAAAATGAGCCTATCAGCGTTCAGAGAAGGATCTCATGCCTCTTTTCTTAAAGCAATCAGTCTGGCTAAAGCATTTAGCTCTGTTAATTTGATTCTATTCTTAGACGAAATTAACATTTAAAAATTGCATTTAAGATATTAACCTTTTCCTCGAATCATAATTTTTTTTTCCTTCTTCGATTCTGCAATAAAAACTCCCGCATCGATTTGAGTTGAAAAATTTTAATTATCCTTCACTTTGCGGGGTTCGCTGTCAGCATTGTCGAAAAAAAAAAAAACTAAATTATTAATCCAGTCGTTAGTCATCATTATAATGACGTCACTTTGCAACATCTCAACCTTGAAATGTCCAAACGTAACTTTTTTTTTTTTTAAACAATGAGTTTCCGTATAATTTCGTCCGTCTTGTTTCATTTTGTGTGACTCGTCGTTTATAACTGTCAGTGGCGATTTTAAAAAATTTCTCAGGTGGAACGCCACTGGAACGAACAGGGAGAAGAATCATTATCTGAAACACCCAAACATGGCCTAGGCATGACTGTCAGGAATCAGGGTACACCTACAGACCATCACGTAAGGATCGCCCACCATTAAAACAAAAAAAAAAAAACTCGATTCGGTCTTGGACATGGTTCAAATTTTCTGACATGTATGGTTTTATTTAACAATGTGATTTAGATTTAATGTCATCGTATACTCGTCAATCACTCGGTTGTTAATAGTTCCCTCAACACCTTTATAGCACTCAACGCTTTTTACTATTTGCCAGAGAATAAAAATTGGAAATTTCCTCGTTATCGTCGAGGAAATAGAGTTTCAGCTCCTTTAAATACAAAGTTACCAAAATTTGGCTTTTTCCTGAGAAAAATGCATAATGTCGCCACTGAAATTGTCTTAGGCCACTCTTAAAAATTTTCTACTGGGTTCCTCCTCAAAATTTTTTAAAAATTATTGTGAGATAATAATCGAGAACCGTTTAAGAAGTCTTCGAAACGTGGTGAGGTCAAATATAATTAAAAAAATGTCAAGTAATAATGTTTCTATTGTAATGGAATGGCCACCACCTCATTTGTTCATTCATGGTGCTTTGTTTCGAAGTTTTTAAGTTGCTTTTCATCTGTTTTAACTCGAGCCTGTAATTTATTATAATTTATTAACATGGAAAAGGAATAACAGGAATGTTATTTTTTTTTTTTGTTTTCGAACTATGATTAGCAGAAAGGTGAAGAAATTCCAATTTGGGGAAATGATACATGGGGCCACTCCTTTTATTAAAATTCAAAGTATAATAGGAAAGAAGATGTATGAAGTGTTATCGTTCGTGCTCGGAAATTATGGTTATTTCTTATTTTAACGAGGAGAGTTGTAATAACTCAATTTTCGAAAGCGATAGGGATCTACTACTGGCTTTTTCTATTTTCAAGGTGTGAGAGGTCGATTTGTCCATTTGCTGCAAAGGAATGGTGAGGATGTTAGATTTCATCTGAAATTCTTTAAACATAAGATGGATTTGCTGCTGCGTCAGGTGCTGGCCCAAAGGCAAAATGCATCCATGGCAGGATGAATTTTAAATACAAGACAAAACATAAAGATGAATAGGCACCATGAAGCTAAATCCAAGAGGTACCTTATTCGTGAAGGAATGATCCTCCAGGTATTTGGTCCCTGTTCCTTAGAGCAATGTGTGAGGGAAAGCTCTTGGTGCGCCTTCCGCCATAGGGAGCAATTTTTCACCCTTTGCCCTCTAAAAAATTTGAGACTTCAAGCAGAAAAAAGGTCTTCAGGTAGCTAAACAGCGCCACTGGCTCTTGGCGTCCCCAGCGGCGCTTACCTCGCTTACCGTGTTGCCCCAGCCCCGATGTACAGAAGCTGTTGAAACACCCAGAAGTGTTAGTTCTGTGATAATCTTTACACCTATGGGGTACCTTCAATTGAAACAACTCTTTGCCCAGAAATGCAAAAGCAGCATCATAATATGCAAGGTAGATCGATGGTAACTCTCTTAACCAAGTCCTCAAGTTTACTAAGAAAGTAAAAAAAATTCTAAAGAACCCTAAAAACCGAGATTGCTTACTTGTGTTCAAGTCTTGTGAATTTAAGTAAAGGTATCATTGATGTTCTACTTCTCAATAAACTGAATATTGCTGGTGGCACCAGTGGCGCTTCAGAGCGATTTAAATATCCTAATAGGCTAGGAAACTGGGGGAGTCGCCAACTAAATTGCTGCTTTTACCGAACATATGTATCGAGCAGCAGAAGACGTATGACGTCACCCACCAACCAACGCAAGTCAGTTGAAAACGATTTTGGTGACAGCCAATGAAAAACCAGGATTTCGATATGCAGAGTTGGCGACTTTCTCCTTTTCTCTATTTTCTTTCATCCCAATTGCGATCATTAAGTAAAATTCACTGGTCTGAGGGCGGCACTGAGAGTCATTGGCATCCCCATTTGGAAAAGACGTGGAGAACCTGAACATAACCTCAAACTGTTCAAAACTACAATTTCTACAAACACTCACAAACCGATTCGCAACCTCAACTAAGAAAAATGAGGTCAAACCAAAGATCACTGAAAAGATAACTCAACGTAAAACAAATAAAACGGATTAAATCCCTTTAGCAAGATAACCTAACTTTTTTTTTTTAAAAAATGAAGCTTATCAGTTTTTAATCAAACAGGAGAATTCACTTAACCTCAAGCATCGGCATCCTCATCTTGAAAACATCCACCAGTTCAAATCCGCTCGAAATCATTATATAACGAAGCCATTTTGAAAAACAGCAAAAAATAAAAAAGATTACAACATAATCCTTTCGTAAGGCTCGAAATTTATTGAATGCATCCAATGTAATAATAAGATTACTCAACTTGCGGAGAACATGGCGCAAGAAGTAGAAAACGAGAGAGAGGAATGATATAGAGAATCCAAAATTAGATCAACATCTCGGATATTTGCCAACATAAATTTTTTTTAAGAAAAAAATAAAAAAATCTTAGCCGGTTATTTCATATACTTACAAGTAATTTGTTATCGACGGTTTTGACGACAATTTCCTCTGGTTGATACTGACTAACGTCGAACCTCAATTTAAGACACTTGTTGTCGCCTGAATCCTGGATCAACGGAGAGTTTAAGCTATCTAACCAATCGCCTCCTCGTGAATCTGACGTGGCTGATGATGATGTGTTTGATGTTGTGCTGGAAAATTATAACAAATAATAAAAAAATGAGAATCGAGTAAAAAAGGGAAGGAAAAGATGTAATTAAAGAATCTTGCCAGCCGATTAATTTGTAACGCCCAAACTGTAATTATCCTAATTAGGAGGATTAGGATTTATGTTTATTGTATTGTCTGTTTTTTTTTTTTTTAAAGTTAATAGGGGAGATGTTTGTTTGGGCTGTTAACATGAGATATAGAAGGCAAATTGAAGGTGTACCTGAGAACGAGATATAGTAATAAAACAAAGCGCATCTCCAAAATAGTAAAATAATAACTAATGTTTATACTGAACAATGCACGGGAAGTTTGTTGTTGGGAAGTCGACAAATAAGCAAGAGTGCTGTGCTTTTTTTGAACTGTGGAACGACAGAACAAAAACAATTTTGCAAAGTGCCTAATTAATCTAGCGGGAATGTTTGAATACAGTGAGACATGTAAGGAAGAGTATAGGTCTCTAAATAGATCCTTGCGGCACTTTTGGAATCACGATAGAGATTTAAATTTACCCTAGCTGCTAACTGCAAAGCCTAGCAACAGCTCTCAGCAGCCAGAGAGGATCTGAGACGATATTTTGTAAGGAAAAGTATCGGCCCCTGAATAAATCCTTGCGGCACTCTTGGAGTTCTAATGTGCAAGTGTCTTGGGAAAAATGTTGACAGAGGCCAAAACCGTCTCAATTGCTTCCAACAATTTGCCTTCTTGCTCCGAATTAAAATATTTTTTAAAAAAAATAATTAATTGAAACCATCACCTTGAAAATTTCTTTTCAAAATCTTCTTTCTTGTTAAAGCCGTCACCAGGTACCGCTGAAGCCGAACTTGATTCCGTCACTGTTGTTTTACTCGTTGTTTCCGAACTATGTGATCTCCGACTGAATCATTTCCATGTTAATGCCACTTAAGTTACGGTCGATGTTAATATTCAAATAAAAAGCATGCGGTAGTTTTTTTTTTTTTAGTTTCGTCGCAGATTTTTATATTTTAGTAGAAAAACACACACACATTACGGTCATAAAGCCAATACCAAACCAAGGTGATGCGTGGAAAGAAAATAAAAGAAAAAATCGTGTTAATTGGATTGACAAACAAATGACAAGAAATATGTGGCAATAATATGTTTTATTGTTGCCAGAAAATTTTTTTAAGCCTAAGTTTAATTATATTATTTTTCTTTTTCTTTAAAATTCAGGCTTGCCCGCCAAAAATATTTTTGATCCAGCCCACGTAAAGTTTAACACGTTCGGGGGAGAAAAACCGGAAATGAGGAAAATTAAAAAGTGCTATAATTTTCCCAGAAGTTAAAATGCACGATGTCCTTGTCTTTCGTACTTCTGAGTTATACTTAGAATAGTTTTAACTAATGACCTGACTCTTTCAACGAAATGAAATGAGGGCGGCCCGTTGCGTGCTGAAATTACATGAGAGGTAGCTGACCCACCCTTATTTATTAATTTATCATCCCTAATCAAAGGCAAATCGCGATGTTGAGTATATCAAGGGCCCGAAATTGGGTAGATTTAATGGGAAAAAGTCCGGGGTATAGGATTTCCAATCTTTATGTCTTTTCGATTTTTTTTCCCTTTCCCTTGTAGAAAATTGAGTAAGGGAGATGAAGTCCCATTAAGAAGGGTGGTTATATTGTTTGATTGACGGTTTCTTAAAGAGTTTTTCCCTTTCGATAAGATTTTATCAAAAAGATGATTTTACAAAATGTAAGGGACTTGCTCATTGAAGAGAATAATTTTTGCTGTTTTAGATGTTGAACTGCTAGATCGAATGAGGATCCGCAGGAAGGTCCAAGATGGCCGGAAATACGGTGAGTCAGGACCAGAAGCGCCAGACGGTGAAATAAACAGAATGATCACAGTAAGTATCGGTGAAGAGCAAAAGAGAAGACAGCAGAAAAGACTCAGATTAAGTAGGTAGATGGAGCATTAACTTCAACCACTGTACACGACGTTCAGCAAATTTGAAATTGCATACACAAGATGGCTGACCTCGGAAAGTTAAATATAGGCGAAACATACACACAGGTCTTCGAAAATTGCTGAAGACAGCCGGAAATCCGATTGCTTCAACTTGAAGTGGATAATGCTTCATCTATAGTTACTTTATCTGAGAGAAAAAAGCTGGTTCTAGGAATTGCAATCCCGGACCACTTTTTTAATCCCGGGATTTCTGGATTCAACAATTCGAGACCTAAAGATTAAACTGTACTATCTCTGGTTTGCAATTGACTCCAGTGTCGTATGTTTAGCTTGTGCAGCGCTCAGTCATAAAATGATCCGGGATCCCAGGATTGCAATCTCTCAATCAGAAGTGATTGAGAGATTGAGTCAAGGACTAAACAAAATGAAAGAATTTGGTTGAAGCTTAGTCCAAGAGTGGATAGCTAAAGGCTGAAGAAGAAAAAGATTTTAAATATCACTTTGATTCTCAAGTCCAGGCCACGCAAAATCCACAAACCTAGACCAGTCCCCAATTCTTCAAAAACCAATAATGAACTTCTAAACTCAGCCAGTGATTGGGCTAATATCAGATGTAAACTCAGTGTGCTCGAATAGCACATCATCCAACAAAGTTAGGTTAGATTAGGAAAATTCTAATTTTCCTAATCTAACCTAACCTACCTAACCGACAGCATAAGGAATGAAGAGATCCGACATCACTAAGGTAACTGACGTCATTGATCGAGCGGCGAGGCTGAAATGGGATTTCGCGGGACACGTGGCAAGGAGAAATGATGGCAGGTGGAACAGGAAAATCCTGCAGTGGAGGCCATGGGCTGGGCAGCGAAGTAGAGGGAGACCAATAACCCGCTGGTACTTAAAGAGAACGGCGGGTTTGCACTGGGTGAGGACAGCGGAGGACCGAGACAGATGGCATGCCTTGAGGGAGGCCTATATTCAAAATTGGACGCATTAAGGGCTGAAGAAAAAAAAACCTAACCTAACTTTGTTGGGTGAAGTGGATCTACTTCATCCTACTCGACCATAAACCATACTCCATTTACCTCGCTTCACAACTCTTCATCCTCCCTCATTTCCTTCAAACTACTCAACAGGAAACATCACATTCCATACTTTTATTGCGGAAGCAATAATCTACTACCAAAATGTCATCCTTGATATTTTCATACAACTTTTGCACCGTCATAATTAGGTCAATGAAGTTTCCCTTCTCCATAGGGACGCATATTTAAAAAAAGGGAAAAACAAAAGAATAAGTTGAAATAACTTTTTCGGGCGAGTCATTTAAAGGCGAGCAACAGGCATTAACCACACTTTGAAAAGCTTTGACATTTTCAAAATCCTCGTTATCAATTCGCAACTTTATATCTCGCACAATAAGTTCGTCGACCTTTTCCTATTTTCTTGAATGGGAAAACTTAAACACGATAACTATTTTGATAGAATGAATGATTTGCGTGCAGGATTTTCTGCAGGAACTTTGCAAGAATATTCTAGCGAGAAATAATGGCCTTCACCTAATTAGTAACCGTGATATAACGTTTACTAATTTAATTGGCGGATTATTTGCTACACAGCTCGCTTTATTCTTTTTTTTATAAAATCGATAAGGTAATAAATTAATGGAATTTCATGGGGGAAAAACAAGATTGATGCCTTCGTTATTGTTTATTAAAAGAGAATAAAAACCCGCCAGAAGGGGGCTTGAAAATCCTAATGGAAATAGAATTTTTATGAACGCTTTTTAAAAAGCTCAAAGGTCGAAGACCTTTATATGATTCGAACAACAATGTGAACGTGTGAATTCAAGTTCGTTGATAGAAGCCGATGATAGTCACGTTTCAAATTATTTCACGTGCCTTATGGCGTTCAAAAAAAATTTTCGAAAAATCTCCCTTTAAATTTTTTTAAAATATGAAACATGCACGCGGTCCGCTTGTATAAATAAAATGCAAATATGATGAGTTCTAAAATTAGACGCACACTCATTCATCGAGTATTGAAAGTACTTGAAATCTTATCGTGTAATCGAATCAGTTGTTTAAAGAGCTATGGAAGAGTTCCTTGACGGTTTAAGTATAGGCGTTTAGGTTAGTTATTATTATGATGGGATTGTTAGGCGTTTCTGAGGTGGATAGATTGAAATTTTTTAACTGAGAGATTTTTTCGCATGATGTAAGGGTTATAATTAAAGTATTAGGGAGAGGAAAGGATATGGATTTAAATTGATAGATTCGTCAGGGGCGTTGAGGGGGATTTCGGGCCTATAAAAGTTGGACTCAAATAAGGACCTAAGTTGTTTCTCAAGCTTTTTAGCCTCCTCGGGTCGAAGAGTGATGGGAACTCAAGGGATGCACGTTATGAGAAGGGCTGAAGAGTTAAAATGATGATGGGTCGGTCATGAGGCCAAAGGGGAACATGTGGACACTCAGAATAAATGGAAAGAGATTGTAGCTGCCGGTAAAAAGCAGATGAAGATCGCAAAAAAGTACACTCGAAGATTAGAAGTCAGAAAAAATTGTCAAGGAACACAAAATTGCCCTTTCTGGCAAAAAATCTTATCGAGCGAGACGTGACCTCAAAAAGCCAATGAAGAATTTTGACACAAAACCATCACTTTCTTCAAAGCCAAAGACAAGAGTTTCTTGCTTTGGAGCATGGTCCTCAGCATCTGCAGGCCAAATATCATAATGGCTGATTCCTTGGCGAAGGAATAGATACTGTCTCCCAACAGAAGCATCTATCTCAACTCTCCACAAAATGAAAACTTTTAAAACTCCATCCTAAGTAAAATTAATAGCGCCATTACTCACGATACCGGCTCTTATCCCCAGCAAACACAAAACCTTGCTTATCCTCTTGGAAAAACAATAAATCCCAATTTTTTCCATTATTATTTCAAAAATCCTGACTCACACAACCGTTCCATACTTAACTTTCAGTGCCGATGACATTTTATCATTACATGACAATTGAATGACGAAACGCGTGAGTAATCCAAAACTCAACCCCCTTATTGTCCATGATATAACCGGCATACCGATGCGTCAGCGCGTTTTAAAAACTTTCTCATTTTCCCAATCGATGATCACTATGGAAACGTATAGTCAACACATATACCGTTGATACTTAAACATCAGCTGATTGAAAGGGAGAGGAAGACAGTACATAATAAAAAAAATTATGCGGCTATCATTCTTTTGAGTGAAAAGCTTTCAGCTTTAGCTTCCCTTATTAATGCTTCAATCTTCTTCGTGACGTTTAGTTACCCACACAAAGAAACGGCAGCGGCGGTGACTTAACTTTACTGCGGTTTTTGTTTGAAATGTTTGCGTGGCTAAATTAGGGTTGATGCCCCTTATGTGGGCACGAGCTCGTTCCTGGAAATTCTTACCAGAAAAGCTTTTCACATAACGTTTATGTTTTGTTGGCTTTGCCCAAAGAAATAAGCCATCGTCTGCTTCTGCTTTAAGTTTATACATCACAGGCCAAGTGATCAGCAATGTCTTCTGGGATCCCTGCCCGGGTAACCGGTAAGGCATGTTTTGTCTTGCTCAAGGAATGGCGTCCTTGCCCTCCCTGTGGTGAGCTCCCTTCTCAGGGTTGTGAGTTAGTGGAGGGCAGCAGCTTCGCTAATACTGACCTAGGGCTGAAGATGATAGTAATCTGCAAGGCCTAGGCTGAGATACCGGAAGGCAGAGTTGGATCAATGGTATGGCTCCCGTACTACGATGTGGAAGATTATGGAAAGTCACCACATTATTTGATATTCCTAGTAAAATCATCAAAGGTTGTCCATGATGATCGCCAATCTCCGACGAGGAGCGGGCATTCAAAAAAGAAGAAACTACTTTAGCCTAATCGTGTGGCACGTTCTTAGCGCCGCCACTGCAAAGTCACATTCAAACCATTAACAAGTAAATCCTCAATTTACATTTGAATGGTCTTTTTTTTTATTATTTGCTCATGACTTTATGGAGACGACATCTCGAATCATGGTGAAATGGTGAACGAATTTCGATAGCCAGAGGTACTCGACCTGATTGCAGTAAAAATCTACTGGAAGGCGAGGACATGGCCGACACGTTCCCTTATAAGGATACTACATTATACAACTTGCTGCTTATGTTACGTAGGCAGAACTGCACTAATATAAGCCATTCTCATGTTTTTTTTTTTCTTTATTCTCATCGACCGATTTTCATTCATTTGAAGAATCGGTCGATCGCCTGTGGGTGTCAAGGAAGAAAGAAGAAATGAGTAGGAAAACTAGCCGGTACTGATTTATTAATTAATAAATAGGGATATTATACGTCTTTCATTGTTACCTACGACATATGAAAAAGGATTTATGAGTGGAAAGTTGTCATAGTTACTTCAAAATTTCGTTGTCATAATATAGAATCGTTTGATCATTAATCATGTCAGGAACGGTTTTGCAATTGTTTTCTGGAAGGATGAAAGATGAAGGATTAGTCGGGAAATTATTTCATTTTTGAATGGAAAGGTGGTACGACTGAGTTTTTGAATATTGCATATTGAAGCTATATATCATTTTAACGGCCGTCATGTGGAACTGGTGATGTGTTTTATGCATTAAGCGCGACTTTATGGTGCCGATTTTAAATCTGCATAAGAGATGGCTTGTTTCTTTCGAATAAAAATCGAAATGAGGCTATTTTTATACAAAAGTCGTTTTCATCTGAATATGTTTTGTAAGAAGTTTGGGTTTCACAGAGGAGTTGGGATTTTCGATGTCTGGGCAGAAGATGATGCGAGAGGATGTTGAATGAAAAGTAGATGTCTAATGGAAAGAGCGAAGCTTAAGAATTTTGAATGAAAATACTTTGAAGATTTTATTTCCTCGTTGGTGGAAATTGGGATTGAAGTTTTAACTTATCACGATTAGGAAGATTTACAAAGTAAACTGGCAGATCAAACAGATACGATGCACTTGAAGAAGGGCCAAAATCAAGAAAAAATGGAAAAGTTGCGAGATCATTTTCATCGCTAGATGATGTCAGAGTTCCTTCCACTTTTCATTACTTTCAATAAAAAGAATTTAAGGCCTCTTAAGATTTTTTTAAATCTAGTAAAAGATCAGAAAATCCTGTCGAATGGCGCCAGGCCTTTAAAAGAAGTGTCCAGTGCCAGGTTGGTGACGTAATAAGACCAGAAATCCATTTTCATCTTTCTAAAAACCTGACGAGAATTTCTAAACCACAATAATACCACTAGCGCCGGTCTATTCTAGGAAAAAATGCCTATAAGCGTACCTTGACAGTTAAAAAAGACCTACGCACCGCCCAGTTAATAAGAGAATCATTTAAGTGTCGTCGACTGTGCAAAATCGAATCCACCTAAATTCGTAGCCTCCTCCTAGCCTGTATCAATAAAACTAAGCAAGTTTTTTCTTCCTCTTTGTGAGTTGAAAAATGTG
The DNA here is from genome assembly GCA_023512825.1 of Liposcelis brunnea. Lineage (NCBI taxonomy): Eukaryota > Metazoa > Arthropoda > Insecta > Psocodea > Liposcelididae > Liposcelis > Liposcelis brunnea. The sequence continues at coordinate 7,168,561 of CM042065.1, read as the reverse complement.
ACTGAATGATTAAATTTTCGAATAAATTGGCCGAAGGGATGATTTCGGTGAGAGAACTTTATTCTATTGACCAAAAGAAAATTCTGACTATATTGGCTAAAGAGTCTATAGACTCTTTAAGTGGCATAGCAACTAATCCTGCTTCCTTTGCACTTGCGAAGAGTCTCTAGCTCTTAATGGTCTCTTTGAGGCTTTCCTTTCTGAACAGCTCGGAAAACGGTGAAAAAAGGGCCCAAGAAAATACTTCAAGGGAAATCCTCATTATTTTTTTATTTTTGACCTAAACTGGCCTTACTTTGCAATGCTGCTCCTCTGATAAAAATATGAAATCCCTTCCCTCCCCCAAAAAATTTTCATTCAAAAAGCTGTTCCGACAGTCTTCGAGAATTTGGCTACATTAAATATCTATTTCCTTTTTCTAAAAATATTATTTTTTTTAGACAGTCTGCAGCTAATTGCCAATTACAGTGACATGTTTTTGACTTAAGTTGAGATAAAAAAATGCAATGATTGACAAGCCCCTTACTATGGACTGAAGCCGATTAATAATTCACTTTGACGTTACTTTAATAATTTTCCCTCATAGTCGTATAAAATATGTCAAAATCAGCCCCAATAATTTAAAAAATTTATTTTTCAAAAACATTAGGCTAAAACCTTTTTTTAAAAATCAAAATCCCTGAAATCTAAAACCTGCCTAAAAATTTCCACTACCATTTTCAAATTTTCAATTTTTGGCGGGCAATCCTGGGAATCCTCCCTACACGTTAATTCATTACTTCAAAAAAAAAAAGCTTTCAATCTTTTAAATTAATAAAAAAAAAAAAAATCAAGCGCATGATTTTCCATTACCTTGTTGTGCTTTTGAAGAAATTGCTTTCCCTATTCATAAGTTCTGAACGAAATTTAGTCATTTCATCTTCCATTTTCCTCATTTCAGCATCAAATCTTTCCCTTATGTTACTGAATTCGGTATCGATGACTGAAAAATCTCCAAGTTTCACGGGGATATTACGATGGCCACTAGCCATTTTCTTTTAAAAATTTCTTTTTTTAAAATAAACAACAAAAAAAATAATATAAAATACAAAAAAAGCACGAGCGTGTGATAAAACGAGAGATCCGCACCAAGTACAACACGTTTCACAAGTCAAGAGTATCCTCTCTCTGAGGTCTTATTTTATGTATTTAAATGGACGCGGCGTGAGACGTAATCGCGCGCAAGCGCATTAAGCGCGTTGGCGAGCAAAACCCACAATGCGTTCAACTCCACTTGAAGACCGATTTTTCTTTTTTTCTGCTTTGAGTTTCTTTGCTTTCCGCTGTTTCCTTCCTATTTCCTGTCGGTTGCGTGTTGCGAAAGGAAATTCTTTTTAAGTCCGAGATATCCAAAAAAAAAGGGGGGGGAAAACCATAATTTGATTGATTGCTGTTTCACGTCGCGGAATTCGTCCTTACGCTAAACATATTGTCAGGAGTTATTTTCCTTTTCATTTTGAATTTTTCATTGGTCATTTTTCCCTGTCCGGCTATTTCCCCTTTGAGGCGAGTTGATTTGTTTTGAGATTGAGCCCATTGTAAACAAGCTTACGGCGCTTTCAAAATTATAAAGAAAAACGGTGGGTAGAAGAAGTTTCTAGTGTCTACTGACTACTACCGTCCGTTACTCATGCTTTTGATTGTGACGTCATTTTTTTGCGTGAACCGAACCTGTCCTACAGTTTAATATTCCAAAATTGGCGTTTGACTTTGCGATGGAACTTTTTTTAATTTATGATGTAGGTGTTTCCTTTTGCGTTAACGGCGTTTTTTTTTATGAGGAAATAATAATAACTACAAATCTTTTTCACGATTTTATTTTTGCCTTTTTTGAGAGAACGTTATGGGTAGTAAAATCGAAAAATTTAGAGCGATACCAGGGATTTTTTTCTAAAAGAGGCAAAGGAATTAAATGAGACTCTTAACTTGTAGGTTAGTTTGAGGGTGAATAAGAGTAATCACAGGTGGGCGAAAACAGCGTCTTCCGAGTCATTGTTGCCACGTTTGAGCTTTCTCTAGTTGTTTGAAGTCACTATAAGCTTCGTAACATTCGAGGTGTACTACCTGCCCCTTCTCAATGTTACCGCTTAATTACTTGTCCGGTGTTTCAGGGTTTAAAGCCCTAGTTCAGCATCTCCCATGCTCCACGTGGCGGACCATCCTAGGCCGCACCTCCGCCCTCCGACCTGGCGCCTTCAGAGAAATAACCTGCATCCACCGTTGTCTTTCTACTTCCTCCACGGCCTTTCGAATGATTCTCTCCATAACCCAAGTAGCACAAATCAGTGTAGCCAACATCTACTAGACATCTTAATTTTCTCGAAGTTGATCCACAAGAAATCTTAATTTTCTTGATTGTCTAAAAATCATCTTTAAGATGTGTCAAAGAGGACTGTATACCGCTAATGTCCGTCTTGGTAAATATCTTGTACTCAGCTTGGAAAGTGGATTTTTACAAGTCTATAAGATATCTATTAAAGATGCAATGAAAAACATTTACTTGCTCTTAATTTTTTTCTACTAAACCTCTTGTAGAGAATTCATAAAGTCATTTGAATTATTACCATGGAAGATGGATTGTAGATCGGAAACATTTTCTAAATGTCTTTGAGATGCTTAGAGAAAGGATTAGGAAAATGTAACTGTGTAAGGAAAGATTTAATCTATATTTTAAAAATTATAGCACACAATTACAATGTTAATCTTGCTCGTGTTCATTTTGATGTTCTTCATCTTCATATCAGTGACGACGCTAGGTTGATTCTTCAAGGGGGGCCGATTATTATATCGTCTACCTCCTTTTTTTTCCTCCGCTCTGCTCCATTGCCACATCTAAATCATGGATATGTAATGTAATAGATATTTTTCTACCAGCTATCCACCTATCCAGTCCAGCTAATGCACCTATCCAATTGAGTCTAAATCTTAATTCAAAATGCTTAAGTCAAAATCTAAAATAAAAAAATAAATTATTACTGGCTATCAATGACATTATTAAAAGATATTAATTTAATTTTACTTACCTAAACAATTAAACAGCCATGCGATCGAAAAAGTTCACAATAATGAAGTTGAGTTTTATTTTCATTTGTTTTGAATTCGCGAAAACTTGTCAATAACTTGTACACAACTTTTAGACTTCTTCAATTTACTTACAAGATGTCTCTTGCAGATATCTTGTATAGTTCTCATTTTACGCTAATGTCCGTTCAACGAGAACTCTACAATACATCTTGAAAAGACATCTTACAAACAAATTACAGAAGTTTTAAAGAACGCATTTAATTAGTCATCTACAATTCATCTACAATTCATTTACAAGATTTTTTTTTAAAAATAACCGCGCCGCAGCCATCTTGAAAAGATGTATTGTAGATGTAAACAAGTTGCGTTCAGAAGTCAAGATATTGAAGTAAATTTCAAGATTTTCGAGAAGCTCTAGAAGAGCGTCTGTGCTACTTGGGATAAAGCCCTCGGGCTGTACTGGCTTCAGCCATAGTAAAGAACTATTGTCTATCACAATACATCTTCTTTATCTTCGATTCATAATGGCAAAAAAAGCCAAAGGAGCCAAGAGGAAAGTGGAGGTAGGGAGCAAGAAAGCAAAAGGGCAGCCCAAAATGGCTCTCATTTTCCCCAGCCAATCTAAAGAGCCTGAAAGGAGAGAGTCGCCAACTATATTGCTGCTTTCGATTGGCTGCGACAAACGTAAATTAAGTACCGAGCAGCAGAAGACGTATGACGCCACCGCCAATCAACGGAAGTCAGTTGAAACGGACTTTGGTCACAGCCAGGATTACAATACACAGAGTTTGCCACTCTCTCCTTTCAGGCTCTTGTAAGCCAATCAGTAGAATGGGCTAGAGGTCATTTCTTGGAGCGTGAAATTTTATCATGATTATTGCGGTAGGGAAGGGTGACACCACCCCAAAATGGCCGACGAGCCTTAAAAGGAAGTTGACTGCCTGAAATCATAGGACTCTCAACAATATCTCCTATATACCCTCTATCTGACTCCGGACTACCCTTCAAAGCAGAAAACCTCCCCCATAAAATTTCCACCAAATTAAGTAAAAAACAATTTCACTATTTTAATTTCATAGGCCATTTAATTCACATCAATGATTAATCAAAAAATTATTAAACTTAATTCTTGTTATCCTGCCAGAGAGTGAAAAAAACTTGACGTATAGATTATAAAAAGCGTAGGTGATGTAGTAGAACATCAGACAAAATGTTAACCCGCATTAACATAATACATTCTGATGGTATGAGTCATATAAAGAAATGACTCATCAAGTTTCCAAATATTACCTAACTCGTGTTACACACACAACTCAGCTTTTCCCAAAACTTTCCGAAACCGTTTCCCTTTTCCAAATCTGTTTCCTACGACCATCAAGCAGAAAATCAATCTCAACGTAGGATGAATGAGAAATCCTAACTCAATACATGGTCTGTTAAGTCCATATGAATGAATCATTTTATGTATTTCAAATAATCTCGCAATTTTCTTTAATTTCATATTAAATGATTCAACGAACATCAAGGTAGAATAAAAAAAAATGTGGGATGTGTTACGTATATATTCTATGTACGGAAAGGAATGCGATTTATAATAATCAATACCGGTTTAAGAGTTCAAATATTTGTCGACGCCTTTTCATCTTGGGCATTTATAAAATAATTACAAATAGTTTTTTAAATTAACTCAGAAAGAAATGAGCTTAATGAGGAAAAAACCTTGTAATTATAATTTAAAATTAGATATCGCATGTGCAAAATGCGATAAAAAAAAACAATAACGTGAAATGTAAGTTTGTTTCAATTGATTTTCGCGGGTTGCATCATCCAAGATGGCAAAGACGACAGCACTGCGTTCTGATTGGTCGAGACGCGACAATAACAAAACCTAACAACGCCATTGGTCGTTGATCGTTCCGATCGTTCCAGATGATTCTCGAAAACCATGATGAAACTTCGGGATTATTCTGGGCAATTCTTTCAAGAAACCCTTAGTATATATACAAGAGCTAAGGGAGATTTTGGTTAGAATTGAATCTACTACAGTGCTGTGAAATACGAAAGTGTTTTGAGAGCGCTATTTCGCTATTTTAATTTGCATTTTGCTTTTGTGTAGAAGTCAAAACAAGTGGAAAAGAAAATGTTTCAAAGGTCAAGGATGATTTTGCCGGTTTTAAAGTCGTGCAAACAGTTAACAGCACCAGTCACAGTGCAGTCTAGAAATCTTTGGCGTCGACCATCAGACATTGGCTATTTAATGAAAGACTTCTCTCGTGAATTTGATCGTTTGGAGAAGGAATTCTTCCGAAATATGCCATTAAGGATTTTAGCACCAAGATTCATGCCAATTGAAGGATTGGAAATGAAACAAGACTCATATCGTGTTAATGTTGATGTGCAAGGATTCAAGCCTGAGGACATTAAAATTGCACTTAAGGATAATATGTTGAAGATTGAAGCTAAGTCTGATCGAACAGCAGAGGATGGTAGTAGGATTCAACAAGCAATCGTAAGGGAGTTTACTTTGCCGGAGCATGTGGATGCCTCTACAGTCAAATCGTTGTTGCATGAGGATGGGATACTCAGTATTGAAGCAGCGTTAACTAAACAAGCTCAACCAAAGGAAATCCTAATTGAACAAGTTGAAGGAGGAGAAAAGATGAAGCAACTTAAAAGCAAGATTTAAGTAATTTATGAGTTTTGGAAGTGGTGTAACTTTACTAATTGCATTTTCTTATTTTTTGTGTAAGTGATGCAAAAAAGTAAGTTAAACATTTTTTCTAAACATCGAAATGTTATTTCCATCATTAATTTTTTCATTCTGAATGGGTTATATCACTTGTAAACCTGCTGCAGTAAACAATAAGACTGATTAAATAGTGTACATTTCTTTTTTTTATTTAATTCCTAATAAAGTGTAGAATTTTTTTAAAAGTGTTCTCTTTATTCCACCTTTCCTGAATTAATTGTATCATCATGATATTTTCAGTTTTCAATTCTGTTTCAACTGAATGAATAAAGTGAGAAAATAATTAATTATTCCTAAAAAGTAATCACTTTCAAATGCAAAGGACTGTGTTCTGTAAATTTAAGACAATAAATTTACAAGAAAAGATTACAAGTTTGTTAAGTCTAAGTTAAAAGAAAGCACAGTTCTTTAAGTTTAAAATGCTAGACGCGGCCGCCATTATATAATTCAAATCGAAAAACCGGAAGTTAACTTAAGGTGTGTTCTCATCATGATCCTCCATTTTTTTCGCATAAAAAATTGGTTTTCCGTGCATTTAGCCGATTCCTGTTGAAAAATTATCATTGTTTGTTGAAATTGAATTTTTGGGATAAAATTTCACTATCCTTTTGCTTTTTGAATCGCTATTTTATTAATTTTTAAGTTTTTTTCCGCGTTTAGGCATTTTATAGCAGACGAAACGAATATGTCCGTCCGTTGCCAACAAATTTCATAGGGCGACATTGTTGTCACGTATGGCATTTTGTTTATTTTGATGCCTGGAATAATCTACCCAAGTATTTTTCACTTGGAAATGTTCAGCAATCTCAGGTGAGTTGTTTATTCTAATTATTAAACCATTATCGCTGAAATGGAGGCTCGAAAATGCCCATTTCTAAATTTCAAACAACGTCCTTGTAATTACATTACCAAAACTCAGAAAGGCATATATGTATTAAAATTTAATTCGATTCAAGCCGTTTTTCGCTAAACCTCATGTTTTTTGACCTTTGAATAAGCCAGTGTTGAACGATTTCTATTAATTTATTTTGCATTGCTTTTTACGATTTCTTGTAACGGAAAATCATGCCGATATTTACTAGCCGATAAAATGCGCATTTTTAAATGACACTTAAAATCTTGATTGATCCCATTGTTTCCAGGGTGGATACCGATGTAAATCAACGATATGAGATTTATTAAAATGGAAGAATCAACCCCGGAACGACCAAAAGATCAACCACCACCTACATATTCATCAATGAAAGAAGCAGAAGCAAATGCACTGAGAGATCATAATGTGGGTAGAGAGGTTGTTAAACCAAATGTCGAGACTGAGGAATTGATACAATCACAGTATATAAATATTCAACGAGTTCCTGATGTAGCTTCGAATCCTAAAAGTTTTTTAACAAACACATCATTGTTATCTGGAAATGAACTTTTAGTGGATATTAATGGTGACTTAATATCTAGTGGGTCAATATCTTTAGAAAGGTATATTCCACATCAATATGATGATGATTTGCTTCATGATGATCTTACCGAGGATGATAAGAAATTAGCAGCTGCTTTGGTTGCTGTGCAGTTAGTTAATCAACAAAAGCAGCAGTCTGGGTATGAGATGAAATTTTTTATTAATAGGAATATCGATGTGCAATCATAATTTTGTGTAATATTACAGAACTCATATTTCACTTCCAATGTTAGCTCCTTCAACACCGCTGACTGTAGGTTCAAAACTTGTAAATATTAACGAGCAGATAGCCATGCCAGCTTTATCAGGACCAAGTAAAGGATCATCAGGAAATGATTCAATTACAGTAACTGCTACTACGGTTGCTACTGAAAAGGCTACAAGCGGGATAACTCACACTTATTTGCAGGTGAGGTTAAAAATAGCTAATATTAGGATTTTTTTGGCTTTTAAGGTAAAACTCAAATTTTGATTGATTGTTAAGCCTGGTTGATTTTAATGTTGAGTATTTATAAGATTGTGTTAACTTAAATGTTCAATATTTGAAAAATTTACAGGAGGATAACTCGTTGCAGCCACTACCACCATTGAAAAAAGTACTAAGCCGAAACAAATACATGAGACCTCACTTATCTCAATTAAACCCATCAGATGCAGAGCATCAAGCCCATCTTGAAAGCTTAGGAATCCACACCGAAACAGAGCAAATAGAAATTTCAACAGAGGAAATCGAAATAGGAACAAATGAAGTTATTAAAACAGAATTAAGTGATTTTATAATCCAGGAAGAGACCAGCATTAAGACTGAAACCATTGATGGAAGTGAAACGTTAATCCTATCTGAAGAAGAGCAAGATAGTGATGCTGGCCATGATTCCGATTATGAAAATGGTGGTGATAAATCAAGGAATAGCCTTCCTCATAAAAAACGTATTCCCAGAAAATTGAAAAACCCAAAGAAAACTGCACAATCGAGAAACATTACAATTAATACTTACAAATGCAGTAAATGTAATGAAATGTTTGATAGTGCAAATGCATTTGCTGCTCATAAAGCCACTCATCTTGTTAAAAGACCTTATCAATCCGGTGTTACTCAAACAGCTAGTTCGTCATTTTCTTGTGAACTGTGTTTTAAAATTTTTACTAATCAGTGGAAATTTTTCGAACACTTGAAATCTCATTATGAACCAATTGAATTGGATTCTGGTACTACGAAAAAGGTGACGATAAGTCAGAATAAACCAAATTTGGCACAAAGTGATGCATCCAATAAAAAAGATATGAAATTTTCTGGGATTAAAATAAGGAATTTGCATACTGGATTTGGCCAGGTGCAAAATTCAAAAACCAACGTGGTAAGTTTTTTGTCAGAAAAATTCTTTCGTTTTAAAAATGCTAATTAACGAAAATGAAAAATTTTTTTAGGTTAAAACTAAGCCTTCTAATTTAAATAGCCAAGTTATATCGGCACAGAACATTGTTAATAAATGGGCGGCTACTCCTCATTTACAAGACGTGACCATTACTCCTTCGTCGATATCATCGTCGATTCTACATCAACAACTTACACAGGGTCAGGTACAAGAGCAAGTTTTATGGGAATGCGAACCTTGCAAAAGAATTTTCAGGCGGCAAAAAACTTACGAAACCCACATGAGCGTCGCACATCCTAAACAGGAGGAAATAGAAGAATTTAGCGAACCTGAAGATATGATGGAAGGTATTCGAGTCGAGGTTCATAGCGACGATGAGAAAGAAGGACAAGAAAAGTAATATTGATTTTTCAATATTTATTCAATATTTTATTTTTTATACTTAATTAATTAAATTTTTTTAAGGGATGGAAGTGATCAGAAGGAATGGTATCGAGAAGAAGACCTTCATGCAGCTGAAGCTGACTTACGGGAAATGGAGGCGAGGACTAAAACTGTTTATATTGATGGGCATATGTGTGAGATGTGTAACGAAGCTTACGAAACTAAAGCAGCGTTGAATCAGCATATATCACAACAACATGCCGAACTCATGACTGCAATAACTAAGACTGTTCGAAGGTATTTTAGAAAAAATTGTCGAAGAACAAATTTCAGGAGAATAAGTTTTTAATAATAAGATTTAACTTTAGGCAACCTGATGGGACTGCTAAGAAGGGTAATTTAAGCTGTAAACAATGCGGAAGAATGTTCCATCATAGGAATTCATTAATGTATCATTTAAAAAGTCACTTAGGAGAAAGACCGCATCAATGTGAAGTTTGTGGAAAAGGATTCTTTGCTACTAGTGCATTAAAAGTAAGTTATGTCGTCAGGGAAGAGTCTGTAAGGGTGCTATCTGACTATTTTTAATCTAAGCTTGAGCTTTGACAACTTAAACTTGACCTATCATGAGCAAAACCGTTTTAGCCTGAGAACAGCTCCTCTAAGCGGACAAACTATTTTGAGCTTGGACCAGAATGTGACTTCCTAACCACAATTTAAGTTTCTGTCATTAAAATTCTGTCTTTTTTAGGTTCATATGAGGCAGCACTCCGGTGTAAAACCATTCAAATGCGAATTCTGCGGTAGAAATTTCCGACAATGGGGAGATCTGAAATATCATTGTATATCAATTCATTCTGACCAGAAAAATTTTCAGTGTGAATATTGCGGTAAAGATTTTGCTAGGAAATATTCTCTTACCGTTCATAGTAGAATTCATACGGGGGAGAGAAATTATAAATGCGAATTTTGTGAAAAGAGTTTTAGAGCATCTTCTTATTTACAAAACCACAGACGAATTCATACAGGTATCGTTTTTTTCACTCAAAATTTTATTTAATTTTAAATTTTCGTTTATAATTATTAAATTTTATTTTTAGGTGAAAAACCTCATCCATGTGAAGTTTGTGGGAAACCATTTAGAGTACGCTCTGATATGAAAAGACATATGATAACGCACAGTAAAGAGCCTTACTCAACTTATGTTGTTAAGGCGAAAAAAGAACCCGGTACTCCGTCTTCGAATAGCGGAGATTCTAAATTAATAGTTCAGGTAAGTTTCTAAAGGCGACAAAACTCCTTTAAAAAAATTATTGAGCACTGATTTCATTCTAATTTTAATTAAGGTGGGCGACCAAATTCCTGAAATATCAAAAGTTGAGGAATTAGAAGTGAGCACGGTCGAAAGCATACTTCCCGACGAAACGGTGGCAGCTTCTTCAAGGTTACACGATGAGTTAACTGTTACTTACGCACAACGCGACTCGCTTGATGGTGTTAGTAAAGAATCTAATACATTGTACGTATGGCCTGTGTACATGACATAGTGCCAACCAGCCTTGGATGACAAAAAAAAGAAAACTAAACGGAAGAAATGAAACTCGGGCCAGCGTGGCAACTGGTCCAGGTTATTTTCAAAAAAATAAAAGAAAAAGGTCTATTCCAAAAAGACTTCGATATTGTGAGAAAACGGGTCAATTTTTCAAGATTGAAGGGCTGAACACTCGAAATTAATCGTGCGCCCTGAATTGTTTAGCAATAAAATAGCATTTTTATGATGATCAACCAAGTTTAAACAAGAAACGAATAAGAAGTTAATAAAATTTGGTTTTTTTAAAAAAGATGCTGATATAACCGTTTATTTATTTAAACATATAATAATTTAATAATAATAATAATTTATGAAAAATTAAAATATACCTTGTTTTGCTGAAAGTGAAGAAAAAAAAGCTTTAAACAGTTTTAAAACAATCTCCAGTGATTAAAAGAATGCTTCTTTTATTTCTTTGGCACAAGGCAGCTACAAAAATCATGTTTGAAACTTGGTCATCATCATTACTGATTTTATCACATAATACTGTGATAAATTTTACATAAAAATAACTGTTGTGATTACCGTTATTTTGCCTATCATCATTTAAACCCAATTTATGAAAAGAATAAAAACCTGAAAAAACAGAATGAGATTTATCGTGTACCTTTTTCCTATTTGTTCATAGTTTCTGAATAATAAATCACTATATTGTTGTGATTATTAATATTTTTAAAAGCATAAATGATCTTCATTTGTAAATAAATGTGTGGAATTTTTTTAAAAAGACCTATTTTATTTAATTTTTCCTTTTTTTTTCTTTTTTTGATGACTAGAATCCCCGTAATTTAAATAAAACAAAATGGGGGAAAAATACGATATGTCGTGGCACTAGACAAAAAAACGTGTCACTTGACAATTAATTTCCTATTTTCCACTTGGCAACACTGCTTCTCCATAACGGTACCGAACTGGCAAATGACGCTTTCATCATCTCTGTGTTTTGGTGTTAATTTGTACTTGATTCGTTCATTTTTCATAAGAATTACTTACTCGTGAATTATGGTAAGTAATCAAAAAGCATATTGTAACGTTAAAACTGCTGTGAGGAATCAGAATCATCTGTAGAATGAGTTTTTATTGGTCGCTGCTAGATGAACCTGTTGATTCATTCTCCTTGCTGTTTCGGGCAGGTCAACGTTACGGTAATGTCAATTTTGTCCAGTAATTGGTCTAGTTAAAATGTTCTTAATAGATCCTTGTATGTTAAAGCGGTAATCTTCTACTGCAATTGCAAAATAGTGATCGAGTCTTGTGTTTTTCCTACAGGTGTTCATGATGAAAATGGAACCTGTTTTACTTTAACTCTTAAAGCATTATATTCAATCTTCGGTCATCAGCTTGAACAGTATGTGCTATTTTACACGTCGTTAAAATACGAAGTCCGAAGCACGGACGTTTTTCGTGGATCGTTCAATCAAATGGATAAAAAGCAAAGTGATCAACACGTCACAGTTTCTTCCAGCTAGGACTGACTATTAAGCAAACGCAAGTTTATTCCTTCAATTTTTCATGATTTATTGTAGTTCTATTGTAAAGGTTGAAAAGCTCTGGAGGATGTTATTACTTAGCACTGACTTGTATTGTAAAATGGGAAAATGTTTACCGAACAGAAATGAGGTTATGAAATGCACAAGTTGCAAATTCGTAATCAGTAATTTGAAAGAATTAACAGCAGCTAAAATGGTTAAGCCATGCCTGTAAAAAATTAAATCTAACAGTTGTTTTAGTTTCAGTTAATGCAAATTAGTCATTTGTGCTTTTTACAATTGGAAATAATAATTCCTATGTAATCAAAATACTGATTCGACAGAGTGTGACAATCAGGCATGAGAACTTAAAACAAAATTGTTCTTGCAGTTTGTAAGTGAAAAAGATTTTAATCCAGTTCGATATAAATCAAGATAAATATTTTTTCCTACAATACCCATTCTCCTTTTTTTCTTGTTACTTTTGCTTATGAGGAAAGTAAAATGTATGAAATGACAAGAAGTCACAAAAAGCGTTTAGTTCTGCTGTTGTGAAAGAAATTAAATTGGAAAAGAGGAAAGAAAGCCGACCTACAAGGTAACGCGACACATTTCTCTTCCATCTCGCTGGGTTGCGACACCTGCCTTCATCCATTACTGTTATTTTCTCTTTCATACTCTTTCCAGAGGTGGCCAAGCCGTTATCTCGTTTTCTTATTTCCAGGGGTTTGTTTTCATTCCTTCAGTTATTTATTTTAATCGTAATAATTAATATATTTAGGAAAGGGTTCACTGACAATTTTGTTTCTACTTTTCATTTAAAAAAATAATCGATTGAACACATAAATATTTTATATTTTCCGATTTTCGGCTTTTTTTTTTCTTCTTTTGAAAAAAATGAACATTTATAATTATTAATTACAATTTTTTATATTCCTTCAGTTACAATTTCTTTTTAACTGGGTATAAATCAAATTATTACAAAATTCTTCATAATTTGAATGTGATATCCTTAACTATTGAGGAAACTTAAAAAAGAAACTTAATATGTAAATTTTATGCTTGCAAAAAGCGTTACTAACGCAAAAGTCACAAAAAAGGAAATTATTGAAATTATAATAATTAATTACACAATAAATAGGAAATTATTTTGTGCTGACTTTTGCTTAGTAATATCGACTAAGTGACTAAGAGGAATCGGCACAATTTAAATTACGGTAACAGATTTTTTTATTAGTAATTTTTGGCCAAATATTTTTGACCAGGTGAAGATGATTGTTTTTTTTTATGAACAGGACTGCCTAAAGTTTTTTTTTTATAATTGTTTACAATTCGATTTACACATTTATTTTTTATTATCATTGCACTTTTTTTAAAATTAAAAATTATAGAAATTGTCTTTTGTAAACGAGGGAGTGAAAATTTGGGCAGCCATGTTTTAATGTATAAAATTATTCGTTTTCCCCGTAGTCCTTTTTAAAAAAAAAAAAATTTCTAATCATGTATACAAAACTGGGTTGTTGTTTTCCTTGGTCGAAAATAATCAACTCAACAAAGCGGAAACGGATATATTTATTTCAAGCTCTTGTTTAGTCGATTTAGTTCCACCATTGTCACTGCAATCTTGGCCAGTATTGAGATGTCATATCCGCCGTCTGGCCTGGCACGGCTATCGGGACTGAGACTCCTGGAGAAATTAAACCTGAAAAGAAATTATTTATTGTTTAATCAGGCCAAATTTTTCGGCTTTTAAAAGACTCTAATGCAAATTACTTATTTTCAGGCTAAAAATAAATTTGGAAAAAATAACAACGAACCTGTCGATGAAGTTCCATTAGTCGAATACTGGTGACCAACGCCATTCATATGTTGGTAAGGCTGTGTTGGACTACACGAAGGTCTAGTGCTGTAACTTCCCGTTAACGTCAATGGCTCATAAGTGGGACGACTCATACAGGAATAACCAGTCGCGTCCCTTTGCTGTAAACACGCTCCGGGACTACCAGACATCCCTCCCACCGGCGTAACGCTGTTGCTGTTATGATGGTGAGTAGTTGACATGCTAAAGTTAGATACGGATGTCATCGGGCTGAAAACGAGGGGGAAAATTTTTCATAAATCCCATTCATTTCATATTTTAATATTTCTAAGAAAAATAATTACCTGTAAGAGTCAGCCGGCATCGACATGGGCGGCGGTATCGAAGAATATAAATTCGAATTGGAAAAACCGCTGCTGCCGTTGATCCCGCGAGGTGGGGAAGAAGGCGGGGGATCGACCGGTCTCCGTTGATTCCTTAATTTCTCCTCTCGTCTCCATTTCGCTCTTCTATTCGAGAACCAAACTTGTATCCTAGCCTCTGGAAGTCCAATTTTAGCAGCTAATCTTTCTCTAGCAAACACATCAGGGTAGTGCGTCCTCTCAAATTCTAAAAATAATTCACAATCGTACTTAGGACGCGGGAAATTTTTTTTATTTCAAAAAAAAAAAAAAGAAGGGAAACGAATTTTAAGATAAAGTGTACATCTACATTTTCACGCCTGAAATCGGTAATATTGACTTTCTTCCGAAGTCTGGTATTCTTCCATTATATTTACAAAAAATGACTGGAAAAAGATAAATAAAATACATTTTTCGAATGCAGATAGGCTGTGATATAAACCGGCATATTTATTATACATTTTCCAATGGAGTTGGAGGACTTCGAACCTTAGCATCCCTTGTCTTCAACACGCATCTCTTTTGTCATTTTCTAAAGAAAGCTCTTTTTTTTTTTCAACTTTCATTCTTTTTCCCCCTTTTCTTTAGAAAAAAAGGTCTTCGATTTTTATTGACTTTCCTTTTGGGAGAAATCACTTATAACAGTATTTAGAAATTTATGATCTGGTTTTTGGTATAGTAATGTAAATTCTGGTTTACTGTTGTCGTGCATGGTTTGGGGATTTTCCTCGGGTTTGGAGAAAATCGAACTGAAAATCTAGCTATATAGTCTTTTCTTGAGATTGTTGTAAATGGTTTACTGGTTTCTGTTTTTAAAATTCTTATTGAGCTAATTTTCTTAAAAGTTCTTGTCAAGCAGAGTCTTGAAATTTCTTGTCAAGCAAATCTTCTTAAAAGTTCTTGTCAAGCAGAATCTTGAAATTTCTTGTCGAGCAAAGTCTTTTGAAATTTCTTGTCGAGCAAAGTCTTTTGAAATTTCTTGTCAAGCAAATGTTTTCAAAATTCAGTTTTCTTGGTTTGGACTTTAAATTAGTTTTGACAAGCTTTCTTAATAGTCTGACTGACGTAATGATCTTTTTCAAAATTTTTACTCCCCAACTATATTACATAAAGAAAATATTAATTACCTTTTTCTAAACTATCTATCTGTTCATTGGTGAATGAGGTTCGATTTCTCTGTAGTTTCCTTTTTAATCTCAGTCTAGCTTGGTCATCCTCCGGATTTCCGGCACTGCTTCCTGCATTTGAATTATCCCCTCCCGAGCTTATATCATCTGAAGTAGCACCTTCCAAATCAACTGAAACAAAGAGAAATTTAAACGATTAAGCCTATTTTTAAAAAAAAGCAAATTTAGTTCTCCTGTGCATTTTAATAATAATAAAAAAGGGGAAAAAAGAAATCCGTTCAATAAAACACTAACCATTTATTTCACAAACACTTGACTGCCTAAGTGAGCGTTTTAATCCCGTTTCGAGAAAGCACGTTCAGTGTAATTCTTCATAAGATGAGGGACGTTTCCACATCGATGATGTATTAATTTCAATTTGTTAATCGTCGAGTGTTTCTTTGTTTCATTTTACTTTTTTAACAATGACAATAAGAATTCGTGACTCGTGCCTCAATGGGCGGCGTCAAACTATTTCACTTGCAAAGTATGAATAGTGTTAGCAAGCTGAAGGCTTCAAGTTATAACTGACTTATTGGGGTAAGAAGCTTGGAGTTTATTTTTACAATAAATGAGATGCAGGACAAACAAGGGAAATTCGTACTAAGCCCAAAATTATGGCAATAATTTCTTTAATGTGGTGATAGAGCCATTTAGAAAGTAAAGCTTGTGCTAATAGGGTTTTTAAAATTCAGAGAAAAGAGTGCCAGAATTGTTGGAAAGCCCTAAAGTCATTTTAAGCTTGAGCCAAAGCCTTAAGATACATAATAAGCTCGAGCTGTAAGATGCTATAGCAGTAAAGTCGCTTTGGCCTTTTAAGATGCTTGAAGCCTGCCATGCACTGTTTGGGCTGTTAAAAAATTTTCTTGTCGATCAACCATTTTCAAAATTTCTTGTCGAGCAACCATTTTCAAAATTTCTTGTCGAGCAACCATTTTCAAAATTTCTTGTCGAGCAACCATTTTCAAAATTTCTTGTCGAGCAACCATTTTCAAAATTTCTTGTCGAGCAACCATTTTCAAAATTTCTTGTCGAGCAACCATTTTCAAAATTTCTTGTCGAGCAACTCTTTCAAAATTTTCTGACCAAATTCTTTATAAATTTTTTTTGTTTTTAAACCGTTTGCTTTATCAAGAATAATTTTAATTTCCCCAGTCAAGAATTTATATATTTTTTTTCTTGGAATCGACTGTTTGTTTGAAAAACGTCTACAAAAGCTGTCGAAGTGTCTTTTACTTTTCAGGTCCATTTGTCAAGAAATCAAAGAAAATATTAAAGAAAATGAAAAGACGAAAATATCGCAGGAGATAAATTTAAAAAAAAAAAAAAGAAAAAAGTTTCTGCTTTTTTCTCCTTCTTTTGTCTTTCTCTTGCATTTCCTCCACGCTTTTAAATTTTCCCCGAATATTCAATGCGCTTTACATCCCGAAAAAGGTAATAATTTTATAAGGAAAATCGCTGACGTTTAACGTCTCTTAGCTTATACACCATCCACATACAGACTGAAATGATGTGAGAAATTTATAACACAAGTATTCATACTCAAGGTTCAGCTGCGTGATAAGGTGCAAAGGGGTGGAGGGAGGGGGGAGAAAATCGGAGGGAGTTTGAAGGGGGACCAAACGGGAGAAGCAGTTTGTGCCCCTTACATCTTCTCCGTGTTATAGCCCCTCAGTTCACTCAGCTAGAAACTCCTGATAACGAAGCCTACAACCCGCCACCGCTTTTTCACCATCTCCTCCCTCCGTCTGCATCCCCTTTTCTAATAAAATCCATTATTTTGTTTACTATTTTTTAATATTTTTCTTTCCTATTTTTTTTTTTTTTTTACGATCGGGCGGAGGTTGCCCGATGCGGAATAAAAATCCTACGCGAGTGAAAAACTTGCGAGCATCCATACGGGGAAAATAAATCATACGTATCTGTCGAGAAAGGGTAAAATAGCCCTGGACCGGTTAGTTAAGTGTGGCAAAGCCCGCCATTTAGTCAATGATTCATACTGAAAATTGAAAAAACCAACTTTTTCAATTATTGCACACAATCTAACCGTTTCCACGCGAGTAACTTCTGTTAAATGCCTTTTATTTAACATTCTAGGCTTTTCTGGACAGATTGTTTTTTTTTTTTTTTTTTAACTTTCCAACATCATCTGCCAGTTTTTTTTTTATTATTATTTTTTTCCTACTTGTATTTTTTTAAATTAAAAATATTTGAAAACTTTGATCTTTGCCTCTTGAAGCTTTTGAATATATTTCTCCCCCAATGAGTTTCAAAATGTTGACTTATTTATACGCATTGAAATAAAATGAACTCTCTCTTTCGTTTTTTGTTTCTTCTTTATTTAAAAATAGCAATAATAAATTTAAAAAAAAAAAAACAAAATGGGATATTGAAACACACTTGAGATTTGCAATATAAGGAATACCGAACGCATGGTGGGGCGTGTCTGGAAACGGTTTTAAAGAGATTTATTAAACCGTTCCACGCGATGATAATGACCCACTCGAATACCTTCGACATGCGTTCGTTTTGTAATCATCGACATTGCTTAAATGCCGCTTGACCCTCTGCCCCTCTCCCTCGGAATTTTTTAAAGCAACTTCAAAAGCTTTTCAACATTTAATATTGGTTTTGAATATTTTAGTTTAAAAATGCATTTGGTTTTCGAACAAATAAAGTTTAGGAGCGCCGTCTAGGGAGGCCATTGATTTCTCTACACGAAGCTAAGCTTTGCATGGTGTTTGTGCTACCCTTCACAAAGGTCGAAAGTGTTTGCTCACCCTACAAGGATTTGGTGGGTTATACCTGATAGTGTTGGCTCCAGAAAGATTAATCAAGAGAGTTAGTCTAAATTTAAAAAGAGAAAGTCCCCAACTCTGTAAATCGAAATCCTGGATTACCATTGGCTGTGACCGAAATCGTTTTCAACTGACTTCCGTTCATTGATGGTGACGTCATACTTCTTTTGCTGCTCGGTACTCAACTTATGTTTGGTCACTGCCAATCAGAAAGCAGCAATTTAGTTGGCGACTCTCTCCTTTCAGGCTCTCTACCATCTAGAGGAGATCAGTGGTTAGAGATCATGGTAACTTCGTGTGTAGCAGACGACTCATCAAAGTGTCCATTCCCCCTTAGACTCCCTACTCCCAACTAAATATTAAAAGCCATCATATTTCCCTGAACTCAAAATGTTATGTTAAAACATGCAGAATCCCAACTTCCAAACATGATCCCCGCTTTCCATCTTCCCGGGAACGGAGAGAAGCAGAAGAAGAAAAAAAAAAGTTAAAAACTATAACATAAAGTAAAAACTATGCTAGAAGTATTATGACAGAAAGTTGGAACACGAATTCAAGATAAAAAGAATACAGGAAGAACACAGACGAGATGAATCTAAAAACCAAAAAACATTTCCACGGACGAATAATTTAAGATGAAACGTCCTCGTTATTTATTTTTTATGATAGGTAATGTCTTTCATAATTATTGACATGGTATTTTTTTTTTTTACAAGGGCTGAAAGAAGGGCTGAAAAGAAGAATATCTGAAAGCAAAGCAAATTATTAACACTCAAATGATTCTATTTCAATATTGAACAAAGGGGACTACCGTGCAGACGTTCATTCTGATCTCTACATCTAGTTGTAAAAATCCGCTTCTGACTTTTTTCCGAAAGAGAAAAGAAAAATAAGGCTTAATATTAATTCTCTAGAAATTCGAACCGGATGGCTTAGCGTTATTAAATATTTGAAGATGCACGTCAACCAAATGTCCATGAAGTAAAAAAGTATCGTTGTTTCACGGTGAAATCGGAAGATGAAAAATATCGGTTTTGATATTTGATATGTGTTGTAGAGATAGATTTTCTCCGTCCGGTAATGATCGTTTTAGCCCTTGCCACCCAGTTTACAAGATGTCAGAACAAAGCCAGTAGCTGGCACCACTAGAGCTTCAACTACAAAAGATGAAGCTCCCAGTTTTTGGAAAAATTCTGGCGAGTCAGCCAAAGCGCTCTAGAAAAATCAGGCTCGGAAATTTCCAGCCACACTTGCTCATAGATTGATAATCTAGCCGAGGGATTCCCTTCTCGTTCTCCTAATGGCCACCCACTTTAAGGGATGGACCTGGAATGCGCAGGAAAGTTCGTTTAGACTTGAATTTTTTGCTAGAGGATCCTAAATAAATTCCACATATGCAATTGTCAATACCAACTGATTTTATCAAATAGTGAAAAGGAAAAGACGAAACCCTAAAATGAGACAACACAAAAGCGTTTAACAAAATAGACGAAGCGAAGTCAAGAAAATATAATATCGAATCCATTGACATTGACGTGTATAGGTTCGCTCGTGTCGTAATGTATCAAATTTCTCGACTTGCAACCTGTTCTGTTTATCAAAATCTTTAAAGGATGCCATCCGCATTATCGGAGACGATCTTTGTTATTTTTTAACCCTTTAAAGGCCTAATTAATTTCCGAAAAGGTAATTATTGGACACCCAGCAAGGCCGACTTTTCCTAATATGTTAATATGTCTAAACTTGAAGCAAATGAAGCCCGAAAACCGAAAAAAATCCGCACTCCTAAAGTTTCTAGTGTAGGCATACCGCAATACACAATTGACCAAAAATGTCATTATAAGCAGTTTTACTCCCTTTTTGCAGCTAAAGACTCAAGGGATATATTGTATTAGGTTTATAAAGGTCCCAAGTTAGTTGTATTGCTGAATGCATATTCAAAAGTTTGCAGGGGTACGACTTTTTTACAAATATAGCTTAAAAATTTCTGTTAGAACCGATTTTTTTAAAAATTTAATTCTGCACTTGGCTCTACACTTCCCAATTCCTGCTAAGTTATTCTTAAGATGCCCTGGTAATTCATTCTAATAGAACGCGCAAATAGGGTGTTCTTACAAGGAATTCAAAGGATGAAAAAAAAAATACCTGAAATACAAATGTCGCCCGAACAATAGAAGGACCTTTTTATTCATACTACCAGTATTGGAAAGAGATCTTTTTAGGATACCGTCTTCAACTATTGTGCGTTTGCCATTTAACTTCGTTATTTTTAATCCCCAAAAATTTGAAACAATTTTTTGATTGCTAGTAGTTTTCCCGGTACAAATGAATTTGATAAAAACCTCTAGTTGCTCAGAATTATTTTTACCCATAAGCTAAGCATATGAAGATTATACACCCATAAGCTTAACATAAAAAGAATATCTTTCTAGTGAAATGTTAAAGTTGAAACAAAACAAACAGTATTTAAATTTTGGTCAATTTAGCTTAAATTTACATTAAGTTTATAATATGATTTTCCTCCCATAAGCTAAGCATGGGCGAAATTTCAAGTCGTAAATTTTTTCTTTGAAAGGTCTAATGCTGTATCACACTAATACATGGTCATATCCCTCAGTCTAGCTGTCTGGAATAAGATTTTCACTAAGACATCAGAGGCCGGATATATCCGGCCTTTTCCAAAAGTCGGCCGTTAACGGAACTTTTTCGGAGGCCGGATATATCCGGCCTCGGTCAAAAGTCGGCCTTTAAAGGGTTAAACACTGATCGGATTTCCAACATAAGGATTTTTATATATTGATGACAGTGTTTTACAAATAATTTTAGATTTAGAGTGTTGGAAAGAACATTGGGCTTTCCATATTGACAGCGTTTTTGTAATGATCCGGATCTCTTTCAGTGCCTCCGCGACGGTAGAACGATTGCTTAATAACTTGTACTCGAGGTATTCGGAGTAGCTTATGCAATTCGACTTCTTCCACGCCCCAACCATATTCCCAGTTGGTACATTCTTTAAGGTAAAATTTGTCGTCAGGACTTTCTTTGGATCTGACTGAGAGGTATTTTTTACGGCCTTCATCTTCAGCGCTAACACCTAGAAATTTAGATTCTTTAAAAATTTCGAGTTCGAACGTCCGTTCTGCTTTTTTATTGATATAGGATGGTGTAACGTCCACTGCAAGTAAATGAAAAGCTGAACTTAGAGGGGGAGCCATGCTGATCATAGGACTTTTGTTTTTTTTCATCCGCCACTGAGAGCATGTACCTTGTAACTGCCATGTATTCGCATGTCAAAAATAACCATCAAATACCTTGATATATAAGATTATGCACTTCCGGTGGAACAGGTTTCATAGTTTCCATAATAATCGTTTTATCAGGTTCTGGCAACGAAGCAGGCTCTGGTTTTTTGGCATATCTCGGTGTGGTCTGCGCCATTTCAGCTCTTCTCTTTGTTAACTCATTCCATAATATCTATAAACACTCTAATACATAAAACTGCCAATCACCAAAATCCTAACCTCAACCTTACCCTTGCCGCTTTTGGGATTTGATCTTTTGGTAAATGCCCGAAACATAAATCATAATTTTCAACAAACCATTTTAATTTAGCTTTCTTTTCTGATGTCCTTTCCCGATCATACCTCACAATAAACCGATTATCGTATCCACCGATAAATTTTTGATTGCCAGAATTTGTCATTTTGTAAAAATTATAAACAATAGCAGACGATTGTTAAATATTTACCCCTTCCGTTAACTTCTTCCTTGGCTTTCTGTTTTCCGCTGCTAATTTTTCATAATTTTTAACGAACCATGCTAATCTTTTTCTATCCTCTTTTTGCACAGCTTCTTGAAAACATTCCGGGCAAGTCGAACCACGCGCTGGCATTGGCATCTTTAGAATTTTCTTAAAAATATTCAAAATTATAAACATAGGATGTCATTTTGAATATTGCTACCAACTTTTACGATTAAAAAGGTTTTAAAAAGTTCAAAAACATGAATAACTAAGAATGCATACCAAAGTTGAAATTAATTTATGCTTAAAAACCCATAAAAGAAAAAATAAAAGGAAAGAAAACTGCAAAAGAGAAATCTTCTTTTTATTTTTCCTCTGTGTTTCATTTTTCAGGTTTTTCTCTCAGACATTAAAAAAAAACGGTTAAAATATTAAGTTGTGAGTAGGGATGTTAAGTATTTATATACGTATATATATTGGCAATATATATATTATTTAAATAATATATATATTCATTCGTCAAGTGTATACTTGTATATTAATGACGTCACAGCCAATTTTGTTTACATTACGAACGGATTTACGGTATAAGAGGCGAAAAAAAGTTCAAAAGTTAAAAAATTCGGGGTATATAAATAATATATATATAATATATATATGTATTTATATACCAATATATATATTAAACAAAAAATATACCAGTATTTAACATCCCTAGTTGTGAGAACTGTAGCGAAAGAGCGTGGAAGAGCCCACAAAATTCCAGAAATTTAATATCGTAATTCCTCTTCATAGAGAGGCAACGTCGAGATTCTATCAGATAAGTCCTTCATGATTTCCATCCTCTTTCCTCCCTCTCATTCTCCTCCCTCTAAGGAACCCGGACGCCTCTCTTCATGCTTTAAACCAAACTACAAACTCGAAAAGTCAAGTATTTAGCAAGTTTCTGTTTATATCAACACATAACCTAACTTTATCTTAATTCAATTAAAGATTCTTGTTTAAATTTTGAAAGCATCATCAAGGTTTTAACGGAGTTTTTTTCGTCGGTTTTTTTTTTTTAGGAAATTAAACGAGAACGATGATGGTGCCATGTGACGTCATCACGCAACGTCATCATGCCAGATTCAACATGGCTGTCTGACTATGTGCCACGTTCTAGACGTTCCTCTTAACGATCGTTTTTTTCGATATTTAAGGAAATTTTCAAGGTAATTATTTGATATTTTTGTGTTATAAATAAATAATCGTCATATCGTTATTGAAAACTAAAGTGTGGAGTGATATTTTACGGGTACAAATGGGGAAAAATAGCGTGTATAATACTTGACCTTCAAGGTCGCAAAGGCAACGGTTTAAAGTGCATTATTATAGATATAGGAGAAGTGCGGTTTATTTTCGACATTGCATAAATTTTTCACAAAAAGGATTTTAATTCGTATGAAGCAAAATTTCATGTGATGAAATTGTTATTTCATATGCACTTAGCGGTTTGATTACATTATAAACAAGTTAAGGCATGTCCAGAGGATTCGTTGGTTGTTCTTTTTTATCACTATTTAGTATTTACATTTTCTTGATTTTTGCTACTGCAACTGCAATTGAGATCCTGTAGCACTTAGTTAACATTGCCTTTTTTTTATCCATCAGAATAGAAATCGTTAATGTTCTCTTATGAGAATAAACCCAAATTAATTTTTTGTAAATTCTAATTGATTGTTATTTTTTTTAGGTTATTTACGCTGAGACAAGCAGTGGTTTTGAGTTATTAGAAAATAGCAGTAAGATGTGGTAAGTGTTTTAGATAATTATTCCCTCCCCTTTTTTTTTTCCATCCAGTCCTTACGATATTGAATTTACATTTACAGTATTAGCACAAATCGTTAAATTGCATGTGTATGGAACATAGATCAGTGTATTAGATTCATGACTCGGTAAAAAATGTTTAAAGCAATGATTTGTTCATGATTTTGAAATTATGCGACTGACTTGAAATGCAACCTAGGTCAACTTTTTATGTTTTTAATTAAAACTAAAATTGATTAACCTGTTGCATCTAAATGTTTCAAAGCTTTCAATTTAAGTATGTTATGCAATTAGATGCTTGTTTATATGGTACAAAGAAACTCTTCAGAAAAGTAATTTTTTAATTTATATTTTGGGAACACAGTTCATTACCTAAATTCCTTGTGAAGTTTTAGATTGCAATTTGTTTTTTTGGCCTTGCCAGATTTTTTACCCTGCAGTATAAATTTTGAGCTTCATGTAAACATAGTAGAATCAACTGCATTTCAAAAACTTAAAAGAATCTGTAAATAATTAGCCTATGAACAAACACTGTGTTGAACGATAGTGCATGAGGAAGATTATATGTTGCTCATATGAACATTAATAACCATTTTATTATGAAATAAGTTTCCCTTTAATACTTAATGCTTTAAATCTTTTTCTTTCTAAAGTTCGTTTAATTACAACAAGGCAATGTAAATCATAAGCTGTGAAGACAAGTGGATAATATTGCTTCCGTTTCCGCTGTTTAGATATAATTTGTAGTGTTATATCTCAAAATAAAAAGTAATAATTTCACTAAGCAAATAAATGATCTTTTTTTTTCGTTTTGTATTTATATTTACTCTTTCCTTTTCAGATCACGTACGAAATCCTTCTCCTGCTGAAAGGCCGTGAAAAGGGGAGAGTTCCGGATATTTAACTAATGGTAAGTTTCTTTACATTTATACTTTTTGAAACTCAGGAGCGTGAGTTGTTTTTTCTTTTGTTTGCAAGAAAAATTAAGTAAGAGGAAAATCGGTGTCTAAATATTTTGGCGTCGATGTGGTAATTGTTGTGTCTGGGATTGGCATAGGATTTAGGTGTTTCCTGCAAGGCCAAAGAAAGGCGGTGAATAGATTTGAGGGCCCTGTAGGCCCAAGCAAAAGAAGTTGAAGGTTTTTAAGAGGGGCTGGAGTTGAGCCTTCTCAAGGGCGACTTTTGGCAACGAACAACGCTATAAACAGAGCGAAATCGTTGTAGCTCCTTGCAATTTTCATTTTTCTTAAGATCAGGGAAAACGATTTTTTTGTAAAAAGGTTAAATATAGAGAATGAGCGATGAAATCGTATACTCCACGCGGAGCCTTTAGGAGAAAGTAGGGGGTGGTGACTTTGCCTGTATAACTCATCCGCTCCCTTTGGATAAAAGGGAGGGAAGGACAGGGAGGAAGAAAAAAAGCGATTAAAAAATGGCGAAGGTTGCGGAAGAAAGAAAATACAAAAAAGGGAAGATTTTTTTTCTTTTATAAATAAGAAACACGGGTGATTTTTTTTCTTAATACGGGAGAAATCTAAATGTAAAGAATGAAATGTAAGGCCTGCGTGGCATTTACTTAAAATGAAAATATTTAAATAAGAAAAATAGGAGGAAAAATTATCTTACAAAAAAAAGGAAAATTTTTTATTCTCAAAAGAAGGTTTATTGATTTCGACAAATGTGTTCAAATGAGATAAAAACCATCTTTGCTGTGCAATTTATAAAATTCGAGCTACCCAGATTAGTAATAAGTTCATTGGGCACTACTTAATAAGCTGCGGCCTAAGAGGCAACAGCTTCAACCCAAAAAAAGATCGTCAGGATCTACTCTTATACTTGACGAAGCTGTCTTCGGCCATTTTTAAAATATTTCTCAATCCCTTCTTTATTCTTGCGGTTAGCAAGATGTCGCAAGTTGTTTATCATAATCCCGTTTGATTAGACACCAATAACCTAAAAAAAAAAGATTCCTACCCCAGTGAACCATTTAAAAATATTTCACAAACGTACGGATGAGTTGCGATTGGTGTCTATTTATACGCCTCTGTTATTATTCCGGATTAATTCTACTTACTGGATCGGAAACGAATACAGAAAAGGAATTTGTAAGAGTCTCCTTCCTCTTCAAGAAGCTCAAGTGGTTGATAGGGTTGTCATTTTTTTTTCTTTCTTTGGCAATAACGCATCTCACACAATTATTCCCTTTCTCTATTACTGATATGATGCAGCTTACATGCCACAGCATTTCTGTAGTGTCTGTGGATGAGAGCTTAACTGCTGCAGGATAGTAAAACTGGGCACTTTCTGGAGGCCTGGCTTTAGATTTTAGGGTACTGCAAATCGAAGGCAAAGGCTTAGGAGGACTCTAGGCGCCTACACGATTTCCTGCACGCCTCTGCTGAAACGATTACTTTAATATCGCTGTATTATGTTTTGCAAACAATTTAATGGTTCGTTTTAAATTTCTTTACCCCTTGAAAGTTAGAAAATCTAATATTTTTGGAACACTGGGTTCGTAATTACCGTATAATGTACTATTGTAGTAAAGTAAGATATGGTTCTTTAAGAAATGCGGGGTGCTCACGTGACGTCACGGAGTTAGGGTATTGATCTTCACTCCCTCGGCGCCTTTGTTTCCTTTATCTTTCATAACTTACTTCCTGACATACACTTGATCTCGTTCGATTGGCACATTACATTTAATCTGATTACGTACGCTATACATTTGACTACCTTTTATCTTCTTTCGATTGTCAGCTTATTCTGTTATTTGTTCTTTAACCGTTATCAAGTTTTACCCATTTATCAGGTGTTGGGATTTTTCAATGTGTTTTCCCGAAATTTAAAGGAACGGGAAAAAAGGGAATCTCTTGATATATGAAAAGCTTGCACATTTTTTGAAGCATTTCCACTTTGTCAGGAAGAAGAGGAGGAAAAAAAAAAGGAAATTCTAATTGCTATTATTTTGCTTTTAAATTTTTTAACGGTTGTGTCACTTGCAGCTACACGGCTGAGTGGATCCCAGTCCCGCTTGTGATGAATCCCTTCGGGCTACCCGTTTGATACGGATCCGGAACCCTCTTTTCACGTTCCTCGACCTCAGTTTCAAAATGTTGTTGATTTTTGGCTACGTCACAGATAATTTTTTTTAAAATTAGCCATTATTAAAAAAACGATAGCGAAAATCAAAAGTAAAATGAATGAATCAATAGAAAGTAATCATTACGACCTGAATTGCTCTCCCCCATGAATAAATCTTAAAAGGCCCGACCCCAAGAGGAAAGCAAAAAAGAGGTTTATCAAATAAAATCGTTTCACGGATGAAGATTTAAAAGACGATTTCGACTGTTATTCGGTTTTAGCAGATTAGCTATTGAAATGCAATCAAAGTGGTAACATTGTAACTTGGTGATGGGCCCCAAGGCCCTGAGGGCTGTTTGGTAGCGGTGCCACAAAGCACAAAGTATCATAACACAAGAGGGTTTACTCATCCCTTTCGCTTTTCCCCTTTCTGTTCTCGGTTATTTCACGTCGGAACAAGCTATTTCATTTTTTTTTACAAAAGATAGAAGCTTTTTCTGTATCATTTTTTTTTGGGTTGGAATTTTTTAAATGCGCAGTAAGGTGGATTGGTGGCTAGGAAAATCTTGTTTAGTTGTCGAATTCATGATAATTGATGTAGCGAAGATTTTGAAAAACAAGAAAATCTTATTACACTTTAAGAACCGAAATTTGACCCAGTATGTTCTCTTGGGCTCGAAGTCAATGAGGGGAAACCGAGTATTTGGTAATGGCGAGGAATAGATAGGCAGACCTAAAGCTTGGGGAGAGCAAAAAAATGATTCCTATACTTAGCTCATAAAAACTTAAAATCTTAAGAGGGCAAAAACCTAGAGCCCCACCTGATTGACGAAAAAAATTGCTTTATAAATTTTTTTCTCAAACCAATATTTTTGCTTTTATTCACCTGGACTTCTTTTGCAGAATGAATTTAATTCCATTCAATTATTTTTCGCTTACATTTCTAAAAAAATAATCGATCCCTCTTTCCCGACATCAAAATTTAATCTGTTCCCGATCATCAAATGCTTCACATGCTTTATGAAAAAAAAAAAACGAACCAAAAATAAGCGAACTTCATAAAAAAAATATTGAAAGGATAATCAGTCGAGGACTAAATGAAAATTGAAAAATGAAAAATTGGAAATGGAAAACGTCGACTTGGAAACGAATGAAAAATCACGAATCTCATAGCAGCGGTATAGAACGATGGAATCAAGAAGTGCCCGATTATAAATGATCCACCATTAACTACGTAGCATCAAAATCAATATGAAACGATTTAGGAGAGAAAAAAAACGAACACATTTTTTCCATCCCCAATCAATACGCTTAAAGGAAAACAAGGCCGATATAATTTTAAGCCCCTTTTATTTTTATTCAAAATTTCATTAAATCGGATTTGTTTTTAAAAAAAAAGCCGACGCCGTTCTGGACATAAAACGTTTTTATGCAACGCTAAATCTAGCCCTGGAGGGATGGATTGCTGTTGAAAGACCACAAACAGTATTTACTCACCTCTCTCTCTCGTATTTTTTGTCTTTCTCTCTCTTTCGCCAGAGATCAGTTGTTTATTAATTGGTAAATATTTGGAAAATTCAATCTCCCGACCAGAGGGAAGGGAGGAGCCTTTTTTTTCATAAAAAATTTAATTTTTTTTCTCCTCGTTGCAAAAGGTTAAATTATTAAATGGTATTTTCATTCCTGATGCATGATGGCAAAAAGGGGTTTAATGAAGTTTTATGGAAGATTACCACGCTGGCTCCCAATTAACAATTCCTATTATGTGCTTTCTAATGGCACTTAAATTTATGCGTGACACCCTTACTGTATAACTTACTCCGTGAAAAATTAAATTTCCCCCCTTTTCCCCCGCCGTAACTTGAGGAAAGTCTCTTAACATTATTAGTGTATAAGCAGCGAGACTAAACTAAAGCTTTTTCCGACTTTGGGAATAACGGGAAGACTTAACTTTTCTTTTTTGTCAGATGTAATTCGCGGTTTCTTTGTAATCGTGATAGGACTCGTTATCTTTTTGAAAGTTTAGAATTTTTTCGATACTTCGAAGATTTTTTTTTGTTGAGTTTTGGAATTTTTTGAAATCCAAGGAAAAGGGGGACGATGGGTTGTGATGTTGAGATTGTCCTTGTTTCAATAAAAGTAAATGTAGAAGGGAATTTTAACGTGATTTGAACAAATATCGCCGAGAACTGGTTGAGACTTATTTAAATTGTACAAATATCGTACAAAAAATCCATGTTAATATTTTCACTTAAAAATCGTTTACTGCGGTCTGGATCTACGTGAAAACGAAGAAAAGGTAAGCGCCAATTGCAACACTTTGCTCGATTCTTCTTTTTTGGGTGCCCTGCTCGCACACGAGCTTAGGCGATCGATCCGACGAGCTCTTTAAATATCACGATCACGATCGGCGGCCATGAGTAATAGCTCTTCTACGGTTAACCCGGTCCGCAACCAGGAGAGATTCTTACGACCAAGTCTTCTTTCACCCTCGACCTTGTCCTGCATGATGGTCTGCAGCAGCCTGTACTTGAGTCCCCGCAACGTATGCCCAAGGTACTCCAACTTCCTGCGCTTTATGGTCGCAAGTAGTTCAAGATCTTTGTGCAACCTACGCAAGACCTCCTCGTTGGTCATATGTTGGGTCCAGGATATTCGAAGGATTTTCCTGTAACACCACATCTCAAACGCTTCCAGACGATTCATCATTCGAAGACTTGACCAGATGTAACACCTCAAGACGTTTAAACGAATGGGAATTTTCAATTTGCGACAGCATAGGACATTTTTAAATCGGGTAAAAGCCGCTCGAGCAACTTCTATGCGGGTTTGGACTTCTTGATCTGGATCGATCGTCTCAGTCAGCCACGCTCCCAGGTATTTAAAGTGAGGTACACGTTGAATTTCTTCGCCGTGTACTGTGAGCCTTACAGGACCACCCTCCCTGCTCACGACCATCAACTTAGTTTTTTGGATGTTGATGGACAACCCACATCGAGAACAGGCATCATTTACAGAATCTACCAGGACCTGCTTTCGATGCTTTCCGCTAGAAGAGCCGTGTCATCGGCGTAACGAATTTGCTCGATTGCCTACTCCTAAATACCCGCCATAAGCGTGCTAAGGCTGAATTTTGTGGCTTGTAACACCCATAGTAAACACTTTTAACCTCTCGTTTGAATTTTTTTTATGAAATTATCCATCAATGATATAAACCGCATTGTTTATAAAAAGACCAAAAAATCATTTCAAGAAACAATGAAAAATCCTAGCTCGATAACATTCTATTCCGTAATCGAATTTTTTGCGAGAAGGGTAGATTTTACACTTGATAATAACGTAAAATAATGAAAAAAGGGAACGACCTCAAAATCCTCCATGAATTTTATCAAAAATAATTCCTACCTTTTTTAGAATGAATATCCGGATCTGGTAAAATAGTACAAGCTGAATGTCCCGGAGAAATGCTAGGCGGTAAATTTGAAAACGGGCTCCCGCCAGTCGTAGGATACCATGGATTAGGTCTTGGCCAAGAAGCTTGCCCATTCAATATCCGTAATTTATCATAAACCGATTCCGAAGGAGCTGGAACTTGCGCTGATTGAGATTGTTGTTCCTTTTGTGCTGCTAAATTTCTAAGTACACGATTGATTGATGATACCTGGCAAAAAAAAAATTTCAATGAATATTGGATTTATTTTGCTCAGCGATTTTTTTTTTTGGGAATATTCAATGATAGCTGTCGAATTCGTAAATTCAAAATTTTAATAAAAAGAATCTCTTTTCGGGCACGGTTAAGAAAGCAATAAAAAAAGAAAGGAAGAGGGCAGCATTTTAGATCTCTTTATTTCGTCCTGAATGGTTCAGAAAAAAAGGCAAAGAGAAATAGAGTAAGTAATAAATTTATTCAGATAAAAACACGGGACTTGCTTAAAGTTTCCCTTGTGAAAAAAGGAAAAAAGGGAAATCTTAAGAAAGGGAAGGGAGGGACGATCCCTTCCGTTCCCCAACACTTAGCTTTTCCTGTAACACCCGCTCAAGTCATAAGCGTTTACTCACGCATATATTCTGACTATGGAGACGGTATATGGAAATTAGAAACGGAATTTTTTGCCCTCCCCTCCCTCTTTCCCTCCTTTCGTTCTTTTTTTTTTTTGTTTTCTGGAAAAATATGATTTTAGGTTAGCGAATTCCCGACGTTTCTTTATTTTATCTTCCCGAAAAAAAAATAAAAGGGAATATAAAAATTTGTCGTTTTAGGGATATATTTAAAAGAAAGGGGAAAGCAATGCATGTGCTAGGATATGATTTCTGTGCGAATTCTTAGCGGAAATGGAGTGAAAGACAAAGAAACCGGAACAAACAAACAAAAGATAACCCCGGGGACAGTAAACAATTGAATGGATATCGGACTCTCATCGATAGTCGCAAGGGGTTTGACATTACATTGTTTCTTGCACCATTATTTTGATTGTTTTCCCACGTTTCAACGATTATGCTTTGATTTATATTTTAAAATTATTTTTTAAATAATAATTAACTTGAGGTTGTTTTGTTTTTAAATTGAGTTTAGAAAAATTTAGATTGGCGAAGCTAAGCTGGGACTGGAAACTGGGCATTTAGGGATGCGCTCCAATGAGGAGTTCTGAAGCTTATTGGGCAGCCTTTAATCACCAGTGCGATCAAGTCACTCTGACTTCATTGGGAGAGGTAGCAAGACGCTTCCTTCCCGCAAATTCAGGAAGTGGTCACAGGATGATGATGGAAGAAGAAGAAGAAGAAGAAGCTGAAAACGTTGAAGACTTTCAGAATCTTATAGAAGCTCTGGCTAAATCAAATCTTCAAAACATTGGCCTCATATTAAGCAATTCAACCAAAACTGAGTCTGCAGTCAACCCGAGGAGTATGCTCGTCTGAGATCAAAAAACTGAGCGACTATCCGATTTTAAATATTTGAGGGCATGGCTGACCCGACCCAAGCCTTAATTTTGAAAATTAAATGCTTTAAGTCTTTCATTTTAAGATTCATTTAAGGAATTCTTAAGTAATAAATTGTGGCTGTTTTTTGTCCGACTTTGAAGTACATGAATGACATAAAATTTAATTTGTCAACGGGTCCTTTAAACAAGACTGACATGTTCGTTTTTTTTAATCCCTTGTTTCTGATCATATGAATGAAAACATTAAGTGTTCTTTTCCGATTACTGGGTTTTTGTGTTACAAACGGAAAGCGAGTAAAAATGTCACCGCGTTTCTCAAGAAACAAAGGTCTGTATCAAGGAAAAAGTACTCTAAGCCTTTTTATCTGTATTATAAAGTGTGCTCGGATTTTTGCTAATTCAGTTTACAAGAGACGAAAAAAAAAAGGAGGAAGAAAAATAAATACAAAGAACAAGAGCAAAAAGGTTTAAACGATTCTCTGAAAATATTTTTCAATCCTCACGAGAAAACGAGCTCTGGAAGGCAGCCATTTCTCGGGAAATGTCTGATTAATCTGTCTTGTGTAATTACAAGGGAACGTGTCCGCTGGAGGAGGAACAAGATTCACGGAAGGCGAGATAAAAACAGATCTGGAAACAGGAAACAATGTACTGAGGGGGGAGCCGGAATCTCTATTAATGTCCTCGCCGCGACATAGATGTGTGTTACGGAATCTTTTGGACTTTATTTTCACATCTCTTCCCCCTAGCCATTTTATTTTCCCAAATGTCACGGAAAGTTTGAGTTTCTATCACTTTCTAGCTTCCTTATTTTCTTCAGTTTGCCTTTTAATTCAACTAGAAAAGATTCAGGGTCGGATTTGTTTGGCTGAGAAAATGGTTGTAGAAGTTTGAGAAGTTCGTTGAAGAAGAAAGCAGCTTTCGTGACTATTCCAGTAGTGATGTAATCTGAAGGTAGGGCGTAGGTCTTCGAGGTCTGATCAATGGCGGAATTTTAAGGGAGGGTTGAAAGTTCAGAATTCAGATCTGTGAGTGTGGTAGTGAATTTTTAAGTACACGGACATTTGAGCCCAAAAAAATTTTAACGTGGACAACTCAGCCCATCAGTGGTTGAGATCAGAAAGTCTAAGTACATCGGTCAATAGCTGCGATTGGAAAATTTTAGCTCATCAGTAACTCAGGGAGGAAATTCATGTGTAACATGTTGCGTAACATGTTGCATTTGGTATATTTCACAGGGAAACATGTTACGTAACATGTTCCTATGTAACATGTTTCAAAACATGTTACGTAACATGTTCCTATGTAACATGTTTCAAAACATGTTACGTAACATGTTCCGATGTAACATGTTTCAAAACATGTTACGTAACATGTTTCAGAACGTTACGTAACATGTTACCTTTTGAAATATGCTTCGTAACATGTTAAATCATGTTGCGCTCGTGAGGACAATGTTACAAGCTTTGCAAAACATGTTATGAGCCTTACGAAGAATGTTACGGCCCTTCAACACCATGTTACAGCCCTTCAACATTATGTTACGGCCCTCCAACATCATGTTACGACCCTTTTAGATAATGTTACGCTAGTGAACAAAATGATACAAGACTTGCAAAGTATGTTGCGGCCATGACATGCTTTACAGGGCTTGTAACATTTTGTTTCCCTGTGAAATATACCAAAGTTGCAGTCGGGACATCTAGCTCAACAGTAGTTGTGGTTAGCACATCAGAGCCATCAGCAGCGGCGACTGGGACATCTGAGCCCATCAGTAATTACAGTGGGAGCATCAGAGCCTGTCAATAGTTAAACTGGGACATGAGAACTTATGAATAGTTGTGATCGGGACTTCTGAGCTCTTGAATTGTGTCTATTGCGTCATTCAGGGTTATAAACAGTTACTAAAAGAAATTTTTGAGCCCATCGATCACAGTTAGTTCCAATACATCGAGCCTGCTAAATGGATCGCCTCAACCAATGAACGATACCCATAGTCTCATATCGATAAGTACTGGTCTCGAACAGCCCTAATGAACGGACATTGCTCAAAAAATATATGCACGTCATAAGGAACACATTAACGGACAAAAGAACGTACACGCCAGATTTTTCCTCAAAGTAAAGAGAAAATACACCGGTACATTCATACATTCAAGTAAATATATGCAAATCTAATGCGTAACAATGCATATAGAGCATAAATATTCTGAACGTATGCATACAAATATCTACATTATTTGTGAATAAGATATTTTGCCTTTTGAAGAAAAAAAAAATGGGAAGGCCGCATACTAGCTAACCCTGAAAAAAATCTAATTTATTTTTAACATGAAATGCTGGCCAGCATCCGAAACTATTGAGGATATAACTAAGGAAAAACGTCAGGAAGAGTCAGTAAAGATTTCTTAAAATAGAAAGTGTTAAAGATTTCGATCCTGAAATGGATTTAAATGTCGCCCCCGTCCAGAGGCGAAAGACCAGCATCCCTAAGACTGACGGAGCGTCTCATCCATTATGTATGAGTCCACCAACTCGAGGTCCAACGTAATGCGTTTCTCGCCACATTTTATTCCCTTATTCTCTTTTATAGTTTTCTTTTTCAATTTGTTACTGATTTCAAATTTCCTGATTTACAATTCGAATCCTTTTTATAACTGAGCTAAAGAAATATTTAAAACAAACGGGGGGAGAAAAAAAGCTTTCTATGGTTTATGGTTTTCTCTCCGGAATGAAGTTTATTAGATTCAGAAGGTGCGCAAGCTAAAATCAATCGAACAATTCCCGAAACAACAAGTTCAAATAGCTCTAAGCGGGTTTTGTGTATGAAATGAGTAAATGAAAACACTTACGCTTGGAATATTATCGTTAGTACAAATTCCTTCTTGCAATAATCTGTCCCGGATTTCCCACGCAAATATTGACGGACATTCACGTTTAAACTGAGATATTTTTGATACGACTTCGGTCGTCGCTACTCTAGGTTTCGAACCTCCTATCGCTCGAGGTCGAATCGAACCGGTTTCGTAGTACCTGAAAATAGAAAAAGGAAAAAATAGTTGTAGATTAAAATGATGTTTTCACCGGGTATAATTTCCCAAAACGGTTTTGCGATTGAGCTGGGAAAAACTGAAAAAACAATATCATAAAAATATCAGCTTTATCGAATTTATCACTCGTACGAGAATCCCTGCAATTCATTTTTGAAAAATAAACTATAAATATATTGGATTCATAATATTTTTTATTCGGATTGAAATGCGAGACGTTTTTATTGAGCAAGTTTATTGCCTTTTTCTATAAACAAACAACAAATGATTAATTGGTAATTTTCCATCAGCTCTTTTTGAACTTTTTCGGCATGATTGCATTATTTATTTACGATATGAAGCGTTTTTGTAAATGGAGCTTTTATTAGGGTTTCTTAAAGAATGGGCGGACGATGTGATTACTTTGAGCTTTTGTGATGTGAGATATAGATAAGCTGCATTAGTGAGGCTTTAAAAAATTTCTGAAAATTGTAGAAACGAAGAATTGTATGTTTTGACCCCATGTTGGGAGCCAAAATTTAGGCCGAGCTTGACGTTGGTGCTCTCTGACGGTTCGTAACCAATAAACAGGGCCCAAAACTGTCTGTGAAAGACTAGGAAGCCAAAAACAAGAAATGGCGGTTGATGATCTTGGCCTCAACATCTGATATTTATTGCCTGCTATTTTAAAACAAACTTGATTTGGCCCTTAAAGTGAGTAAAGAACGTTCTTTACCGAAATAATTGGTGAGTTTTGAATAATTGAAGTTTGCTGCTTCCAATCTTCAAGTTCTTCATGTTGATGGATATGTCTTCCTCCAGGCATCTTGAAAAAATTAGAAAATTACGAGCATTGTTTTCTATGATCTCTTGATTTCTCTCTTTGTCAGTTCGGGCCTAAAAATTTCTTAAGTTCTTGATTGCTATTACTCCTAATAGATCTAAGTCATGAGAAAGTATTCAACTTACCGTCCTAAAATTTTAGATACACAGCCATTTGAGACTTGGAGAATCCTCGAAATATCACAAGGTCTAGCCCCTGAATGGGCTAATTCGACAATCTTCTGCCTCGTTGAGTCAGGGAGCGGCCTGCCCCCGACGAAGACGCCCCCCAGCTGGTTCACACCACTGTGTCCTGCATCGAAATACGAAACTAAAAACAATGAATTTGTCTACACATTTTTTTAACAATGGCAGGTTTATACTTTGAGAGTCGGGAGCGATTTTTTTTTGCCTAGATTAATTTGTAGGATTATATCTTGGTGTCAGATCTTAATATTGTGGAACAACTTCTTAAACGATCGAATATCTTAGTCGGATCGAGGGGATATTAAAATTGAAATGATTTATCGGTATTGACGTTTGGTACCGGGCGTAATTTGATATGATTCTTGTAAAACTTGTTCAATATTCGATCTTTTTTTTTTTGCTGATGTAGATTTTTTACCCCACACATACGATTTTTTTCTTTTTTTAAAAAAAATTGTCAGCGTTAAAAAAGTCAATCGCTAATGATTTCGGGATTAATCGTGGGAAAAGGAATTTGAAAAGCGGTACCGAAGGGAAAAAGGTACATATGACAAAGGTAGCCAAGGTCCAGTTACTACAAATGAATGAATTATTATTTGACATGTGAACAACCCAACACACTTGAAAGGCATTGTGTAGGAATAGCGACAAAGTGAACAATGTGGTTTATACATCCCATACAAATTCAATTACAAAAATAAGATCTTTTTCTTCTTATTTTTCCGAACGAACGCGAGAATGACAATATAATAATGATAATAAATATCTGGGGACCTGTACCGATGATAGAGAGAAGCAGGAAAAAGAGGAAAATTTTTTTTCCTTTTTTTATGTTTCCTCCCATTTTACGGGAGAAATGAAATTAGAGGAATTTTTTGATTCCGGATTTTTTTCCTTTTAGTAGTTTTTTTATAAAAATATTTGAGAAGTATGTGGAATATTTCGTAGGCGTTTCAGTAAATGCATAAGAACGTAGAAGGATATGATAAAGTGATAAAGTGACTACGAGGTAGTCAGTAATTTTATAAGTGACGAAAAATTAGTTGGTGGGTCGTTAAAGGATAAAAGTTCTGTTTGTTGGAGCATATTTTTTTTTATAAAATTATGATCGATGAAAAATTTTGGCTGGAGTGCGTCAAAACCATAAGGGAATGAGTCCACAAAAGGAACTAGAAAAGTGGTAGCTAAGAATCTCGGGGGACAGTTTGAATTAAATTCAAAGTTTCTTGTTTGTAGAGCGGTCTCGAAAGTAATAATCCCAAGAAAAATTGCTTATACTTCATCGCAGAGACAACAAACGAAGAAGAACAATATGGACGATATTTGGCCAAT
Organism: Liposcelis brunnea; assembly: GCA_023512825.1. Taxonomy (NCBI): domain Eukaryota; kingdom Metazoa; phylum Arthropoda; class Insecta; order Psocodea; family Liposcelididae; genus Liposcelis; species Liposcelis brunnea. The sequence continues at coordinate 7,131,330 of CM042065.1, read as the reverse complement.
GTCAGCAATATTTCAACCTTGGATCAGTTTTAGTTTTCTTCGAGTCTCTGGCGTGATTGTATTTAGGTCTTCTTTGGTCTTTTAAAAGCTTTTGAGTCTAGAGTACCATGGTTTTCCTTCTTCTGAGCGACTTTTGTTAGAAGAAAGGTAGGATTTCAGGATTTGTGAAGCCTGTAAAGACTTGAAGCAAGAAACAAGCTAGAATAATCGCGTCAAGTTTGAGAGTTGACCCGTGCAGTGCTTTTCCCGTCCACCCAGTGCTAAAGACATGCGGGCGATCAAAGGAGCTGCCAATAAATGCAAGAATGTAACACATCAATACAATTGTTAAATCTATTACGACCCAAAGGAATATTACACATGTCCGACATTGTCCAATTGTCATATTAAAATGTTCAGGTTTCGTGGTTCTTTATAATTGTTACAAATATTTGTAACAAACAACTTTAAACGATTTTGTTGTCTCGAATTTTTGGTTGAAAAAAAATTTTACTTGACAAATTGGAGCCCAGAGTAATTAATAATTGTCGCCTGGCTTGGAAGAGTGGTGTCTCTCTTAACAGCCATGATCAAATAGTGAAATCACCAAAAAAACTGCAGGTGTTGGTTGAAGTTATATTTAATTTTTACCACCACTTCCTCAGCTCCGAGGACCAAAACTTTTAATGGCAGGGAAAGCTGTTTGTTGCACCTTCCCCATTTTGAGCCACAGTGTACAAGTTACAAAATTTTGATACTTGCTGTTGACAGATTCGAACACCGATTTCTGGTATTTGAGGAAGCAGTTGGACATTTAGATTAGAAGCTGAAGTATTCAAGGGTTTCAATCCAGACTCAAGAGATGATGCAACAGATGTTTTTATAATACCGTAACCAGGTCGCGCGACAGTTTTTGATCAAACAATAAAAAAACGAGTAGGGTGTCTTTCCTCTTTTAAGTTCAAGTGTCAGGAAAAACTGGGCGTTTCTGTAATCAAAAGACGGTCATGACATTTCAAAAAATTTTTTTTCTTCCTTCAAGTACGAATTTTTTCTGTTCGGGAATTTATGAATGAGAAAAATGAATATGGGAGGCAACCGAAAATAATTTCATCAAATTGAAAGTTGAATGGTAACAATAGGAAAAATATTCTCTTCGGTACTCTTTGTATAAGTGATACTTTTTGATATTTGGCGATATTCTTCAACAACTAATAACCGTATCAATGATGGTACCTTTCGAAGCAAGGTTTGTAGGCGGGTTTTTACTCCACACTAAATCAAACTTTTTCAAAAGAATATTTTTCCCTTCTTCTTTTTTTTTGTAAACTTATGCACACCTGTTATTACAATGCATATATGTCCAGATTTTTTTCCCTTTTGGCTTCTTTGTAAGAAATATTATGCCGGTCTGCGGCAAAGGTGATTAGATCGTAAACATCTATGTGTATTGGTAAGCCGGGTTCGATTATTTGAGTAAATAAAAATATTTGAACGATGCACGTGGAGTATATATTGATACAAATTATAATTATTCGAAATTGTAAATATTTCATTCATAATTTTTTTTAAAAAAAATCGCAAAAGGCCTCGCGCTTTTTGTTTAAATGTTTACACTAGGATTTCTTTTTTTTATTTCGTTTAAAGCATCCGACCGAAAAGCAATCCCTTAGTTTAAAAGCCCTCCCTCTTTAAAAAAGAAAGAGCGCATAATGCTCGGAGATGGTTACAGAAGATATATTCATTTAAAAACACCAATGGCCTGATATCAATCTAAATCTGTTGGCAGTAAATAAAAAGAATTTCTTCTGATGTGTATTTATTCGTCCCCTAAGCAATTTTGTTTGAGTCAATTGAGTCGAGCCTCAGGGGGATGATTTCACGCACCCTGTACACAGTCGTACACCCTTTAAGCTATCATTAGAGTCTTATTTGTGAAACACCTTTGTTACCAAGTACTTGCAACTGTCAAAATATCACATTCTCAAGCTGCTATGATTGATAAAACGGCTACTTAGAACTTTTATAAAAGTTGATGGAGTCTTAAGTGGGTCGTAAGTGGCTTGCAGGAAAGATGTTTCGGGTTTTTGTTGCAGTTTGGAGAGTTATGCCCAGCAGGGTGCTGCATAATTATGAATTGTTGTAGTGCTAATAGCCACAAAATGTTTTGGAATTTGTATTAAGATTTAAAAGGTAATCACGAGTTAAGAAAAATTTGGAGAAGCTTTAAAGCAACCCAAAGTTTTCAGTAAACGAGTCTTTTGCTGAACACTGTACAGAGGGTGTGACGTTTGGCAATTTATCAGCTGAATCTAAGACAATATTTTTTGATTAACAAAAAGTTGTACAGGCTATTTCAATTACTTATCTCCGAGATCAAATCCTTTTTTTTTTTTTAATACATCCTAATGACGAATGGAATAATGCTTTCAATAGTTTTATATTTAGCGATATGAAGTTTTTTTCTACTTGTCACGCTGAGCGAAATGAAAGACTACCTGTCGCGGCATCAGCCATGTAAGCAAAGCTGCGCAGTGGCAAAAGAACACAATCACTCAGCGGGGTGTGCTTTCTTTCTTAGGAAATTGAAAAGATCAAGCACCCCTCTATAGTCTTGCAGTCAATAAATTCCAGATATTGACTCCCGTGTTCCGGAGGCCAAGTGATTCACTCTTCCTCATTCTCATGGATTAAAAAATTCACGGAGCTATTATATGAATTCCCGAGATATTGTTTTTAATTTTTTTTTTCTTTTTTCGAGCGAAAAGCAAACGGGTTTTTGCGTTTGGTGGAAAGGAAAAAGAAGAAATACGAAAAAAATCGCATGTACTAATGACAAGACAAACCTAAGCATCACTGAATATTCCTCATGTTTTCTACTTCGTTAGACATCTTCACTAAACGTCAATATTGATTTCGATTTCATGTCCTAATTTTGAATTCTGCCCCTTTTTTTCTTTTTTTTTTCTCTTCCTCCCATCGATTCTCTTTGTCCTTCGTTTTAATAATTTTTTCTCTTTCTTTTTATTTTTTTTAAAAAGAGTAATAATAGATGATAGAGCTTTTTTTTATCTTTTTAGGAAAAAACGATTCATAGTTTGAAGAAGTGCGATACGTTGGAAAAGCTGGACCTGCCGGCGCAATGTAACATTGAACTTGGGCTGGATTTGATGTATTTGCTGTCACGCGCGCAGATTGAAGTTTTCAAAGCCTTGGTAAGTTGAATTTCTGGCCTTAAGCCACCGGATAGGCCAGGCATTTTTTTAGAACTTAAATTCAAGGTGAGTGGCTTGTAAATAAATGACTCAAAAATGTCATGCAGCATCCCCCAAATTATAGCTAGAGAGAGAGTCCGGAAAGGTTGACTCGGGAGTAGTAGATGTAGGCCTTGCGCATAAAGTAAAAGTGTAGCTAGGTCCCAAAAGCGTTGGCACGATGACATTAAAAAAGTGACTTGATCTTAAAAGGAGACGGGGTGAGAAAAGAAAGGACGGCAAAGTTTGAGAGAGACCTGCGTCTCAAGCGTCTCTGATAATGATAAAAACTATAAGAATGAGACATATTATCATGTACATGAAAGTGATCATCATCATCATTTGGATACACATTCTGGAGACCTTATTTTAATTAATTTCTTGCTGAAATTTGTGACAAATTTAACAAAACATTTGTTTGATGGTGCCTTAAAGTTAAGTATTATTATAGATGCGAACCTTGCAACATGCAAGCTGTAGTTACTCATGCATTGCAGTTTGTCTATACTTTTTCATTTTTGACCAGAGTGGGGGTAATGGGTGGGCCATGTGGCCAGGCAAGACCTGCTGTGGCATTATCACAGCGGAGGCCACGACTAACAACAAGAAGCAGAGGAAGATCTCAGAAATGGTGGCAGCATCATGGAACTGGCTGTGAAGAATGGAAAACTGAACGGCATGAAAAAGATAAGAAGGGGCCTATGTTCAGAATTGGATGCAAAACGACTGAAGAAGAAGATGGTGGCGGCGATGATGATGCATTTTAATGGATTTTATCAAAAACCACGATTTTTTAAATTATTTCCACCGCTCTAGTTATTAAAACTTTTCCTGCATTACAAGTTGTGGAGCAAGATTTCGATAATATTTCCATCAATTCTTCAAACGATGGCCAAGTTAAGTAAATTCAATCGTCGATAGTCCCTAAAAATTATTTTCTTAGATATTATTTAGGCCTTTGGCAAGAATAGCGGCAAAAAAATTGATTTTTTTCCAATATGTCCCTTTAATCTTCTGCGTCCATTTTTCCCATTAAGAAAACTGCATTATCACAATATTTTTTTCATCATCTCTTAATCATTTCCCCCTTTTCCTTATCAGTGCAACATTTCCTTCCCCATTTTAAATTATTTCCATATCGCTTGTAACACGAGATGACAGTTTTATAATCATCATACAAAGTTGAAAATCATTTTCCTCTATTAACGTTAAAGGATTCCGCATCGGAAGTCACGATACGGAGAAAACGAATGCCTAGGTGAGTTCCCCATATCGGGAAAAGAAAATATCACAAAGCAAAGTCGGGAAAGTTGAAAGTCGGAGGAAAACGTTAGGACAGAAGGACAATCGCGACATGGTCCATTAACCACGACCAGATGACTGATACTGAAAACTGTCAGCAAGTCACGTGACTAGCAGCATGGTCACGTGCTTCTTTCTTTTCCTCAGACTTATACAAATGTACTGGTTGTTGCTCTTCCCTTCGATCAAACGATCAATTCTGAACAACTAAGATAAGCACGTTTTCCTTTTTTTTTTTCTTATTTTCTTTTTCGTCGCCTTTCAACAAAATATTATCCCGGGAAAAACTCTAAAAAGCTTCTAATAATAATTCTCGGCTATAAATAAAATTAATAACCGCCACGCTCTTCGTTATATACCGATATGCCATTAGCAACAGTGGCAGTGAAAGTAAAAGTCGAAGGAGAAATGAGAGGAAAAAAAAACAGTAAACAAGAAAATAAAAACGAGTTTACGACAAACATTTATAAACGAAACATATTCGGCACCGAAAATAAAATAGCCAAGTTAAAAGCTAAACGTGGGGGAATGAGACGTTCAAGACGCACGACAAAGAAACAGCGGAGCTGGATGACAGTATAATTAGATGTCGATCGTAAGCTAAACGTATGTGGTGACAGGGAGATAATGAAGACGACACAAAGGGTGAGAATGTATTCAATTCGTGGCGTCATATCGGAACTATTTACCCCTTTTATCAACCCCCTCTTCCCCTCTTCTTTCTTCGTCCCAATACACAACAGTGACAACACTGTTTCCTCTTCATTGTTGATGTCAGCAAAACGACAGCTTTTCTATTTAAATTGGAATATTTAAAAAAAAATATGGGAGACTCTGTTGAAATTTTGTAAGGAAAAGTTTAGGATTGAAATTACCTTTATGGGGCATGTCATCTGGAGTTGTTATAGCTGTGGGCCATGGTGATGTTGTCGATCCAAGTTGTTGTCCAGGCAGTAATGAAACTGGGGGCGCTGGCCCCAAAATTCCTTGTAACATTCAGCCTGGAACAAGAAAAAAAAACGAACGTGTTAATTGGAGGATAACGTTGGGGAGTTTGTAATATCGAAGATGGTCGATATAACCGCCGCCGCTGAATTCATTGAGTGGAACATAAAACCAGTTGTTTTGACTTTGTACGTCAGCACACTAATTAACCTGATTGTTACAGGCTCCGTTTAACTTTTAATAATGTGTTTTAATTGTTTGTACAAATGTCTTTTACTCTTTTATTTCAATATGCAAGTCTATACGTTTGTCAAGGTGAATGAAAGGTAGCGTGGAGGGCTTTTATTGAAATAATAACTAAGTGTTTGAATTGTTGGAGATTTAAAAATTATAGATGTTGGAAGAAATTACATTTTAGGAATTTTTGATTTTTTAAAGAATGATTTATAAATTTGAATTCGAATGAGTGGAATCAGTCAAAAATTTTGAGCTTAGGGTATAGAAGTTTGGCTTTTTTGGGAAGTATCAAGCTTGATGCAGGTTGCAGAGCACAAGGGCAAGACCTGACAATATATTTAAGATCTAGCTAGACCATTTTGAGATTAAACCGTCATTTTACAGGTTGGGTGAGGTTTGCGGAATGGTTTTCTGGTACTTTGAGGAAAGCCTTCTTTCCAGCCGTGCGGTTGCTTGAAGAAAATCTTTGTTTAGTTGGTTTGTGCGCTTCGAGTTGACACAATTACATGGGACCTACTGTTTAACACAAGTTTCGAACGGTTCAGTAGATAGGTTTTACAAGGCAAGTTACCACCTTCTGGTCTTCCAAGGGGGGAGGGCTAGTTTTAGCGGCAACACATTAATCGCTTTAGGGGATTATCAAAATTTGAAAATAAATTCACGTGGCACGCAGTGCGCAGATGACAATTGTGAGAGGTGAAGTTCGGTCGGAAAAAATTCAATCCGAGATTGGATTCGACGTCTAGACCCCCCGAGTTTGAGTCGGGTACGATAACCACTGGGTCACGAGGCTGAAGAAAGTCGGTCGGGATCAAGTCATTAAGAGTACATCCCGATTCTGGAACGTTTCAGGGATTTTTCTTAGGTTAATTGCCGTCTAAGTGGCAAAGCTAAGTGGCAATTGGGAAGTCATGTTGCCAGGGAGGATCCGGATAGGTGGAGACCTCGAGCGTCGAAAAGAGGCCACAAAAGAGATGGTACGACGACATTAAGAGGGTGGCATTACTTAAATGGTTGCAAAGAGCCCAAGACAAGGAAGTGTGGCAAATGTTGAGATCTTCGTTTAAGACAACATATGTTCCTTGTTTTAAATCGTGTTGTCGCCGACACTACTTTATTGTGCTTTCTTCTTGAATCACCCGGGAAGAAAAAAAATATACTCGTTATAACAAAATTGCGAAACCTATATAAACATTTATACGACTTATACCCAGATTGGGGCTATACCGCCTTATAAGCAATACTAAATCGTATATTATAAGTCATTTTTTTCATAAAATTTTTTTCATAAAAAAAAATTTTTTATAAAAAAATCTAACCATTTGTGCTACAAAATCTTATTTACAGTATACGATTTTTGCGTCTTTTTTATACTAGGGTATAGTCTCAATTTCAATATAACATGGTATACTTTTCTTTTTCCCCGGGCAGTTTTTATAAAACTAAAGAATTAAACACGAATATATTTTATATATTTGATTTTTTTCTAAATATTCCCCATAAGCAAAAAAATCGAAACATTTTATCATCAAAAACACGACTAGGAGGACTGATTTTAAAGTAAGATAAGTTGGCAGACTTACAACAAATCTCATAAGTTTTCAGCAAGCCCTGTTCACATATAATTTAAAAACTTACACCTCGCAAAAATATATTCACCTCTTCAATTTTTTCCATAGGGATTAAATTTAGCCGAAAAAAATTTGTAAAGGGACCCCATGCGAACAGCGGTTACATACCTTGTTGAAGGGGATATTACATTTTCCTCGATATTGTAAATCCGCAAAATAGGGAAGAGAGGAAAAAGGGAAGGCCAGGGTGTTACGGTCATTCGTAATGCATGTTGAACCATCTTAATCCCTATTGTATCTCGACGCCTTTCTATCCTCTTCGTCACTACACCTCAATTACAAATTTATAATAATGGAGATCTTGTTCAGGGATTACTATTTAAACGAATTTTCGTCTCGTTTTCTCCATTTTAGTTTTAATTAAAATTCTCCTTTAGGATTTTTAGTATTTTATTTATTACAAAAAAAAATACATTTGGGCCAATCGGGCTCTTGGGAAGTCAAGAGCGTATCGCAAACAAAAACCACTTGACGACCCATAATCATAAACTCGAGGAGTTTATTGTTGGCATTCAACGACATTTTTCTCCTGAGGGAAATGGGAAAAGTTGAAAATAGCAAAAGAGGTGTATAGGTTACAACTTGTAAGGCCATCTATGGGTTTTATTGTGATCGTAAGTGGAAGCACTTGAAATACTTCCGTAGAATATTTTAACGGCTCCACGAAAATTTTCAAAATTTTTTTTTGTAAATTGCCAGCTGAAGCCATTTTTTTTTTAGAAGTGTCGTTTACGTAATGACAACCCTTAAATGTTATTAATTATAAACCATGTCAAAAAATTGAAGGTCGTAAACTCTCTTTTGCTATAGAAATATTAACCAATAATAAAATAGGGTGCAATTTTCCAACCCCTGTCCTTAATGAAAGACTTCCCCTGAGTCGATCATCACGTTGCAACATCCGATTATCATCCCTTAAAATCATCCCTCCCGGGTCCGTTTAAAAAGGGATGATTTAAGCTTTTTAAATCGGTCTTAATATCACAAATACAACAAATTTCAATATTGCTCTCTCGCAGCTATTTGCATGTATGTCATTTAACTTTGATTTACTAAATGGACAGAGAAGTGGTTGTTAGTTTGAACTGTAATTTTTTTTTTCCTTTTTGATTTATATTTTTGGTTTTCGATTGATATAATAATTGTCAGGATCAAGAATTAATTTTGAGTAATGTTGAATGTTTAAGAGTGAGTTTTCATTCCGTTTGTGTAATGGGGCTTAAGCTATTAAATCGAGTAAGTTGCCCAAAAATTATCACTGTGAAAATTATGTGAAGTTGGTTGAGTTTATTAGAAACCCCGAATCTACAATATTTTGCTCATGCACTACGGAATGAGAAATGGCGTCTCGTGTGACTATTTTTGGGAGACATATTGAGGGTAGTACAAGTTCAGCGGATGGAAAATTTGCTAAAATTTCTACAGGAGCTTTGAATTTTAAGAAAAATGTCTTTCCAGGTCAAAAGTAACATTATTTTAAGTCTGTGCTTAAAATAATGGGCATTAGTTTGTTAGCTTGTGAAAATTTTTGATTTTCGGAAGTTTTTTTCAGGGCTGAAATACCCGCTAGGCCATATCTAGAGCGGAAATTTTTTGAGTTTTTACTGTATATGAAAAACAAATAAAAGTGACCGAAGAAAAAAATTATTTGTTGCTTTGGATTTTAAAAATGGATCTTGTTTTGTAAAATACGACTTCAGGGAATAAGTAAAGGTAGTGCGCATTTTCTCTTTAAACGGATCTGGTTTTTTTTTAAGTTGTTAGAAGAATTAGAGTTTTGTTTATGGATATGTTTTGAAAATTTCGAGAAATAAAGGTTTTTAGTGAATTCGAGGGCCAGAGAAGACCAGGCAGACAGAAAACCTCGTGGCTGAGGAATTTTAAGGGTCTGGTATGGATTAGATTCCCAAGTTCCTGTTTCAATCCTGAATTCCATTATTTTTTAAAATACTGAAAAACGGAAATTTAGGGATTTCCTTGGGGAAACGATATCCTAACCATAAAGTAACAGCTTTGCAGATAATTTGTTAAGTCTGTGGTCATGCGAAAGAAATTTCGCAAAAGTTTAATTAACAATCCCAAAATAATCTCGATTTCATTACATAATTTCTCCTTTTTAAAAATTTTATCAATTTATTTCCCAGAATTTTTTAACGTTATCAACATCAAACCCGATTTAATTTTTAAAATCTTTTAACATACAATTTGCTTAAGACTGGCGCCATTTACTTTTTATAAAAAAATAATCTCTTTAAGGATAATTGTATTACCACCCGCCGCCACCCACAACTTAAGTTTTAATTCTACAATCCGTGTAGCTTTTGTTGAAAGTTTGTGTTCAAATTTATATATTTGTCATGCACCAAGCCCGGATTCTGTACAGTTCGCAGACTATTACAAATCTCTAAAATGGCGTTAGCACTTGTTTCCATACACCTTAAAATAAATCAAACTAAATTGTAATTTACTGCGGATTGAGCCAAATAAACTAAAAAAACATCATAAAGTCTTGACATTCAATTATCACTTTGATTGCTGAACGCTCCACTAAAAATATTAAAAATATTTGATTTCAATATCAAATCAACCGATAAATAATTCAATTCTACGCTCAACATAGCATCTAATCGGAGTAAAAGAAAAAGAGTTAAAAAACAAAATGTCTCTTTTGTGTCTATTCATATAATTTCACGGTATCTGGTTCCTCCTTATTCATTTTATACCTATTACTTTATTAAAACATCTACCGAAGTCTTTTATCGCCCCTTAGCCGCGCGTTTATATTTCTTCTTAAATTTTAAAGTTATTTTTAAAAAAATCATAAAAGATTTAATTGCAAAAAAATCAAAGGGAAGGAAAAACAAATAAAATGCATATTGCAATTTTTCATATAGCAATCAATCAATCCGTTTCGTTTAAATTTTTTAAAAGTGAGCTAAAAATTCTGGCGAACGATAATTTTTTTTTTTTTCAAACTTTCAACCGAAATCATCATTTTTATTCAGCGAATTCAAAAGGTTCTGAATAAATAAACGACTCACAGTTCATTATGAAATAACGAGGCTCCCGACAGGTAGCGAAAGGGAAAAATAAATTTTCCTTTTTTATAATAAAAATGAGCATCGCGAATTAAATCCTCTTTTATTCAGTTATGTTTTTAGATAACAGAACTATGAAAATTATTTTTAGTCGAAAGCCAGGACTTAAGGCTTAGTTATTAAATTTTTTCTGTTACCCGGTTATTTTCAGTCGGGATGAGGTTTTCCTCGAAGGATGAGCAATGAAAAGCCATGACATCCGGAGAAAATGAATGAATAATTAAATTACTAAAAGTTTTTACTCCGAGATGAGAGATATATGGTTAAATTATCTCAGCCGTCGCTTAAATTTAGTCCGACAAAATGTTTTAAAAAAAACTTACAGAGAAATATTAATTCCTATGGTGAAAAATTGTCGGGAATGAATTTTTATCCTTGCAAAAGAAATAAAGGACACTTTTTCCTCACCCCGCAAGTCATATATAAAATGATAAGAGGTACCGATTGAGAACCGAGACCGAAAATCACGCGGAAAAACGAAATGAAAACAAATGCAACTATTTTAATTATATCGTATCCCAAGGTTTGGGTAACCGATAACATGCCACGATTCGAACTAAGAGAGTTACAAACAGCAATGGGATGGAAACACTCTAACCTCCCTGCCCCGATTTCCCCTCTCCCATTATTACAGCGAATTATTCTTCCACCCCTTGAGGATTTTCATTTGCTAAACATAAGCGTTTGGATAATTTTGTACAACGAATTTTTTTTTTCTCCAAAATATGGATATTATCGTTGCACTTGAGAATTTTTAAATTTTTAATTATTTAATTATCGCTTTAAATGCCGATATTAATTTTTTTCGGAGTGTCCATGAACATGCTCAAAATTTTGCCGGTTATACTTAAGCTGCGCAGTCGCCTAAGCTTGCCCATGTTTTTCATTATTCGCAATTTTCCGGATATTTTGAAAATTTGGCCAATATCTATATTATTTCCCTTAATTTTTAAATTTTTGGCCATTAAATTTCTTATTTTTTAATCTTGAAAAAAAAAGAAAACAGTCAAGTTAACAACTTTCAACGGATGTCAAAACCGTTTTATATTGTTATTATATTAAACCAATCAGAAAGGAGAGTAAAGCGGTTTCGACCAATCAGAGTGAAGATTTTTAAAATATCAAGATAGAAATAGTGGGGATAAAATGATATAAAATACATTGATTCTTCGCCTCCCTCCTGGATCGTTAGTAGCCCGTTTAGCGAATCCCCTTTGCATCCCCGTTTTGCTTTTATATAATACGAAACGCTTGAAAAGTTTTTTATTGTAATTTTAAAGCGTGATCCTGCGTATTTTAACAGTTCGAAAAGTCTTTTTACGTTTCATTTCGTCCTGTCTGAATGCTCATTCGTGTGGAAGGGTGGCGAGAGGGCGTTGTTGTGAATGGCGGATATAGTTCCCATTTTGCCCGCTTGGAGTGTTTTATTCAGTTGGGTCCAGTTGTTATCAGATCTTCAGCTACAGCATATAAATATATAATCTTTCCCTGGTAAATTTTTTTACGAAAATTTTTTCTTGACCTAATATTTGTTTGCATACTGACCGATAAAATTATCGAAATGAAGTCAGCATGCTAAAAAAAAGTATTTAATATCCTCCCTCAATGTTGCCACCCTTGATGAATCATTGAAAGAGTATATGTAACGGATTGGGGGCAGTCAGCCGTTTTTTAATGCGTATGCATGCGTTTGTAATTTTTCGCCTTTTTTATGAGATTGCAATTTTCTTTAGTTCGAAGTGCTGATAAAAAATCCTGGTAGTAGCCCATTTTTTTTTTTTTTTTAATGACACGGAGGAAAACAGTTTACAAGAGGAAAGCTCATTTTAAATATGCCCCCACCTCCTTAGTCTTGTTGCAATCTGACTTGACACAAGGGAAACTATTCATTCAACCGTTCATAACAGCTTATGTCATTTTTATCCTTCGGTTTTGTTAAAAGTTCAGTGTGAAAGTTGGCTTGTCTGAACTTTTTTAAAAGGAGCTGATTAGATGAAAATATTCCACATAATGATATTTGCTACAATAGTAAATACCTGCTCTAATGATACAAACACCTGCAGCTGTGTAATGTATTTAATACTAAGGGTGGGTTGATCTCATAGATCAAAGAAATACATCTTGACCTAAAAATTTGGGACTGGCATGGCAAACATTCGGTGCTGTGATTCGTTCATTGGCCTCTTAAGGCGCAAATCGCTGATTGATGATGACCCATTTTAATCGTAATCTTAAGAGTCGTGGTCCGTCGGAGCGAGTTCTCCAGTCGAAAATTTCTGAACACTAGGATCGAGCTAGAATCCTGCACAGGTCAGAAATTTTCGACTTTAGCCGCATCGGCTGAAAAAAGAGTTAGAACCGAACTCGATGGGGCCACGCATTTTTCAACCTGATCCCTCTCTCTTTTTCTTCTTTTATCGGTGCGTGACACAAACTGAAGTCCTACCTCCGCATCACAGACAATCATCCATCTTGTCCAATTCTGCACCAGTGAGGCACTCTTAATCGACTTTAGCTCATCTATTATTGTTCTATTGTCTCCTAGGGCGACCTAGAGGATGTGGGCCATTGGAACCAAATGTGACCCAGATTCCAGAAATCGAGCGACGGATGCCACTTTTGTCTTCTGCTTTAACTTGTCCTAAACATTAATAATTTTTTAGTGCAAATTACTTTCTTTACTTGATAAAATCTTTTTTTTTTCCCCGCGTTATTATAAAAATAGTATTAATTAAACCCATGAGTCATGTGGTAGTGTTGGTAATAGTATCGAGTAAAATGACTTGGAGTGGAAGTAACACGACTGGTGTACAATGGGGTGACTTGTTAGCCTCGGCTTTAAAAAAAAAAGGGAAACGGTTTTCCTTTTTTGTTTCCCTTTATCGGGGTTAAATATTTTCTCATTTACTTCTTTAGCTGAGATAATTTTTTTTTTAGGAAAAAGAAAAGGAAGAAAATTATTCTTCTTGTTGAAATCGAAAGTCAAAACAAAAACGGGGGAAAACAAAAGGTGAGATTTTCACGATTACAGCGCCTCTCCTGAGATATTGAGGTAACTAAAAGGAAACCCCGGAGGAGTCGGTTGAAAGTTTACTCAATCGGGAAATAGGATTCCCATTCATTATCCTTTCGATGAGGGTGTTTTGGGGTTGGGAAGTGGCATTTTCTACTCATCTTACGTCTTCCTTGATAGTCGTTTACACGACCGATAAGTTAGGTTCACGCATTGCATTAAAGGAAGTTGAGAAGTTTGCGTAATACGTTTTGATGCGATGAAAAGAATATCCTTTTTTTTGTGGTTGTTAAATGGCTCTGGTACAATGATCAAAATCGTAGTGAAATCTTTTTATTGTATTATAAATATTTTACTTACTTATTTTAGCCAACTTTATCATTAGAGAAATGTGACTACAGTGGCCGAAATCATTTTTTTGTGCACATAGATAAAGAAGAGCAACGACTGCACTGCTGTCATTTTTATTCATAAAAATAAGGCCACTAGATTAGGAAAGAGTTAAATAATATTATTATTCGTTAAATGGTCGAGAGTAGAGAGCCTGGAAGAAGAGAGTCGCCAAATCTGTATATCGAAATCCTGGCTGCTCGTTGGCTGTGACCGGAATCGTTTTCAACTGATTTCCGTTGATTGCTGGTGACGTCATACGTCTTCCTCTGATTGGTACTTAACTTTCGTTTGGTTGCAGCAAATCAAAAAGCAGCAATTCAGTTGGCGACTCTCGCCTTTTAGGCTCTGTAATCAAGAGTAGTGGTTGTGGAAACATAAACCGACTGCATTCGCGCATGCGCCGGTTGCTGAATAATAAAGGACAGCTGGATCAGACCGCACCTCATTGTCAGTGTAGTCGTTCCGAAATCATCTAAGTGATCGGTTGTTGGTTAGTTCTCGTTACAGTAACCCTCTCTTTATAACCATCTGAGCAGCTGACAGTATCGCTGGCAGTATCATTGGAATGCTCTTTATATTAACCCAAAGCAAAGCAAGTGAGGGTACTTGGACTATTTCTCTTTGGGCCTTGGCTTAAAGGGCCACCAAAGCCGATAAGAGAAAAATATAGAATACCATGGATACGATACAGTAAAAATTTTCTATTGTTGAGAATATTTACCTGAAAGACGTTTACAAAAAATCAAAGGGGCGGGCCCTGACTTGGGCAGAAACTTTTTAGTTCTTTTTAGCCGGTTAAATTTCCAAGTTTACTTTTACGTGAGTTTCGAATTTATTCTGACCGCTCTTATGTCGCCAGGTTGAGTTGAGATAATTGCACAAACTAAAATGTTAGCTTTGTATAATTTTTCTGATCTTGAAAATTGCGGACACTATTACATTCCTGTAAATCTGGTTCGATAACCAATCCGAGAAGCGCATGGCTTGTCACACCGAGTTGTTGGCATAGTGTCCAATGTAGATGGTTACCAATTTATCGTTCGTTATATAGTCTTACTTTGTTCGTCTTACTTTATTTGGCGTTTTTTATCGGTATTTATTTTTATAAAGATCTTACGCGGGATTACATGTTCGTTACTATGTTTCCGTTATCAGGGCTTCAGTTTTTTCTTAAAATTGTCCAATTCCAGAGAGCAGTAACTAAGTGAGTCATCTATTTATCAAAGCAATTAGAAATCAAATCATTCCATGCATAGTTTTGCTGTTCCATCTTTCTCGTGTTGGATTGGCAATCACCATTATTTCTTCAGGAGCATACAAATAAGACTTCTGATTCTCAAACAATTTAATTTTTGGGGTAATGTATAGAGTAACCAGGGAACATGGTTACCTTGGTTCTTTGGCGATTCCTAGAGACTTCTTCCAAATATCTGAAGACCAAAGTCCTTCTTGACAAGATAAGATATTTACTAGAGTTTTCCCAGAAATTTATGTGCTACCAGGTTAACGTTTTTGCCGGTTTTGCTTGGTTCTCTTATTCGAAACATTAATTTTTTATTTTGATCCGTACTAAATGTTTGTTACATGAAACCATTACCGGCTAATTTTCTAGGTAAATTTTCCAATTTTTTCAATTACAATGTTTACTTAAATTGTAGTAAATAATTGCGTTGATACGAAGAAATGTTTTCCGTTTTCTTTCCGGATAAAAATATTTAAAAAACCGCTATGAAAACATCTGAAATAGCAAAACGGGAAATTGAAATATCCCAACGCAGAGATTCCATGTGGGATATATAAATACGCGCTTGCCTCATTCACTCTAGGCGGGACTGGAGTCCAGGAATAGGCGTGGCATATACAGTATGTCACCTGGATCTTTTCCTAAACCACTCCTATTTTTAACAAACATTTCCAGGTTTTTAATACTTTTTTTTAAGATAGCCTTAATTTCATATCACGATTTACGTCCAAGATTTTCACGTCATTTATTTTCACATATGAAAGGAGTGCTGCAAAAAATAAAAGTCGGGCTTTTAATATATCTGGACATCTGTTTGAGAATCATTTATGTGTTTGTTGTTAGCTCAAACAATGCCATACATTTTAAGTCAATCTGTTATAACATCTTTCAACAACAAAAAAATATGTTTTTGTTCGCACAATCTAACAAGGGTGTTATAAGGTCGGTTCTCTTTTACGTTTTTCATATATTTATCAAAAACTACGACATCATTGTTATATTTTCCTCATAGATCTTGGCGGAATCTTTTCTGTTATTGTTGATGTTTGTATGCTGATGCCGGCGCTGTAAATGTGCTTGATATTGTAATTATTTTTTTTTGTGCTGGGTCAGAAATCGATCTCATCATTTCCGAAATATTTAAGGAATGTTGTATTGAAGGAAATTCGAATAAAGAGAATGGTGTTGCGAACATTTCTATGAGGTTAAATTTTGTAGCAGGGTAAAATTTAGATTTTTTTTCCTTGCCCAAATTTTTCTTGTTAAAAAACCGTCGAATTTTTTCATGGTAGAAAATTTAGATACAGAAAATCTAGAAATTTTTTCAAATTTTTCTGGTTGAAATTTTTTTTTTAAATTTTAGATTTGACAAAAAACTTTTAAAAAACTTTTATTTTTTTTTTTGCCAAAAGATTTTTTTAGATTTTTTTTTTTTGGCAAAAAGTGCCGACATTTTCTTTGGCATTCTCAATGCTAACCAAATTCCTTTCGCAATTTCTCATCATTTTTCCCATTAAACCAAATAAAAGACCTTAAAGGTTAAAAGTGTAAGAATGCACATGTCTAACATCAAATTCTTTTCCTTCCTATCAAAAACTGCAACAATCGTCATCATAAAAAGTCAACGAGTAAAATTAATACAAAAAAACTCGACAAGAAAAGATATTGGGAAAAGAATCAGGTGGTGCACGATTACATCACACAATAATTTTCACATTCGCTTTCAAGAAGAAGACTAGGAGGAGGAGAGGATCAATGACGGCTGTATTTTTGTTGCAAACACAAAAGTGTCATATTTGTTAATCAATAAAAGTACAAGTTAAACTCGGCAGGGTGTAAAAACTAATTTTTCATATTTTTTTTTTGTAAAAATAGGTAATAAAATGTTTGAGTATAAAAAAGGTTGTTGAGAGACGACATGAAAAGGCATTCACTACTGAAGAGTGCCTTGAATTCTTCAACAAGATCAAAGGTTGCGAATCCACCATTCAGTATTATTATATTAAATACTATACTACTACTATGTAGCGTTTTGTTGACTATGAGAAAAATATTCTTTTCTATTATTCTGTATCTCGTATGAGGAATGAATCTTCCATAAAATTAGAAGTTTCGATGGGTGAGTAACTTTGTCAGATTTTCAGCGATTCTTCTGGCTCAAGTATGATTGCGATTTTCATTGAAAGTTTGAATCTAGCTTTGCTAGTTTGAGGAATTTTGGACTATTGGAAGAGCATAGTTGAGGTTGTAATCGAGTTTTGAATCCTTGAGCACCGACCGAGAGTGAAAAGAAATCCAGAAGCTCAAAGCTTGTTCAAACTCAAATACTGCCATGTGCAGTCACTATGACAAAAACTCGCAAAATAATAATGGAGATAAATGTAATTTACTTCTATATGGTAAAATATTTCACATAAAGAAGTAAAGTGGCAACATCTCCTTTTCAAAAGGTTATTCAATAGGAATAGAGAAAATATGTATTCTATTGTCGAGTTATTTGTTAAATGACTATTTCCATAACAGAAGGGAACACAAAGCAATGACACGCAGTAATTTATAACTAAAATTGACCTTTAACACCGTTTAGGGGTGTCTTGCTTCTGTATAACAACCTCTTAAAATTTTACCTTATTTCTTCTTGTCGCATATTTGCATATTGCCTAATAAAAAAAATGGCGGAGATGTTTATCGGTTGTAATGTGCGAAAGCTCGCTTTGTGTCTGTTGTTCAGAGATTTCAATCCCCTTTTATTGATAACCATTGTATATCGCTCGTTAGCAGGATGGTTTACAATCGTCTCTGTTTTTACTTTGCGAATTTTGTAAATGAAGCACGAATGAATATAATTCGAAATGCATTTCTGCGTTAATGCACTGTCGGAAATGCACGTATAATGACACAGAGAATTAATTACAAAGCGAACAATTCATGTATACACCATTAAGATTGTGAGTAATATAATGGTTTTGCCCATCACGGTCCGTTACATTTTGCTGACTTATAATTCCAAATAAATATGCTGACATGATTCGCTGACCATTTTTTTTTCGTTATAATTTTCTTTTCTTTTTTTTTTAAAAAGTGAATTATGATGTTTGAGATATTGTTTGGATGGTACCTCTAAATTATGGAGAAATGTTGCTTGTAATTTATACCGCTTGCAGATTTCTAATTGTCCAGGATAATGTTATTTTATTTGGATGGATTGCCGTGAGGTAAGCTGCGACAAAAGGCTGTGAAAAGAGTAGTCGTTGATGCTACAAATGTCGTAGCCCAATTTGGCAAACGCAATGCCCATCCAAAGAAGCAAAGATTAAGATGTGCAGGAAAAGAGTTGACCAGTGCCTCAAGCAATACCTGCGCCTTCGCTGCAGCCGCATTGAAGGTCTTATCTCCGCTGCGGAGAGTGGATCCAAACATACGATTTGACGTAAGAGCCACCAAAAAATTACTGCACACTACTGACATAAGAGTGCCAAGGTGCCAATTTTTCGGCTATCAGGTCTTCAAGACCAGAAATGCCAACGATTTGACTCGCTGATCGCTAATGAGCTGTAGCTAAGTAGTTGGCGTTCTAGGTATTCTGCAACACTTACCATACATTTGCTTAGAAAGTTCAGCTTGAAGCTTTTCGTAACTCGAGAAAAATTTTGAATCCCAGTATTAAGTTTTTTTTTTAATGGCGTTCTGTTTACAATCCCCATATTTCGACGGAATAATTTTAACTCCTCTTCCGTAAAACCTCATTGAATAATAAAAATAAAGATGTAAAAATCAAATTGGGCCATTTTGTCGCGCACCGCATTATTCCTATTGAAACAGATTCGACACAAACGAGTGATATTTTGAACGTTCATTCACGATATAGAGGGGTTCTTAAACCTGAACGAATTCTTCTTTTCTAATTCCCACTTCTCTAGGGTTGTTATATTGATAATTATGTTATTATCATGTCAAGAGCTGATTTTTATTTTTAGGCGCGCCTCCACATAGTCTTTTGCTTGCACGTGTCAAAATCAACTCCAAATATTCCTTTTTTTTCGGTGCCAATAGTTCATTCCTAACCAAGAACCCTGGTATATCAGTTAACCAATTTCAAAGCTACAATACCTCGAATCCCACCTTAATTTACAAAAGCTTTGGTATAGAACAAAGCGGAATAGAACTAAAATAATGAATGCTCGATTTTTGGAATGCTAAATGAATTGTTTACACACTCCACTTACTCTCCAAAAAGTATAAAGATTACTTATAATACGCTTTTTAGATCTTAAGGTCGTTTGCACACAATCTTAAAATATTCCCCTTAAAAATCATATTTTTTCAGGTTTTCGCCAGAAAATGAAATTTTAAACTTCTAGCCTTGAATACCCGATTCAACCGCTGCTGACAGTATTCTAAACACAAAGATTACTTTTCTGTGAAACTTGAACTTTTTACGATTTGATGCAATCGGGATGAATAACACGATGGATTTAAAAAGTTTTCTAATTTTTCTATAGGGAATTGAATTTTTCACGGTCATTAGCTTTATCTTGTCCTATTACTTGGCAACCTTCTATTACAAAACAATCTTATGGGGAATTAAACATTCTTACTCTTTTTCTTTCTAACCTAAATCCGATTGTTTTGCTATTATTCATCTTCTCCTCCTTTTTTTCTCTTTTTTCCCTGAGTTTTCCACCAAATGATTTTATTCAACCCTTTTAGAATTAAAATAAGAATCCAATTTTTTTCCTTTTTCGTTTGGATTAGTCTACCTAGTATCTTTGAATTTTCCCGACGAGTACACCCAAGAAATTTTTTAAATCAGGTGCATTGCCCAATTACGCAACAAAAACTGAAGGTTCTTGTGGTTCCATCAAAAAATCTTGGAAGTAAAGCTGATTTAGCAGCTGTAAAACAAAACAAAAAAAAATCACGACTACTTTTCCGGGGAAAAGAAAAGAAGAAAAAAAAGGAAAAGTTTTTCAATAAATAGAAGATATCGGGCAAGTGTTTGTTTGCCCGTGAAATGAGATATGGGGAAGAGGGTGCAAACCATTCATCATTTGTAAAATAAGCGAGAAGTGCCGACACGCCCTGTGTTACGGTACATTATCGCTACAATAACACTCGGGATCGCTTCCCGCTTCCTTTATCGTCTACTACCACGGTTGGTTAATGCCACGTCATTACTACTTAGGAATTGCTTTTCAGCAAAATGTTCAGTGACACTTTTAAAGACTTACCCCTCGATCGTTTACTGCTTTCTCAACAATGTATATTTTTTCTAAACGTAATCAATGCTAGTAAAAAGTAAAAGCTAGTACAGAAGAATATTTTGGCCGTTTTTATGTAGCGGACAGCACCGCCTTCTGTAACTGATCATTAAAGGGGAAGATCAAAAGTCTTTAATTCTTTTTTCGGCCCCAAGAGCACGTGGCTCAAAAATGACTAAGGCGATGGTCATGGTTTAAAGGTTAAGTACCCTTTTTTTAAAAAGGATATCTTAAGCTCTAGATCGCCATTATTCTCTGCGAAGCTAACTAATAAAGAAAAGAACAGGAAGCGGCTTTTTAGTTTTTGACGGAGAAAAGAAGCGGCCCCAGAATTGACCCTTGCGGAACTCGTAAGTTTTTGAGATCAATTTCTCTGGAAGTTATTGGGTCCTGAGTCATAGGTCGACTAAAAATTTAAGTAAACCTCTTGCCAGTACTTCTTGAGTTACAGAATCAGCCAATTAGCCTTGTTGTTGCAGACCTTTAAGTTATCGTAGACGACAGTTCAAGCTGTTTCAAAAAATTTTCACTATTTCTTAAAAATCAAATTCTGAGCTAAATTTTCGAATCATGAATACAATCCTAATCGATACGTATTACGATGAAACGTGTTGCTTCCTTCAATACTGTCAAAAAGGGACCGATTTTATACTTAATATTTTCCAACGTAACACCTTTTTTCCTTTTATAAAAAGATAGCCTTTGTCCATTCGGTTGATTGAACTTTAATAATATTTGAAATGTCACCCACCCCTCTCGGATAAGGAGCTTCTATACAAAACTTACGACGGGTTCGATTCAACTAAAGCAAAAACGATTCAATTTGATCAATACAGTTATTGAAAATATCAGTCGGACACCTTGGTATAAAAGTTTAAGGTTGATTTGTCAATAAAAGGGCTTAAGAGATGTGAAGCAAGTCCTCTTCTCTCTCTACTACCGTGCAAACTAACTTGTACTAGTTTATTAAAGTAATATGTTTCATATTACCTTGTTTTCATGTCTAGTCTTTTGTGAAATCCTTTCAAATTATCGTAAAGCTTCCTTTTCTGTTTGATATATTGTTCTTTAAATTGTTTCTCATGGGTAATTAAACTGTAGGCAACAAAAAATTATTGGTAGATCTTTTTTCGCTACCTGGGGCTCAGTTACAGGCTTAAGCGTGGCAGGGGGAAGGACTTAAAAACTCTGGGGTGGGGGGGTTTGAAAGATTGTTTGAAATTCAACTTCTGCTGCAAAATGTCAATTTTGACTATTCAAAAATTTTTTTTACCAGTGGAGTAATTTTTTTTTTTTAATTTCAGGTGCAGGTTCTTAACCATTTCTTGGCAAGAAGTCCTCCTGTGATGTGGAATCGGCGAAGGCAGGTTGGGACATGAGATGTAAATTTTGGAATTCCCGAAACCGAACTTTAGCTTGTGTTAAGTTGTGAAATGGTCAATGCAAGGTCAGTGGTCTATGCAGGAGAAAACTTTATTAGACCGCATTCTAAATGACGAGCTGAGAAGGGCTGCTAGAATCGATGACATGAACCGCTTTGTGAGATCTAGAAGGAAATGGTGGCACCAGCACGTGAACCGGATGGAGGACCATCGAATGGCGAAAAGAGCTTGCTAATCAAAGGCAGCAACTAGGAGGTCCCAAGGCAAACCTCTAAAGAGATGGAAAGAATGCTTGACGCCCATGTCTAGGAAAGGAGGAGAATAGGAATAAAACCCTCGAAAGCCTATTGAAAGGAAGAAGTTTGTAGCACACATAGGCCAAGTGACATTTCTTAAGGTACGTACTTTATCATCTGTTGGTGATATCTACGAGAAAAAAGACGTAAAAAATAATTTTTCCGGTATCAAAACCATCTTCTACATTTCTTGATTTCCATTGCACCATATTCTTCAAAGCGATCCCCAGGTTTCTTGGCACATTCAAATTTTTTCATTAAAAACACACAATATGTCAATAGAAAATGGGATTGATGAAGTCCCAGACCATCAAGTGGCCCCAGCCAACAATACTACAATATTCAATGAGCCGGTAAATACATCCTGTACATTTTGTATTCGCGGATTTACATCAATTAGACCTTATTGTCAATTGAATTCGATCCCAACAATTTTTCGTCCCGGCCCTTGTTCATCTTTCAATTCTTCCAGGTAAATTTTTCTACATTTAAAAAGATCGAATTTGTGAATGTTTTGAGTAAAGCTTGAGGGTATATCTTATGATTATTTGTACGTCACCCCATGCGGTCAGCATGGTAAATAGATTAAATCTAATGACATTCAATGAATATTAAGAATGGTACATAACTGAATTATGCAGTTTACTGAATATTGTCAATAATGATGAGAATGTGAATGCTGTTTTTTTTCCCCGTTCTTTTCTGCGGTAGGAAAATTGGGAGTTGTTTTCTTATAGAGTTGTGTTTAATCAGATTTGATTGTAGAAAATCAATTCGATTATGGGTTTGCTCTGGTAGACGTTACAATAAGTTTAATGGATTTACCACAATTAGAAAAGATGTTTGTTTTGTTCGTTTTTTTTCGTGAATGGCAGCGTGAGGTCTGAGATCATTTGGACCCAGCATCACGTGTCCATTTTATGACGATGGGCAGTTGTAGTAAGTTTCAGGTCTTGTTTAAAAGAAATTAGAAAATACACTCATTCGTAATTTAATTGGTCCAACTGATGGTCAAGATTAGTTTATAACAATTCATCTTAAGCTTCTGAACTATTGTGGACTCGGGATCTCTGTGCCAGGGTCTAAGATTTTGGTTAGACAGCTCTGAAATACTCCAGACCAGGTATAGGTTTGAGTTGTTTCCCTGGAACACGTTGATTTTTCCGGATCATTGCTACCCGCAACCATGAACTTTGTTCGAGGGCATCGATCAAAGCCAGGAGGCCACCAGTTTTACAGTGTATGCTATTGTAAAATTGTATGCAAAAAACGATCAACTTAATCTGGCAATTTAAAATCAATTTTCCCAAAGCCCTTCTTAAAGCCCAATAAAAAAAGAATCTATTTTTAAAAATACTTTTCCTCACACATGCTAAATCCGATTCGGAGGACTACGCTAAAAATAGTTGTTGAAAACGACAGAATGGCACATCACCCTCCGCATTTTGAATTAATTTTCAAAACTCCGGAAGAAGTAACGAAGCGAAAAGAAGCTCGACTTTTACCATCCCACCCTCATTCCTTCGAAATTATAACTTTTACTTTTCATATTAAACTTTTGTTTGCTTAAACAATCAACTTTATTTGTTGATTGTGCCGTATTCTCGAAGATGGCTAATTAGAATGGACTCTCCTTTTTTGTTAAAATTTTAAAACAATAATAATCCGAATTTATTTACTTATGCGAACTACATCATTAAGAATCAACCGCCTTTGAGAGTTTATACGTTAAATTATGGGAATGGCATATCATGCTTTAGGAGTCGCCTTTTTTCATCCCGAATAAACATTTTTTTTTTTAAATTTTCTTACAATTTAATGAAGTGACTTTTGGTGCGGGGCAAGGTCCCGCTGAGGAATCAACAAAAGGATTGCGATTCGTTTGTTTGCAGCTGAAGCGGAGCGTTTGAATCTGTCAACAGGCGGTCTCGATGCAACAGGATTGCATTCCCATGGACGCGGGAACCCTGCCGTAATTAGTTCGTATTCCTCATTATTTTGAAGGAAAAAAATTTCAAAGTCAAATCCGACCCCAATTTCTTCTCTTAGAAATTTAAATAATCAAGCGTAAGAATTGTTTCGAGTTTAGCTGAAAAGCCCGTCTTTCTTTTCTTTTTTTTTTTACCTTTGACGAAACGGATCGATCCCAGATGCATATGTTCTTCATCTAGGTTCCCGATTCTTATAGATCGATGGAAAGAAACTGGATAGTGAGAGTGAGGTTAGCGTGTTTGAAGTGATCCATTGAACCGTGTGCCTTCCAATCCCATCATTGTGAAAAGGGTTTTCATCCATTCAACGCTGTATTTTTAACATCCGCCCCCACTACCCTTCTTGTTAATACCTCTCTCGGTTGACATGCGGTTTACAATGTGAATTTCGGGGCCTTGGCAACGGGAATTGTTGCTATTTTTAAAAAAAGTCCCAAAGTAAAAAATGCATCGTTTGCTCTTAATGCAGTTATTGGAGCCGAAGATGGAAATTTGAAAAATTGTTTGTCATTAAAGCTGTCTACCGTTCTTCTTTAGTAAAAAAGATTATTCTTTCTTTCTATAGGTTCCCTCAGCTTCAGAGAATAGGATCATGAATTATGTTTGATAGAAACCCACTCAGCACAGAACGTTTAAAGTACGGTAAAATGAACGTTTTCGGTAAACGTGAAAAAGCGTTTTTCAAACGGGTAGCTAATAATGTAATAAATTGGTACGAAATGACCGCCCCGCTTGCGTTTTATTAACCCAACAAAACGTAATATTTCGTTAAAAAACCGCAATAATGCCGGTTAAAATTACGTGAAAATAACGAGTTTTTTTTCTTAATCTGCAAATTTCGATTAATTGTAATTAATTCGTTACTACCATTTATTAAATAATATTTAATAGTATTGTAATTATATTACTTTTTTAGATAGACGACGCAGCTTGATTGACATACAACACACCTAAGCTTATTTTATTTTTAGACGAAAAATCAACGCAAAAGTCGATTTGCAGTAAAAAAAAAAAATAATATTTTTAGATCTCACGTTGCAGTTTGAAGTATCATACTCTACACCTTAGTCAAATCCTACGAATGCCCTAATTTTAGAAAAGCCCCTCAAGTCTCACAGAAAAACCTCTGAAGTTGCCACCGATGGGATTCGAACCCGAGCCCTTGGAGTGAAAGACCAAACCTCAACCATTACACAACAGCTGCCTTGTTTAAATTAGCATAAAAAACCGTACTTTAGACCAACGTTTCTGAATACCTGCAAAGGTTTAATTCAGTCTTTTTTAAGGTCAAAAACCTTTTCTGCTTTTTTCTATACGGGTTATTTACGTAAATATGACGTTTAAAATTGAAGAAAAAAACGTATTAAATCGGTTCTAGTTTTGACGATGAATTACGTAAAATTTTAACATTTTCTTTTGCGGTTTATTTACGTTTCGAATTTTACGTAAAATTGATGATTTTTATTGGCAACAATAATTTCGTGGGTAAAAAAACCGTATTATGCGTTTATATCCCGCAATTTAATTAACCGTTTATTAATGTTTATATTTTAACGAATAATTAACGTTCTATATTGGTCAACAAAATTTCGTGGAGAAAAAAACTGTTTTTTACGTTTTTAAACGAAATTCTCTCAACGGATTATTTTCTTCAAAAATTTAACGAGTTTGAAACGGGTATTTTCTTCCCCGACACCAATTATTTCCAATTATTACCGAATAAAAACGCTTTTATTTCCATAGTGTGCTGAGTGGGAAGTTTTAGTTGATTCGACCAGTGTGTAAGCTCTCAGGCCTGAAAGCGCGAGCGTTGAACCTGAGAATCCGATTTCAATTTTCTAAATATCTTCCTGTCTGTTTGTCAGCAGCTGAAGTCAGGAAATCTTAAATTGGAGAATGTAGCCAAGCGGCAAGTATGGAAACATATCTTTACCTGAAGAAAGGACACTGAATAATCATGCCACACTGTAACATGCGATTAGTGGAATACAAGTAGAAGTAGAAAAAGAAGTTGAAGGATAGTGGTGTAGCAATATTAGAAGACCCCCCCCCCCCAGAAGGTTTACTCGAGGGCTCTTCCTCAATTTTTTACAGCTTTTTATCTAGAGCAAAATTACTTTCCTTCTGAGAGACAGGGGGGAATGGTTGCTACGCCACTGTTTAAGGATACCAAACCCAGTCACTGAAATAGAGATGGGCCCAGCTAAAATCGCTTTTCTTGAGGAAGTAAGATTAAGAAAATTTAACTGCTTAAAAAATTTTTCCAAGAAAGTGGGACCAAGAGAAAAAAGTCAAATCGTTAGAGTAGGCCAAACTTCATCATAATGTTATCATCATCGCCATTTCATTTTCCATTTCCACTATACTGTCTTCCATATAACTTGTTAGCTAGGATATAAGAAATTTAAAACGGTATAATTCGATTAGTCTCCCGCGTTTACTGCACTGGAAGTTACGAACGAGACAATGAGTTCTTGGGCGAAACGTAGCTGAGTTTAAATGAAAAGTTTTAATTAAAAAATATCAGGGTTCCTTGCACGTGGCTTCTGTTCGGAAAAATTGAAAATTTAAAAGGTTTTCTATTGCTCAGGCTACTTTCAAATAAATATTCATGCTGATATTTTCACGGTCCAACAAAATCATTTCTGGGAAATTTATCGCTTCGTAAAGACGAAACAGTTTTGAGTTAAGTTAATTTATGATCAAGAAAACTTCCCAAATAAATTGAAAAAATTTAATTATTTAATTCGGCTTGAAAATAAAAATAAAACGCTCGCATCCATCCCGCCTTAACTTTTAAACAAAAATAAAAGTCATAAGATATAGTGTCTCTTCTGCTTTCCGACACAGCCCTCTTTCTTTCTAAAGTAATTTTCTTGAGAATCTCATTTTCTAGAAATTATTATCAAAGGGAAACGAAACGAGGTGAAAATGACGTGTCGTGAAACTTTCTTTCTTGGGATAAACTTCACACAAGTATGAATTTTGAAGGGAGAAAAAAAATAATAAAATGAGGAAAAAAGAGAGGAAGGGGGGGAGTGGAAGAAAACCGCACGAACGTTTCTCATCCGCCCATTTATTTCGCCTTGTCGTATATAACGCGACGCATTTTGCCCAAGCGTCCTTTTTTCCCTTCCAAGGTTGTGTAAAAGAAAAGAATCGTCACTAGGGGAAACAAACGCAATACCAAGGCGTTACTTTAAAAACCGCCGAGATTGTTATTTTCCGACTTGAAGGCAGTGCTCGTTCTTCCCACCGCTTTTCGTGTGAATTTAATATACAATTATGTAACAGAATCTGCAATTAAGGCCACCTCCAGTTTAACTCATGCCGTCCTGCTGACATTACATCATTCATTAGGATACAATGTTTCTTTTATATTCATATAAATTCTTTTGTAGTTGCGTTTTTTATTTAATGTCATTTTTTTTTATTCCGGAATTGATGAGGTTGGTTCGTGTACTGGGATGTTATGCCTTGGGGCAATTCAGTGGAAAAAGAGTTAGAAGGAATGAGTGTGGTTCTGGAAATACTGGTTTTTAGATGGGCTCCTGTAAACTTTTGGTAATAATGTTGATTGCCTATTACAAGTTATGACATTTTGTAAGCTAAGGAAAAGACCAAGTGAGGAGTTATGTGCAAAAAGGGCATTATCGCCATAAGCTAAACATTAAAAAAGTGCCCTTTTTGCACATAACTCCTCAAGTAAACTTGGATTAGTAGATCGAGACCTGTAGTCGCATTTGGGGCTTCGGTCGTAAAAGAGCAGTTGGCGTGAAAGAACTTTCCGCTAGCTTTGCCGAAGAATTCACGCTGTTAAAATGGAGGGACCAACCAAACTCTGCTACTCTCAAAGCGGTAACAAGGTTAGTGAAAACGGGTCGAAGAAATATTTCGCCGGGAGGGCTTGTTGTTTTAACTGTAACTTTTGGAAATGGGTGCAAATTGGTTAGACCGTAAAGTGAGAGCTACTGGATTCCGCAGCAAGTCCTCACTTGGGCTCATGTTTCAGTAGCAAAGCCGGCCGAGCAGACGTTTGGCAGGTAACGTGTTGTAACGAGTCTTTGGCTTTCTTGATGCCTGGGGTAGGGCTAAAGGTTGTTTCTGACCTATTCTTCTTTATGTGACCAACTCGTGTCCGAGCATAGTCGGCCCCCAAATTTATCTACATCCTCATCTATCCTGCAGGATGTACTGAGGAGAAGAAAAGACAAAAATGATGGTTATTCTAAGGGAGATAATAGTGCAGTGCTACCCCTGTTGCCTTCTGCACCGCAATATTGCAGCCGGTTCAAGTACACTCTTTAGCGCCTGCAAAAATTCGCTCCACTTTGACACGCCCACTCCGATACTGATTGCTACTGCTGCCCTCCACCAGAGATGTTCAATG
Organism: Liposcelis brunnea; assembly: GCA_023512825.1. NCBI lineage: Eukaryota > Metazoa > Arthropoda > Insecta > Psocodea > Liposcelididae > Liposcelis > Liposcelis brunnea. The sequence goes on along the minus strand of CM042065.1, from coordinate 7,102,915 downwards.
ACCTGGATAAAAATCCAAAATAAAATCCTGGATAATAATGGCTGATTGCAGTGGCGGAGCTCTGGGTGGTTGGAGCGCCCAGACGTATTACTGACCCTTTATTTATGGGTACCACTCTAAAAGCGGGTTCCCGCAAGACGTTCAATGCTCCATAGATTTTTATCAGTTTTCATTGTATTATCAAAGGGAAGTCAGCTTTCATCTTAAGGTTTTTACATTTCAAAAAATTAAGGAGTCGACAAATTATTTTCGCTACTTTCCTCCAAATCCGTTGCTTGTACTTTACCTGACTTGTTTATTGTCCCATTCGACACTTGCTTCATCCTCCTCGTGTTTGTTTCCTCATTTGACCGACCCTACGTTTTTACCTCTATTGAGTAAAAATTCTCGTGCTATTGTCGTTGTCTTAATTTCTTCAGAAAAAAAAAAATCAAGGAAACAAGAACAAATTGACCCCTCTTTACATTAATATTTGCAGGGGTTAAAAGTTTCATTGAAATAAAACGATAAGCAACTGCTACAACCTGAATGAAAGAATGTGCAATAAAGAAATGGGCGTGTTGCATAGGGTCATGTGTACATTGTTCCTTTCGTCAATACCGTTCATTAACGTAATCAAACCAGTGTTTAACCATGGGAAAATGATCGACAGCTTTTGTTTTCTTATTTTTAAAAGTTAAATAATTTCACAATTTATGTTAAATAATTTTTTTTATTTTCCCAAGAGGTATAATTCGGGTGTTTCCCGTGGTAACGCATGTCAAATCGCATAATCGGTTACGCCTTATTTTCTATATATCTTAGACTTAAGTCTTTTTGTTGTCGTGGATTTAATTTTTTCTTTCTTTAATTGCTCTTAAATTCGCACGTTTGAGAATTTTAAAATTATTTGACGTTTTTATTTAAATAGCACGCGTTTATAAGTAGGGAAAGAAAATGTTTTAAATTGAAGTATGTCCTCATGACTTGAAGAATTCAAGTGGCACTTAAAAAAAGTTGAACTGTTAAATATTGACGTCCTCGTGATATTTTTCTTTTTTGAAATCAGCTGCGAAGAAAGCTTCAGTGTATTATAAAGGAAGGTGCATTATTCAGGGTATATAACGTATCAGTATCATATTAAAAGGATCCGGGATGGGGCATAATCTAGCGGATGAGAAAGGTTCTAGTTATTGAAAATTTTCCAGTTGTTATTAATGAGGGTGTAAGGGAATCAATCATAGAGCCATGAAATGGGTTCAGTCTTGCAAACGAGCGATAACACTTCTCTAAGAAAACTGAAGGAGTTAAGACGAACGTCTGCAGTCTTTATTTCTGTTTCCTTTAGATTACGTTATTATTCCCGAACACAAGAAACTTGGGAAAGTGTTGCGACCATGCTCCATTTTTTAACCAAATCGCAGAGAGTATTTCAGGAAAAAATTGCTTTAAATATTTGATATTGAAGATGGAGGCAAATTAGGATTTAAATTTTGTTATTTTTTGAGGTTTTAATATGAAATGCTTTTGATTGCAGAAATCGGAGGATAAGGAAAACTTTTAAACAGCATTTCAAATGATGAATGGCGTAGAACTTCTTAGATCGAGGAGAAAAAAATGGCACCAGCAAGCAGACAGAATGGAAGATCACAGATTGGCGAAAAAAGCGTGTCAATCAAAGCCAGCGACTAGAAGATCTTAAGGAAAATCTCTTAAGAGATTGAAAGATTGCTGGACATCAACGTATAAGATGGGGAGAGAGAACAGTGTAACCTACTTCTAAGGAAGAAAATGGAGAACGGAGAACGTTCACTACAAGTCAAAGAATGTGAACAAAAGTTTAAAAAAATTAGGTAAGTTTCAAACAAAGACAAAAAGCTGTGGCAGGTCAGCCCCAAGCGACTTCAAATTCTTGCCTTTGGTAATTTCTTGGGAAATGATGTGAACATGAAAAAAATAATTTCAGAAAAAATTTCACCAGATTCGAACACCGGGTCTCTCGCTTGCCGGGCCAGTGCTCTAACCATTAAGCCATACTGTCGACTGGGACAAAGGCTATTTTTTTGAGGCTTGATAGTTGATCAATTAGCAAAAACTAAAAATTAAAAAGTTGAAATTTTATCTATTCGGAGTTTGGCAAAGTCTATGACGATCAAATTTCAATTATATCTTATATTCTGTCAGAATTGATATTGATGTAATTTCAATTTTCGCAGAAAAAACTTTCTCCCATTTTCAATCGAATTTCAAAAAGTTTGGATCATCGATGAATTCAGGAATCTCAGATTCTGGTAAATTTTTGAGTTACATTTCAGATCTTGAACTTTCTACTTCTGTCAATCCCTCAGCTTTTTCTGTGTGTGAATCTGCCCTCCTTCCGGAACTACCAACGCTTCGAGCAAGATGCGCAAGACCATTTAACTGGAGCTAAACATTGTTAAACTTACAATCAAGATAACTCAAAGCTAGATCATATTTTTTCGACCCAATTTCACTTTCTTGCGGATCGGAATCTCAAATTCAACAACTATTTCAGTATTACGCTTTTATTAAACAAACACACAAGACTTCATATTCGGTTAGCCTAAAAGATGCTAAGGTAATCAGCTAAGTCTATATAATTTGATGTATTGCCAAAGGGGGTAACGCAAAATGCCATATTTTGACTCGGTAAAAGAAGGCATGAAAAAATAATTTATAACCGTTTTACGGGTATCGTGCGGAGTGTTTAGAGCTACTGTTGGCTAACAATCAATTGACTGTTTTTTACCCAAACGAAACATAAGCGGAACGTTACTTTTCAAAAATTTATGCATTACATACCTAGATGAGTCCTTTGTGCGGAATCGTTTTACTGCTCGCTGAGCATGTGCTTGCGCCTCAACGACGATAAATATTGCATTTTCCCTTGTCATTTTTCTCTTTATTTAATGTTATTGTGTAATATTCATAGCTAACGATTAATGTTAATAATGGGCGTCAGTCCATATGCTTCAAAAAGTCAAGTTTTGGGGGATTTTTAAGAGTTTTGGCGGAGATGTTTAAATATTTTTTCAATGCCCATTAAGGTTAACGCTGTCTTATCTGTACCTGAGCATGGCTACTGAAATCCTCCTGAAGCAGTAGTTCCTTTCAAAGGTAAACTTCAATGGCTGCAACTGACCCGAATGTAATTTTTTGCTGGTAGCCAATGGCAGTTTTTTTTTGCTAGCATTAAAAAACACTTCACATAATTAACTTGAAGATGAAGGGCAAGTTAGCAATTAATTCAGTTTTAGTTCCCCATTATAATGAGAGCTTGTTAGGGACGTGAAAATAATAAATATTTAAAATGATTTCTACTACGTTGAGCAATATTCGATCCCATTGAGCGATTTGTAATCGATTTGATTCGCTTGAAGGATTCATGTCTCTTTTTGACGTCATATATCTCCCACCTGTGGTGCATTTTTATTAATAATAACGTCTGCCCGACTTCAAACGGTGACGAACGCTAAACAAACGACATTTTCTTTTTTTTCAAGGGCTTGTCCCTTCTGACCGCTGATTGTCGGTTACTCTTTTTTTCTATTAAATTAAGGAACGTGTTGGTTTTTTTGTGGCATGCTTATGTGTTTAGGCCGTTAATGGGAAGCTTTGTCGTGGTTGAGGATGACCTAGAGTAGCTTAATGTTATCAGGAAGAAGTTTTCATTATGTCGGCTAAAGAGTGAGGGACCATAGGGGGAGAATGGATGGAATAGTGATTGTGAATGTACAGGCGATGAGGCAGATAAGAAGATAAGAAGATCTTAAAACTATGACTAGATTTGTGAGGGATGGTGGGGATGGGGCCAATGCCTGGAAGTTCAGAACTAAATAAAAGAACCCAAGATCCTCATTATAGGTAAGAGAAGGAGAGAAGTCTCTAGACCAAAAAATCGGTGCATCATATTGATGGACGCATGGGCTGTTGATCCAACTTTAGTTGAGCTAGGTATTGATTTCTTGATCATAAGAATTCAGTGCCTGATCTAGTCTTTGCCTCAGAGGTTGAGAAAATCGCGACCTCTGTATTGTGTGGTTCCATAGACTGATGAATTTGACACTAATTCACGTGTTCAGCTTATGGCAAGCCGCGTCAACCTGCGCAGTGAAGATGGAACTTTATTATATTGAGGTCGCGAAATCTGGTCATTAGTGTCTAAGAGTTTCCGTTAGAATTCTATGTGCGGACAAAATTTGTTCTTGTTGTGCATGAAACATGCAAACACACTACTGCCGATTCGCTGAAAATGCGTTTGCTGATATTACCAAGCCGAGAGAAAGCCTCCTTATTCCTTTCCAACTTATTCTCTTTCGTCTATGACAAAACTTTTCAAGATAAATTCCGTTATTATTCATAATCAGATAGAAATCAAGTTACACAGTTGAATTAACCTTCAAATCGGCAGAAAATGATTTTGGTACAAGTCAAATTACATCTTAATCTTTCTATTAAAATGATATTCTTCGGTTGAAGGGAGTAAGGTGAGGGAGAATTTCTAATAGGATTTCCAAACTTTCCGTAGAGAAATTTCCCTCGTTTCTGTCAATTTTATTTGTTTGATTTTCCTTGATTCAAATCCTTGAATGAAAAGAAAAAAAATAGTTTATTAGGACTCATCTTGATTCAATGACGTGTTAAAAAAAGAGCAAGGGAGGAACGTGCTCGGTTTATTTCCAAATTGTTGATTACTTAATGATGAGTAACCACTCGAGAATCATTCGTTTGACATAATATTTACATATTTTCCTTGGAAGTCCATGCGGTGGGGAGGTGTAACTATTTTTAGAAATTCTAAATTTTTTTTTTATTTTTAGCCACGTGAATGATGAAACCTTTTTTTTGCCGCAAAGGGATCCGAAGAAAGTTTATTTAATATATTTATATAAAACCGTACGTATAAAAGATAGCACGAGCACGTATTAAATCGTTTAAATGGTGAAATTGCATTAGATAGATGGGTTAGCAGCTAATGGGAGCCAACCAACCATTGTGGCCTTGCAAGCATTCAGCACTATACTCAAGTCAATTGCATTATTTCTCCGCTATTGAATGTCTGACTGAAACAGGACAAAATATCGCTTCATTTAGCTGTTGTTTATACACAGTTGTGTAAACACTTGTTACACTTGACTTCTGTTTGCGGTGTCCCTGCACAAACAAAGAAATCTATTTTTTTTTTCGGTGAGGCTTCTGTTTTTTTTTTCTTTTCTTTAAACGGGTGATGGTTTTCTCAGAGGAAAATATTATGAGATAAAGCCCCAAGCTTGCACGTACTTTGTATCTGGTACAAGGCATTATAAACATGATCACGGAGTTTTATCACGATTGTTGCTGTGCTTTCGGTTCATTTAATTTGAAATTCAGCGAAGTTAGGTTAGTGGATCTCGTTTTCTCTTGGCAGTTTTTTTCGATCGACTTCTTTCATTTTATTTTTCACTTTAAGGGGAAAGGTTTGAGTCGATGCAAGCTGGGAAATGAGATTTTGGTAGGAAGAATTGAAGAAACTAAAAGTTTTTAGAAACTTAGACTTAGACTTTTGGAAAGTTTTTAAGAAGAAACTAAAGCACTAGACAGACGTCTAAGAAATATGGCGCCCAAAAAATTTTCAGTTAGTAGAAGTAAACCGAGAGCTCACTTATGGCGAGAAATTGGCAGGATGTGTCTTTTCTAGAGAATGAAGGAATGATATAAAAAAAAACTAGCATACTTTAGTATCTAAGGTTCATCGGCTAAAGGAAGTGGGAGACCAGATTATTTCTATAATATCACAAGCTGGAAGAGTCTCAAATTATGTAGGACACTACTAATGTGTCTCTAAAGCGATCCATTTTATTGGTTGGCCGCTGGTACACTAGTGTGATCTGCATGAACTAAAATCTTATTCAGTTTCAGAGTCAGTGTTGCCATAGAGATCAACAAGAGTTTCAAGACCTGGAAGACCGAGAGACTGGCGAACTTGCAGCCATTAAGAAATTGAACGCCATTTTAATTCGTCTGCTGTTCTCATTTTTGAAGAATTAACTTCTTTTATCAGCAGAAGGCAGAACCTTTGTGGGTCTTTTTTTTGAAAGGGAAACAGAATATTTGTACGTTGGTGCGCATGACTTTCTTTAATTTTTCAATTTCCAATATGGCGACCTGTCATGGCGTTCAAGATCGATCGATCAATCAGATTCTCAGTAGCCATTCGCCGGTCTCTTTCTCTATAGAGTCTCTAGGCTCCAATACTTTGCTTATGCATAATCCCACAGCTTGAACGATAACCAAACCTGCAACATAGCGAATTTCGATTAAGGCCATGGTCATAAAGGTCGCGAAACTGGGATCCAGAAGGAATACGCATTGTTGAAGTAAAAAAAAAAAAAAAAAAAAAAAAAAAAATAGTTCACCGATTTTATTGCTACGACCGTGAGTGAATAAAGGGCTGATGGCGACCAATAAGAACTTTCGACACTTTTCTTTTGTTGAAATTCAAATTTTCGAACACATCTAATTGGTCGCCCTTTATTCTCTCACGCTTCAAGTGGCAGAAGTAGAACTAAATTTCTGGCTTGAATGGCGCAGCCCATAACCGTCTGCTACAACTGGAGTGGTCCCTCCCTCTCGGTCTAGTCTCTAAATAAGCCAAGACTTATCCTTAAGAGGGGAGGAACCTCTTCTTCTGGACCAAGAGGGACCTGCGCCAAGATCCAGACGGGGTACTAGAGCCCAAGCCAGCCCCTTGCGCTTCTACCAAAAGATTTCTCTAAAACCGAAGCCAAACTTATTTCCATGAACTCTCCATTAGCAAAAGAATCGATTTCCACCCTCTTTATCTTTCTACTTTAATTACAAAGTTGCGAACATCAACCCAAACGATCGCACATGTTCCTTTTTAAACAAAACACGCGAAAACGTTGATGACTTTAGATGGTTCATCATTCTTCAAGGTAATATCAAAACCAAACAAGAGAAAAGTAAACATGCATGACTGGTGTAAGAAGATGAATAAATTATTCCAAATGAAAGATTCTTATTTCGTTAATTAGGTATGTATTTGACATATCTTGTAATTACGGCATTCAACAAGGGAAGAAGAATCAGTGCAAACATTTTGATCGTTTTCTACGTTCCTCATCTAACTTACGGGAACCCGCTAAAACTCCTAATTACGAACTTCCTTCATTTTATAATAAACCGCACTACTTTCCTAATTAATACAATGTTTAATTAAAAGAGTTATATGTATTCATTTTAATTGCGAATCGTTAAGTCGCTTTCATCAACGGTGTAACTTACAGATTTTCTGTTTTTTCGCTCTTTTAAATAAATTTACTTTTCTTTCCCTCCCCCTTCCCCGAGAAAAATTAAATAAAAATGAATGGTCAGTAAATTCAACGGTTATTTGTATTTCACGCGTGGCTCTCCCCGTTGTTCGCCCTTTTACGCGAAGCAAATCCCAACGGCAATGTCGCTCCGGAGGTTTCCGTTCGGTCCAGCCCTTTCCGGGCTCCCTTTAGTTGTATCCTGTTAAACCGCTTCCTTTTACAAACTCATCCCCCGTTTGACACATTACAGGGAACAAAGGGTTTTCCAAAGGACGTGCCTGTTTTTTTATTTTTCTCGAAAGGGGGATGAAATTCCGTCGTGAATCGGGGGGATTATATAGCAAAGGAACAGCAAGAAAAAGCGATAGCCCGGCAGATCTGCAGTATTATACCGCATTGTCTTTGCCTCGGATAAAATTTTTTTTATATCTCGCAAAGGGAAATAACGTTGTAGTCGTCGAATATTCATGAAAGTAAAGGGATTTAAATGTGAGGGGGAAGAAAACAACAGCAAACAACTAACAATATTTCAAAGAAATATCCCAAATTCATACAAAAGTAAAATATTATTGAATTTAGGAATGAGGAAAGGTCTTCACAGTGAGCTGCACCTAGTTTTCTGCTTCCTCGGCTGGAAACAAACCTCAAATACGAACTTACAAGAATCAGTTTTTTATACTACAGTATCAAAATCTTTCCCAGTACAAGTTTGTTTTTGCATCCGGAGGAGTAGGATAATTTTTTTTTGGAGAAATTATTTATTTTTTTTACAGAAGTTTTAGTAATTTTGGTTTTTTAAATTCTAAAATGTATTTTTCGCTTTTCAGGCTTTTCATTAAGTGCGTGGTTCAATCATGAAAGCAGCTGTGCGTCATCGCAGAGGATGATGCTGGATACTGTAAGAGGATGTGAAGCCACAGTTGAGGTGGAAAGACAACATCTCGACGGACGCAGATCATGCGGAGGTGCCGGACTGAATGGTAGCCGCTCAAGTTCATCCGGTGGCTGTGATGCAGTTGCAGGTGGCTTCAGGCCTTGCCAGGATTAATAAGTAAGTACAGTGAAACCTGTCTATTAGAGAGCTTGAAAGGAAAGTGTCGCCAACTAAATTTATGCTTTTTGATGACTAAACAAATGATGATGAGATGTTTAATTTCTTTCCATCTTTAGATTTGGCGTCTTCATATACTTCTTTCCGGGCTCTCCTTGACAATTTGTAAGGTGATTTATTTGACTTGTTTTCCTTAATTATTTATTTCATTCTGTTTTGTTTTTGTATGCTTGTAGCGCTATAAATGGCAAATAGCTGTTGTGCCCAAGGGTAAATAATATAAATAAATAAACAAACGCAAGTTAGGTACCAAGTACCACCAATCAGCGGAAGTCAGTTGAAAACGATTTTGGTTGAAGCCACTGAAACGCCAGGATTTTGATATGCACGAAATCACTGAAAAAATTCAAATCCAGTAAAATTTTCAAATCCACTGTTTTTAAAATAAAAACCATCTCAGGCTAAATCAGGTCGTCGCTCATTTTGAAATGAATAAAACTCGAGAAAATGAAATATTTGATATTAACCATGTCCTTTAATTGAATGAATTATGTAAACCCTGTGCAACATCTATAAACCATGCATTATTTTGATAACACCAAATATTGCTTACTAACTGTAATTTATGACCCTGCCTCACTTTCCCTTCCTATTTTCCTATACATAAATTTCATTTATTCTTTTTTTCCTCTTTTTCCGACGAAAATATCTTTCTTTTTTAAAAAAAAAAAAAATTCCCGTTTTTAATTTTAAAAAAGACCCACCTGAATCAGAAATCTAAAACTAAATGACGCGGTTAATCGAATCTAGAGGAAAATGATAAAAATCTTGCCAAGGAAATGATATGCAAATATGTCGCGGGGACACCCTTCGTTTGATAACATCGCGACATATGTCGACCCTAATACTGACAGCGTTCTTTGATTTCACAATGATAAGAGAAACCGAATTTCCCAAGAGATATAAAAACCCGAAAAAGAATAACGCTACGCATTTTGCTGTCGGGTCGGTCTCTACTTTTCCTTTCTCGATGCCCAAACCTGAGCAAGAAAAATTCGTTTTAAAAAAATTTCCCATCCGATTAATTTTTTTTTACGAAGGTAACGCTTTAAATATTTGATTTTATAATAATAAAAAATGGAGGGGAAGGGAATTCCGAAATGGAAAATTTCTATTATTTTACGGCGAAAGTAAATAGTAGAAAAACCGAAGAGCTAACTTAGATTGGAAACAATCTGTAAATTATTTTTCCATGCGACTGAATCCCAGAGCAAGTGTTCTTATTTAAAATATCGGAAAATTAAGTTACAATCAGTTTTGAAAACGTCTCCCTCCATCGTTGTATGTTCGGGGGCGCTATTGCGACTTCATCGACTGGAAGAAATGCTCCCTGTTCCTCTACGATAAAAATTAACACTTTTTCAAGCGATGTTACCAACTCCAGATATTTTTGAAACAGTAGCAGGGCCGTGGCTTAAGATTTTTTTTGAAAATTTTAAAATATATTTTCTAAATTTTTGTTTGAGTGGCAAAAGGGTTTACATTGCTGCTCAAAAAAATTGTTGGCAGTTTTTTGGCTGTCAGTAAGAGCCAGTGCCGACTTTGTTAATTTTCTTTAAATCAACACAGGGACAGAGGACGTTAAATTTGATGAGATTTCTACTAGTCTTTTCCAAGATTTCTACTAGTTGAACAAACTTTTTCAAAATTTCTTTTAGTCGAACAAAATTTTTCAAAATTTCTTTTAGTCGAACACACTTTTTCAAAATTTCTTTTAGTCGAACAAACATTTTCAAAATTTCTTTTAGTCTAACAAACTTTTTCAAAATTTCTTTTAGTCGAACCAACTTTTTCAAAATTTCTTTTAGTCGAACAAACTTTTTCAAAATTTCTTTTAGTCGAACAAACTTTTTCAAAATTTCTTTTAGTCGAACAAACTTTTTCAAAATTTCTTTTAGTCGAACAAACTTTTTGAAAATTTCTTTTAGTCGAACAAACTTTTTGAAAATTTCTTTTAGTCGAACAAGCTTTTTCTAAATTTCTTTTAGTCGAACAAGCTTTTTCAAAATTTCTTTTAGTCGAACAAGCTTTTTCAAAATTTCTTTTAGTCAAACCAACTTTTTCAAAATTTCTTTTAGTCGAACAAACTTTTTTATTCAAAAATGTTTATTCCAGATTTTATTTTTGGAAGAAAAGGGGAAGGGGAAGCAAGGTAAAGAGGGGCAAATAACTCAGTGGAATAGACCGATAAATACTAAAACTTGAAGCCAATAAGATCTTCTCAATTCGCCACTGAACTGACCCGTTAAAACCATTTTCTCCCTTCTTTACACCCTTTCCCATTTTTAAAATAAATTGAATACGCTCCTGCTATATAAAGCACTTTTCACTGATTTTAAAGAAAAAAAATTGAAATAAAATTCGATGTAATTTTAATCAGGGGAAGATTCTTTCAGAGAGAATATGTTTGATTTTCTTTGCGTTTTTTTTCTTCTGTTATTTCTTTAAATTTAAGTATGGTAGAAGCGATCTCGCAGAATTTTTTCTTTTAGAAAAAAAACCATCGCATAGCGTCCCCCTCCCCCTTAGAAAGCTAAGCGGATTTGCATTACGGCATAAACGTAAAAATAAAGTTAATACCTATACGGTGGCTAAGGGTGTGGGGAGGGTAAAGGGTTGAATTCCCCGTCGTCACCTAACTCTTCGACTATGGGAATGAGCAAGTGTTATATATAGACGAAACCTAATCAAATTCATCCATATGAATTCTCATGTACAAGCGTATTAGTTCTAGAGAGCAGTCAAAGCGTCTGTGACAAGCTTTCTACCTCTGTTTTCAAACTGTTTGAGACTTAAGTTTATGTCTAGTTTGAAAAAAATGTTTCTACCGATAATCGTGGAACTCTGAATGTGGGAATTTATCGGTAGGTTACATCCTCGGAAATGACGATGTAATCGTACAGGGTGTGCTATGCATGTTAAAATTAGGAAAGATTCATAAACTAGAATAGATTGATGATTATGAAAATTTTATGTGAAAAAAAGTTACATTTCTGGCAAAAAAAATTTTCCAGAAATTTTAAATTTTGTAAAAATTTTTTTCTAATCAAAAGTTTTTCTGGAAACTTCCGTGGAAACAAAAGGGTCGACAAAAAGTCGACATGAAGGGTCGACAAAAAAGGATCGAAAAAGGGTCAACAAAAAAGGATCGAAAAAGAGTCGACAAAAAAGGATCGAAAAAGGGTCGAAAAAAAATGATCGAAAAAGGGTCGACAAAGAGAGATCGAAAAAGGGTCGACAAAAAAGGATCCAAATAGGGTCGACAGAAAAAAAGAATCGAAAAAGGGTCGACAAAAAAAGGATCGAAAAAGGGTCGACAGAAAAAAAGGATCGAAAAAGGGTCGACAAAAAAGGATCCAAATACGGTCAACAGAAAAAAAGGATCGAAAAAGGGTCGACAAAAAAAGGGTCGAAAAAGGGTCGACAAAAGAGGATCGAAAAAGGGTCGAAAAAAAGGATCGAAAAAGGGTCAAAAAAAAGGATCGAAAAAGGGTCGAAAAAAAGGATCGTAAAAGGATCGAAAAAAAGGGATCGAAAAAGGGTCGAAAAAAAAGGATCGAAAAAAGGTCGACTAAAAAGGATCGAAAAAGGGTCGACAAAAATGGATCGAAAAAGGGTCGACAAAAAAAGTCCAAAAAAAGAGTCGACAAATAAGGGTCGACAAATAAGAGTCGACAAACGAAGGTCGACAAAAGGGTCAAAAAGCTGTTGAAAAATGAAGGTCGACAAATGAGGGTAGGCAAAAGGGTTGAGAAAAAGATTGGCAAAAAATTAATTAACCAAAGTTATTTTTTTACATTTAGAAAAATTTCAGCGAAAAATTGTTTTAAAATTATGATAGGATTTGATACAAAAATCCGGCAGATTCAAGGTTATCTATATTTTTTTGGCTTGATTAAGTCCTTATTTTTTTTTACAAAGGTCCTTAAGCCTTAAATGAGTAAAAAAAATCGAGTTTGATCTCTAGTTAAAGATGAAATTTGCAGAAAAGATAAAATTTCAAATTGAAAATCGCGAATGCACGTAATTCGGGTAAATTAAAATTTTTTTTCACAACTTTACTTAACTAAACGTTATATCATTCCGATCTTGTCAGACGAAAGATGAAAATGACCCCATGAACAGTGTTACCCCTAGCATGGAACAAATTCATTCATGTAAAAATAATTCGTAAAAATCAACAGTGTCGGGAGAGAGAAAAATATTTTCCATATCTCCCTTTCTGTCATAACCAACTCCCTTTTAATGAGTCATTCGGTTGACAAAAATATCCCATTTTTAAAAAGGCTGCGAAATTTTTTTTTCCAAAAGTTTTCGATAAGAAAACACGGGAAACATATTGACTAGAAAGAATTTCTTGCAATCCTCAAAAAGTCACAAGTATTGAAATTATTCAATGGAATCTGTATAAAAGGAGAGATTTTGGAGATGAATTAGGCAGAAATGCGAAATGATAAATTGTAAGATTCTCGGAGGAAGCGCTAGAAATTAATTCATAAAAGGGGAGTGAAACAAAACAAACTTAGCGTAAAATTAAATGAACAACAGGAGACGAAATAATTCGTTATCAAGAAATTTAATAATTTCTCAAAATCTTTAACCAGTTCGTTGTTTTTCCTGCTTTATCTGATTTTTCGAAAAATGCCGATTCATTGAAGGGGAGATGAAGAAAAAAAAGAGTTTTATTTCGAAATAAAGATAACGATAAGATTTTTGCAACAGGACACTGCAGCGGGAGAAAAAAAAAAGAAAGATTGACAGTAATAAAAGGGAATATAAGTAGATCTCGATCAGAAATGAAATGAAAACGAGACTGTCACATTGCATGGGGTTAGCGGAAACAGACAAAGGGTCTCCAGGGAGGTTTCCAGTCCCTCAGCTCTCCAAACGGCTGGATGAAACCAATTTTATACACCTTTTGCTTGGACTAAGAAAAATCCTAGAAAAACACTCGATTTTAATTTAACTTTTTTTTTTGAACATAAAGAAAGGAAGACAACGTTAAGGCGGAAACGCAAGGAGGATAAAATTTTCTTTGTCATACCGTAAAAAAAAATATAATGATGATAAAAGTAGTAAAAGCTGGAAACCGAATCGCAAGATAAATTCCACAACATGAGAGGAGCATTATGCCCAACCAACTGTGAGAAACAAGGTCCTATGGAATCATCATAGACGTAGAAAACGTTTTTATCGTCTTAGAAAATGCATTTTTATAGAAGATAAATGGAAAATTTTAAAAGCTTTTTTCTATTCACTTTACGAAATAATGTTTCCCGCTTTTTTTTTTTCGTCGTCGTCGTCTTTTTTTGGGGGGAAAGGGAAACAGGCTTCCTTTTTGGATGCTGGATTTGTATATGCGAGAAACTTACATCATCATAGAGATTTATTTTAATTTTTTTTTTTTTTAGTCTTTAAGTAAAGTATTGGGAAAGTTGGTAAAAATGATTCACAAGTTCATATGATGGCGACAAAGTAAACTGCGGATAAATAAAACAGAATAATGAGAAGATTATTATTATCAGATGATCTAGAGAAACCATTAAAAAACATCTTTACAGTCAGAAGCTCAGATTTTTGAATTTGTTTAATTATTGCATTGATATTTACGGAAGCCCTGAAGGGTCACCCAGTTTGCCGGTTGTTTACTGCTAGTCGTACAACTGACACTGCCAGTTCATCAACTGACAGTGCCAGTTGATCAACTGGCTGTAAGTGACTGTCAGTTCATCAACTAGCAGTGTCAGTTCAACAACTGGCAGTGTCAGTTCAACAACTGGCAGTGTCAGTTCATCAACTAGCAGTCACTTAGTGTCAGTTGATCAACTGACAGTCACTTACTGCCAATTGATGAACTGACACTGCTAGTTGATCAACTAGCAGTGTCAGTTGATCAACTGACAGTCACTTACTGCCAGTTGATGAACTGACACTGATAGTTGATCAACTAGCAGTGTCAGTTGATGAACTGGCAGTGTCAGTTGATGAACTGGCAGTGTCAGTTGTACGACTAGCAGTAAACAACCGGCAAACTGTGTGACCCTTCAGGGCTTCCGTAGATATTGATTGATTTTGAAACTCTTCTTTAAAACGGTTTTCAATTTTTTTCCCTAGAAAGAGTCGTTAATAATATTAACTGATTTTATACAATATTTTTGATGTTTTTATAATGCAGGAAATAATTAGTTTTTTTTTTAATTTCAGGTGCGGCCCTTGTTCTGTTCAACATGAACATGCATATCAAACAGCTGAAGTTCTCAACCCTATTGAGAACTTGTGGAAACCAATGGAAGCGGATAATTATTTTCCGCCAACAAAAAGGTGGCGGATAATTAAAATATTTTTCCGCCAAGAAACAGGTGGGGGATAATTATTTTTCCGCCAACAAAAAGGTGGCGGATAATTATTTTCCGCCAAGAAAAAGGTGGCAAAAAATGATTTTCCGCCAAGAAAAAGGTGGCGGATAATTATTTTCCGCCAAAAAAAGGTGGCGGATAATTATTTTCCGCCAAGAGAAAGGTGACAAAAAATGATTTTCCGCCAAGAAAAAGGTGGCGGATAATTATTTTCCGCCAAGAGAAAGGTGACAAAAAATGATTTTCCGCCAAGAAAAAAAAGATAATTATTTTCCGCCAACAAAAAGGTTGCGGATAATTAAAATATTTTTCCGCCAAGAAAAAGGTGGCGGATAATTATTTTTCCGCCAAGAAAAAGGTGGCTGATAATTATTTTCCGCCAAGAAAAAGGTTGCGGATAATTAAAATATTTTTCCGCCAAGAAAAAGGTGGCGGATAATTAAGTTTTTAATTAAGTTTTTACACATTTTTGTTGAATTTTACCAGTTTGATGAATATATTAATTACTGTACTTACCTTAATTTAGAGCAAATATTTTTGGAAACGAGTTTAACTTTTTTAAATGGCTTTTTTTATTTTCGTGGCAATTTGCCAATTTAAAAAATGATCAGTGACATTTTGTTTGAAATAAAATCAAATTATTTCTAAGAACTTTATTTGTGCATATGTTATGGCTATTGTAGAATATAATAATTTCACAATATATAATATATTGATTCAAAATAATTGTTTTTTGATATATTTCTACCTAATTCATTTCTAACCTTTGAAAATTAGGCGATAACATTTAATTATTGGGCGATCTGCACCTCCAGAAATACAGGATTTTAAATTAGAGAGCTTTACCCATGGGTTGCACTGTTGACAAATGTTAGTTGGACAACTAGCATTAAGCAGTTGCAATACTGTCAGTAGTGCAACAGACAGTGTCAGTAGTGCAACAGGCAGTGTCAGTAGCGCAACAGGCAGTGTCAGTAGTGCAACTGGCTTTCAGGACTTTTCCTGATGAATTTCCACGATTTGCTCGTGAATACTACGAAAATTTTTCTAAAATTACGAGCAAACCTTGCCATGTTTTTTAACCCGATATTTTAACTCATTTCCAAAAGGATTTTCCAGACTTTTCCGACTGATACCTATAGTAATTGACGCCCTCTATTCAGTGGTGCAGTCAGATTCCCGAAATTCCCACGGGAACTGCCTGGAAAAAAGTCTTAAAAAAAGCACGATTTCCTCGTGAATACTACGAAAATTTTTCTAAAATTACGAGCAAACCTTGCCATGTTTCTTAAACCGATTTTTTTACTCATTTCCAAAAGGATTTTCCAAACTTTTCCGACTGATACCTATAGTAATTGACGCCCTCTATCCAGTGGTGCAGTCAGATTCCCGAAATTCCCACGGGAACTGCCTGGAAAAAAAAGTCTTTAAAAAAGCACGATTTACTCGTGAATACTACGAAAATGTTTCTAAAATTACGAGCAAACCTTGCCATGTTTCTTAAACCGATTTTTCTACTCATTTCCAAAAGGATTTTCCAGACTTTTCCGACTGATACCTATAGTAATTGACGCCCTCTATCCAGTGGTGCAGTCAGATTCCCGAAATTCCCACGGGAACTGCCTGAAAAAAAAGTCTTTAAAAAAGCACGATTTACTCGTGAATACTACGAAAATGTTTCTAAAATTACGAGCAAACCTTGCCATGTTTCTTAAACCGATTTTTCTACTCATTTCCAAAAGGATTTTCCAGACTTTTCCGACTGATACCTATAGTAATTGACGCCCTCTATCCAGTGGTGCAGTCAGATTCCCGAAATTCCCACGGGAACTGCCTGAAAAAAAAAATCTTAAAAGGAGCACGATTTCCTCGTGAATACTACGAACATTTTTCAAAAATTACGAGCAAACCTTGCCATGTTTTTTAATCCGGTTTTTTTACTCATTTCCAAAAGGATTTTCCAGACTTTTCCGACTGATACCTATAGTAATTGACGCCCTCTATCCAGTGGTGCAGTCAGATTCCCGAAATTCCCACGGGAACTGCCTGGAAAAAAAAGTCTTTAAAAAAGCACGATTTACTCGTGAATACTACGAAAATGTTTCTAAAATTACGAGCAAACCTTGCCATGTTTCTTAGACCGATTTTTTTACTCATTTCCAAAAGAATTTTCCAGACTTTTCCGACTGATACCTATAGTAATTGACGCCCTCTATCCAGTGGTGCAGTCAGATTCCCGAAATTCCCACGGGGACTGCCTGGAAAAAAAAGTCTTTAAAAAAGCACGATTTACTCGTGAATACTACGAAAATGTTTCTAAAATTACGAGCAAACCTTGCCATGTTTCTTAAACCGATTTTTTTACTCATTTCCAAAAGAATTTTCCAGACTTTTCCGACTGATACCTATAGTAATTGACGCCCTCTATCCAGTCGTGCAGTCAGATTCCCGAAATTCCCACGGGGACTGCCTGGAAAAAAAAGTCTTTAAAAAAGCACGATTTCCTCGTGAATACTACGAAAATGTTTCTAAAATTACGAGCAAACCTTGCCATGTTTCTTAAACCGATTTTTTTACTCATTTCCAAAAGGATTTTCCAAACTTTTCCGACTGATACCTATAGTAATTGACGCCATCTATCCAGTGGTGCAGTCAGATTCCCGAAATTCCCACGGGGACTGCCTGGAAAAAAAAGTCTTTAAAAAAGCACGATTTACTCGTGAATACTACGAAAATGTTTCTAAAATTACGAGCAAACCTTGCCATGTTTCTTAAACCGATTTTTTTACTCATTTCCAAAAGAATTTTCCAGACTTTTCCGACTGATACCTATAGTAATTGACGCCCTCTATCCAGTGGTGCAGTCAGATTCCCATAATTTTAGAAACATTTTCATAGTATTCACGAGGAAATCGTGCTTTTTTAAAGACTTTTTTTTCAGGCAGTTCCCGTGGGAATTTCGGGAATCTGACTTCACCACTGGATAGAGGTCGTCAATTACTATAGGTATCCGTCGGAAAAGTCTGGAAAATCTCTTTGGAAATGTGTAAAAAAATCGGTTTAAGAAACATGGCAAGGTTTGCTCGTAATTTTAGAAACATTTTCGTAGTATTCACGAGTAAATCGTGCTTTTTTAAAGACTTTTTTTTCCAGGCAGTTCCCGTGGGAATTTCGGGAATCTGACTGCACCACTGGATAGAGGGCGTCAATTACTATAGGTATCAGTCGGAAAAGTCTGGAAAATCCTTTTGGAAATGAGTAGAAAAATCGGTTTAAGAAACATGGCAAGGTTTGCTCGTAATTTTAGAAACATTTTCGTAGTATTCACGAGTAAATCGTGCTTTTTTAAAGACTTTTTTTTCCAGGCAGTTCCCGTGGGAATTTCGGGAATCTGACTGCACCACTGGATAGAGGGCGTCAATTACTATAGGTATCAGTCGGAAAAGTCTGGAAAATCCTTTTGGAAATGAGTAGAAAAATCGGTTTAAGAAACATGGCAAGGTTTGCTCGTAATTTTAGAAACATTTTCGTAGTATTCACGAGTAAATCGTGCTTTTTTAAAGACTTTTTTTTCCAGGCAGTTCCCGTGGGAATTTCGGGAATCTGACTGCACCACTGGATAGAGGGCGTCAATTACTATAGGTATCCGTCGGAAAAGTCTGGAAAATCCTTTTGGAAATGAGCAGAAAAATCGGTTTAAGAAACATGGCAAGGTTTGCTCGTAATTTTAGAAAAATTTTCGTAGTATTCACGAAGAAATCGTGTTTTTTTTAAGACTTTTTTTTTCAGGCAGTTCCCGTGGGAATTTCGGGAATCTGACTGCACCAATGGATAGAGGGAGTGGAGAACTACCATTAGTGACCGAAAGTTCTTAAAAGTTCTGCATAAAAAGCTCATAATTTAAAAAAACCAGGCAGATGGAGGAGCGTTGATCCTCCTTGTCAGGGCGAACCATTTTCAAAGTTGAGTAAAATTACTTTTCTACCTTTTTGTTCCTTTCAAATTAGAAATCGATAGAGCATCGGCGATCCTACCCATGGTTAAAATAAACTAGGATAAATATTTCCATGTAGGAATTAATAAATTATTAAATAATAAAGTTTTATAAATTCTTTAATAACTTCAAAAATAACAAGTAACAAAATATTACTTTTACAATCGCGACAAGACTATGTATTAGAAAATCCATCAAAGGCTGAAATATTGTACGCGAAATATTTATGAAACTGATTAGAATTTTTATCAGGACTGTCGGCGTTAACACTTCTCACTATAATTTTTTTATCCGTTAACTTTTGCGGCGACTGATGAATAAACGACGCATCAGCTAAAGTCTGCAATTGGTCACTATAAATAAAATCAGGTTGTCCATTAATAACTTCTTCCAACTGATCATTTTCCAATTTAACAAATTTATAATACACTTCATTTTCATCTAAAAATTCAGGTATCGTTTCCTCAAAACAAATATTTTCATCGATAATTTCCGTGTGATCAATCGTTTTAACCTTTTTAATAATAATTTGATCTTCAACAACAGGAATTTCTTGAACTTTTTTCTTTCTAGGTTTCTTAACAGTCTTAGGCTCGGTAACTTTAGGCTTTTGAACTATGACCTGTTGTTGCCCATTAAAATCAACTTGATTATTATAAATAAGGTTTGATATTTCTCCAACGTTAACGGTTAATCCTTTATTTAATTTGTCCCTCATGATTTCTTCTTTAGTTCTTCTCTTACGTTTTATTTTTACTAATTTTGGAGAGTTAACTTTAGATGATGGGTTTATTGATATCACAGATGATGAATTTGGTTTAGATCCGTCGTTGTAATCTTCATCGTCGACGCTTTCACTCGTTAAACCGTTGATTGTTGTTGACTTTGGTTGGGCGACTCTTCTTTTTCCTTCTCCAGGCTTCCGGACTAAAACTGTTCTAACGGCTTCTGGAAATGGTAAGTGCAAGTCTGCAAAAGAAAAAAAAAATAGTTTATTAAAATTATCAGCTACAAAAATCATTAAAAACAAGAATGGCAAACAAGACCAAAAGTTAAACTTTTTTTTGAACCCTAAAAACATTACAAAAATTCCTTTTTTTAGAGTTTGCCATTCTCCATCAATCTTTTTTAAACATGAATAAAACAAACCTTTAGCTCTTTTCACAAGCGTCTTAACACTAGGCAAAGGCCAATGTAATTTCTTAGCCAAATATTTATATCCCTTTGTCGTACACGCCAATCTAATGTTATGTCCCAACACAATTGTATCATCCTTCCAATGATGCCCATGCAAAGATTCCTTATCCATAGCTTCAATCTGATCCTCATTTAAAAACTTCTCATACGCCTTTGGTGCATCCATTTCCTTCTGCATCTGCGCAATCTTATACCTTAACCTTCTAATTTCTTTGATATGGTCACGACATTTCATTTGATTTTTAACTTTCCTCTTCTCATGATTTGATCTCAAAAACTGCATTTTTTTATTTGTCAATATTAACTGACTTATAAGAGTTTTTGCAGGCAATTTCACGATTTGACTTTTATCCGTTTTAGATTTACATTCAACTACTGTCTCTAATATTCCGTTATCACATTGATAATGCCAGTATGACATGTCAGAACTTGTAAAATCAAATCCAACATATTGGGATTGAGGAGTTAACCCCAAGGCATTAAGAGTTTGTTTACTAAAAACTGAGTGATTGTTTTTAAATGGTCCGGTTATCCTCACAGGTATTCCATTCACTTCTTTTACTTTTGTCATACTACTTCCAAAAAATTGTTTACAATTATTAGGAGGTGCATTTATTCTAGCTACATAATTCGGCTTTAATAAACTATTTCCACTTTGTGACTGATTCAATTGGTAACTTGGTTCCTTATAAACTTCTAAGCCTAATGTCTTGCTTAATGTCTTTTCTTTTTCTAATTTCTTTCTAAAATCTACAATTGGTTGATTTCTTCGATGATTTGGAAGCCAAGAAGATTTAATTGCAACGTTTACGTTAGGTCTTGCGTCTGATGAATGTAAATCCCAGTATTCCGTTTCTTCTTCTTCTACATTATCCCTGAATGTAATATCTACGACTTTATTAACAGTTTTGGTTAAGTCCATTACTTTGGCATCAGCTTCTAAATTGTGGAATTTGATAACTTTTGACATGTATTGAAATCTTGAAGTATGTGGAATGCAAGTCCATCGAGATGTGGTTGTGTCAGTGAAGACATGGAAATTCCTTTTTCTTTTCACTTTTTCAGGTTCTTTTTGGTGAATCACTGCAGAGCGAGACCAAGTGTCGTTGTCTTCAGTTGATGGATCACTTGAAGTGTTCTGTAAAAATAATAAAGACAATGTAATCGGATATTTAAACAGAAAGAATAAACAAATTTTTACACTCACCACAAAATACAGATGATCATCTGCAAATGCAGGCTCTGCTACTAATCTCTTATTTACATAACTTTTCTGACCCTGTTTCACTACCAATTTTTCAGTATTGTTCCCATTTTTCCTGCAACAACAACTTAACATTAAAATCATTTCCCAATCAACTAATCTTAAATTTAAAAATTCCTTACCCATGGATAGAGCACTGCGTTTCATTATTAACCTTCACAGTTTTCTTATTATAAGAATGTTCACTGTTAATATATCTTGCTTTAGCCCCTGTCACGCACTGGGTATGAGTCGAATCTTGACAAGTACACTTTGAACTAGGAACCGGGTCAATATCCATCGGTAAATCCTTGCTTGCACGAAAAGCAACTGGAAAATGAAAACCACATACACCAATGTTTTTGCCTAAAACTCCCTCCTTATACTG
Organism: Liposcelis brunnea; assembly: GCA_023512825.1. NCBI lineage: Eukaryota > Metazoa > Arthropoda > Insecta > Psocodea > Liposcelididae > Liposcelis > Liposcelis brunnea. The sequence continues at coordinate 7,081,313 of CM042065.1, read as the reverse complement.
TTTTAAAATTTCATCATTCTCACATGCATCCACCCATCGTTGACTTCTTTCCTTATCATCGATTGGAAAATTAAACAGTGTTCGTTTTGGTTCATCATCTGGAATAGCACCGCAATCTTTTATGACACATTTCTCTGTGCTCATTTTGTGGTTGATTTATTCTTCTGAAAGAAAAAAAAAAAAGAAGTTAACAGCATTCTTTCTATAAAAACAAATGCATGAGGTGTATAGAACCGGGAGTACCTCATATAATTTATAACTATGTAATAAAGGAATCCATAACAATGTTTGTAGCATTAGCAACGATCATCCATTCATTTTAATAGATTCTTAATCTAATATCAGGCACGTATTTTTAATATTTAATCCATTATTTTTTATTTAGTTTGTGTCCAATTTCACATCACAGCCTTCTACGTTAAAATCGTCCAAGGCGCGAATCTTTTTTTATTAACCCATTTTAATGAACTCAACAAAATAAACCACTAATTCATAACAGAACTGAATTATTTTTAAAACCATCTGTTTGTTTTTACTGTTAAATAAACGATTTCATCATTATTTTCAATAAAAACCGTATCGTAATCGCGTCTGATCTCGCAACGCCATCTTGAATTGTTTTGATGAACTTGCGAGTTCCTGCCACGACAAAATGGAGTCACATTCCAAAACCACGTAAGTTTTTTAGCGTCATGACGCTTCCATAAGCTAATCATAAGCGAAACATAACCAAAGTTTGTTGTTGTTCAGTTTTAGAATTCATCTTTGATATTATTCCGGAATTTTGTTTGGTCTACAGGATTATAAAGTATTATTTTGAAAACCCGATTACTCTGTCAAAACCATGGCTTTACGAACTTATGGGGATAAACCCGTAAGCTTTCAAATTGAGGAAAATGGAGAATATTATTGCATCGGTAGCGAGGTAATAATTCTACATTAAAATGAATGTTTTTTGTGACCCTTGTTGACGTACCGCATAACATGGTTTTAAATTTTAGGTTGGAAATTATTTGCGATTATTCCGTGGTTCTTTGTATAAAAGATACCCGGGATTATACAGAAGGAACCTGACCGTAGAAGAAAGGAAGAAAGTTTTGGATATGGGTGTTAGTAATCATTGTTTGGCGTCGAGTGTATCCCTGCTCAGAGCATCAGAGGTGAGATTAATTCTAAAGAGGTAACAATCCTCTGAGAGATATTTTATTGACAGTTTTTTGTTGTAGGTTGAAGATATAATTGAAGGGAATGATGAGAAATACAAAGCAGTATCAGTACACACAACCGAAATTGTAATGCCTGCCTCGAGTAAAGGAAAAAAAGCAATGTCATGGGTTCCGAATTTACCAAACAGTTCACACTTGGATGCAGTACCACAAGCAACTCCGATCAATAGAAATAGGGTTCAAAATAAGAAAGTTAGAACGTTTCCATTGTGTTTTGATGATTCTGATCCTAACATGGTTCATGAAAATGCATCTCAGCATGAATGTTTGGTTCCTATAAGATTGGATATGGAATTGGAAGGGCAGAAACTGAGAGATACATTTACATGGAATAAAAATGAAACTCTTATCACACCTGAACAATTTGCAGAGGTTAGTTTTTGTTGCATTAGATTAGTTAAGATAGAAATATCAAGTGCTTCATAAAAAAGTTCTCCCACATTACTGTTAAACCTTAATATATTTTTAATTTTCAGGTTTTATGTGACGATTTAGATTTAAATCCCATCACGTTCGTCCCAGCAATAGCACAAGCGATTCGTCAACAATTAGACGCATACCCAACTGATAATATTCTAGCCGAACAGTGTGATCAGAGAGTAATAGTAAAGGTAAATCATATTAAAATTATTTTCAGCACAAATTTTACTGTTTTTCAATTTAACTTTTTTTCCCACAGCTTAACATTCATGTTGGGAACACATCGCTTGTTGATCAAGTTGAATGGGACATGTCAGAAAAAGAAAATTCACCGGAAATGTTCGCTCAAAAACTCTGCGCCGAATTAGGTCTCGGTGGCGAATTCGTCACAGCGATAGCTTACAGTATACGAGGGCAAATTACATGGCATCAAAGAACTTACGCATTTAGTGAAGCTCCCTTGCCTATTGTTGAAGTACCTTACCGACCACCTAGTGAATCGGATCAATGGGCTCCGTTTTTGGAAACGCTAACAGACGCTGAGATGGAGAAGAAAATTCGTGATCAGGATAGAAATACTAGGTATGGATCATGAAAATCAATTTTAACTAGTTTAGTGATAGAAAAACTAATGGGAAATTTCTCTTATTAGGCGTATGCGACGTTTGGCTAATACTACACCAGGTTGGTGAGGTTCGTTCCGGAACAACTCCAGACTTGACGAGAATCACAAGTAAAGACGAATGGAGCTGTTGCCGTTAGTGAAATTTAAAAAAAATGAAATTGTAAATAATTTTCTGCAGTAGCAGATTGGTGCACCAGGGGAAATTGTGTAGTGCTGTGAATGTTCTAAGGGCCAGTGGCTCTACAGTTCTATATCTCCTATACTAATTTATAAAACTTTCCTACACAAATTTTCGAACAGTGATCAAAAAAGACTAAAATTTTTATGTCGTGAATTTTTACCGAAAAATTATTCCAAACTTAAATATTATGTGTGTACTTTTACTATTTAAAAAATTAATTTTTATAGGATTTAAACTTATGACGAAATATAAATAAAAATTATATGGAAAGGATTTTTTTTCATTTTCAAAAAATAATTTTTCGTTAAATTTTTTAATGTTTTTAAAAAAAAAAAATAATAATAGGCCTATTCTTACCTTTGAAGTTTTAACTTAAAATTAAGGAGGTTAAGATTGTCTTTCGGTAACTTTGAATTTAAGATCTCCGTCAGGAGCGTACATGAAGGTTACTTTGTAGCTAAGCGGTTCGTGTAAGAATTCTAATTTGAACGAACGGATTATCTGCAATTAAAAATAGTAATAAAGAAATAATGCTAAGCTTGAATCTTAAAATGATGATACTTACTTTAGCTAAAAGAACTTGAATTTCCAAATCAGCGAATCTTCTTCCTAAGCACATTCTAGCTCCGTGTCCGTATGGCAAGGACGAATACGGATGGAATTTATACTGAGTTTCTGATGCGCTGTTTTTTAACCATCTCTCTGGTAAAAATTCGTGAGCTTTGGTAACGTAATCTTCCATATTGCCGGTAACTAAAGTTGGAAACACGATCTGAACCTGAAAAATAAACATAAATTGTGGAAATCTTAATAATTACGAAAGCAGTGATTTGGCTTTTTAATTAATAAACTCTCTTTTAAACTTACTCCTTTGGGGATTTGATATCCTCCGATGATCATATCGTGTTGTAATGTTCTCCCGTTACCAATTACAGTAGAATACATACGGAAAACTTCTCTTACAAATGCTTTAAGATAATACATCTGGTCTAAGTGTTTTGAAGTTAATGGCACATTCGGATCAGGAAGTATAGTTTTCAGTTCTTGATACATTCTCTCTTGCTCTTCTGGTCTTGTGGCTAACTGGTATAAAATGGAACAAACAGCCATCGAAATCTGAAATGAAAGTCACTGTATTAATAACTGAAGATTAGTTTGATTCAGTTGAAGTGGCAGATGCAAAATTCATCCGCTAGTGTCGCTGGCTGCAAATTTCATTGGGAGCGTCATCAATAGTTTGTTATTCGACAGCAACGACACCAGCGCTAAAATTGGAATCTGCTTTTTATATAGAACAAGATAGATATTTTTTTTAATATTCTCTTTTGTGAAGTTTTTTGGAATGGTATAATACTGTCAGATTTTTTACAATACTTACAGTGTCTATTCCCACCAATATAAGATCTAAAGCTAATATGTATGCAGTTTTTGGATCTGGTTCACTAGCTAGCACTCTTTCAATTAAAGACAAATCCTTCTCGTCAAGAGATTTTTTACTTTTAAGTCTTTCCATGGCTGAATCTATGTGTTTCATACATATTCTGAAAAAAAAAGAATTAAAATAAGTTATAATAAAATATTTTTGTTCCACAAAAAAAAAAGTTTTTGACAACTTTTTTTTTGGCTAAATTTTTGTTTGACCAATTTTCACTAATTTTCTTTTGAAAAATTCTAGGAATTTTTCCCGTCAAGAAAATTATCTAGAATTTTTTTAACAAAATGAGAATTTTAATAAATTTTTTCAACCAAAGTGATTTTGCCTAAAATCTTCTCCAAATTAGATAATTGAAAATAAATAATCATATCAAACAAAAACTTGCTAATTCTAAAACGGAACGATCAAGGTCGAGCATAACAGAACAAGGCGTTGAAGGCCGAAAAAAATGACTCTTCATTTTTTTTTCAACGTTTGACGCTTGATCCATTATTCATTCATCAATGATTTCCTTTTGGAATTTTTACTACAAATCCCGTTAACAATCACAAAAAAAAAATCGTCTACTCACTCAATGAAATAATCCATATTCTTAACGTAACGAGTCCACAACGAACTTGGAATATATCTCCAAAACGGTGCTTTCAATTCCAAAATGGCGATATTCCTCAAAGCGTACCTCGCGCACTCTATTATTTTTTGCGCTTCCGAATCAGGAGATAATTCCGGACTTAAACAACCTAATCTCACGTCCAGGGCGACTCTCCCGATGCATTCCAGCGCCCATTTATGAATTTCATTATCAAAATCATTTGGCATTTCTGAATTTTCATCCCTCATTGACTGCATTCTGTAATTAAGAAAAAAAAAAGATGAATTAGGTTAGTCGTGGTCTGTGGATTAGTCATAGCATGACTTAATCGTCACCCATTGAAATGCATTCACTGTGCAATTGCAATCTTCGCGAGTTACAGCTCAGTGAACTGTATAAATGAATCCTAGTTAGTTTCTTATCTTACTTTTTAATAAAGTCGTTGGTAACTTCTTCGATAGGCGTCACGTATTTTTTGACGGTTTGAACTTGTAGCACTGGTTTTTGAACACGTGTTCTAAAGTCTCGCCAAGGCTCTCCATGCCTGAAAAATTGAATAATAAAATGATATGTTTTCGTTTCGTGAAATGAATTTTGATTTGAAGTGAAGTACTTACACTCCGACGACTCCTCCTAGTTCTCCGAAGAAATCTTTCCTGACTTGACTTTTGTATTTTACTAAACATGGCATCGAGGGTCGAAATGGCGTTGGTCCTTCTTGTCTGTACACTTTTTCAATTTCGTCCGCGTCGTATAAAAACAGCAAATCTGGCCGGCCAACCAGTCCTGCCATCTTGACGACCTGGAAGAAGAAAATAGAAGAGTGTTAAGGAAGGATTTTTACGTATTTGTGGGAACAGAAGCGAGACATATTTGGGACCATTTTGAAATACAGCAGGTCGAAAAAGGTCGCCATACCATTATATAACAAAAAAAATTAGCTTTATTGTGTAAAAAAGCAAAAAAACATTGAAATTTCCTATTCACATATGCCCTTTTTCCAAAAAACTACCCTCTTTCCCCTTTTTTCATCTACTTATGAAGCCATACTGAGCGCTGTTGTATTCTGAAATGTTTTGAGCTTTCCAAAGATCTTTTGCTTAAAATTTTTCAAAGTCTGAGTTTATTCAAATTTAAAACGCATTTGTAATGCGATTCTTCTAATCCTTAAATTCTCTAGTTATTCGTCAACGTAACACACAAATTCCTCTCCTTCGGACAAGCCTAAAAAAAAAACCCACCGCTCCTACTGACCATGAATATATAAAAACATTCGACATGAAATCCAACTTAGCACAACACACATCAAATTTATTTATTTGCAGTAAAATCCATTTGGCAAAAAAAAAAAAATCGTGACTTTCCAATCACTCAAACACATATCCATTTAATTAATCTCCTCCGAGAAAATATACTCTTTTCAAATAATTGTCCTTAGCCTATAACGTCAATACCCGTATATGCGAAGATGGTATCTACGGATAAAAATTATGTAACCCGTGTAATGGCGACAATAACCTTGGATACGCCGCAGCCTTTTTAACATCTCTTCGACGTGACGCAAAAGAAAAGAAAAAAAAAAAAAATAGTTGAATAGTCATTTATTGTGAAATTTTCACCGCCTATTGACTAATTTCATTTTTTTAAAAAAAAGCTGGGAGAATTCGTTGGACCTAGAAGAAACAAAATTCACGTGTCAGGTTTTTTAATACTAATAACGACTTCTTTCTTTGGTCCACCTATCGTCATACTTGTTTGACTACTTTTGAATTTCGTTTTTAAAGTCTTCAGGTGTTATGTAGGAAAAGAAATGAAGTGGATGGGAGTGTACATACGTGTCGATGATTTAAGGAGATGCAATTCTATTGTTTTGGTGGTTTTTTTTTATCTCGAAGGTTATTAGCACTTTCCCTGTAAGTGAAAATCTGAGTTGTCTTAAGTCGAATTGGACAAAGTGTGGCACCAGCCAAAATTTGGGTATCTTATCCATTGTCAAAAGCCTTTTTGGTGACTAATTTTTTATACTGCACGTGACTTTGTTTTAGTCGTTTGGTTTTAGAAAAGCAGAGCTAAGGGCCAACATTGCATCTGTTCCAGAACTATTATTTACTGCTTACCAAGTTACCATTAGAATTTCTTTGTAGGATGCTGCATTAGACCCAAGTGGGAAGCCAAAAGTAAATAGGACTTCGATGAATCATTACGACTACATTTTCACACTTTTTTCGCTGCTTCCGTTTTTTGAAGGAATTCAGGTCTGCTTTTCGGGAACGGTTCTACTTTTCCTGCTCCTATATTCCCCGCCAAAACAAAATTTCCATCTCCATCTCCTCAAAAGCAGAAGGTTGTTTATTTTCATTTTTGATTTATAAATAAACATTTATTCTTTCGGCTAAACTTTCCAAATTTTTAATAAGTTTTCAAATTTTAAGTATGACTGCAAACATAATAAATAAATAAAATTCAGGTGACTACATGACAAAAGAGAATAAAGCTGGCCGGAGCGAAAATTGGAAATCTTTTTATGAAATTTTAAGATGTAAAATTAAGCGTAAAGTAAGGGTAATGTTTTTCGACTTTTTAGAAACGATTACCTTTTTTTTGCTTTTTTTGCTTTTCCGGTTTTAGGAGGAATTCGGGTCGGCGAAAAAAAAACTTCTTTCGGGTTCGGTTCGGGCTCGGCGCCTACAACAAATTCTCGGGCCAGCCCGAAAGCCCGAAACCCGACCCGAACAGACCTCTAACGACACCTTAATAAAAATAAAACTAACTTTGCTGATTTTTCCTTGTACATTTTTATGCCCTATTGCTTCTCTTGTTGCATTGTTCTTGTGAATTTCTTACTTTTCCTTAAATTATACTGTACAATGAATTTTATTATAAATAAAAATACTGGTTTCCTCAATAAAAAATTTTCCTGTTTGAAAAATTGGATTAAATAACATTGTTGAAAGGATTCTCAGATTTGAAATATACTTTGTTGGAAGGACAATAACTAAAGCGACAAATTATACTGTCCTTGCCAGGTATTTGAAGCATAACTAATCGCTCAACTTTACAAGCTGATAAAGATGTAATGATGGGAAAGACAGCAAAGCGACAAACGAAACGGTTTAACAGGAAACGCAAAAAAATACTTCAATATTTTTTGACCGAAACAGACATTTCCACCAAATTTCTGACAATTCTTTTAAAGTCCTACCCATTAGGCTTTATCATTGATTGCAAAACAGAGACAAATTCACACGCGGTGTAATTTATAGCTTCTTACTTAACTTTTTGAAATTCTTTAATTTTTTAAAAACAATTTAGAAATAATTCAGATGGAATAAAGATTAACACATTGTAAACTTAATTACAATATTAGTATTTCTCGATTGTTCTAATTAAACATACCTTTGTTAGCCCACCCGAAAAATTATACGATAAAATTCTCATCTATCGAACACATCCAGCATACAAATAATTGAAAGGAAAAAAAAACGACCTTCATCCAATCTGCTTATTTTTTCTAAGATTTTAGCAAATTAGCATAAAAATGCGATCTTTATGCTACCTCATGTGAGACAGAACGGAAATCATTATTCTAAGAAAAAACAATGTTAACTATGTTTTATAAATAACGAACCTTTCCATATCGCTCGTAAAGTAACTGCGAAACTTTTCCGAGATCCGACACTTGATACTGCCCTATAACCGGCAGCAATCTCCACGTGTTACCGATCAACGGCAAAGGTCTCGGTCCAGGAACTTCGCAGTACGGTTTAGCCAAGGACCATTCGTCGGATTCAGCTAAACTCGGTTCCAAAAGTTCTTGTTCCCGCTTCACCGATTTCGATATCCATCTCACGTTGTAACATTTTCGCGGTTTTAAAATCTTCGTCACCGTCACTGCGCTCATTTCACTTTTTTATATTTTTAAATCCGCCGCTTAAAAATATGTCATTTTTGATCCTTTGTTTTGTTTAATAAATTGAAACCACTCCTACGAAATCGAGACGGTAAATGAATCTTTATTATTTTGCGCGGATCTCCTTTGTTCCTCCTTCAATGATCAGCCTTATTAGAAAGTAAGTATTGATCTTATTACAAGGTAACTACCTTGTTCTCGGGTTGTTATTACTTTTATCATTCACTAAACACTTCTCTTTTTAGCACTGCTATTTAATAATTAATTCAACCCTGCTAAAAAAAAAACAAACATTTCGAATGAGAAAAAAAAATGTCAAAAAATCCTTAAAAACCAAAATAGAAATGTTTCCTTTGGATAAAGGTATTGAATTACATTTTAATTATAAGGAAAGTCGTTAATTCCACGGTAATTAACATCAGGAAATTATGCTACAATTTAGCAGCTTATGTGAGCTCGCACTCACGCTCAGGCGGCCAAATAGTGCAAATAAGATCGTTAAAAATTCATAAGTCTTGTAAAAATTATTTTGATGCAGGACGAAAATTGGGTTTCTTGGAAAATAAATAAGTGGAACATGAAAGGACGTCTGAATTTTTATTCTTGGGAGTATGTGGAGAGTAGGGGAAATTCGTGAAGCACGCAAAGATCACTTAATACTGAGACCTTGAAGGTATTTTTTTTTAAAAATTTCTTTTATCCACTTAATGTACGATACCACCCACGCTCATAAGGATTCAGAGATGTGGGATCTACCAAAAGTAAGTAGTATGATTTAGTTTGAAATCGAGATTTAGTAATACGAATTTAACCTTGTGATTTCAATGTGACGGTCTCGTTTTTTTTTTGTGGCTAATTAAACTAGACGATAAGTATTTTTCAGTGGCAAGGTTGGAAGTCGATGATTGCGAGTCATTGGAGCTAAGATTAGTAACAATAACCTTAATTAGGCTCGGGTTAAAGAAGAAGGATGCGAAATTGGCGAAAAATTGGGGGAAGATGTGGCATTGAACATTTAATTTGTTTTACAGGTTGAAAAAATGAAATAATGAAATAATGATGGAGAACTATTCAGATTATTAGCGATGGAATCAGAGAATGAAATCAAAGAAACTGGCCATGGAAATATTCTTCAATGGCAATCAATACCAGGCGCAAAAAGTTCAGCAGAAGAAAAGAAGCAACAATTAACCCGCTGAAAAATTTTACTTACTACTCATATTTTGATTAATTTAATGAAAAGCAAGAGGTAGAGCCCAAACTTGGTTTGTTAAAAATTTGAAGAACGTACGAACATCGTATGTTTGTTTTATGCTCAGGTGGAACTTCTTAGATCTTATGACTCTTTGAGTCTTGATGAAGTGCTTAAATTTCATCTCATTTAAGTCGTCGATTTTTCGATAAAAGGCCTCAGCCCAAAAATATGAAAATCCGTAGAAAATTTCAGAGAAAACAGCTTTAAATCTTGAGACCCAAAGGTTTAGGTAACCCATGGACTAATCCTAATAATGCAGCAGCTTTCAGACGATTACACACAGCTCATCTTAGCTTTTGCCATCAAAAACTCCGTTATGGACATGATCAACTTAAAGTCAGAGGAAGCAGAAGATGGTCGTAAAGGTCGAGAAATTCGAGTTTATTTTACTAAAAAATGGGGATCTGTTATTGAAGCCAGAAATGTAATTCAACTTCTGCCGCTGGGACCGTGAGAGATTAAAGACCAATTAGACGTGTTTGAAAATTTAAAATTCAACAAAAGAAAAACGGTATGAAGTCTTATTGGTCGCCCACAGCCCTTTATTCACTTGCGCTCGTAGCGGTAAAATTGGTGAACTATTTTTTTGACTTCAAAAACGAGTTTCATCCCTGAACCCGAGTTTCGCGATTTTTACGAACATATATCTGGCAAAAGAAAAAACGGTTTTCTCCCGGTCTCTTTTTTAGTAATTTTTTTTCCTGTTTTGTTAAAAAATAGATTTATTATCGTTTTTTAAAGAAACGTGTTTTTGGAATATGTTAGTTTCCATAAATGGCGACCGAATCATTCCTCATGTCATTGATATTTTAAGTCACTTTGAAAATTTATTCACACTGCAACAAGCCAAATACCGCAAACTTGGAACAAAACCACAACAATGAAAAATAGTTGCTATAACAATTTTGAAGATGCATCTCTGAATTAATGAGATAATTTCTTGAGATTATTAACAAAAAGAAAATATTTGGCTTATCATTTAAGTTTTTTCTCGCAGTGGCAACGTCAGAGGTAAAAACAAGGTTTATTGCCCAAACTAAATAAAAGTTCTCAATCCAATGGAAATTATTCGAAAGACTTATCCTTAAAAACTTTCTTCAAATCTGAAAAAATTGGTTTTTGCAACTCTACCACGGGCTAGCTGAGTGAGTGGCCGAGAAAATGCTTGTGCAGTTTTATTCTGACGCCCACGACCGACTATTCTTTTATCAACAATTCCTCGCCCTAAATCGTGCCTTAGTTCTTGCTAATAAATAATGTCCTCAGCTTAATAATTTCTGCTAAGCTGCAACGCCCAAAAAACACTATTCACTCTCTTCTTTTTAAACTGAAAACCCGAACAACACTACTTCGTTCCAATTTTCCACAATTACAAGCAAAACAATTCACCCTTCAAGATTTTATCAAACTTCCTTATCATGTCATCATTTTTCCACACCAAACTCGCATTATTACGCAAAAACAAATTACTCTTCATTATTTTCACGCGATTTTTCCCAATATTCACTCCAACACCAAAAGATGCTCACACGATCAAACAAACAACAAAACTGTTAACATTTCGGGCGTTTGATAAAAAAGTTGAATGCCTGTTCAAAAGCGAAGGTCGAGTGGAAGAAGGCCGTATGTAATATCTTAAGACAAAAGTAGCCTGAGGATCCTCTTACTACTAAATCTCATCTTCGCAATTTCAAACACTCGATCTCCAAGAGAGAGAGAGAGAACGTCAGGTGTGATGATTGCATTTTATTTAATGTGACAGTGATTATTATTTTTTTTAACCCCTCTCTCGACGCCTTTCCCTTATGGATCCGCCGCGCAAAAAATTAATTATGTCTCATGCGAATGAATTTTTTTACATATTCATCGAACTATATGCATTAGAAAATCAATCGAGAATCTGAGATGTATGCTAATGTTTAAAACCTGATTGTTTAATTTATAAAATTACAAGTTTATTTAGAAATCCGCATTATTTTTCAAAACTTTCACTATGCGCATGTGCTACACGAAAAGGGGGAAAAAAAGATAAAAAGTCCGGTAACGTGTTCTTAATAAATGAGGACGAGGAGGACCTGACTGCGGCCTTGAAGAAATTTCGCTTGCCAAAATTTTTTACCCTTCGGGAGGGTTTCAAATTCTAAAATTCTTTATTCAAAAGAATTAGTCTGAATTAAATTTTTATTGTTTGAATGACTTATTTTTCCGCTTTGCTAGAACAACAGAAAAGCATTGTTATGGCTGCAAACGGAAAAACTAGGCGAACTTGTTTGATTTATTGCGCTAAGGTTATACATAAAAATTCTTTTTATTTCTTATGCAATCAATTAGGCTTCTACAATCGTGATTACGTTGAATCAAAGATTTTGAGCAGTCATCCAACTTAATTTCCTAATTGCATTGTAGAAAAATTGTTAAGACAAAGAAAAGTTTTGTTGAATGGAAGTGTGGTTAAAATTTTCGAATCAAGTTCAGGACCTGATTGTGTAATTTGAGGAGAGGTTAGGATGGCGAAAGGGCCTAAGGCAAAAGGTAAAAGCAATGGAGAGAAGTGCAAAGTAGCAGAGAGTTTGGTAACGAATAGAACAGATTTTTTGGGCGATAGCGTGATAACTGTCGGAGATAAAAAATGCGATGGATTTTAAAATTCTATCTTCCGGGCTTTTTCTGGACTAATGATGGATGACGTAATGACAGATATAGCAAGGAAATTTCAGAGTGCGTCGCAAGAAAACTGTGGAATAAAAAACTGTTAACCGACCCTGGGGAAAAAGTAATATTTAAAGCTCGTGTGAACCATGCAATTTCTCACAATTTGTGTAGGAGGAGAACTTGAAAAAGGGAGAAAACCCAATGAAAAAAAAGAAAATGTACTTCCAAAAAGCGAGATATGTCTCAGAGCGCCATATTCATCAATAAAGTAGCATTGCCCACTGCCACAACAATTCGGTTCTTATTCTGGTGGCAGTGGCCACCAAGTATAAATACTCGACTAAGTATTTAGTTACTTTTTGCTTTCTTAAAGTGTTTTCGGTGACTTCAGTTATTTTTTAACAAAAATGAAGTACGTCGGTCCGTCAAGGCCTGTTCCTGTTTTCCATCCACTGCCACCAGAAAAAGAACCGAATTATGGTGGCAGTGGGCAATGCTACTTAAAGCAAAGTCGATTGCAAACTTTCTCGGCGAAAGGAATCGTTATATATGATTCGGATTTGAATGATTTTTGGATTTAAGAAACTTTTGGCAAACCAGATTTAAATGGAAATACTTGGAAGTCAAAAATAGTATCGTCTGGTTCGGTCGCCGATACTAAAGATCTTCCCTTCGACTTTCAAATATTTCAATTAAAATCTGGTTTGGCAAATTATACTGCTCATTCGTTTATTCTTTTGAACATCACAAAAGAAATCAACTACATTTAGAAATGAAACTGAAGCTCAGAGAGGGACCAATTTTTTATGTATTGGATTTGCAATTACACTGAATCGGAATATTAAAGGCAACTGAGCAGAATCCATTGATGGGAATACCGAAAAAACAATTGAAATTACAAATGACAGATGTTGCTCGAACTTCTATTAAAGCTCCTGATGCAGACACCAAAAGAACGATTAAGTGGAAAAGAATAAATGCAGATTTTAAAGGTTTAGAGTAGAAAAAATTTCCTAGCACAAATTCTGTAATGCCGTAATTAAATCGGCCAAATTTAACGGATCTGAAATGGCAAATCTGAACATTTTGTCAATGTAACCAAGGCCTAATTTGTATTCCTGGTAAATGTAAATGTCAACTAATAGCCCTATCTCTCACGCTTAATCTCATTTAACCTTCTTTTTTGAAATAATTTAACTTTTAAGTAAACATTATTAAAAATCAATCAAAAAGTTAAATTAATATCAATTTCAAACATTTTGAATATAAGCACATATCTTGTTCATTTTTTCCTGTGCCTAATTCTTTCTAACATAAAACCCGTTTTTCAAAAACCACAAGATATTTCCTGCATTTTTTTAAGTTGAATCACTGATAACGCCCTTGATTTTATAAAAAAAAATCCCTCTCACAAAAAAAAAATTAAAATCAAACCGCAATCGATCAACTTTTCAAAAATAACGCGAAGTTTATCAAAAAAAAAAAAAACCCCCATTTAATTACCCGAGATTAATAACAATTAGCTATTATCTTATAATTACACTAATTTCAAAAACAATTCACAACCGCCGAACAATTTAATCCGATTCCACACTCCAGCACGAACCGTGTAAAAATACAAACAACACCGACACAAACCGAATATTTAATTAGCCAAATTGAACAAAAAAAACACTATAGAATAATATGCAACCAATATCCAAACAACAGATGTATTAAAAGAAGTTTACTTAAGTCCGAGATTAAGTGTTTCATAATATTACTTGTCTACCTGACTGAAAAAGAGAAAATCACGACGGCATCTTTAATCGCTCTCGAAAACGCTCAAGCGGTCCCTCCTATCAGAGCGTACCGGAGAATATTTTCAATGACGTCATTACTAAATGCATTTAAAGTTATTTTCACGTTTTTATAACTTTTAGCACAATGAATTTTATTAACGGGAAAATGCCAGAGGCTTTTGTTTACTCGTTAAAACAAATAACCCGAAAAAAAGTCGAGTCATTCGTTGCGTATTACTTTTCTTTGTAAACTGCTTTTACTATTTTAAAAAAAAAATTATATAAAGGTCATTAGTGACTGCTTAATTTTATCTGCTAATCACCGAAAGCTTGGCAATAAGGAATAATTTTTAAAATTACGACCTTTACTCGAAGGAGAAAGAATTATGAATCCCGTACTTATTTCTTTTTTCACGGTCTTTTTGGTTAGAAAAAGTTATACACCTTTGGCCTCATGACACTGAAGATGGTATATAAGAAAAAATTTTATAAAAACAATGGAGGTTCGTTTCTATGTATTCCAGTTAACCGATTGGGCATCTTAGCGTATGGCCTAAGAAGTTTAGGAGATAGTTCCATCGTTTGTAAAATGATAGACCGGTGCGGGTTTTTACTTTCGATATCGTAATCATTTACATTGATTCCAGTTTATAATTTTTTACTGAATGAAATTAAAATTTCTTTTGGGAGATGCAAGCGGCATCTACACAATGCAGAAGAAACTAAAAATTTTTTTAAAAAAATTGTTAATAAAAAGTGAGATCATTGGGTAGAAAACCTTCACCGTCGATTTCCTTATATTGTTATACGGATCGAAACTGTCTGAATGTCATTATCAAGCTTATGGCATAGATCTCCACGGTCCACGAAAAGAATGTGTATGTAATTATAAGTAATTATCAAGAAATTTTACCGTCTAAATGATAACTAGTTTCTGTCTCAGAGGTAGTCTGTGAATGATTTCTTTTGCGTAATGGAAGGCGTTTAAGAAAAATGAAATGAGGGTTTAATGACGGATGAATATTTTTTGTCAGAGGAGAGGGTTCTTCGGAAGACACGCATTCCGTATCACATCTGACCCAGGGTCAGTCACATGGTGACATTTTCAGCCCTCTCCCCCTGTAGAACTTTTGAAGGGATCCAGTCAGATGTAAAAGTTGACGGTAAAAGTTGGTGGTCTAAATGTCTTCTTCTTCTTTCAACCTATGTCCGTCCAATCCTGAACGAAGATCTCCCTCAACATTTGCCACACTTTCTTGTCTTGGGAACTTTGCAACCATTTAAGTCTCGCCACCTTCTTGTCTTGATGTCGTCATGAGACATTAAAAAGGTCTGAATTTACTCTAACGAAAATTCCTCTCGGGTGGATCGACTTGACAATCAAGAACTGTGAAAGTAGATCCGGTGGAAAACGGCGTTCATCACACCAGACGAAATGGGTGAATTCACAAAAATGATTTCTAAGCTAACAAACACGGCCTTCTGCTTCCAGAAAGCCATTAATATCACCCTAATAAACCAATCAGTAATTTTCTATCTGAAGACCTATTAGATCAGAAGCTGTGTTGTCTTTAGTAATGCATGAGCATTTATCAAGACCTGAAAATTAAACTGTTCTATCCCAGGTTTGGAATCGACTGAGCGCTCCACGCGCAAAACATGCGACACCTGAGTCATTTGCAAACCAGAGATAGTACAGTTTAATCCTCAGGTCTCGTTATTTTGTTCAATAAATCATGGTCCCTTTTTTAAATTAATGTTTCATTATTTATCAAAGGAATCAAGGAATACCTTGACGGAGGGAACACACATGCTCCATCAGTGGAAGAAATGGAAATTGTAGAGTAGCCAGGTAGTAAGCTAGTTGTTTGTAAACCTTATCAAACAAATGCGCGCGGTCGAGAAAAGATGTGGAAAATTATTAAAGAGGAGTCCAAAAAAAAGATTGAGCTAATGGTCTTTTTTAGAAAGAGTAAGCTGGCGGATTCCAAGATAACGCGAAAACATTTTGACATCTCTTCTAGACTCAGTTAACTCCTACCCAAGAAAAAAAGCCTTGATAAGTACAAAGAAGCAGCGCAAATTGTATATCTCTCAAAAGCACTAATAAAGTAGATTTGACATTAAAGTGAAAGCCTTCATCAATATATGTATGCAACTCCTTTTCTTCCGTGCTAAGAAAACCTATATACTCAATCGACTGAAGGCGTTCCTTGTATATTAACAGCCGGCTTTAATCACCATTTAAATCAGGTTTTCATAAACGGGCTGCAATGCCAAACAGTGGAATGCAGCGGAATGGATTAGTCGAGAACTGTCAAAAAGATACAAAAAGTAATTTGGTAACGGCAAGAAAAAATTAGGGAAGAAAATACTTTTTCCAGAGGATTTAAAAGACATTTTCAAAATTTTTAAAGGCAGTCATTTGGATGTATTTACAGGATTCCCGAAATTTGCGCAAAGTTAAATTTTTTCCGAATGCACATATAAGTTCACATGAAAAAGACCCGCTTGAAATTTGTCGAATATTTCGTGTCGCTTGTTTTGTTTGAATTTATGAGTTTGCTCGCCGAAGCAATCCATGAGACAAAGCCGGATTTTTTACCTATAAAGATTAAAACGTCCTTCTGCAAGCGCCCCCCAGGAAACTGGTAAGAACCAGACTATTTCGACGAAATACACGGAGCCTGCAGCACCCGGGGAAATCAATAAAAAGTTTCTGAATCAAAACGGCAAAGCGGATAAGTCATTCAGAAAATTTTGCAAAGCAACTATTCCCCATATGTAACTTCTAAACGTATAAATTCGGGGATGGGCTTTAAGTTATTCGTAGAATCGTAATTCCTCATCCTAATGCTCACGGGTGAAAGTAATATCTTATAGTAAACCTTAAGCATTGTTCTACTGTTTATAGTCTTTCAGTGATTATTATTCATAGCTGCAAATCGGCAATTAACTTCCTTTTTCTTCATACCCAATCGCGTGAAGATTCGTACCTCCTCTATCAAGTGTAAAAAATGAATTAATTAATTAACATTTACAGACGAACTGTTATACTCGCCAGGTCAAAATAATGACCGTCCAGCCTTGAATCTTTTTATTTAATTGTTATGCAAAAAAAAAAAATTAATCTGTGTTTGCATTTCTTTTTATTTTTTCTTTATTAAAAAACCCCGAGGTTACTGATTATCAAATAGAAAAAGAAAAAGGTTTAGAACATCGGCCTCATGAAATAAAATAGATATCTGTTTGGGGCAGACATCTCGTCGGCCTTCCCCAGCCGCAACAAATAAGTTAACATGTTACTTTATCCGATGTAATAATTATAGATCTCGGTCATCTTCTAATGTGCCCATTTTTCACTTTCATTTATTTTTTTTTAAATTTTTAATTCGAATAACTCATCTGGAAACCTATGTCAAAAGGTAAGGATAACGTATCATCATGTCGGAACTTTACAAGATGTCGCAATGTTTTTGATTTTTTAAAAAAAATATGGAGGGAGATTCTTTTCGGTTGTTTGCCTCGAAACTAAAGAATTTAATATACCCGAGGGCGTATGCGTTTGACATTGTAAAGTTAATGGATTATATCTTCGCATTATTGTAATTAATAGATGGATTGTAAGTATGCATCTTTAATTGCAACATAATACAAGATACTTAATAGGATGCAAGTAATGACTTGTAATATTTGACATGCTGTTATGGGTGTAAAAAGTGTCGATTTTAAGTGTTGAGTAATTCATTCGTATTTTCCTTATAAGATGAAAAGATGATGGAAAGATCAGAGGATGGGTCTCAGTGGTGCTTTTGAAGATAGAGGTCGAACTAGGCACTTTTGTTCAGATCTGGGCGCCACCACTAGAAACGCTCTCGTAAGCTGATGCCCACACCTATCGCGGTGAAGGAAAATAGCGGTTCGACAATTTCGAAATTCTTTTGTTTTTTCAACAAAGTTTAGAACACGGTAGGTGGTAAAAATTTAATTTGTATAGTGCGGGAAAATATTGCATTCTTATTGGTTGCATCTGCAACTGCTTTGCCATATTAATCAACAAGAGCTGCAAGATCTTGAAGACTGTGGATTGGCCAGAATCATGGTGGCAGTGGTTTACTAAAACAACCAGCGCCGCGTAGCGGACAATTTTCCTCATTATTATGAAAAACTTCTTTTACATCAATTAATCTTCTTGCGGAAGGTTTTGTGAAGCCACCGCATTAACCTCCCTGGTATAGCCATCATGTCCGAGGGTTTGGTGTGCAAGACCCAAGACAGTCGATTTGGCTAGGGTCTCTTGCACGGCGCAATAAGCTCTCCAGCCATGATGGTCGCCAATTCCCGTCGCGGGTAGGCACTCTAAGAAGAAGAAGAAGAATCTTCTTCAAATTGGCAATAATACAAAAATTCGAGTTAATCAGTAAATGGAACGGTTTTCTTTCAACAAAATGAAAACCGTAGAAGAATGTTGCACGAGATTGTTCCAAGAACAAACATCACCATTAAAATCGAAAACAAAAAATGTCCTTAGTCTCCATCCAGCATTTTCACTTACGTAATATCATTATCCATTACTTACGGTTTTTTCAAACTGCATACAAACAATAATACAACTACTTTTTATAATTCCCCATTAGACGACCAACTCGTATTATGGCCAATATAAGCACCAATATCACCATAACTTACATATTTTAATGTTTATATTTTCTAATTACTTTTTCATTTTTTTGTGTGTAGATATAAAGAAATGATGTAACCAAAAAAAATGTCATGGATTTCATCGGCATACCTCACAACCAAACAAAAGAATCTCAAACTTATGATAATTTTTTTTCTCCATGTCATCTTACATTCTTTCGCCTACAAAAGAAAATGCAACACAAAATTTAACATTAAAAAGGTAAAGTTTCATCGTATTAAGTTACCCTGTTAAATTCCAAGGATATTGCACGATGAAAAAATATAGATTGTTGTTTTATAAATCCCGCAAATTATGTCGTGACGTCCCAGTCAATTTTTTTTTCTTTATTATACCTGCCATCGGTTTGGGAACAAGGATAGCTAACATGAAAAGGCTAAAAAAAAAAATTTTCAGGTGATGAGCCTTGTTTCCTCATTACACGTCAGCGTTAATATCATCTCGCATTAGTTTAAACTAACAACCCAGTTAAAAATCCTGACATTTCAAGGATTGAATCACAGTCAATATTGGAAAATGATATAACTTCGAATTTCTTTTGGAGAATAATTTTTTTGCAGCTTGGCAAAATGTCAATATAACAAGTGCGGATATAAAAATCATATTTACTCGTCGTCATGCTTACAAATCGAATAGTGCGTAATGTAAATAAAAAAAATATATATGTTATTTTGAAGGTACCGGTTTGCTTTAAAGTCGAGGATCTAAACTCGACCCCTTTGTGGTCAAGGCAGTTCCATATTTCTCAGAAAGTCTACCTTGTCGTTTTCATTAAGGAATAAGGCTGTGTTGTTTGATAAAGCGAAACCCTAATTGAAGCATTAAACAGGAATCAAGAGGTCAAGAAAATTAATTTTCAGAAAAAAGTTGATTGGGTTTTGATTAATTAATAATAATTATGGCTGACAATGTTTAAAAAGAAAAATGGGGTAATGTTTTTATGAAAATCATTGAGATTCCTGCACGATGTATACAGCGTTTGTCTGACCTGTCAGATATTCAATTACATCGAATATTATTACAAAGTAAGTAATTATTGATCATTTGCTTTGGGTTTCATTGTGAGACCTTTTCTGTCTGGTATCTTGAGGATTGTTGCCTGAGGTGTATTGCAACTTGAGCTTGTGTTTCACGCTAAACGTGTTCAGCAACCCTCATAAGGTTTAATATGAAGGTAAAATTTAATTGTGGTATCTTGTCATTTTGAGTTTTGGTTTCCAGGTGTAAAATTCCAATGCTGACTTTTTGTTCAATGGCTACATTTCTTGAGAGAGGACTGCTGCAATTCAACCATCTTTCTGATCGTTTCCAGAATTCATCGTCTTCATTTTCGTTTGATGTGTACATCTTCGTCACCTGAACACTTCCTGGCTTACGTCAATAATTCAAAAGAGCTCACTGCCCACGTATTTCGACAATTATTACAGTTTGCCTATGAACACATCATCATTAAGATACTCCGACAAGGGCACCAACAACGCCCACAAATTCGGTTGACGAGGACATCAACGAGAAGCTGCTACTTCTAGGTAGCTCTGCAATGCACACTGATAAGAACTTTGTTGGGGAGAGGAGAGTAATGCAATCGAATGAAGGGTTTAAAATTGGAATGTGACCAATTTTGCGAATACTAGGTGGAATTTTTCCACATATTAGAGCTTTTCCTTGGTAGGAATTTGAACGGCAAACGACCACCGATATTAAATCAAAATCAAGTCGCAATGTAACAGATCTCAATTTTCCTCTTTTCTTTGGGCAAAACATCTGCTTTTCCTCAAAGATCAAACTTTAAGAATTTCTTTTTCCTTAAATTCAGGAGATGTAATTTTTTTGCTCAACCTTTTTTTTACAAAGCGGAAATGAGCGCGTATTTTTCCCAGAAAGAATGCAACAGCTTTCCAAAATTTATTTTTTACAATAAAAAATTTTTACCTGAATTCTAAGAAGACACAGCACTTATGGATTAATCAATAGTTCACCCCATCTTCTTAGAGTGTGATCCAAGTTTTGTTTTTAAATAAATAAAAGAACTCTACTGGAATTCTGTGGCCACCTTATAGCACCGGTTCAATATTTTTATCTGCGAGCTCTGGAAGACAGTCCCTGCCTTTCTCAATCAAATTAAATCAAGATTCTTCATAGCCGCATTATCAAAAACTCCTAACCATAAGCAAAATCTTTCCATTTTCGAATTCAATTACTTCACCTCGAAAATTTAATAAGTTCTTCTTAAAACTTACGATAAATTTAACAATTCCAAATTAGACGAATCTCAACAATTAAATTGCATAATTTTTCTTTTTAGAATTTCTTATTAACATAACCCTTTTCTACACATTAGATGTTTTTGTAAACTCATGCAAAATACTGAACGTAAATAAAATTGCCAACCGGACAAACAAAACTTCATTCACGTTGAAATATTGGGACTTCTTACGGTTGATATTAAATCGAATGAAAAGGAAATAATAATAATATATTTGGTTAACATTATCAAAGAATAATAGATTACATAACCGCCTGACAATATGAAATCGGCTTCATCATCAAATACAAAGATTTCAATTATAAATTAACTACTTGTCTGCACATTAGTCAAAGGTATTTCCTCAAGACAAATGTTATCCTTTTCGTCTTCGGCTATGTCCTGTGATTAATCGATTATGCGAGCTCAAGAAAGTTTAATAAATTTGACGACAAACCTACTCCACCTTTTTCCCCCCAATTACGTAAAAATTTGTTTAAATTTTGGCTAAGGTGTGAAAAATTTTTAACAATTGACTTTGTATATTAACGGTTAGTTAAAATCGTGCCTGCAATGGGTGAGGATATAAAAAACCCCGATAAAACAGGTTAAACATTAATGATGCGCGCATCTGTCAATGGATGTTATGCAAGATCGTATGGCATGAAAAATATATCGTAAATGTTTTGAGTAATTATTGACGAACCCATCTATGTTTAGCGCGTAGTATGAATTTTTTGGTACACATTTATTGGTGTGGTATCAGACAACTCGAGTCGAGTCATCTTTTGTTACGTAATTTTTTTTTCGTAGCGGCAAAATTATAAAGAAATGCCAGTTTAGATTCTTTTTGACAATTTTCTTTACAATCTGGGCGTCATGATTTCTTATTCTAATCTCAAAAGTCTCAAATCATTTTAATTACTTTTTTTTTGTAATTATAAATAAATAAAACAACGCTTCATTGATTTCAGCTAGCGATTGTTTTTCAATAGCCTTGTCAAAAAAAAATATATTTGTATCTTGACCTTTTCAGGAAAAATCGGGATAATTTATAAGTTAAATTTTTTATAAACAGGTAATAAAAATATCTCGCGATCGCAGCGGATGCGGGACGAGGTTTTTCAGATATGGATTTTGAAGCATTAGAAAGGTCCGGTGTTTTGTTTAAAGAAACAAAAAAAGGCAAATTTATTCCTTTGTTTTATTTAAACATGAAAAACCTTAGCCTTTGAGTCTCGAAGTCGTTGGCCAAGTATAAATCTTTAGTAATGTAAATATGAATGAATAATAAATTAAGTAAACAGTATGCCAATCTAATAATAATGATTATAATGATTATAATGTATTTATTTGTCGATTATGGATGTATTAATAATTACGTCAGGAAATTAATTTTTTTGTTTCCTCTTGAGACGGCTTTAAAACGGTGGTGCTTATAAAAGTCCTGACTTTATTAAAATGTTCGTACCAGTTATCGAATTCTGTTCCATTTTGGAGGCACATGAGTATATATCTATATTTCCAGCCTATGCCTCTTTTTGTATATCGCTCATTAATCGTCTCCACAAAAGGGATCCCAATTTTTTTGCGAACTGACATTATTAGCTCCTCAAAACTTTCCTCAATTCCGAACTAGTCGATTAAAACAAATAGCATTAGTCTGGGGAAGCTCTGCTCCAATTATCCATAAAAACAGAAAATTACCTAACCTAACCTAACCTAACCTAACCTAATGCCTCTTTTTGTTTATCACTCATTAATCCCGAAAAGGGATGCCAATTTTTGTAGGCTCTGTTTCCAGGCTCTCTTACAGATTTCGCTGACCTGACTTAGCTTCTCTGCCGCTGCCACCAAATTTAAGATCTGCTTGTTAGTGCTGGGATTAAACTTAGTATGCCAAAAAATCTTTCTTAATTCTATTTTAAACTCAAATCTTGCCTACTTCATTGAACCAAATCTTTTTAAAATTTTTAGCACCGAAGACGCTGCTGTCCACAAGACATTCCAATCGCTCTTCATTGACCTCATTAGTTTCCTCAAAGCCAAATAAAAAATATTTTTTAATGAACCATTTCTCCGAACTTCTACTAATGACGCAACACTTTGTTGAATAAGACAAACCGCTAGAAATCATAGGTCGTCGATTCAAAAAGAAACCGAAATAAACGAAAGATAAAGGTTACACGCTCATAAAGGAATAATTTCGACCACCTAATAATTAATTAATTACGAATTAATAATTATTTCATGCTTCTCTTGCCAAACATTTTTCCTGCAACAAAAACCGATCACATCGTTCCGTCCGTCCTACTCCGCAACTAATTCCAAAAGTGTGAGAAATAATTTCGTATTCAAGATAAAAACCATTTATCACCCAAAAACCTTAACTCAATGCTTGAATTGTTACGCAGAAGTAATCAGGTAATGAGAATGTGCCTTGGCATTTAATTGTGATAAAAAAAAAAAAAAAAGTTCCATTAAAATTAATATGAGTGCTATAGGATTTTATCTGGCTAAGGTCATCACGGTCATTTTTTTTCCTCCTAAAAAGCTCATCAACAAAAACCGTTGCAGCTTCAGAAAAAAAATTAAAAAATAGCGCAACAATTCACTCGAGGCAATTGATTCGTGATTGAAAAATAAATGATTTCCGATCGAAATAATTCGATGAGCCATGGAAACTGAATCAACTACAGTCCATCGTTGAAAAGGTTACTGTTTCGACGACCTCCCGAATTAAAATCAACATTTTACAATTTAAAATTAACATTACATAATTCGATCGTGTGGAGGTGAGAATTGCAATTCATTTTCGTTTAATTGTACCCGTAAGCAGTCAAAGATGCACTTTACGGAATTTCTATATAATCATCGCTGGTAAATAAGGCAGTTACGAATTCAGGATTCGTTTTTTTTTGTCTGAGCAGTCGCCTCGTGACTGAATCAACCCCAGCCTTTAAAAATTCACCAGATTTATCTCAACGGTTGAGGTGCTAAATTTTAATGAAGTTCGAGTTGACATTGTTTGCGTTAAACCATTAGCAAAATCGTGAAATGGTTACTATAGCTCCGAAGAAAATATATAATTTTTTTTTCGTTAATCACGGTTTTTTTTTGTTTTTATATATTCCAAGGTCGTGCATTGGCCAGTTTGTAATGTTAACCGAATCGTTTTAAGGGGCAAACGAAAAATATTTTTAAAAAAACTGAAAAAATCGATTACGTGTTCTGACTAAGTTATTGAGGCTCGCATATGGAATTTTCAACTAATTTCTTGTGCGTTTGCAAATTTTCAACCTTCTAACCGTTTAAATATTATAAGTAGGCGGGTTTGTTCTTTTCAAATTCTCCTCAAGAGGAAAATTAAGTTTATTATTAAGAAATAATGTGACTATCGTCGGGGTATTTATACAACCACTTATAAATTTACATGATATTTGTGCGAGTGTTTAACAGCAAATCAAACAAAACAAATTAGATTAAACAAGTACTCATCTCGTCACGATCTAGGTCGTCTGACGTTTCGCATCTTCATTATATGTTAAAATGCAAACAAACGGGAATAATGCGATGACATTTCTCTAATAGAGACATTGTAGTGATATTTCCCAGGCAATGATTTTTCTGTTTGTCAATGTCAACAAATTCACAGTTTTTCTAAACAATTTGTGTTTTTTTTAAAATTGGCGGTTTAGAGATATACGTTCACATTTTAAAGTTGTCGAAATATTGCTCAGTTTTGCTTTATAATGATTAACCTAGTAATGACTTTTTTTTAGCTACTGTCATATTCGATTGTGCAATCGTGTTAGCCATTCGAATTTTATTGACAGCGGCGTACTGATCAAAAGTCGGAAAAATGCTTAAATCTAAAGCCGAACCCCCCTAAATCACATCTACGATGTAAATCGTCTCATTTGGGATGCTTTGTAGCTCTTCTTAAACGTAATTATTGAGCTTTTAAACGATTTTTTAAAAAAAATTTCAAAATGTAAACATTCGCCGAAAATGAAAACAAAGCTCAAACTTGCGACATTTTTCTTTCTTTAAAAAGGCGGGAAAGTTGTAAAAATTAAACGATTCAACCAGTTACTTCGAAACTGCTTCGGCAATACGTTCGCACGTTTCGGATTGCATAATTGCTTCGAAAAATCAAAGCTGATAAGATGCAAAAATTAAAAAGTTATCCGATGCGGTTAAAACCGAACTTTAACCAAAGTTCATTTAAAAAAAAAGTTATTTGAATCGTTAGAGAAATCCTCTGGACCAATCGATAATTCAAAACTTTCAAAAACGGATGTGCCATATCCTACCCGCTGCAGTTAGACAATTAACGTGAATCGAATTCGACAAAAGTCAAAGAGAAAAAAAAAATTCGACTTGGGTCAAAATTTTAGCGTGTTTGAAAAACTTTAGTGGATCTAAACGGATAAAATCGGTTTAGCAAAAGTAGTACACGGATTCTAGAAAAATGTTACAGTCCCCCAAGTTTCTTAACAAGGTTTTCATGGCATAAGAGTGCGACAAAAAATTTACTAACGCGGTAGAAAGTTGGAGAAATTAGTCCCCAGAACTTAGCCCGACTCTGAGAAACCGAAATTCGGCTAGGATCAGCTAAAGTAGAATCTAATTAATTCTACATCTTAAAGCTTTCTAAAAGGGGTTCTTAAACCATAAAAAAACGAAGAAAAATTTCTTGACGCGGTAGAAACCTCGAGAAATTTGTGTCCGGAATTCAGCCCGTTAATTAAAACTAATTAACTTTTTTTTAAATAACAAATAATATTAAAATAAAATCTACTCAGCGTTTGTTCTTTTTTAGAAAAATTGATTTTATTAGCAAAGTACAAGGGACAAATTTCTCTGGGTTTCTACCTTGTTATGAAATTTTTTGTCGCACACCTATGCCTTGACAATTCCATTAACAAAGCCTTAAGATATACAGTACAAAAATATAAATGATATAAAAGTATAAATGAGGGTTTTTTCAAAACAAAGATAAGGTGCCAAAATATTTTTGTCTTCTGCTTTCCCCATATAAAACTTGCCTGGAAAATAAGCAGAAGACAAAACTGCTACCTTATTTTTGAAAAAAAATCCTCATTAAAAATCAAATTTTCGTCTTATTTGCTGGAAGATCTTAGTACTAATAATACAAGTGCAAATTGTAAAACACGACTGAGTCGCCACAAAATATACAGTCCTTAGAGCGATTCACTCGCATCTCTTAGCTAAGGCAACATTCTCTCAAATTGGTTCTTACTAAGACAACGTAATTGATTAGATTAAATGTGGCTTAAAGTCGTAATGTTTACATTGTGGTTGCGGTGATTTTTATTGTTATCGTCACTGTAATGGTATGACACGGACTTTATGTTTTACAGAGTTTTAAATTATAAGATGTCCTGAAATTGATTTATGTTGAACTGTGTCGGTTAAATGCCTAGAAGATGCAAAACCGGAAGCAGCTTTAAAGTCAGCGCTATGCAGTAAACTGCCCAGCAGCTTTCGCCATTAAGGACGAGAACAGACTAGCGGGCTGCTGAGGATCAAAGGGTATCATCTCTGACCAGTTATGCAAGTTTAGCTTGAGCAGCGCTTGGCCAATTGCAAACCAGCAGTGATGCTCTGTAAAGCTCGAATTGAATCGGCTTTGAATTTATTATTCATGCGAATATAATTAACTTTTTCTATGCGTGGCGACGAAACTATTAAAAGTCAAATTTTGTAAAACTCTAAATTTCTAATTAATAGAACTTTCTCCGTGACCGTACACCCTCGCAACTACTGATTTATTCTTTTGCTTCACAACATTACCACATTAATCGTCAATAAAAAGAGTATCAATGTATGCCACATTTTATAATATCTTAAATGACAACGAACAATTCATTGCTAAGGATAAAGAATATAAAATAAAAATAAAAAGGACACCTACGTTGATGTTACGAGCTCTATTAAAAAAATAATAATCTCTTTAACTAATTTTTTAAAGATCTCTTTTATTTATTTAAGCTTTTCATGTATTGTAAGTGTAAAAAAACGTTATATGGAATACATAAAAAAACAAAATTTTGAGTTGCGGTTGTAAATCTAAATTCAAGGGCTTCAACTAGATTTTTCGAAAAGACGGACAAAAGTCTGCACAGTTGAACAAATTGCTGAAAATTATTTTGTGCTGTCTGAGAGGCAACTAACCCTGCTAGTTTACAATATGCTGGAAGTGCACTGGGCCTTTAACTTGCTTTCAGCAGGCTATGGACCCAGTGCACTTTTTTAGTGTTTACAACTGGCTGTGGACCCAGTGCACTTTTTAGTGTTTACAACAGGCTATGGACCCAGTGCACTTCTACAGAAGGTCGCTATTTACTATTAAAAACTTTACATTAAATGTGCCCCTGTTTAAGCAGCTAAGATTGAGTAGCAATGGTGGCTGCAGAAAGTCCACGCAACTGAAGACAATTACAATACCGGAAAAAATATTCATTTCGAAATAAGGGAAAAGCACTATGAATTGTTTCCGAACCATTTTTATTCCCTAATCAATTCTCGATAGCACTTCAAAAAAACCAGACTATTTCTTTTAAAATACAAAACAAGTTTTAATGCATTTTTTATTCTCAGTGCATCCCATCGGCAAAGCAACAAATCTTTTTAACCATAAAAAGAAGAAAAAAAATAACAAAATGCATAATAATCGTGACATCCTATTTAAATAAATACAAAGAATCAAATTCTTTGTAATAATATTCTAATTAGGCCGATTATAAATGCAGACTTTTAGGCCATTCTTCAAAAATAAATCAAGCCGTTCACAATAAATCCCACCATTCACAACATTGTAAGCGCCAAGAAAACCCTCAAAACACCAACCAATAAACACGATAAATCCAGAGACCGCCATGGAAATCAGCAAATCCAACAGCGCCACCAACCAAGACCATAAAAACCACAACCCCAGACGAAAAAGATTATTGGTCCCAATCCTAGGATATTGACAACTCCCTCTATATCACAGACTTTCACCTTCATTTCGTATGACCCTCTTCCATAGGTACGACTCATCTGCATGCTGGGGGTCAACCGTTTTATTCCTCATCTCCTCTCCTATTATTCAATCGTCTTCTTCACGTGTGTGTGTGTTGTGTGTGTTTAACGAAAGTGCAAGTTACTCAAAGAAAATCGAAAGTGAATCCGGCGTTTTTTTTTTCCTATAAGGTTTCTTTTGTCTTTTCAATTCTCTTTCCGATTTGTTTTATTTTCACTACTTTAATTGTTTACGTAAATTTTTTAAGTGGCTTTATTTTTTTTTACCTTCTCAAGTGGATGACTCTCCTCGATTACTAACAACCCGTGCTGCCGGAAATACAATAAATTTTTTTTTATAATTTATTAAAAAAATATTCTGAATTAATTTTTTTAACGTGCGATCTTAAGTTTTATTTACTCTAACGGAGAAGAGAGAAGCCGGCTTGGGATGATTTAACCGTTTGTTTGCATTCTGTTTTAACACGTTATTACCCGGCGTGTCGTGAGTTCTTTTTTTTTTTTTTTTAATATAAATTTTCTTTTAAAAAAATTTTTGTAGGCGAGATTGATGAGTTAATAAATTTGTCGGTGAATAGAGATGTTACTGACCTATTCGGTTTGAAAAATAAAAAGTTGTAAGTACTGCCGCCCATCGGAACAAAGGTACAAATGCAGAGGCGTGTAATGTATTCAATTGAAGAAGAAAAGCCGTAATGGGCCTTTCTTTTAAAAATTGCAAAATCGATATTTTGCCTGCAGGCCTTCAATGTATCATTGATGCAATTTCCGATCAAACTCTTATTGACTTAATTTTTTTGGTCTACAAGGTTTTTACTATGGATTCATGTTCTAACTGACCTATGGTGTTTCCTGAGAAAGGATAAAAAGTGGAGCGAATAGTCTGTAAGTGGACACTGATGGTCATTTTTTGATCCGAGCACGAATTTCGGCGGTGGTCAAAGTGATTGTCAATTTTTTCTTTGTACATTTTTTGTTGCACGAAAAGCACAAAATAGTGAGGTCAGTTCTTTGGCTCTGCTCAAAAAATCCGAATTTGTTTATGACAGTAAATTTTAGATGCTTTTGAGATTTATTTTCAATCTGTAACATATTCCGACTATTTGCTCAAAATGTTGCCATTATATTTGACTAGATAAATTATGATGGCAAGCTCAAGATAAGAAAACGCCGATTCAAAGCTCAAGCTCAGCTTAGATTGTATAGTCTATCATAGTTTTAGCTAGAACATTAACTCTGTCATGAAAAACGCATCAAAAAAAATTTGCCAATCATTGAACACTTAGGTCCGCTAGAAGGCTCCATACCCAACCCATGCAGTCTTTCAGCTCAACCTGAACAAAACGCTGTCACTTGGGACCCGAAAATTTCGTGCTTTCAGCATCCTTTTCCTTCTGTTTCAGCACCCCATTTCACGCCAACATGGCCAGCTCATTACTAATAATTTCTGAACATAATTCTTCGACCTTTTAGACTTCTTTATAAATCGGGTAAACTCCTCAACATATTCTAACATTTTATTACCACTAATGAATAAAAATTTCATAACACACAAGCCTACATTTCGTTTGTATATTCTACTGTTAAAGTAAACTTCATAACTGGTCAATAATTTTAGCTACTAAAAACCTGAAAATATATTTGCTAAGATCATATTTGATTCTTTTCTATTAGCAATTTCTCTTGCGGGCTTACATAATCGGTTATCGAATTTTAAAACATTTCCGAATAAATAATTCTGAAGAAGCCCTCTACATTTTAAACTAAACAAACACAATCAATAAATCAACAATTTAAAAAAAAAATTAAATTGGCTCATCCCTTAGACTTAACGAACCGGCGTTACACACATATTCATCAATACCTTTGTTCCTCCTACTACTGACATTCATACGGTACATCTAATTCATTGTTGTTCTCTGAATGAATATGAAGACCTTGACAATTACAGACATGCTTACAAAAGCCATAATTTCCTAATCGGCAATATTTAAAAAAAAAAAAAAAAAAAATACAAATCAATGATATCGATTCCATATTTTAATCAGTTTGACCTTTGTAGCAAAGCTTCTTGCATTGATTGCTCTCATTTGAATATTATTCCAACTAAATATGTAAATATTTGAATCTTCCGGCAGCAAAAGAAAAAAAAAACAAAATCCCTTCTGCCGCTTTTCTATTTATTCCATTTAATCTTCTCATTTCTTTTTATTCTTCAGTATAATGAGTTTAAAGTGTTCGGTGAAACTCGTATGACAAAAAACAAAGTGAAGTTTCAAAGACAGTGGAGATAAGGCCGTCGGCCTTCCCAATCAATAATGAGGATACCTCTCGTCATCTTTTTCGTACAGGTGAGTTAAAAATCTCAAGGAATTCCAATTAACCGTTAAAGAAATAATTAACACCTTATAAGGCCTAAAAAAAAATGGGCGTATCAAACCGGGAGACTAAAAACTTTTCGCGCGTGTGCGCCTGATTATAATGATCACATTCAATCGGATCGTAGCGGGTCATCTGCGATGAAAAAACCGGTTCTGCTACCGTCTTGTATCTTAATCAAACGTACTTTACTATTATGTAAATATGCGATATACAAAGCATCCCAGGCCTTGTCGGGACTGTATAATATCCGCAGCATTGAAAGATTGAATGCAATTCATTTATTGTGGTGTAGCAATAGGTCACGCGAGAAAGTGCCGATATTGTGGCACGAAGAATGCAACTGAAAAAATAAAACCCTTTTAATAAAATGCACTAAAAAAAACAACCATAAAACTTAAAAAAAAAATTGTTATTGTTTACATAAATCCATCATGTGTTAGTTTATGTTTCTCATATTAAAAATTGTGAAATTAACTAATTTTCAAAAACCATTAGATTACGCAAACGCCCCGAAAAACTGAATTTCTTAATGAAAACGTTTTTTGATAATCAATTAATCAAAAGTTATTACACAAAAAGTGAAGAAGCTGTTATATTATTATTACTTAAACTGATTAGAATCTGATCGGTACGTGTAAGGAAAAAACAAAACAGCTTCATTAAATAAGCCTGTAAATGATTAACTGAACTATTTTGATTTTGAAATGATTCTTCACCTCGAGGCTATAGTTCACTTTTAAAATTTTATTAGACAATAATTATCCTGTCGGAAGAATTAGAAGTGATAATAAACGAAAATGAGAGTTAAATCGGATCGTCTTTAAAGGGGTTTTGACATGATCTTTTCTTGTTTCAATTATGACGTAATGTTAATTGATGTAGGTGCTATTTTATTTTTCTTAAAAAAAAAATTTAATAATAATAAAATTGTCTAATGTAGTTTGGGGATTCGTCAATGATTTAATAGTTCGGATTAGCCAACTTAAAGAGAAAAACGGTTGCATGATGGTAAAATACACATAGGAATTATTCGTTAAATGTATAATTTGTACGTCAAAGTTTTAACAATAAATAATAAATATTTCTGGATAATTTGGTTTCTGAGAATATTGAAAAAAAAATGATTAATTGCTTCTCGATATATGATAAATTAATTAGAAACGATTAATCAGCGATGGTGGTAATAATAATGTAATAGAAATCGGCTTTTAGACAATTTAAAAGGCTTGACCCCTAACGGTTGAGGTGAAAATAATAGGATGTAAGTGATACCTATACGGTACTTGTCTACTGATTCTGCAACTTGTCAAATGAGGAATTTAAGTGCCGATTTAAACGCGATGGTTTGTTCCTCGCCGAATTTAATTGATGGTTTGGAATGATGCGATGAGTTTCGGTGAATTTTTTGGAGATGAAAACTACTTCATTTTTTAGTTATCTGGTGCAGGGTCGTGTAAAAAAAAGGACGCCAGGGGAGTTTTAAAAAGCTAGAAGAAAAAGTTTAACAAAAAAACTAAAGGCACAGCAATCCCATAAGGACCACTCCCTTTCTGAATTGATTTGAATAAGCGGATCCAGAAAATTTTTGTCAAGGAAAGAAGACTGAAGATAGAGAGTCTTACATCAAAAAACGGACAGGAAATTTGGTATTCGCGACACTTAATTAGTCGAAATCGAGTCCCATATCGGTTAGGTTAAAAATTAAAAATTTCGAGTTTTCTTGACTTTCAGAAGGAAGGCTAATTTTGACAAAAAAATGTCAAAGGAAATAGTTTAAACAAAAAAACTAAAGGTACAGCAATCCCATAAGGACCACTCACTTTCTGAATTGATTTGAATAAGCGGATCCAGAAAATTTTTGTCAAGGAAAGAAGACTGGAGGTAGAGAGTCTTACATCAAAAAACGGACAGGAAATTTGGTATTCGCGACACTTAATTAGTCGAAATCGAGTCCCATATCGGTTAGGTCAAAAATTAAAAATTTCGAGTTTTTTGATTTTCCGAAGGAAGGCTAATTTTGACAAAAAAATGTCAAAGGAAAAAGTTGTTTCAAATATAGTCAGGTATCTTTACACAAAAAAAGAAAAAAATCATTCAAGCCGTTTTTGAGAAAATCCTCGAAAACTCATTATTTGACTCTGGCAAAGCCCTTAAATTGGGTCGATGGTTTTGATTATTGAAGCGCATTTACTTTATTTCAAAAAGCAGCAATACATTTTGCCTATAAGAAGCTCGGAAGTTATAACACTGAACTAAAGGTCAAACATTTTCAAGATAATGTTCAGCGAATTAATTTAGCATTCATCCACAATCCAAAACGATGCCAACAAGACAGGGCCGAGGCACTAGTGTAAGTGAGGTGAGCATCGCAGGGGGCGCCAAACAGCAAGGGGCGCTGCATAGCTATTTGAAGACATTTTTTGCTTGAAGTCTGAAACTTTTTTAGAGAAAAAAGGGCTCACGATTGCTCCCTGTGGCGGGGAGGCGTACCCAGGGCTTGTCCAGCCCTGCGACAAGATCTTCGAACGGATTGATAGTAAGCACTGGTGCCTATTTTCTTTGGATCATATCCTCTGCAAAAGTTTTATCTAAACAAGCCGGACTCACAGCATGAATGTTTCCCTCCGACCTGGTCTGCGCCTGCCCTCAGTCTTCCCCTCCATCACCAGCTCCAGAAGGCGGTACGAATAATATGGCAAAAATATTCACTCAGGTTTTTTTTCCCAGCCCTTAATGCGTCCAATTTTGAACATAGGCCTCCCTCAAGGCATGCCATCTGCCTCGGTCCTCCGCTGTCCTCACCCAGTGCAAACCCGCCGTTCTCTTTAAGTCATCATACCAGCGGGTAATTGGTCTCCCTCTACTTCGTTGCCCAGTCCATGGCCTCCACTGCAGGATTTTCCTGTTCCACCTGCCATCATTTCTCCTTGCCACGTGTCCCGCGTAATCCCATATCAGCCTCGCCGCTCGATCAATGACGTCAGTTACCTTAGTGATTAGTCGGATCTCCTCATTTCTTATGCGGTCTCGAAGTGATATTCCTAACATTGATCTCTCCATCGCTCTCTGGGTCACCTGAAACTTCGTTACAATCTGCTTGGTGAATGTCCACGTTTGGGCTCAGTATGTCAACACTGGGAGAATACACTGGTCGAAAACCTTAACCCTTAGATGTAATGGTATCCGTCAGTTCTTCAAAATTTTGGCTAGCTTCCCAAATGCTGCCCATCCCAATCGTCTTCGGCGCTCTATTTCTACGTCCTTATTCGCCTTACCTAGGGTTGTCAGTTGGCCGAGATATACGCATTCCTCACTCAGGTTAAGATGGTTTAAAAAGGCTTCACTAAGGCACCTCTGCCTTGCTTTCCAGGAACTTGAATTTCCAAGCATCATCATTTTTATCGATGATGCCCATAAAATAATCGTAGGCGTACTAAAAGCTCACCGTACAACAATTCCTTTGTCCAAAAGCCATCCGATTCGAATAAAATCGCGGAAACCGGAATACATTTTCAATGACCCCTGAACCCCCTACACACCTCCAACCATAAAAATCCGCATTAAAATTTTAAGGATTTATTTTAAGAATCCCAAACAATAAACAATATATCTTGATTTGCATGTAACACATAACCAATAAAATGTCGATTCCGGATTCCGTTTCGGAGGACCTTGAAGCCGCATCATCTGTCTAATTTAATCGTCGTCTAATACAAACGAATCAATTCAAGTATTTGCCTAATCGATCAATCTTTAACCACTCATGGTCAATCCCTTTGTCATCCATTATTTTTTTTTAAATGTCAAATTTTTTGTTGTCGCTTGTTGCTCATCGCGAGCGCGCGTGTTACCTCAGCCTCCCCTCATTGTTTTATAACTGTCTAGTTAATCCTGACTAAGCAAATCGAAAATTATAATTTAATTTTCCGCAATATAGGTAGCAGCCGATGAACGCAATAAAACCAATTGCATCCAAATGTCATTTCACACGGATATGTGACGGAAATAACCTTTCCTCTTTTACAGACGAATATGTTGGTAATTGTGTTATGCATTAGTGCTTTGTCACTCGCGCGGTTTGAAATCATTTTTTGTGTGTATAACAAATTGTAATAACTTACCACAGGCTCGACTAATATAAAAGAAATGGGTTTACATGGGAGAAAATTCGATTAAGATATTATTTAATTATATTAATTTTTTTTTTCTTTCTAAGAAGACGATGACCCTATTCTTCATATTACTTCATTTAGGAGTATATTTATGAAAAAAAAGTAGCACAATGGATTGAAATTAACATATAAGGGATTCTCTTTCCAGACACCTTATATACTATTCTCATTGTTTTTTTTAATGGTGTTTAATTATATTTAAGTCACGATTTTTTTTTTGTTGTATATTTAGTTTAGGCGCAAAGAAGAAATTTCTTATCTCGCGGATATGAGGGGATATCATAATAAAAATGAGTTATCTTGCTTAATATATTAAAAGAGAAGATGGAATAATATTGAATAATCAATGTTAAAGATCTCACAAAGTAAAAGAAAAATAAGATAAAAAGAAGAATAATATACTTCGTGCTTAATGCATTTCTAATATGGCGTTTAACTTGGGTAAATATTTCAGCAAATAATAAATATTTAAATGTAATATTTATGTAATTTCAGGTGTTTTTTTAAATGGTTAGTAGATGTGGATAATAGAGATAGGCCTAAATGTAAATGTTAAAATGAGGATCTCTTCAGAAGCTTAGACTTACATGATTTTTCAAAGAAAATTAGGTTTTGGTTGGTGACCTCTTCTTCAACCTTTTGCTACCCAAAAATAGGCTTCTCTCTCGATTTTTGCTTGGTGATGTTTGGTTCTCCGCTCTCCTGAACCAGTTCCTTCCCCAATTTTAGCCACATCGTCAAGTCATCTTTTTTAATGCTATCTTCAGCTCCTCTCTGATTACCGCTGTGTCCGTTGCGCTATTCTCACCGTCCTTTGTTCCTGGTCCTGCCTCATCACATACTCTACTCATTCTTATTTCAGCCCTGCAGAGGGCCTCAACGCCCATCACTGCGGATCGTTTCATTTCTGATCTAATCACGCAGACTTATGCTCAAAATTTTCATTGCTACGCAAAGCTTTTGCCATAGATTTCAAGGCCAAATGTGAAGATTGGCCAGACATAAACATTGAGATTTAGGGGGATTTTACCGTATGCAAGTTAGGCAAGAAGTCCTATTCTTGAAAATAATTGCCATATTTAGCTCTTACATTTTATTTCCGTATTAATTTAAATTAACTTGGCACCTTAAAAATCTTAAAACAAACAACTGTAAAAGTTGATTACAGGCCAAAACGGAATCTATCGTTTTTTTGGCAGATTAAATTTGGAAGTAATTCAGAAGATATCCCAGCTTAATTTAACAATTTTTATATTCCATCAAACATGCTAAGTCATAAATCATGATATGACACTACTCTGCTAACTCATATGAATTTACGATTGCCATGAATTTTCTCAAAGATCCCTAGGTCAATCTAATTTGTTACGAGGACCCAAGTATTACCTCTTGCAGACCATCATGCAGGGCACGGTCGACGGGAAGAGAAAACAAAGTCTTATTGTAGCTGCAAATATCTTTTTCTGGAAATATCCAAGACCAAATCAAACTCAAACCTTTCCAAGATTTTAATGAGGCCTTTCCAATGATTTGAATCGACATTTGGGCCCATCAACAATCTTTTCATTTCCTTTGTACTTTCGTCGTCTTCTTCCGATCAACAAAGCTATTCGAATTTCGGACGCAGCCACCCGGAACAAAGACGCTGAATCTAAGCCAAATTAGTTAAAGTTCTTGAGCAAAGAAGTTCCCGTTTCTTTTTGTAAAGCGCAAAAGACGATACTCTCATTGCTTAGCACATGGCCAAAATATTGGAACTACAACCGCTTAATCTCATAAAGCAATTTCATGTGCAATACGGTATTTCTCATGCTGACCACCATTCCCCTCTGCCGCAAATCCTATACCAGTCACTCAGTTAACATACAAATCTATAAAAAATTTGCGCACATGTGAATCTTAATTCACACAATCAAATGGGTCATGGATCTCCTGTAAATAACTTACACACGAACAAACTCACTTCAAAAAAAATTAAAATTACCCAACAGCTTTAAATTACCATTCTCAAACATTCGGTTATTGAATATATAAAACCAGCAAAAAAGGTCAATCTATTTATGATAAGTGTGCATAACCCCAAAGGGGAGTTTGTCCATTACTCAATCGGAACAAATTCAACAAACATATAAATATTCAAAAATGGAAAAGAAGTTTTTTTTTTTCAAAAAAAAAATGACATCTTTATATAATGTCTCTAGCACGTGAATCTCTTTTGTATGCTAGACAAATATCGCAAGAATATTCAAGACTAACACGCCTTCTCTTATGTTAATCGATTGGCAGAACCGAATGGATAATCTCATTCATGTACGGGGATTACATCGTGACTCGATGCAATTCCGCATGTACATCTTCAGCTCTCTGCAATTAACAACCGCATTCAGCTTATTGTCGGATCGGGTGTTGAATTTGAATTGACTGGTTTCCATCACGTAAATCACGAATCGAACCAGAAAACTTAAAACGATTCAATTCACTTCACGCAATGCGTGGATGCCTCATTACTTCCGTTTTCTTAAACATCGATCCCGTAATGTTTGTTTTTGATATATCGACCGTGACCCGAGCGCGAAAATGCACTTTCATTAAATAAAGACAAAAAAGTATTAATGATAATTAAATAATGACATAATGTTTAAACATGTCGTGATCAAATATGAGATTTATAACTAGGAAATCATGCACGCGGGATCTGGTCGTGAGAGACACCTTTCCCAAATCTGAACGGGAAAATCTGCACACAAAAAATTTTTCGGATGAATGAATAGTGAAGGTGACGGAATTGCCGAAATCGAGGGAAATGAGTCTGTTTTAAAAATCTTGACCTATAGGTGGGGTGATTTTTTTTTCGAAGAATTTTTTCGATTTAATCGAATTATTCAAGCGGAAGAGAACTGAAATAATTATGTCAGTGTGTTAACATTACAATGTATACACATCGTCTTTTTTATGGATGGCCTGCGGTTTGGTATTGCCCGCAGACATAAAATGATGAGTTCTGTATACTTCCTACTCAGTTTGGAAATACGCCTAAGATCGACAAGATTTATAAAAAAAATGACCCTTAGGGTCAAATGGGTTGTTGTCTAGAAAGGGATTTAAGCAAGTAAACTTTTCAGTTTGTCAATTTTTGATCTCTATGACTGGGAAGGCTACCAAAGGTTAAATATTTCAAGGGTGTACATTGTAAAGTCATCAGGTTCTTGTTATCGACATTGGTTAAATTTGGTCGTTTGGGAGCTCTGAGATCCACGAATAAGCGCTAGACAGCAATGACTTGGTTATAAAAAGGGTTCAAGGTAGTGAAAGCCATGAAAATACTAAAATTCTGACACGATCAAAGTTTTTGAACTGAGAACCGTTAAAAAATATTTCCTTATGGTATGTCTTCATCGCTAAATCGCTTAAGGCTATTCTTGTTAAAACCCGACCACCCGTCTAACCAATCAGATGCACGAGTATGCCTTGAGATGTCAGGAGGGATGTGCGAAACGTCGAGCAGTTAGCAACCATGAACCAACTGAAGACTTAAACCTGAAATTTAGGTAAACGACTGATTTTTTTCTCTTTCTCATTCTTCTCGAATGCGTCCTGTTCAGGTTTCTGCTGTTTAGTTTTCGACAATGTCTTGAGTCCTTTCTGCGGCGAAGGAGCAGACACTTGATGAACCTAGCAAGGGTAGTTACAAAAAAGCCGTTTCTCCTACTAAAGTCGACAGGTAAAGACCCGACGATGGCGCTGGTAGTTATAAAAATGTTCCTTTCTCCACTCCCCGGGGTGACTTTGAAAGGTGTTAAGAGAAGAGATCAGCGATTACGATAAGATTGAACAAATAGATGGGAAAGTATTAAAAGACGGTAGAAAAATTGTTCAGCCTAGATGAAAGGGATCAAATGTACTTGATCGAGAAAGAAAACGTCAGCGAGGAAAAGTGCTATTGTGAAATTGGAAGGATTAGGAACAGACAGTTTTCTTTTCCTGAAAAAATATGGCGCTTTGTTTTGTTCTGATGTTAGTGTTGGTGTTTGTGTTGCGTATGACATTTCGAAAGCACAAGGTTCATTTCAACTATGCAGGTTGACCCCTGCTCGCCATAAGCTAAACATATGAATTTCGCGTCAACCTCTGCAGTGGAGATGAAACCTTGTAATATTGAGGTAGCGATATCATCCTGCAAAAGATTCTCGGAATCAACCGAATATCAGCAGATGGGAGATCTGCCTGCGGCTAGGGTGAAACCAGCTCGACCGTTCGCACAGTGCGGCGTCGACTACGCCGGGCCATTCGCCATTCGAGCCTCAAGAGGCCGAGGTCTCAAGACATTCAAGGGATTTATCGCTATATTAATCTGCCTAGCATCGCGAGCCGTTCACATAGAACTAGTCTCCGACTATTCTTCAAAGGCATTCCTTAGCGCCTTCAGACGGGTAGTCTCCCGTCGCGGTCTTCCGGCAGTTGTCTTCAGCGATCAAGGAACTACCTTCTATAGGCGCCGATCGGCGGGATCTGGGAGGCAGCCGTTTTTGTGAAACATCACCTTAAGCGGGTTATAGGAGAGACCGTCCTCACCTTCGAGGAAATGACAACCCTCCTATGCTAAACTGAGGCTTGCCTTAATTCAAGGCCGTTGATTCCGTTGACGGACGACCCTGAAGACTTGGACGTCTTGACGCCATTCAAGATCCTCATCGGGGACAGCTCAACGGCAGTTGAGCTGTCCCCGATGAAGATTGACCACCGGATTGAACCACCGGACCTACCAACCAAATCGGTTTTTAAAAACCAAAAACCGATTTGGTTGGTAGGTCCGGTGGTTCAATCCGGAATCCGGAACCACTGGATTTTGGTTTCCAAATGGTTAAATAAAATGTACAAAAAGAGCGCCAGACAAACTTTCGAAAGCGACCAAAACCTGTGCGTCGTTTTTGCTTAAGAATCATTCTTTGAAAACAAAATGGAGCAACCTGCTAGCCTTTAAAACAAGGCTGTGGTAAGAATGCTCAAAAAACACAATCCATTGTTATCGACAATGTAAATACCAGTAAAATTTTTCCGAGGGAACTGATCAGTTTTGAGTTAATCGAAAATTCC
This sequence comes from Liposcelis brunnea, assembly GCA_023512825.1. NCBI lineage: Eukaryota > Metazoa > Arthropoda > Insecta > Psocodea > Liposcelididae > Liposcelis > Liposcelis brunnea. The sequence goes on along the minus strand of CM042065.1, from coordinate 7,041,591 downwards.
TCTCAAACTTCCCCCACTTTTCCAATTATTAAAAATCCACATTTTAAAAAAGGGCAAATGCGTTAAAAGCCATGTAATATCTAGATTTCCCGCTCTACAAAGCTCACGTTATATGCATTTCCTCCAGAAAAATCAATAATTAAGATAACCGGACATTTATATTGTGATCATTCCCATTTAAAGTTCAAGGCACTCAACCCAAGTTCTCATCTTTAGCTGTATATTAGTTCAAAAGGTTACCGTTGTCCTTGACAAGCCTTGTAACGTTAAAAACCTAACAGTTGTAAATATCCAAATTAATGCATTAATTGCTCACTAACTGACGTAATCGATTATTATCACTATTTTTTCTAATGTACGGTGGATAACTTTATCGTGAGAATTCTATGGCTCTAATGTGGTCGATCTTGCATCACTCCTCAACTTTTTATGTTGTTTAGTCATGAAACAGTATATTGCACGGGGTAAAACCGAAGAAGATTTAAGTAGCCTGTCCCGAATTATGCACTTTCAGCAGATAAGAAATATTCACGAACCGATCTATGCCATTTGGCATAGGATACATTCTTTAGCAACAAGTCTGGTTTACCGGTTTTTTTTTATATATGGAAAAACATGATGGATGATGAACTGCAACATTTTTAACGAGTGTTAGGTCACAGAGGTATAAGAGGTCAATTGAATCCCTCTTCTTCATTAAATTCCAACTGTTTTAAAAAGTGCAACAAAGTAATTTAAATGAGAAAGATAGCCTCTTGATTATAATTATGGGTTTATTGATAAGTTAAGCTTTTCGATGGGGCGTAGACTTATGATTGAAGAATCTCACAGAAGTTAGACAACCAAGGTTTATTTTTTAAAGAATAATGCTATTAATTTAATGGGAAGTCCGGTTTTTTTTCAAACGATTTATACGGCACGTCCCTATCGGCTGAAAATATGATTATACAGTATATTCTTTTAAATCTCATCATCATGTCACAGAGATACAAAATGATTAAATGATGAAAGTGAGTGGACTCACGTCGTATAAAAACAATGACAAAACAATAGTCATCCAAAATTGACCATTGTTAAAAAGATACACCGACCCCCTGCTCGGTTTGATCTTGCACTTAAGATGCATTTAAGGTCAAAATAGCACGCACTCGGATTGTAATACATTTTATATTGCAAACAAACATTTTAATTTTTTTTTTTTTAAAAAGCAAAGGTCAGATGGAAAGGAAGGATAAAGCGTTACGTCTGAAATATAAAGGTGCAAAATTAATCAAGTACATTCATCAAGATCATTTTGCAATTTTTACTTACTAAAGTAACAATTTATGAGCGAGTAATAATGTAAATTAAAATGTAGAAGACTTGGGATTAGGAAGGGACGTAAAGATGTTTATTTCGACACCGAAAAGTAAGAGTATGGTAATGAGGAAGGTTTTTTTTTTTGCAATTACGGGAAAGGTATTTGATGTTGATCCGTGACTTATGGGCAAAACTTTGGAAATAGGGGAGGTGTATTGAAGGGTCATGTATACAAGAGTTCAGAAATGCATATTGAACAGCGAGGCAATTGGACCGGAGTCTTGGTCTGAAAATTTAGAGGAAAAATTCCACTGAAAAACTCTGATCCAGAAAACATAATCATCTGAATCTACATCTCCACAATTAATAATAAAAATTCTGAGTAATTCCTCCTAATCTATCTTGATCTCCATGTGCAAGAATTACGTAACCATCAATAAGAATGAGTAGGTACATTTTCCTCTTTCTTTTCAACGGGCATGTTCTAGACGACATCGGAATCTCATTTTTCAAGGTTCTAAAATGTTCTTCACTAATTAGCTCGTCGTGATTACTAAAAAAAAATTTTTTTTTTTTAAACATTCAATATCTAGAAAGTTACCGAAATCCAGGATGTGAGGATTCGCAAGAATTTAACTACGGAAATAAAACTATATAATATACTCCCACTTATCTTCAAAAATAATCTCCTAAAAGTATATAAGGGTCGCGGGAGTCAAACAACCAGCGACAAATTACATATTTAATTAAAAATAGCTGTTTTGAATTAGGTCTTGAAACAAGTCATGAATAACAAGTGAGCCAACAATAAAGTTCACTAATTTTTCATACAAAAAAAAATTAGCATAAGTTTTCTTCCTCATCAAAATCGCCCGTAATTAATCAACCAGGGAAATGCGAATGCATTCCGATCTTACCAACAAGATGATATGCCAACTTGGAAATATAAATATTTTAAATGAAATGACTTGGATGTTTTTCAAATATTATTCTCTAATAGACCGTAAACATTTATCCGTAACCAAAAAAACACCAAAAATTCACATGACATTTGACTCTTAACAAGTTCAAGCGGGAATTACACAGCAAAAAAAAAGTCCTATGTCGAAACTGAATTAATTCAATTTTCCAAAAGACAGATCCATCGATGGGCTTCGCAATTTTTTTTACATTTTCAACACTCCAATGTCAATTTTATCGAACAATCGCTGAACACTTTCGAATTTCAACTATCATCTCTCCCCGTCTACGGGTCATCTTTATTTCCTTTTGCTCAGCCTTGATCAAATCTCCTTTTTATATGCTAATCTCATCGTTTACAATAATGCAGCGTTCGATCCCAGACAACGATTCTTTCTTTAGCGATTTTGGAAGCTGGTACGTGTTTAGGTCAAGTATACACGTCCATTATAACGCGTCGTGATGATTTGTTGCGTTGAGACCTGACAATGGGCGTTATAAAAAATAAAAATAACGTCAATCATGTTTTTAAGTTTTTCCTTTCAACAACCCCAATGTTATAAAATAATTTTTTTATTCTTCGAGATTTATTTGTTTACATTTTCATAATCGGCAATTTAAAGTGTATAATGTTTAAGAAATAAGAGTGAAGATTTTTTACGATTATTCTAATCATTAGTATTCAATCGCCTTAATGCAGTTTAAAGCCGATGTGCATAAACGATAATTGATAACGTATAATTCTCATAATGTTAGTACCATTGCAAGACATTACATTAAAAGTAACAGTCAGTGCCCTGGTGATCTAGGGCTAGCGTCCATTCAGAACCTGCCGAATCCTTCGTGTCGGGGACGCGATTTCAATACGATTAAATTATCTTTTTGTTAAATCACAAACTTTACGGTAGCCTTCAAATTTTTCATCGATTTGCCTGGAGCTCATTCATTTATTTTTGCAAGAAAAGCATTTAGCAAATTGAAGTAGTTAACAGTCTATCAGCAAGTTTCTATGATACATTATAGGCAGAGCAGTACTAATTGTTTAATGTCGCCTCAGGTTACTAGACGATAAATACACACTCATTCTAATTACAAATGTCTATAAGCAGTCAGTTGTAGCTTTACAATTTTTTAACGGATTTTCTGTGCATTGTAAATGGCATCGGAATCCTTAACAAAACCGGAAAATTAGCCATGAGCCTGTAATTATATAAATACTTGTCTAATAGTCTCTTTGTGCTGCTGCCTGTCGTCTAAAATGCTCTAAATTCTGGTTACCAAACAAAAATGCGATAAGGGCAGATACCTCTTCAGCCTCCATAGACTTTTATGGATTTTCCCGAAATTTCCAGCTATGTCTCCGGCCATAAATAAATTAAATCAATCGTTTCAACGGACGTCATTGATCGAGCGGCGAGGCTGAAATGGGATTACGCGGGACACGTGGCAAGGAGAAATGATGGCAGGTGGAACAGGAAAATCCTGCAGTGGAGGCCATGGGCTGGGCAGCGAAGTAGAGGGAGACCAATAACCCGCTGGTATGATGACTTAGAGAGAACGGCGGGTTTGCACTGGGTGAGGATAGCGGAGGACCGAGACAGATGGCATGCCTTGGATGCATTAAGGGCTGGAAAAAAAAAAATCGTTTTAACTGCAGCAGTTGGCACAGAAACTTAACCCAGTTAACAGGCTTTTATTATCAGACCTACATAACCTGAGGTTTATAACCGACCATTTCTTTCCCGCAACGGACTAATTCTACTCGCCTCATCCAAAACCTTTAAAAAGCAAAAACTCGTGACCTTTATCTATTCCCTCGTAAATTAAATTTGCGGTTAAAACCACATTTACTTCGCTTAATTATGTTTTAAAAAACAAACGAGTTAATATTCGCAACGACTGGAAGTGCTCGCTTCCCGGGCAGATCAATCAATTTCGAATGATGCGGTGACGTAAGGGAAACGGTAATTACCTCTATCGATGGGAGTCTTAAGTTCAAAAAAACCAACAAACTATGTAACGTTATATAACACGAATTGTTTGACGAGACGTGGACATTAGTATAACGATTTGTTTGCGTTTCCTAATTTCTCAGAAAGATCCATTTTCGAAATGGACAACGGGGTCCTCTTTAATAGGACAGATAATGGCATTCTACTTAATTCGTTCCAATTTAATTTATAAGTTGTCATCTTTCAATCGAAACCTGATGAAATCGAAGACCAAATTAGCGAAATCAAAAAAATGGATTTGACATAATAATGCACACTAGAAATGTTCGAGAATCCCAGATGATTAAAAGCGATTCAAAACCTAGATGTTACATCAGAAAGCACATTGTAATACCTTTGAATCGATTCATTATAATGCCAATGCTATTATGTTCTTCTAAATTTGACTACAAAATCATTTTTAATAATAATTTGTCGCGATTCTAAAGGATACGCCTCTGATTGTTAGTAACGCCTTTGCTTTGGCGATAAAGTGGCTACGGTAGATTTTTTCGAAACTCGTGAAAGAATAAACAAAGATCATAGATATAGGCTGGTGTTAAATAAACGCCTTGAAGGAGTTAAAAAGTAAAGGTAATTGGTGAGGCGGTTGTAAATGTAGTAGTTCATTGATGAGTCTTGATTTAATTTTGTACTCCCCGGTGTTCGTGTGGGTACGTTTAATTCCTTCTTTATTTTATCCCGCAGTGTCTTTAGTGGTGACCTTTCCCGTTATGGTATCGTTCCTTTCGTATTTGTAAAAAATACTGACATAGCCGTTCAGATCGCATAACATTGATTAAATGTTTAAATTATTAAAAAAATATATACGTCAGAGACAAGGTCACTGATTGTGATTTCAAGTTTTGAAAAGTTGAGAGAAAAATATTTTAAGTTTTGATTCGATGCGATGGTGTGTGTTCTTTTCCATACTCGGCACGTGCCCACCTTAGTTCTTTCGTCTATTTAACCCGACGGCACCACGTTTTTAAAATGGGATGATTCCTGGTCGTCGCGTGTCTCAAAAAGTTTCTTATGATGGCCTAGCGGGCTTGTAGCCCAATTCATGATTGGTTAGATAATTGATCAAATAAAAAAATTGTATCTTCATCCACCTCAGGCAGATAATATGAAAGCAAATAAGTCGGAGACTTGAAGAATTAACAGAGAGGGAAATGGGATCATGTTCTAAATTTCTCAAACACTCTAGAATCTGCCATTACTGGTCTGGTGCTGGTAGCTGGTAACCATCTTCACCAAATACATGCTGGTGTTCTTTTAAAACCAGAAGACAGTCTTCCACGTCATCCACGACTTGCGCTCTCTTCCCTTACTGCTTACTGCTGAATTCGCCAACTTAACAAATAAATGTATCTTTTCATTTCCGTTTTTCTTCTTCTTCTTCATCATCATCATCATCATCCTTTTTGCATCCACTTTACGACTTAGGCTTCTCCCAATCTTTTCCAGGCCGTCGGTCCTAAGCTCTGCGAATTCATCCGCAACTCCTTCCTGCCATCATTTTGAGGTTTTCCTCTGCTTCTTTCACGTTTGCTGTATGAATATTTTTTACAAACCCGATATTTAAAAGCATTATGAGATATAAAAAAAAGCCGCTGAGGCCATTACGATAAAAAATATCCCAAAAAAATTTAAATAGCATCTTACTTTAAAAACTTCAGTCTAGTTTGTGCATATCTTAAATTCGAAATCGTGCACAGTCCATTATGATATGAACTTGTTATTTTCTAACAGTGGCACGATGGTCCATTTAAAATCAAAATTAATTTAAATAATGAATATTGCTAACGCTACTTTATAACAATATCCATGTAATAAACTCAAGGTTCTTTAAAGTGTAAAACATCTATCAATAACAATAAAAACGATGACCACATTAGATTAGAGAAGAATGTTCACGACCAACAATAAAAAGAAGTCTCATATAGCACTAAAGGTAAAAACATCTAGTAAATTGCTTATACATTAATCTTATTACCCTTTTATAGACCAACTTTCCGAACACCAACGAAAGCCTAAAACCTTTACAACTATTGATCTAGGCAACTGTGAATTGCGATCAATAAACCAGCAGTTTTTTTCGACTCATGCTACAGCAAGTTAGTTTAGAACCAACATGGGGAACTCTGAACCATTCAAAAATACTGGAAATCCCAAAAATGCATTTTTGAAAATGAAAATTCTAAAAAGTAGTTGCCATGGCAACTACTTTTTAGAATTTTCATCGGGGAAAAAAATTAGTTTGAAACTTTGAAAAGGATTAAAGCTTAAATCATATTAATAATTCATCCCTTCTTTGGGAAAGATTAATGAAATCTTGAAGCGCCTCCAACCCGCATTCTAGCATAACATCATGATTTTAGTAACTTATGTAAACTAACCAAACTCATAAAGCAACGCATCTCATTTCCTTATTAAATCTTCCACCGAGTAATCATTACAAGATAAATAAATAAAATAGGAAACATTTCGTGTACTCATTTAACAAGATCGCTGCTCTTGAAAAGGTAAAATATTGTCGTGTTCGAATAATACAGTCTGACAATTTGATAAAATATTATTTCAATACCAAGATCATTAACAACGTTACGTAATAAAGGTCAGTGATCTACTTTCCTTGTATTGTAATAGTAACGATCTTGTAATGAGGTGTAGTTTGTATTTGCATCTTGTTTTGATTATTCTCACGGAAAGAAAATGGGAATGCGAATCAAGAATTTTGATTTATTTAAAGCTCTCATATGCACGTCCATCTGAACTGACTTCAAATTTTCTGAGATTTGATAAGAATTTTTGACCATCTTTCAGATTTTCTAAACAATAATTGGCCCATACTGTTCAGATTTTCTGAACATTCAGCGGCCATCGACTTTCCGAAAAATCTGAACGAATCTTAGAAAATCTGAAGCCCAGTGGCTAATCAATCTTCAGATTTTCTAAACATGTGAATGTTCAGATTTTCTGACTACATTTAGAAAATCTGAACATTCATTGGCCACTGACTTTGGGGCAGACTGTTTAGATTTGTACACCATTTAGATTTTTGGAATATATTAAAATGCTGTTGCGCTAGAGTTTAAAATTTTCTCTCGCTCTAAATTCTTCGCTCAAGCAAAACTATCCTCAAACCTTGAATTAAATCCTCCACTGTGCAGCTACTTCTTTCTTTACTACTAAATTAGGTGCATATAATTTTTCAACCATACCTCACAAGACGACGGGAGATTAAATGAATACTATGGGAGATTACAAGTACAACTACTATTAAAAAACCTTTAAATAGGTCTATACTATACTGTAATAGTTGTTATACTCCTTAATGAGGATTACATCTTTGACAATCTCTTAATGATTAGTACATACATAATAATACTTCTTCGCTTGTTAATAAACTCTTCTGATGAGCGTAGCTTATTGCTTTATATAAAAAAACAACATTTTTCACCGTGAAAATTTCGCTTTAATCCTTAATTCATTTTCACAATTATTCAGGGCTAAAAATTTCCCAGCGATATTTTACAGATAAATCCCCTTTCTCGCTAATAAGCATCAGACCTTGGTATTCAACGATTTGAAGAACGGTTCTTTGTTGGGAAGATGACACCGTGTGAAGTCATTGATTGCCCAAGGTTGCTGGTAGCTTGCCAGAATAACTAATCCATTAATAATATAACTCGATTAGACAAATGATGTTAACTTTCGATAAAAGTTGAAGAACTTCAACCGTTGCACAACAACTCCCGACGCTTCCCCATGTTAAAAGTAGACGGGCATTTGCATTTTATTTATTTATTTTACGAATGAAGACCTGCTCCGATCTGTATCATGTTTGACTAGAGAGATGATGCTAAGTAACTGAATAAGGTCTACATGCATAATTCATATTAAAAGGTTATCACCTCTAATAATTAATCGCTTTTTATTTCATCGGGGATTACGCAAGCCGGAGTTATACATTTATAGCGCATTACGGACTCATTGTCAAACTCAGTGCGGGGCACACTCGACCTGTAAGGTCATTGCAATAATCTGTTAATAGTTATAATTGTTGGAGAATGGGGATTCCAGCATTTTATTAACGCATTAGGGGGACCATTAAAAAAATATTTGAAAGGGAGGAATGTTGATGGTGGCACCATGAATCGATTGTTCGCGGTGTGAAGAAATCAAGGTGTAAAAAGACATATATCAATTGACCCACGGTTACTGGACATTTAAAAAAAAAAAGAATTTTGCAAGGTTCCATGTATTGTGTGTGAATTATCGGTGTTTAGTATGTTTGGAGTTCCGAGAATCCGTGTTATAAAGTCATAGGTTTTACTTTCACTGGTTAAACTCTTAGCCTTGTCAGTGATGATATCGGCTAGTTGATGATTTTATGCGTCTTATTGCCATCTTCCAGGGCAATTGGTTGTGAGCTACGATTTGTTATTTATGGACGTGTCCCATTTTTCTTGGACAGCTATTATCTTTAGAATCAAAAGTGCAGCAGTCTTTCCAGTACTTACGGCTGTGAATCATGGAATCTGATTGCCCGCGCCCAGGAGAAGTCGTTGGTCTTCAAAAATAAGGTGTTGCGTCGAATTTTAATGATCCGGTGACGGGGTTTTTAAGGTTGCGCTCGAATGAAGAGATGATCACAGGACAGCTGCTGATCACTAGTATAATCAAGGCACGTCGGCTGCAGTGGGCGGGGCATATAGTGCGTGCCTCCCCGTCCCGGACGATAAGGCAGGTTCTTGATGGACGTTCTACAAGTCCTCAGAGTAGACAGCGGCTTCGTTGCGAGGGCAACGTGTCGAAGGATCCGGGTCGGTTAGGAGTCCCCGACTGGCGAGCCGCCTGTCAGGATAGAGCCGTCTGGAAGGGAGTCTGCGATGCGGCGATAGGGCTTCAGGCTCTGTAAAGCTATATATAGAGATAGTTTTTCCAGTATTTTTTTCAGCCGGCTTTTAGCTGCAACCGCTTCTGAACGAAGATCTTTCTCAATTTCTTCCACATCGTTCGGTCTTCTGTTTTTTGGAGCCAGAGGCTTTTCCCTCCAGTTTCAACTAGTGCGTCGAACCATCTTTTTTTGCGATCATCCTTTGTCAAATTTTCTTCGTCCAGTTTTGCTGGTGCTGTCGAGCAATTTTAGTCACTTCAATCAACTAAACTAGCAGTCAGAGCCAGTCTAACGGATTTGAGCCAGTTCCAAGCTTAATTTTATCTTAGGTTCAATATTTTCTAGTTTGAGCAAGTCTCAGGTTTGAGTCCGAAATTTTTTATGAGCCTGAGCACAAAATTTTCAAAAAAGTCCTTTGTCAGCCCCAATAATCTTAATACTCTTTCTTTCTCTAATTCATTTCATTTTCTTTTTCAGCTGACTTCTGCTCAGCTACTACGAAGCACAGATGAAGTAGAGGAAATCAACGCCTTACAAGACTTCGGTAAAAGAACAGAACCGCGAAAAAACAGTCAATCGAGTGAAGATAGTCATGTCAACGCATTAGAAACCGTACTGAAAACGCTTAAAAACGCTTTAGACGAAGCAGACACCGAACCACCTGACATCGAAGTATACAAACCCCCTAAAAAATTATTCTCTACAAAACCAAAAGACAAAACCTTCCCAACTTCAGAAAACGAACTTCTTAACAAAGACAAAAGACGAAAAATCCTAGTTCAACGAAAACGTCGACCGAAAGTAAAAGAAATCGATCAATTTGACGATGAAGAAGGACCGAAAGAAATCATGGTGCGTGAAGAAGCAAACAGAGGATTCTCAAAATTCTCAGACTCGATCCAAGAGCAATATTTAGAAAAACCAGCAGAGAAAAAATTTTCCAAAAAAGTCGAATTAACAAGCAGAGTTAATTTAAAACTCAAACGTCCTAACTACGAAGTAAGCGAAAGAATCCCAAACTTACCAGGATTCATGGATATTAAACGAAGAGGTTTAAGACAAAGTCACATGGAAGAAATGGCACATACCCACATCCACAAGCTAGACGTCGACTGCAGCAATTCAGGGATAAGAGTAAATTTAGAATTCAACGAACCGTTCGATGGGATCGTGTACAGCAAAGGACATTTCAACGACCCCAAATGCACGTGAGTTAAAGAATTTTCACATTTTACAAAACTAACTGCACGAAAATCCCGTTTATTTTTTATTTTTTTAATTACCGCCCAATTCCTCATGCATCATCATCAAAATCCATCTGATTAAAAGCCAATACCATTAGACACGGCTTAAGAAAAAAAAAATTAAAAATATTAAAATAAATGATAGGATAATTAACGTTGAGCAAGCCAATTAATCGCACGCCTTACAAACTATTTAAAAAATAATATTTAAAAACGTTAAGGACCGTTTTGTCATAGAGAAAATGAGATATCTACGTATAAATTTAACTTGCACAATTGATTCGTGCGAAAATGCAAAAAAAAAAAGTAAAGTTCGGTTACCGTTTTTGCATCTTAAAACTCAGACGTAACAACCTACTTACATCGATTAATCATATGAGAAGAGAAAAAGAATCATGCCGAACCCGCCTACCCTTTTATGATATTCTTATTTTAGGGCTATTTTATGATTTTGACCTTCTCTGATTTTCTAAACTGCAAAAACATAACTTTTTCGGATTCCCGTTCATTTTAAAAAGAAAAACAAGTATATCAACAAATTTTTTTTTCTCCTATTTTAGAAGGAACCTTGACAAAGGAGAGAGTTGCGTCTTATTCAAATTTCTGAAATCAGGTTTCATCTATTAATTACGACGCCAAGCCTAGTGCCCCCAAGTATTTGATCTGACAAAGGTCAATGTTACGTAACTCAGAAGATTCATTTATATAAAATATTTCGGATCAGCATTAAAGGACTTGTTAAACAACTTTTAGTCAAAATAATACGGACTAATTGTAATGTACGATTGTTAAAGTCCGCTTTTTCATTAACCCGAATTTTTTTCTATTAATTTGATACGTTCGGGTTTCATTATTTAAATGGGTGAGCCGTATCATCGTGAGCGACCTGATTTATATTCTAGGATTATAGGCCTTACGAAATATTGTAGCACGAACCGGAAGGAGGAAATAATGCATTGTTCTATGAGGGCTTATCTGATATTTCTTCATGCTTAGCCCGAATTTTTTCCATTTTGAATTTTCCCATATTAAATTTCAATAAATGACTCATCTAAAGCCCGAACTAGGACATGCGAAAATGAGATATACCTGTTTGTATAAATGTTAAATCATTAGAGTTTTTTTAGACTCTAGACGACCTTGACTGTTTCGTCTAGGAAAGTAATAGGTATTCATTTCTTTTGCCTAGCGGTCTTAAAGTGCGTTGCCACATAGAATCTTCTTATTTTTTGATCGATTTGTTTTAAATAGAAAAGGTCAGGAAAGTTGGCTTAAGCCACCTCATACCTAAATTTGTCGAAGGCTTTTAGTGTCCAAGAAAAGAAAATTAGAGTTCAGCTAATACTCTTCTTCTTCTTCTTCTTCTTCTTCTCTCAACCTATACCCGTCCACTCCTGGACGAAGGTCTCTCTCAAGCCTTGCCACACCTTCTTGTCTTGGGCTCTTTGCAACCATTTCAGTCCCGCCACCCTCTTAATGTCGTCGTACCATCTCTTCTGTGGCCTACCGACGCTTCTTTTCGACGCTCGTGGTCTCCATCTTACTGCACGTGCCGTCCACCTATCCGGATCTTTCCTGGTCAGCTAATACCCTCTACCTTATCTCAACTTGAGTCAAAACTGTAGCCCAAAAATAATGGTAATCTGAAATCAGGGGCCAACTAAGAAAGTTTTTGGTCCGAACCGGGCAAGACTGAAACCAGCCCAGTATGGTCGTAGCCTTTCTCTTTCATTTTTTCTATTCCAATGCTAGCAGACCATTATTTTTTCCTCTTTTCTGCCCTCTGAGAGTAGTGGCACTTCGGGTGATCGCCTAAAAGCCCTTACGGCCAGTCTGCCCCTTGCTAGAATGACGCCATGTTTTGTTTTGAGTCATCAACAGTGGATACAGATTCCATTTAAGCCAACCAGAACCGTCAATGGCTGAGCTAACTACAATTCGTAGAAAGTTCTGGCTACACCACCTTATGGTCGCGTTACCATAACACCAAAAATTCCATCAGAGTCCCCTGGGCTGAAACAAAAATCGATGGAGATTCGGCTTCAGCTTCTTAGAATTGTCAAATAAGGTTTTTTCTCTGCCAGTAATGTAAGGCCGTCAAGTGCTCGAAATGAACGACGAAATGACGTCACAAACGACTTACTTAAAGCTCAACCTAACCTATTTAGTCTAAGCGCCAAAGCTTTTAATCAAAATCATTAAAAATCAAAGCTCAGTCACAATTATTAAAGAGCCAGCCTCATTTCATTCAGGTTGCTTCACTACAGCTATAAGTCAGTCGGAGCCAGCTGGAGTAGTAATAAGACTCGAACTGAGCCATTTGTAACGCGAAAAAAATAGCACTAATGGCATTGACGCTATTACAGGTGGCTAGCTACCGTTTGCTCTAAGCTACTAATTTTTCATTGTCTAGATAAGCCTACGATAATTTAGGAAAGAAAATTAGAAAAATTTATATTTCGCTTACTACACACTTCAGGCCTGTAATCACGTGAATACACACAAATTAAGATTGCCACTGCGATTAGGATTCAACGTTTAAAGCCTTCGGGATATCAGACGGAATACAAAATAAATTCTTGTAAGGTGGCAATACCGGTCAAGTTTTATTTAAAAACCGCCCTTCCTGCAACACTTCTGAACAACTTGTACAACATCGGCATGCGCGCGTATGTTTAATAATCCTCCCGAAGGCAAATGTAATCACAAAGGGGACAAGAGACCAATCCTACTTCATGATTAGCATGCAAAAAATTTAAAAAAAAAAAACTTGCTCAAGAACGCAACAAATAAATAAAAAGAATCCGACCCCTAGGGCCAAAAAGAATAATAAGATTAGGTAAAAGAAAAATGTAAGTTCAGAAAAAAGAAATAATGTCAAGAAGGCGCAACTAATACGTGCAAGATGATCGCCTCGAGATGATATTTGCCATAAACGTGAATTCGTATGATTAACTTTACATCGAAGGTAAACGGAATCAACTTTGACCCTTGCCCCGCTCTGATTCAACATTGAATTTAATGATATTGGGAGAATTTTTTTTCTCCTCTTGCATTTCTCGTACTGTCATTGGATATCCCCATGAATTTTCGTAATTTTCATTATTCTCGACTAAAAAAATCTTCGAATCCGCTAACGCAAGGACCCTTGTCCATTAATCAATAACAACAACGATATTGTGGCTAATGAGACGAATATACACTCCATGACAATGTGTGAAAATAACAAATTAACCTTGTCCCAAATAATCAAGCCCATATACGTATCGTATTGTATTTGACTCTTTTTATTGAATCATCGACCTCTTAAGCATCCCGATAGAAGAAGACGTAAAGATGAATAAAAGCAAAGTCATGACACGATCATTCGAGATCCGGTAGAAAGAATCTTGAGAAGTAAGTAAAAAGAAAAGGGTAGCGACAAGTAGCAAGAATGTCAAGATCGATGCGACTGTTTAAAGTTAAGGAAGGCATGAAAAAAAAAATAGCGAAGACAAAATTATCGTTAATAAAGTACTCTTTGTAATCTCAAGCTTATTATTAAATTGATGAATTATCCTTGGCATTTGTGGTCAGAAACGAGAGGTCTGAGTTGGACACGTCTGGGGTAATAATAATAATGCTGGGAGAGGAACTACATGGCGATGAACTTTCACTTGTTTCCGGGATGAAAATTTAAGGTGGAAAAATTGATTAAATATTGACACGTGCTAAAAAAAAAAAATAATACGAGATCGGTATTGTACAAGAGTGATGAATGAATTGCTTGGCGTCTTGAGGTTACTTTTTTTTCGTAACCTTAGGTTCATCAAAGCTGTTATAATCAAGGCTTTTAATTATTGTTATTTGTTGGTAACGGAAACCATTTATTATTATTTCTTTTTTACTTATAAATTGCTGAGTTAATTTATCATAGTGAAAAATGGAAGTTAATCTTTATTGTAGATCGATTAGGTTAATAATTTTGTGCTTATGAGATGACGAATGAATAATGAATTTGATATAGGGTGGTCGGAACGATTTTCGCTAGGTTGGGATTTTAAACAAATAAAAAATTATGAAGTTCATTAGATTTAATGAGATGTAAATATTGGTGTTACTTTATCAATGAATGCAGAAAAATCCATTTTCAATCGAAATTATGAAACCTTCTTTCAAGCTTCAGCACTGCAAGACTCTGAGTTAAAGCAAAATATGACAGTCAAGCAACCAGGTACTGACTAGCCCTTGCAGAGGGCGCGGTCGTTTGAGGGACACACCGGGATTTTTACCGGTAGCCTGGCGGGCCAATCCGCGCCTGCAAATAACTCATGGTAATTTATACCCTCTCTTTCTTCTCAAATAAACCCTTAACTTGGTAAATACTTAGGGTGACAAAAAAAGCAGCAACCGTATCTTCCACTGGAAAGGCATATTTTGATCACGTTCGCCTTTTTGATGAAAGAGTCTGAAGCTCAAACGCAAATAATTTCCACAAAACTTCAAAAAAATTTTCAAGGAATGGCTCACATTTGGGATCTCATCGATTCAAGAAATGCACACTCAAGTAAAGCTGACAAGAAAAAATTTAAGGCAATACAAAATTGCAAGGCTCAAATTTTTAAAGGAAACAGACATTCGAATTTTTCATGTCTCCCAAAAATGAGATCTAAAATTTGAAGGATTCCTTGTCTTGACTCTTGAAATCTAAAAATTCATCACTAAAAGTAAAAAATCGGTACTTTCGACAGAAGCGAACACCTACAAGACGGAGAGCTTTCTAGGAGGCATTAGCAGCAGTGCCATAAAGTTTAGCACAAATCTTGCAGATGTCAATTCTGCTGGCTCTAATTCGGTCCGGGTATCATCCCTAACTCCGATAGCTACAACTACCCATTGATTACTCTTGCTACAACTACTACTGCTTTGAATTATAAAAAACTAATTACACCCTTCAATCCTCCTACCATTGCCAATAAAAACACGACAATTCACGTAATTACAGTTTACCAAATAAACGAACTTCTTGGAAAATGCTTTCGGAATATTTGCCGTCGCAAAAACTTAAGGGCTCACTAATTAATTATTATGTAATTACGATGATGAGCATCTTCCAACCATTAGTCAGTCTAACATAATTTCTATGGTAAGACTAGTTTGTACATCTTCCGCATATAGTCGTAACACGATGACGGTATTAAAGAGTGTCCAAACATTTAACACTTACTTATTTTAGTCTATATGTGGGACTATGACATATTACGACATTATTAATTGGCGACCGTAAATATCATCGAAAGAAATTATAAAATTTGCAAACGTTTGCGATTATTTTCCAATAAATACCTCAAAACCGTGTAATCGACTTTACATATCAATAAACCTAATACTATCTCATGCTTTGAGCTATAGTTCAAAGACTCAAAAAATCCTAAATGCATTCATTAAAGTCATCATTACTGAACATTATTAAATCTCAGAGGGATATGACGTATCAATGGTACAAATATGCTCATATTGAATGATTTCGAATAAAACACATCCAATTAGTAATAAAAATCGCGCCTGTTTGCTTTTCTGACCCTGAATGACTTGAAAAATCTTACCTTTTGTGTTGCAGATACATCACACCTGGCAGTGGGCGTTCGCAGTATAATTTCGTAATACCGTTGAAAGGATGCGGTACCGGGCCTTCCAAATGTACCCCGGGGAACTGTGCGTTGGGTGGCACCGTAGATAACATCATTATTATTCAGACGGATGATCTAGTTCAAGTAATTAACCTGCAACATTTAAAAAAAATAAATAAATTATTTTCAATAACTCATCTTGTGCTTCGCATTTCAGGAAGTTTGGGATGTTGCTAGAAAAATATCTTGCCCTTCTTCTGGTGATTCGAATACGAAAACTATAGCGTTTAAACCGTTTACTGTCGATATGTTGGAAGTTGTATCGGTGCCTGTTAGTACTGGTAAAGGTACAGTGGATTGTTGGATGGATATTCAAAGGGGAGAATATCCGAATGTAAGTTTAGATAAAAATAATAATTCAATTATTATTTTCGTGAGCACTTTAACGCACTTCTTATGTAATTATAGACTGCCCCTATCGAAGAAATTATCAGAATTGGTGAAACCCTCACGATTTTAGTATACTTGAGAGATTCCGAAAATAAATATGATATACGTGTGAGAGATTGTTGGGCTTATGACGATGAAGAATACGATTCTCCACAAACAACGAAATTGCAACTAACGGACGCTGAAGGATGTCCAAAGTAAGTCTCTTTAGTTTTTAGAACTTCAAACTGAAATTTTTTTTCACCAACAATTTTTTGTTTTTTAGGAAAAAGAAGCTGATTGGCTACTGGCAACGAACTTTCGAAACAGGAAGCTCTGGAGCAACGGTTATTGCTTTTAATAACATCACTGCATTCAAGTTTCCTGATAAAATGCAAGTGTATCTCACATGCAACATCGAGGTAAGTCATAAAAACCTCTCGTTTATTGCCTAAACTACCGCATATGTAACACCCACGCTCACTGTAATTGCAGATATGTACTGGAGAATGCCAAGACCGATGTGATAGCCCAAGAACGATTGAAACTACAACTCGGCAACCGTACAGGCCAACTATTACATCAAGACCAGAAATTCCAACAACTCGATATCCGCAAACGCAAACTCAGCTTCAATGTTACCCTGGATCTAGAGATCCTAGATGTCCACAAACGCAAACACAGCCTACAAGACCTAGATGTTATCCTGGTTCACCGGATCCTGAGTGTCAACCACCGACAACGAGTCGGCCTTTTCCATCACCTATTCCTACTTCATCAAAACCGAATTGTTTTTACGGTAATCAAGATCCCAGATGTCCTAATTATGGGAAACCACCTCCGCCTGAAGTAGAAGCTTGTAGTGTCAATTCAAATGATCCGAGCTGTAAACCAAGAACAGAACCTCCTCGAGTTACATCTCGACCAGTTACTCAACAACCCCTCTGTTATCCTGGGAGTCCGGATTTAAGATGTCCACAAACTACAACCCAATTAACGGATAAACCAAATTGCTTTGTAGGAAATCAAGATCCAAGGTGTCCAAATTATGGCAGGACACCAGGTACACAAGGACCTACGTATTTACCTCCGGAGACGACTCCAAGACCAACTAGACCTACAACATCTAGACCTCAGTGTTACCCAGGATCTACGGATCCGCGGTGCCCGCAAACTCAAAGACCAACTCAGCCAACAACTAGTCAACCGCAATGCTATCCCGGTTCTCCTGATCCTCGATGTCCGCAGACACCTAGACCCACTCAGCCAACAACTCAAAGACCACAGTGTTATCCGGGTTCGAACGACCCAAGATGTCCGCAAACTCCGAGACCAACACAACCAACTACCCAGAGACCTCAGTGTTATCCGGGTTCGACCGACCCAAGATGTCCGCAAACTCCTAGACCGACACAACCAACTACCCAGAGACCTCAGTGTTATCCAGGTTCTACCGATCCTAGATGTCCTCAGACTCCAAGGCCTACACAACCTACTACTAGTCAGCCACAATGTTATCCTGGTTCTCCTGACCCCCGGTGTCCTCAGACTCCAAGACCTACCCTTCCTCCCACGACCAGACCTCCTCAATGTTATCCAGGTTCGAACGATCCCAGATGTCCACAAACTCCCCGACCCACACAACCTACTACACAGCGACCTCAGTGTTATCCTGGATCTACCGATCCTAGATGTCCTCAAACAACTCCAAGGCCAACTTATCCTCCTACAACTCAACGACCTCAGTGTTACCCAGGCTCCACCGATCCTAGATGTCCTCAAACAACGCCAAGACCCACCTATCCGCCAACTACACAACGACCTCAGTGTTATCCTGGATCTCCTGATCCTAGATGTCCTCAAACACCTAGACCTACACAACCAAGCACTGCAAGACCTACTTTACCACCACCATCGAAACAACCAGTTGATCGCCCGAACTGCTATCCAGGGAACCAAGATCCTAGATGTCCAAATTATGGGCAAACCACCAGTACCCAAGGACCTACATACTTGCCACCAGAAACTACTTCACAATTTCAGTGTTATCCTGGTTCGACTGATCCTCGATGTCCTCAAACTCCAAGGCCTACTCAACCTACTACATCTAGGCCTCAATGTTACCCCGGATCGACTGATCCTAGGTGTCCCCAAACTCCAAGACCTACACAACCGACCACGTCTAGACCGCAATGCTATCCAGGATCTACCGATCCTCGGTGCCCTCAAACTTCGAGGCCAACACAGCCAACTACATCTAGACCTCAATGTTACCCAGGATCGACTGATCCTCGATGTCCACAAACCACTCCAAGACCAACTTTCCCTCCAACAACCCAAAGACCACAGTGTTATCCAGGTTCAACCGATCCCAGATGTCCTCAAACAACCCCCAGACCAACGTATATCCCACCTACAACTCAACGACCCCAATGCTATCCTGGTTCAACAGATCCTCGATGTCCTCAAACAACACCTAGGCCTACTTATCCGTCTACAACTCAGCGGCCTCAATGCTATCCAGGCTCCACAGATCCAAGGTGCCCTCAAACTACACAACGACCTACCTACCCATCAACAACGCAAAGACCAACGTATCCTTCTACAACTCAAAGACCAACCTATCCATCGACTACACAAAGGCCACAATGCTATCCAGGATCAACTGATCCTCGATGCCCTCAAACTACACCTAGGCCGACTTATCCGTCTACAACTCAGCGGCCTCAATGCTATCCAGGCTCCACAGATCCAAGGTGCCCCCAAACTACACAAAGACCTACCTATCCATCAACAACGCAACGACCAACGTATCCTTCTACAACTCAAAGACCAACCTATCCATCGACTACACAAAGGCCACAATGCTATCCTGGTTCGACAGATCCTCGATGCCCTCAAACTACACCTAAGCCTAGTTATCCATCTACAACTCAGCGGCCTCAATGCTATCCAGGCTCAACAGATCCAAGGTGTCCTCAGACAACTCAGAGACCCTCTTATCCCTCAACAACGCAACGGCCTCAGTGCTACCCGGGATCAACCGACCCTAGATGTCCTCAAACTACTCCCAGACCTACTTATCCATCTACCACTCAACGCCCGCAATGCTATCCAGGTTCTACTGACCCTCGCTGCCCTCAAAAATGCTATCCTGGATCTACTGATCCAAGTTGTCCTAGCCCACCAAGTACTCAAGGTCCAGAATATTTGCCTCCTGTAAGTAGCCCGGACTCCGGCTCTCAAATACAATGTCGCCCAGGGTCAACAGATCCCAGATGTCCAACAACTCCACGACCAACACCTCCAGCTACTAGACCACCATCCTGCTACCCTGGCTCAACTGACCCGCGGTGCCCACAAACTACCTACCGACCTACAGCTCCGCCAACGACTAGGCCACCGCAATGCTATCCTGGATCAAATGACCCAAGGTGTCCTCAGACTCCAAGGCCTACTCAACCTACTACATCTAGACCTCAATGTTACCCCGGATCGACTGATCCTCGATGTCCACAAACTCCAAGACCTACACAGCCGACCACAACTAGACCGCAATGCTATCCCGGGTCTACCGATCCTCGTTGTCCTCAAACTCCAAGGCCTACTCAACCGACTACGTCAAGACCTCAATGTTATCCGGGTTCGACTGATCCCCGCTGTCCACAAACCACTCCTAGGCCTACTTATCCCTCTACGACACAAAGACCTCAATGTTATCCTGGATCTACTGACCCAAGGTGTCCCCAAACTACAAGACCTCCTCCGCCTCCGACTACGAGGCCTCCACAATGTTATCCTGGCTCAACAGATCCTAGATGCCCTCAAACCACCAGACCACCACCTCCACCAACAACGCAACGACCACCGCAATGCTATCCTGGATCCCAGGATCCTAGGTGTCCTAAAGTTCCGAGTACAACTCCTAAACCAAGTTATTTACCTCCTGTTGAAACAACTACCCGCTTTCAATGCTACCCAGGTTCTACAGATCCAAGATGTCCCCAAACAACTCAGCGACCTACATATCCACCTACTACCCAGAGACCACAATGCTATCCTGGTTCCAATGATCCACGATGTCCACAGACTACTCCTAGGCCTACTTATCCATCAACAACTCAAAGACCACAGTGTTATCCAGGATCGACAGACCCAAGATGCCCGCAAACAACTCCAAGGCCTACGTATCCCTCAACTACTCAGCGCCCTCAATGTTACCCAGGATCAACTGATCCTCGATGTCCACAAACTCCCAGACCTACACAGCCGACAACATCTCGACCACAATGCTATCCTGGCTCGACTGATCCAAGGTGTCCTCAAACTCCCAGACCTTCGCAACCAACTACACAACGACCTCAGTGTTATCCTGGCTCTACGGATCCAAGATGTCCGCAAACGACGCCAAGGCCTACATATCCTTCAACCACACAAAGACCACAATGTTATCCTGGTTCCACTGACCCAAGATGCCCACAAACCACTCCTAGGCCAACATTTCCTCCAACCACCCAGAGACCACAATGTTATCCAGGTTCAAGAGATCCTGCATGTGCACCACCCTCAACTCAAGGTCCTACTTATTTACCTCCTCAAACAACAGGCCGTCCATCTCCACCAGCCTCACGCCCACCACAGTGTTATCCTGGATCAACGGATCCTAGATGTCCTCAAACTACCCCTAGGCCTCCTCCTCCTTCTACTACAAGACCTCCCCAGTGCTACCCAGGTTCGACCGACCCTCGATGTCCTCAAACTACACCAAGGCCTCCTCCTCCTTCTACTACAAGACCTCCACAATGTTATCCAGGCTCTTCGGATCCAAGATGTCCTCAAACTACGCCTCGACCAACTTACCCTCCTACAACCCAAAGGCCACAGTGTTTTCCAGGCTCAACAGATCCGCGATGTCCTCAAACTACATCAAGACCTACCTATCCGCCCACTACTCAAAGACCACAATGTTATCCAGGCTCTACGGATCCTCGATGTCCGCAAACGACACCGCGGCCTCCTTCACCACCCCCTACTACAAGACCTCCGCAATGCTATCCGGGTTCAACTGATCCTCGGTGCCCACAAACAACTCCTAGACCTCCACCAACTACAGTACGACCTCAGTGTTATCCAGGATCGACTGATCCCCGCTGCCCTCAACCTACAACTAGGCCACCCACAAGGCCGCCAACTTACTTACCTCCACAACAACCAACGACAACTTTACAACCTAGTCGCCCACCCCAGTGCTATCCTGGCTCTAATGATCCTCGGTGCCCTCAAACTCCCAGACCTACTCAGCCGACTACGTCAAGACCTCAATGTTATCCAGGTTCAACTGATCCTCGCTGTCCACAAACCACTAGACCAACAAAACCGACAACATCTCGCCCACAATGTTATCCGGGTTCGACCGATCCCCGCTGTCCACAAACAACCACAAGGCCTACATATCCTCCTACAACTCAAAGGCCTCAGTGTTACCCCGGTTCTACGGACCCAAGATGCCCTCAAACAACTCAAAGACCTACTCTTCCACCTACGACTCAGAGACCACAATGTTACCCAGGTTCAACCGATCCGAGATGTCCACAGACTACTCCAAGGCCTACCCAACCTCCAACTAGACCTTCCCCATGCTACCCTGGCTCCAACGACCCCAGATGTCCTACCAGTCCTCGTCCTGAAATTAGTACTCAAGGACCTACTTACTTACCACCAGAACAACCTCTTCAATGTTACCCTGGCTCAACCGATCCAAGATGCCCCCAAACAACTCAAAGGCCTACGCAACCACCAAGTAGGCCACTCCAATGTTATCCAGGTTCAACCGATCCTCGTTGTCCACAAACACCAAGACCAACACAACCCCCCACAACTCAATTTCAATGCTATCCGGGATCAACCGATCCTCGCTGTCCACAGACAACTCCTAGACCTACTTATCCACCAACGACGCAAAGACCGCAATGTTATCCAGGTTCGACTGATCCGCGGTGCCCTCAAACTACACCTCGACCAACTTATCCTCCTACGACTCAAAGACCTCAATGTTATCCCGGGTCTACTGATCCGAGATGTCCTCAAGCAACTACAAGACCTCCTCCACCCCCAACAACAAGGCCTCCACAATGTTATCCTGGTTCAACAGATCCTAGATGCCCACAAACCACAAGGCCGCCTCCACCACCTCCTCCGCCAACTACGTCACAGCCTCAATGTTATCCTGGATCTACTGATCCTCGTTGTCCCCAAACTCCACGACCTACACAGCCTACAACTCGGCCACCTCAATGCTATCCTGGATCAACTGATCCTCGCTGCCCCCAACCCACGACCAGGCCAACGACACCACCTACGAGACCTCCTCAATGCTATCCTGGCTCGAATGATCCAAGGTGTCCTCAAACTCGGCCACCACAAATTTCTACACAACCACCTACTTACTTACCCCCAGCACAACCAACAACCAGACCACCTCAGTGTTATCCTGGCTCTACGGACCCACGCTGTCCACAAACACCAAGACCAACACAACCCACTACAAGACCCCCTCAATGTTATCCAGGTTCCACAGACCCTAGATGTCCTCAAACAACTCCTAGACCTACTCAACCTCCTAGTCAACCGCCTCAGTGCTACCCTGGATCCCCGGACCCACGATGTCCACAAACTCCACGACCAACTCAACCTACAACATCTAGACCTCAATGTTATCCAGGTTCAACAGATCCTCGATGTCCACAAACTCCAAGACCAACCCAACCAACTACCAGACCTCCTCAGTGTTATCCAGGCTCTAATGATCCCAGATGTCCACAAACCACGCCAAGGCCTACCCAACCTCCTAGTCAACCACCTCAATGCTATCCAGGTTCGAACGATCCTAGATGTCCCCAAACTCCAAGACCTACTCAACCTACCACATCTAGACCTCAATGTTATCCAGGTTCAACGGATCCTCGATGTCCACAAACTCCAAGACCAACTCAGCCAACTACATCCCGACCCCAATGCTATCCAGGTTCAACCGATCCTCGTTGTCCGCAGACACCTAGGCCAACCCAACCAACTACCAGACCTCCTCAGTGTTATCCAGGCTCTAATGATCCTAGATGTCCACAAACACCTCGGCCTACATTGCCACCATCACGTCCAACAACTCAAGGACCTACGTACCTTCCTCCACAGCCTACAGTCACTACCCAACGTCCTCCTCAATGTTATCCGGGTTCTCCTGACCCAAGATGTCCTCAAACTCCTAGACCTACGCAACCAACCACTCCAAGCCCACCGCAGTGTTACCCAGGATCTCCGGATCCAAGATGTCCGCAGACTCCAAGGCCGACACAACCGCCGACTCGTCCACCACCGCAATGCTATCCTGGCTCAAACGATCCAAGGTGTCCGCAAACGACAAGACCAACAAGCCCACCAGCTCCTCAATGTTATCCTGGTTCGAATGACCCAAGATGTCCACAGACAACAAGACCTACACAACCACCGCCACAATGTTATCCAGGATCTAACGATCCAAGGTGTCCTCAGACTCCGAGACCAACACAACCGCCAACTCGGCCGCCACCACCGCAATGTTATCCAGGATCAAATGACCCGAGATGTCCACAGACAACAAGACCTACACAACCGCCACCGCAGTGTTATCCAGGATCTAACGATCCAAGGTGTCCTCAGACTCCAAGGCCAACACAACCTCCAACTCGGCCACCGCCACCGCAATGTTATCCAGGATCAAATGACCCAAGATGTCCCCAACCAACGAGACCTACGAGTCCACCAGCTCCACAATGCTACCCAGGCTCTAACGATCCACGATGTCCTCAAACTCCCCGACCTCAACCTCAATGTTATCCTGGATCCCCTGATCCAAGATGTCCGCAACCACCACCATTATCAACGCGTCCTCCTGGGCCTCCTGCAACTTATTTACCTCCAGCCCCATCACAAATAACGTGTTACCCTGGAAGTACGGATCCTAGATGTAAGCAACAAACAACACTTCCCCCTGGTTGCTATCCTGGATCAACAGGAACCAGATGTACAGGGGACGAATCAGGAGTGAACCAAATAGGAGTCAAACCAGACTGCTATCCGGGTAGCCCTGATCCGAGATGCTACGAGCAAGGCGGTAATGATATCGGCGCTCAGCCTGGAGGTGGACAACAAAACATTCTAGGAACGACGCCAAGACCACAGAGGCCTAGTCCGGGTAATGGGGAATGGAATGGAGATAATGAAGATCCAAGATATCATAGTTTCCATTCATGTAAGTTCATTACAGCGCAATTAAAGCTTAGCTAAAATTTTAAAACCGTTCCTGCGGCCCTCTTGATGGCCACTTAGCACCAGCCTGCATTATTTTCAACCGAGCCACTGAAATATTTTAAAACTAATCTAGCATTTGATTCCAGGGCTCTATGACCAACCTAAACCTTCTAATCGTCGTCCTTATACGGGTCAAAGACTTGATTACGGTAGGAGAAAACGTTCGACTGATCTCAAAGAAGATAATGAAACATTACAGCAGAGGACTGATTATTTAAAAAGCGAATGGGCAAAATTAGCATCTCATGTGCAGACGTTTTGCATTATTTCCGGAGTAACTATAGCTATCGCTTTTGCTGTTATCGTCGGCTTTTTAATTAGGAGATCAATTTATAAAAATAAACCAGTCACGCTTATGATAAGTTAATTGTAATGGAAGTCTGAATTTTTTTTTATGTTGAAAAAATATTAGTAATGCTTAACTGGCATCGTATTTGGAAAATCCGTCGAAGACCACTAATCACGTAACATCATAAAGAATGAAAAAAAAGAGGATGATCCTTGGCGGGTTTTATAAGAGATGAACCAGTTTTGCCATTGTTAATCGGTCGAATTAAATAAAATTTGAGAATTGAGCACGAGTCTGTCTAGCCTTATGTAATAAATCGAGACTTGATTATTTAAAGTTGTAAAAAAAAAATGTATCGATGTTTAACTTATTATTTTTTACATTTTAGTGGAGTGTGAAGAATTTAAGATTGTGATCCTAGTAATAAAAAATCGATTTGCGGATGAGAGATAAGAGATTAAGTGATTAGCGAAAATACTGAAAGTTGTCGATTTTTTTTAACTAAATTTGTAAAATACATTGTAGTCAAGATTTTTTTTAACATTAGATTTTTAAAGCCAGGAAAGCATTATTAATATTAAAAGCGATTTTGTATATTATGTAATTTTTGTAATAAATTTTTTTTAAAAATATTAAGTGGCTAATTATTTTAGAAAATAAAAAAACAGGAGTCAGGTCTTTAGAAAGTAAAAGATTTCCCAGATTTAGACTTTATACTAAGAGGAGAAAAGACCAAATTTTCAGTAGACAGCTAGTCATTTTTTAAGAAAATAGAGAAAATTTTTGCATCGAAAAATATTCTAAAAAGATATTTTTGTTCAAGGAAAAATCGTGGAAAAATATATGTTAAGAGGAAAAATTCTACGAAATATTTCTGGTTAAAAAAACAAAAACTGGAATTTGGTTCCGTAGAAATTCCAAAAAAAAGCTTTTGCACAAGGAAATTTTTCCAGAAATGTTTGAGCTTTAGAAAAAATTCTGGAGATATTTTTGTTCCTAGAAAAACATTTTTAGTCCAAAAAAAATATTTCCGAATATTTTAGTAACTTTTAGTAAAATGAAAATGAGCTCCTGATTTTTTTGGCATAAAAATCTTTGTCTAGATTGCCCTTTCGCTTTCCTAACCAGCCAACATAACACTTTTCAGTCCTTTAGGTAAGAAAATAGTAATAAAAATGGATTTACCTTTCATTCACTTAACTCGCGTCTCTGGAAAACTAATTTCTTCATAACTATCCTTATTTTCTTCTAAGCAGGAAATTTCTCTAAAGAAGGTACGTACCAGTTTCCCAAAAATTCTTCGCAGATACCTGAAAGTAAATATAAAGGAAATTTGAATTACTTTCTCAATCATTTCGACTCCAGCAACATTCTTCCAACAAAAAAGAATTGCTTTATCGAAAATGACTGAAAACTATTCATGAAAATGATTTTATTCCTCTTTTGATTAAAACAAGTTAACCAAGTACAAATAAAATCATTTTCAAATCTTAATGATTTCATTTAAAATCATTAAATAACAAAAAAGTTATTGTATTTAATTTGTTTTTAATTTTTTCAAAAAACTCGTGTGAACTCTCCGTATAAAATTTTTTAAATATAAAACACAAAAACAAAAATAAATAATATTTCTTTTTTTTTCTCTTGTAATAAGACACACGAATTAATCGACAATTTTTGGTCTCTGACTAGTAATAAGTAACCAAAAAATCAAGAGGTAATTAGGCAGATGTAATAAGTACTTTACGAAAACGTTTCTTTACTTCCAACGAATTAATAATCATTAGGCACACTGCCCTTTTTTGTATAATTAACTATTCATGTCACGTTAAATTATTACTCTTGTTCAAATAAGAAATTATTTAACTTAAAAATGCTAATTAAAAGAGAATTATTTTGGCAAATTAAAAATTAAAGCTGTTTTTTTTCTTTTACTGGCTTTAGATCTTTGGCTAAAATTTGTAACTCTCGTATTTTTTTTTATAAGAGGTCTATTTAAAATTATTCACAGAATATTTT
The DNA here is from genome assembly GCA_023512825.1 of Liposcelis brunnea. Taxonomy (NCBI): domain Eukaryota; kingdom Metazoa; phylum Arthropoda; class Insecta; order Psocodea; family Liposcelididae; genus Liposcelis; species Liposcelis brunnea. The sequence continues at coordinate 7,014,499 of CM042065.1, read as the reverse complement.
TAATTTCTTAAACTAAACTTTTAAAATGGGATTTTTGTTTTTTAATTTTTAGTAATGCTAAATTTTCAATTTAATGTAATTTTAAACGTGGCAAGATCAGAGATAAATTTTTGTCATTAAAAAAAATTAACCTAACTTTGTCCTTTACATTTTTTTAACTGACTAAATCTATCTAAAGAGCGAATTCAAAATTATAAATAATTTACTAGCTGCATCAATTCCGGCTTCTTATTTTTTGTGTTCAGGCTATAAAACTAGAAAAATTGTGACCCTTACAGAATTATTTTATGCTATTTCCATTTAGCAGATGATTTTGTCTCTTCTACATTAGGCTAAAACATGTTAGTATAGTCAGCTGCATAAAGGAGATAGTACAAATTTAATTTTAAGGCTATGAAGTACAAACATAGAGTAATGAGGCCCAATATGTTTACTTAGAATAATGTTTAAGGGCTTGAAGCGGAATAAAATAAAAATAAAATTGCTGCGTATCAATATTTAGCCCCTAAACAGTTCTTCTACAGATAGCTTACACTATGGAAGTACAGCCAAACATCTTTTTAACCTTCTTATTATTGTCATGTTAGCGAAAACTTAACTAGGGCTTGCAATCACGATAAAATAGAAATAGAAACATCCATAAAATTCTTCAATTTTTATCTAACAGTAAGCAAGAAAAAATTCACCAAATATTCTTGAGGGGCAAAAAATTTAATTTTAAATTCTTATTTTAGAAAACGCGCCAAAAATCACCACACTTTAATGGCGTCGCAACTCAATCGAATTCTTATTTTTTATTGGTTAACCTTAAGTTTTCTGTCTTCAATTTTAGCTTTATTTTAAATGGTTTAATTTATACTGCCCAAAAATATTATTCCATTGAATTATTTCGACGAATTTCAGGATCAATTAGTGACTGCAAACCCTAGATTGCCATAATTTTACCCCTTCACAATCAAAATCTACCTTTTTAAAATCATTCTGCAACTTTGATTATTTTTAAAAAAAATTAAAAAGGGAGAAAATGTTTTATGCATTAATATTACAAGTGCGTTAATTTAAATATATAAATGTAAAGCCAAAATACAGGCTTGAATCAGTCTATCTAACGCGACTGGCACGCCGCTCTATTGAAATATAATTACCCAAAAAAAAAAAAACCATCATGGAACACATCATCTGATCCGTGTCGAATAACGAATCGCAAGATTATACAAAAGGAGGAAAAAAACTTATAATTTATAAAACATGCAATGAGTAATAGTCATTTTCCAAAATTAAATTTTTCAATTCATTTTTATTTTCATTATTATTCAAAAATCCTATGAGTATTTCTACTTCTTACAAACAGGGCACTCCGGATCGGCTTTTCTTAAACAAACCGAATGGTAAGCATGTGCACATTTAAATACAATAAGCCCCCCTTCGCTAACCAAAACTTCTGAATCTAACGATAACGAACAAGACGCGCAACAACTTTTAGTTTCTAATTTCGCTCCCCAATGATGAGGAGACGAATCCCCATTCATAATCACATTTTTATCCTCCGAAAATATTTCAAGCTTAACTTTCTCCGAGAAAACCGGTAATTTATTATTATCCTCTTCATTCCTTCCGACCAACAAATCCACAACGTTTTTCCTCAACCCTTTACTATGTTTTTCCATTATACTTGAAAAAATAACCGCTTGATAAAATGATTGGTCCAATTCTTTAGACGATATATCGGACGAATATTTAAAAAATAAATCTAGAGTTTCCTGCGGGCCGATTGATTTCACGCAGAGCATTCCTAAATCAGTCCAAGACATCGTTTCGTTATCGTAATCGATTTTTTTCCCGCAATTTAAGCAGTTGCCATTTTTTAGCCCAATTAAATGCCGGATGCATATCTCGAAAATCATTTCATCCATTTCGTGTAGGCGATTTTCAAATTCCGACGTGTCTCCTAGTTGAATAATTAAAGGCAATAACGAAATAATCGGCTCATCTTTCCGGATCACAATTAAATACTTCCAAAGATAAGGAATTTTCCCACAGATTTCTACACATTTCATCGGATCACTCGGATAAATTTTTTCAATTAACAACTGCCCGATATCCGAGAACATTGAAATCGACGGCCGTAAATTCGGAGATGGAAATCCGCATCCGCAAGTCGAATCCTTAATCGCACTCGCTGCCGAATTAATATTCTCTAAAGAATTAACAATATAATTTTCGATAATCTCGCTTGATTCTGTTATTAACTCGCAACGATCAATCGATTTATCGATATAAGATAAAAATAAAGTTTGCGACTGTAATTCGATTAATTCGAACGATTTCCCCGTCGATTTTAAATTCTCTTGAAATTTAAAAATTAAATACAACATGTCTAATAAATTAATCTTATTCGAATATCTTGAACATTTATCGACCTGGCCCATTTTGATTAAAAAATAAACGATGTTTAATATTTTAATCGAGGAAGAAATATTGCTTAAATTAAGCGTGGATTCCGATACAGAACCAAGCGAGGAATCCTGAAACCTATTTAAAATTTCTAACAATGACAAATAATAACATTTCAACGTTTCCTTAATTAAATCAACAGTTTTGCTCTCGTCTAAAATATTCGCCAATAATTTTAATACTTTGCTTAATTTATAATCTAATTCTAATGATTTGGTATCGTAATGATTGAGTATAAAATTAGGAAAATCAAGATTATCAACGGTGAATTGATCCAACCAATCGAAAACTAATCCAGATTTAATTGATGAATGAAACGTGTCCGAGATTAATTTAACACACTCATCGTTGAAATACGAATACATTGGCAATGTACAAACATTCCCCAATTTATTGCTGTTTATTGCTCTGGTTCCTAATAATAATAAATTATCAAATAAACCGAATATTAATTCGTTCGAAGGCTCGTTTGTGATTTTAATCTCCTCGATTATTTTCATAACTTCCTTTGTGTCAATATTTTCGGTGATCGTTCCGTTATTTACTTCCGGCTCGTCCGGATCTTCTTCCATTTTCCCGTCGATCAAATCCGGCAACGACGACGTGCTCCCTTGATTCTTCGTTTCTTTTTTATTAATCCTATCAGGCGAAACGCTATGAGATCTACTTTTAACGTTTAAATAATTCGGTCGTAAAATTTTTTGATTGTTTGTACTATCATCATGGTTCCCGATTAAAAATATCCCGGATTTTAATTTTTGAGCATTAACGACTTGTCTCGTTTGAGCGTTCGTTTTAAAAATCTCAAGCAACGGTTTTAAATTATCACATAAAACTTTACAATTCTCGACCCGGGCCTCCTTCAATTTCTCATCTAAATCGTGCAACAAATATAATTTACTAGAACCGCTCCCTTGAGATTTTAAATAATCCGAATATTCTAAACATAATTTCGATAAACTTAAGAATTTTTTACGAAAATATAAACGAATTAAAAATTTTTCTAAAGGTACTAAATTTAAAGCATACATTTTACCGTAGCCGGACCAAACGTAGATCACATCGCTAATGCATTTAACATCGACGATATCCGTGATTTCGTTATTCCATAAAACAACATCCGCTCTTTCCGGGTCGAACACGTAAATGCCATCGTTTTTAAATGTGAATAAAAATTTTGATAAAATCACGTAAAGCTTTTGAAAATTAAAAGATTGCTCCGAGTAATTTGAATTAATTTGTTCGTTGTTTAGGCAGGAACCATTCGATAAATTACTGTAACAATTTAAATCACTGTTTTGACTAGATGTGTTATCTTGAAAAATTATATTCCTCGGTGCTACTGCCAATGCTTCTTTAAAATGATGAGTGCTGATTACTGTCCCGTCGATCGCTACTTCCCAAACTCGAGATCCGGGTCTAGCACATAACAATTTTAAATGTTTTAAATTTGAATAATCTAAAATATTTTTATCGGTTTCTAATGAAAATCCCACCCTGTCTTTTAGCAAATTCCCATCTTTGATAACGTTTAACCCGTCTTGAGTATTGAATATACAAGCGCCGTATTCTCCGTCGCGGAGCTTATGGCCGACCTGCCTGAATAATTCCCTCGAAGTATCGCAGATATAGCATTTAGTAAGCGTAGAAATTAATAACATTTCGGAATTATAGTCCATTTGGACGATTTTTGAATCTAATTGCATTAAGACGAAAGATGGGGATTGAAACATGTTTTTAGGGGGGAAAAGAGAAACCGTTATGATGGATACTTTACCAGTATCGTCTCCAACGTACAATTCGTTATTTTGATCATTCCATTGAAGGCTTGTTATTTGCGAGTTTTGATGGTCGGTTGTTGTGATGAGTTGTTTAGCTCCGTGGGATGATGATCTTTCTAAAATGCAAACGGTTCCTTTGACGGTTGAAAAGGCGATGAGTTTTTCGTCTGGAGATATTGAAACTTGTGTAACGCTCCCTTCTTTGTTTGGGAGGAGTTGCAGGAATATGCAGGGTTCTCGTCGGAAAACGTATAAACCGCCGCTTGTTGCTCCGAAGATCAGAAAATTTTTGGAGACGTTGAAGCAAGTGTACTGAAAAATAACAGAGAATTATCAATTTTTTTATTTTAAAATTATGACAAGATAACAAATTCAAAATTTTTACTGAGCTGAGAAAAAAAATATTTGAAACAAGCCTCGAGATGTTCATGCTACATCTTACATCCTTTCTAACTTTCATATCGATACAGGTAACTAATTTTACATAAATATAAGTCAAACTCTAACTACTTTAGGCCTTTTTTTTTCAATTAAATACAAACAATTTAAAAACGCATTAACTTGTTACATTATTAACAGAAACTGCATTCTAACCTAACCTGGACGAGAAATATTTCTGTTTCTATAAAAACTCTATCAATGTATAAATACTCAAGCCCACAACACTTCATAAAAAATCCTTTTCTAATATTAGTACATCTTAAAATTAAAAAAAAATTGACTGTTTCATCTAAAATCGAAGATTCAGACGGCAAAAAAAAATTCCTCCATATTTCCATTTAACTTCACTGACAAAACAAAAAAAAAACAGCAAAGCTCTCAGCCCAATTCTATAACAAAATCCTCAATTTCTCCAGATTTCCAGTTTACAAAATCAACACATAAATCTGCTTAGAAAATTCACATAAACATGTTTCGAAAATCCCTAAAATTAGCTGTCATGTGAATTTTAACTATTCCCCACTGCATTTAATGACAAAGTCATTAAAAGCATAATTAAAAATTACAAAAAAAAAATAAATATTCCACTATTCAAGCAGTTACATATTAACATCAAAATTCAGCTTATAATTTAGCACTACATACCTTAATCCGACTAGTAGCCTTCAAAGGAGCAAAAATAGGAGACAAATCTTCCAGTTCAGCTAATATGAAAGGTTGACGTTCCATTTTTTCCTATAAACAAAAACAAAAAAACAAAGGTCAAAATCTGACATTTTTTTTTCTTATTTTATCTCTAACCGTGCCGCCAAAACTCATTCCCAAACTCATTTCCTCGTCATAAAAAATGACATTATTGATCAACTGATTTAATCTTAAAAGTAGTTTCGCGTGTTCTAATTTCAAAATGCTCGAGATAAATCCATAAAGGAGATGAAAACCCTAAAAAATTAATATAATAACCAATTTCAAACACATGAATTCCTAATGGCGTCCTTGAGATTTTTGCACGAATATTCCTGTCCCTTTCTGTGTGAATTAGATTAATTAACGAAAATTAACAAGTGACAATTACTGTCGTTAAATATCTTACAATATCAGTGATTCCTCCGTCGTCCATTTTTGTAATTTTCACGATTTATTTTTTATTTTCATTACATAACAAACTCGGTGAATCCATGGCTTTTTATTGTGTTACGGATTTCAACCGCTAAACCGCATGAGCAGCACTTTCAACTTAAACCGCATGCGTCTTGATGCAAAGCCTCCGGGATAAGCGTAAACATGTTTCAACTTGGTTAAAGGTGTTTTCGTTTAAAATTTTTGAGCGCCAAATGTAATTTGACAATAATCAAAGCTTTTTTTGTTAATTAAGACATAAAAATTGCATTTAAAGCTTTTTGCGGTGAATGTCTGGCTTTTATTTTAATCGCATTTGTCATAAAAAAAAATATCAGGGCGTTGTTTTGGAGTTTTTAGAAAAATGTTGGTAGTGACACGACCCATGGCAATAATAATAGCTAAAAACAAAGAAAGTAGGGGACTACCAGCTGAAAATGCGATTTCGTTGATTCCATTTGTAATGATTTATAATTATCTAATAAAATTTCATGCTTTCACAGGCTTACTTTACTAATTGAATATTTCTAAGCACTGTATATCAAATTAGATAAGGGTCAAGGCGGAGCCTTTGACCGAAGGTTTTTGTAAAAAAACTTTCATTCAGCTTAATTTTCTTGTTGACATAGGACATACATTCCATCTTTTTACTTTTTTGATGGTCAGCTTTTCAAAGATTTGGATTTTATTTTTCCTGACCTATGAAAGGTCATCAAAGTGTTATTGTCAGAGCAAAGATTTTTCTACAAGGATTGAATGATTATTCAGTACCGTAAGTCTTAGTAATGCGACGTCACTGGGAGGCTAAACAAAAAATAACGAAAATGGCGGATTATTATTGGTATGAGAAGTCTCCAGTCCACAAATCGCAAACGACTGAAGTTCGATGATTCGTGAATCGTGGTAGCAAAATGCTTTATGAAAATGTAGTGTTGAGTAAAAATCCTAAAAATTCAAAGGCGTCATCTCAGATTTTTCTTAGGGAAGGCAAATATACCTGATGTGAATTATGCAGAGTGCAAAGATCTTGTGCAAAGATTTACGGACAACAACATAGGACATTCGAGGGCTTATGTTTTAGACACAGAAAGGGCGCTAACAACCATGATTACAAACCTAGTCCTCCCCTTGAGCTCACAATCATTCTCCACGGCTCCAAGGCCCAAGATTTCAAATAATTTATTGAATTTCTTCACCGATTTGAATATGATATCTTAATCAAACGTTTTCGTTACTACCATTTACTATGCATTCAAGTCACAACAAAATGATTATCAAAAAAAGTCAGAAAAGAAATTAATATCCCAGACCAAGAAATTGTTGGCAGTGTCCCGATCAATACAAAGCTGTCAATTATCGAAAAACAAGCCATCATCTTGTTATCATAAGCGAGTATACCTAATTAAATATCAACCATCAGGTCCGATCAGTTCGTCATAGGGTGGTCGGTTCTGCCATTCCCTCCAACTTTTATATAACTTTGATCCTATCTTTTTTGACGACAGATCCATCAATTTCTTATCGGTCGCAGTTTGAATTAAAACTTAATCATTTATATTTAAAGGCGCGTTAAATTTCGTGCCAAGATTTTTTTTTTCCAAAACGGGGCTCGACAAAGGATGACAATTTTTTTAGTATATTGTGTTTTGAAGAAAAAAAATTGTGCATTTAGAGGTTTTTGATGACAATCAAACCGATACCTATCAATCTTCGTTTTTAAAGGGAGTCAATGACATTTAACATCACTTGTAGAAGGAAAAAAAGTGGATGGTTTTCATATAGAAAGAGGTGTAGAAATTGTCGATTTTTGTTCATTTCTCCACCCCGGAAGGACGTTCACCCTTTGGTACAATAAGTTTGTTTATACTACACATTTCACTCATGAGTAGCACAAGAGAGAAGTTTTTAAAGTCTTTTACTTTTTTATTCAGGTGTCAATAACCGCATTGTAAATTTAGTAAAGAAGTAAAATGATCTCTATAAAAACTTCATAATTAGAGAAGAAATGATTTACAATGTTATTGATGCTAATTAGTGATTTGTTAATTTTTTAGTGGAAGGCTAGGATTTGGGCTAAGAATTTTAGGAATCGAGGGGAAATAGAGAATCGGAAAAGAGAAAAGGGAAAAGAGCAAGGGAGGAAGCTTTAGCGACTGCGCCCCAGACAATTGAAGAGCCCAAAAAAACTGAAGAATGTTAAAAATTTTCTTAAAGGCAGCAAGTATAGCATGTACTTAAAATTTTGGTCGAAACTAAAAAAATCGTTTGAGCCTGGCTAAAAAATTCTCGGAGTGGAAGCCAGATCTGGTCTGAAATTTATATTTCTGTGGGATGATCTGCTAAATCTCCACTAGTTTTCCCAAGAAATTCGTTTTTATTTCCTCAAGCCAAATAAATACTTATTTTCGATCTGCCAGACTTCAAAATAATTATTGTTCTGATTTCCCTGCGCCTCTGTGGCCCTGACCTTCTCTTGAATCTTATGGAAAATCAGCCTAATCTTTATCATGATATTACAAAAATGAAAACTGATTATTTTAATCAATTAATTATATTAACGCTAACGTTGGCGTTTTTTTCTAAAATCCCAGTTGACAGCTTTCTTAAGACCACCCAGTTTTCAGAAAATCCTTCAATACTTGATGAATGTATCTCCTTAACAAATGCCTAATAATTGAACCTTGTTATTGTTTTATAAAATGTATATTCCCTTTCGATCAGATAAAACGAGCTCACGTCGAAATCAATCATTCTCCCAACAATTTTTTCTTCTCCTTATACAAAAAAAAAACACACATACTCTCTCTCTCTCAAGAAAAACGACATACTGCACATCTTCGCCTAAAAATCCTTTATCGGCATAACATTTGAAACACTCGTCATTATCATCGCCACAGTCAATTTGCCCTTATCAAAAAAAAATCCCGCGCGTTTGACGTTTACCGGTGTTAGTAGATCATATTCGGTTTATTTAATGCTTTGAATGATTTTTCATGTTTTCAGAAGAAAAGATGAGGACTAAATGCAAAATTGAAGAGGTAATCCATTGCTATTAGTCGCGTTGATGTGATTTTAAATCCGAACCGGTAGTGATCTCAAAATCATTACTCTATGACTTGCCACTTTCTTTTTCCAAATCTCTTCGCCGCCATTTCAAAATGCTACGGCTAATTAACGAGATTTAATTCAATTCAACAATACCGTCAAATGACCTGAGATCATCAGCTATACCTAGATAATAATTCATTTTCCATACGTTTCGATAATGCTACCATGTTTTTATTTAGTATGCTTACCAAAGATTTTTTTTTTTTATTTATCTCTTTTGTAGTCGTAGGAATCGTGCTGCCAGAAGACGAAGGAAAGTCCGTTTTGTAGAGTTTTATTGTTGTAAAGAGCTGCTGGTTTAAAATATCGAACTAGCGCCTTGCGTTCTAGGACAAAGAGAGACTCTACGACTCTGGTTTAGGGTTGTCGGTTGAACGACCTCTCGTGGTTTAAGTGAAACCTAATAAATTAAAGGGTGGTCTGCCTGTGCTGCTAAATAATTAAAGGTACAAGAAAGGTTAACGAACCATTTAACGAAGTAAACAATTATGTACCTGTTGATGGTCTTGTTACATCAAACTTCAACATTTCCGTTAAAGATGAAAAAGATCTTTGTTATACTTTTTTGGATGTGCATGGTACGATGACCGTAAAATTAAAAGTATTTCTAATGAATCGTTAAGCGCCAGTATCATCAGCATTATTCACTATCAGTCAACGTCTTTTTTAAACTATTTTTAATGTGACATTAGTGTTCAGATATATACATGTCAAAGAGATGAAATCTATTTCAAGATGAAAAGGTTTTTAGGAATTGCGGATTTGATGCTTAATAAACGATGTCAGTTTAGCAGAAAATTGGCAAGAAAGTGTGATCATTTTTTAGTGATGGAAAAAATTAGGGATTGCCCGAAAATTAAAAAGGATTTTTCAAAGTAGCCAATAAAAAAAATTTAAGTTAAGCATCGCTTGTTTGCAACCAAATGTTAAAGACAGCGAATTTTCAACGGGGCTTGAGGGCCACGGAAAGGCAGAGGACATGGAATAATCATCTTCTTGTTCTTCTGACTTATTCAGGTTTCCTTGATGAATGGGCTTTTCATCTTTTAGGAGACGGCTGCCTCGAAATTTTCCCCTTATAATACTGCACGAATTTGACTCCCATCGTCTGACATGATTCATTCAGTAAAGTTCCTTTGCACACATTGCTCCTGATGTTCCTACACAGACTTACTTTTTTAAAGCCCTTGTGTGATGTCATCTATAACATTTTTGGCACGGATTCGCTTGCCGAGCTATCGGGAAAAATCACGGTTCGATCCTTAAATAAAAGCTCCTTCTTGCTCTTGCAGTTTTCAAAAATAGAACTGGAATATTTGATTCAACACAGCAAATGTATTTTTTTCTCTCACAAAATCGTTGCACAAATTATTTTTTTCACAGAATAATGCGACAATTTTCCAAAATTTCAGATTATAACTAAAAAAAATTTTCCCCGAATTCTAAGATGTCCGGGCACTTATAGACTAGCCAGTAGTTCACCCCGTCTTCTTAGGGGTCAACTAATTTTTTACTTTCGAGCTCCCTAGAGAAACGAAAGTGTAGTTAAAAAATGAAATTTTGCCGTGAAATGACGAGAAGTCGCCGTAAAAATGGTTTTTGGGCTGACGTCTGTCTGTCCGTTTGTTCGTTCATTCGTTCACTTTCGTTTTTCGACTGTATTTTCGAAACCAAACGAGCCAGAGCAACGAAAATTGGCAACAGACTGAATAATATTCGGGAATCTCAAATTTTCGGTTCATTTTCTGATTTCTGCCAGGTTTAAGGCTTTAACAGGGCCTAATAAAGCCAAATATTAAGTTTTCAAAGATTTCCTTGGAAACGGCTCAAACGACTTTTCTTGTTTTTTGTATAAAGATACTTGACCCTACTAGAAACAACTTTTCCCTCTGGCATTTTTTTTTGCTAAAATTCGCCCTTCCTAAAAAATTGGGGAAGACCGACAATTTTGAAGTTTTTACGGACAGCGCTAAATTATGGGACTCGATTTGAACTAATTAACGGTCAAGGATTTCAAATTTTCGGATCATTTTCTGATTTCAAGCCAACAGCCTCCCGCCCAATTTTTTCCCCAATGAATGATGCCCAATGCAGCAAAACTATACGGCGACAGAGCGAGAAAGTGAGTGGTCCTTTTGGGACTGTTATTCCCCCAGTTTTTTTCACATAAAAACAACTCTACTGGAATTCTGCTGATATTTTACCCGCACCCCTGGAAAAGCCAGTCCGAGCCTGAATATTTTTGACTTTACGATGCTGAAGAGTCATAATAGTTCCTCAGCACTTCATGTATTTGCAACACTGCGACTTTACATTCGAAACCCTAAATCAATCCAGTAACAGTTATCAAATGACAAAATCACCTAACATTCAGAAAAAATCAACAATATTAGTTTAAAAAATTATACTGGAAACATATAAAAATCGGCTTTGAATGATCCAGACGAATTAGAAATTTGACAACACCGTATTCAAGTGGTTTTAGATTACATGAGATATTCTTGTCATCTACCACTTGTTACTGTCATAGTGTCACTAGTGTGATGAGTTTCTTTTTATTTTTTTTTATATTATCTTATGGTTTTTATATTTTTTTGTCTGAAGCTCGCCGTCTTATTTGTCGCATATTTTTATATCGTAACAGGCGCAAGAAGGTCAAACGCGGGGGTTTCGTTTAGTTTTGATCGCTGAGCGGTCGGTAGCTACTTCTCCTGACAACTAAATTCATCATAAACCATTGTGTCCCTATATGCGCTTGCCATTCATTTAAAAAAAAAAAATAATAAATCCCTCGACATAATAAAAAATTCGTGAAGAGGATCTTAAACATAAAAACATTATAAAATATTCATGGAGCTATCAAGTTTGTTAGATGAGAAGATAATCGCGTGAGTAACACAGTGGTAGCACTGAATGACGTCACGCTGAGCTTCCGACCAAAAATATTTGACTGAAATCCTTTTTTTAATTGAATTCATTAAAAAAATAAAAACAGGGATGTTAAAATTATTTTCAGCGAAGTAAAAGGCGGAACAAAAAGTCGATAAAAGATTGGTGGGAAAAGAGATTAAGAGGGGGTTTGGCACGATTAAGAAGCACATACTAATTATGAATAGATGAAAAGGAATAATGAGTGATTATCGCTTGCTTGTAATATACCAAATATTTATATGTACGGACACATCTGAATTTAATTATTCCATTCAAAGATGGATATTCAAAAGAAGCCGATTTCAAAGAATCCCATCACTGCTACTGTTAGGGTTATCTATTGCATCATCATTTCGTTGTATGACCATTGAAATCATTCTCTCCGTATGATTATTGAGCTCACAATTTTTTTATGTAGTGATAAACAACATATCAACCATCATGTAGATTTTTTTTTTCCAAGTCAAAGGCGGGCGGTTTTCTTTAAGTAAAAAAAATGTTCGTAGGTTTTTCGATAATTCGTTTAAGGATTTTTAATTTTTATTGAGGAAAATTTAGGATTGTCATGATGTTTGATTGTCTCTTTTTATGAAGAGTATTATGAGAGAGAGGTACTTAAAGGTTTCAGAGGGATTAAGTGTGCCGCAAAATTCAGCGAATTAAACTACTCAGCTATTGTCAGTTGATGCAAATAAATAAGCTCACAGTCAGAGATACGACTGTGTACTGTGCGAATGGGATGACAACCATCAGAACGGCGTCAGTACAGCGGTGCAGAAGGCAAGAGGGACACCACTGCACTATTTATTGTCCTTAGAACAATCTTGATGAAGAGGAAAGAGGAGCTCGTGCGCGAACAGAGCTTTAGAGCCATGTTGCTAGTCGGACCAACAGCTGCTGCTGCTCTGCTAAAAAATTCCTCAACTTGAAACTGAAAAACTAAATCTGGCAGTTTTCATTTTACAAATAGACGATCTCGACTCGACAACACCCAAGTCTAATTTTCTGCTACATCTTAAATATTTTAACAAAAAATTCAATGAAATCCGAAGCCTTGATTTTGGAAACCGATCATGTTTTTATCTCTCCGAATTCGAACCATCAAATTAAAATGATAAATCATGCAAAACCGGCATATGTCTCATCCCATGCCTCAACCTCGAAATTATATATATATTTTTTTTAGAAATGTCAGAAGCAGATGATGAAGTCTCAAACCTTCACGGCCCCAACCCTTTATTAAAACAACCCGATTTACAAATTTTAAATAAAAAAAAAAAGAGTACTCTTACAAAAAATAAAAACTGATAACGTAAAACGTAAAAACCTGTCAAGTTATTATCGAAAATAGTAAAGGTATGTATCGTCAACCTGAACCTTTTTTCCCTATAGCTCCTTCTACATGCCTTGATATTTCCTATTGATAACACAAAATATCTCCCCGAGAGTATCTCAAAGACCCTTCTCATTCTTGTATTTTTATTTACATGTTGAAGTGTCGCCATTTTAATCCGGTTGTCGGCTTCTCTTGAAGAATGGAAACTAATTTGTAGGTAAATAATGGTTTGACCTGTATCGATGCATGGTCATACAATGGAGGCATGATATCCTGCATTGTGCCGGGAGTAAATGCTTTCAATTGAACCTACTTGAGGGAATAAGTACCTTTTTTTTCATCGCATATTATTTTTGTCTCTAAAGTGAGCATTGTAGGCGCTTGTTTGTCAAAGGAAATACCGGCGCTTGAAGGGAGTATTTCGGAAGTAATTTTTTAATCATTTTTCTTGTATGGCCACCGCGAGCAGATTAGGTTATACTTCATAAGGTTTCAAGTCGGCGCTTAAAACGCTGAAAGTTCCACCCAAGAAGGGCTGGACTGAAAATTCGCCTTTAGAGCTCCTAGGGCGTCCTTTCAGAGCCTGTGGCCATTGCCGCATCTCGAAATATATGAATAATTAAAAATTTTGTTACCTATCTGGAGGCTTTTCAAAGGAAAAAATGATGTATTTTTAAAAAAGGAAGAAAAAATCTTTTAAAAAAGAGAAACGGATTTAAAAACAGTTTTAATGTAGGATAAAAGAAATTGCATTTTTAGGGATTCTCCGTAAGTTGTTTTATATAAAGGAAGACCGTATTGGAACTTGCAAATCCCTAAAAATGTTTTCTGACTCACCAGATAATCCGGAGATTTCAATACAAGCACATAAAAAAATGAAAGATGCCGGTATCTTTTGAAATAGAGTGCCTCTCTGTGAAAAGGTTAACATATTGTCGGTATTCTTTTACAAAGGTGCTGTGTGAATATAATACGACCGACGTACTTATAGCAATAATCTTTAAATTAGGCTATTTATCGTATGTAGTGAGAAAATAATATCTCGAAGGTATGTAACCGAGCTAATTTAGGCTTTTTATACTAAAAGTGGGGGTATCAGGTACACTGCGGTAACACCTTTTGCTTTTTCTCTTTTTGTTTAGGCGGGATCAAAAACGGTTGACGGCGCAAGAATGTAGATCTGTGCAAAAAAATGGTCGGTGTGCCGAAAACGGATCAAAGTTTCAAGCTAACTAATATTTGATTAGAGCTAAAGGTAACATATTATATTATAAGAGGGCGGCCTCTTGATGCTTTAGGAGTAGGAGACTAGTCTTAAATTCCAGTCAGTGGAGTAGGAGCCACCCCCGCGGTCAAAGGGACCCTCAGTCTTTCAGCAGGAAAGTAATTTTGCACTAGATAAAAAGCTGTCAAAAATTGAAGAAGGACCCTTCTGTAGGGGGGGGGTCTCTCCTAACATTGATTTCAGTTATCAAAAAAATACACCGACAGCCTACACGATTTTGCCACGCAAGAAAAAACCCATTTCCAAGATCTCTCAACCAAGCTTGGCCAAATTTTCTTAATGCAGCCTACTGACCTGCAGTCAGGTAAGAGGAGTGACACGGATGGCGTCGGGTGCTATCCACAAGGAAGTGGCCGCCAGTGTAGAAACCATACAGTTGCCTCCAATAACTTTGCCCTCTCTTTCCTCAAGCTAGAGAGAGCTCGTCGGGCTGCTGCCCCTTTCCAGGGCTGTTTGCAGTGTGATTTCACTGAGCGGTCGCTAAATCCCGACTACAAAACTTTTTTTCACTCTACTCCCAGAAAGGAATGATAAAAAGATAAATCCACCTCCAACTCAAATAATAACAAAAACTAATCGCAAAAATTAATTTTTTTAAACAAAAATTGGCCGCATTAGGGTTAAACATTTAATAATAAATGATATCGGAGCCGCATCCTTTGATCTTGAAATCTCAAAACCTCAGTTATTGATCGCCTATGGCTATACAAACACCAATGCACAAATCGGTTCTCCCCTTTCGAAAAAAAAAAAGAAACGATTATATAATAATGAGACTGAGGCATGCCGGGGCGATGTAATGCAGTAAAGAATGTGCCGACAACTCGTAGGGTAACATCAAAATGTTCACCCCCTTTCATAAGAATTTCCACCTTCCTACCACAAAAGAATTTTCCCAATCGTACCATTCTCAATATAAATATATATATACAGATATCATATGGAAAAGGCGCTGACATATGAATCGGGCAGGTTGAAATTTTCCACCCGAATGACCACAATGAAATAATGGGAATGAACTTAAAGATGCCGACTCGCACCGCGGCAGGTTTTTACCAGTTGAAATTGATTTTTGTTTTTTATTCCTTGATTGTTTGTGAGATATACAAAGTTCAGTTGAGAGGGCTTTTGTTCTCTCTTTCGAACCATGATTAAAACATCTATACTGAAAAGTTTTTTCTTTTTACTTATACGGCAGCCTCGAGCGTCATAGATCCTTCCTTGTTTTGTTTACCCAAGTAAAAAATATTAATAATAATCTGTCATCGAATTAAATGGAAAGGTTAGCGAGGTCGGATGTTATGAGTATATTAATTATGGGGCATTCCCCAGAAGCTACAGCGTTTAATATGCGTCGGCTGCTGCGCTCTGAAGTTGCGGCCAAAGCAAAAAAAAAGACATGCGAAATAGTATTTTTCAAGCCAAAAATTTAACGATTCCAGTGAAGCCCCAAAATTCCTGCCAGCCTGGGCCGGGGCAACACGGTAAGCGAAATAAGCGTCGCAGTGGGCGCCAACAGCAAGGTGTGCTTCAGCTACCTGAAGATCTCTTTTTTTCTTGAAGTTCAAATTTTTTTAGAGAGAAAAGGGGATTCCCTACCATTTTTCCTAAAAATGTTTTCCTAATTTTTTTTCCTAAAATATTATTTCGTAAAATATTAATTCCTAAAATTTATTTTCCTAAAAATTAATTTCCTAAAAGAAATTTTCCTAAAAGTTGCATTTTTGGCTTTTGAAGATTATGTTTGATAACATTTGCTTTAATACCGTTCGAAAACCATGTCTGCTAATATTTTTCTTTCAAAAACGATCGCTTGTAACAAACAGTTCTGCTAATTTTTTTGTTTCGATTTTCATGTTTACTTTTCAGTTTTGGTTTTGAAATGTCCGTTTTTTTTGCTCTTTTTTTTTTAAATTGTAAAATTTTCGTGTTATATCTCAAATGGGATTCTATTTCTTGAATTCTAACGGTGGCTTCATATTTCTTCATATTTTTATATTGTTTATTTTTTATATTCTTTATTTTTGCTATTAAAACAACTTTCAGGAAAATAAATTTTAGAAAATTAGTTTTTAGGAAAATAAATTTTAGAAAATAAATTTTTAGGAAAATAAATTTTAGAAAATAAATTTTTAGGAAAATAAATTTTAGAAAATTAATTTTTAGGAAAATAAATTTTAGAAAATTAATTTTTAGGAAAATTAATTTTAGAAAATTAATTTTTAATTAAAAATAATTAATTTTAGAAAATTAATTTTTAGGAAAATAAATTTTAGGAATTAATATTTTAGGAATAAAAATTTAGGAATAGGTGGCTTTAGGAAAATTGATTTTAGGAAAAAAAATTAGAAAAAAATTTTTAGGAAAAAAAAAATTAGGAAAAAATTTTTAGGAAAAAAGGGCGGGAATGGAAAAGGGCGCACCATTGCTCCCTGTAGTAGGGAGGGGACGACGCACCAAGGGCTTGTCCAGGCCTTACTGTCAGCAATTCAGCAAAAATTTTAAAAACAACTGTTATATTTCAATCGACTCAAAACAAAAACAATAACAAAATCGACTTTTGCATTCATGAAGCTTGAAGCAACTTCAATGCCTCCGTTCTCAATTTCATCAGATAAACGTTCCCCTTTTAAAATCCAAACGCTGATTGCCTTCTGTTTATTTTTCAACCTCTTTAACCTTCTTCCCCCGTTGTTTCCACAGCAAGCTCTAAACTTACAAGCTTATAAACTCCTACACAAAAAAGATCCCCCTTTTCAAAATTTTCAAATTCAATTCTCTAAATCAAGATAAAAGTATAAAAAGTCAAACAATTCATTTACGGCCACGATCTCATCATACATGTATGTGCGACCCTCGACGATTCTTCCATTGTGTCGCGAGATCGAAAAATTATGTCAATGCTGGATTAAATATCCCACAACAATTGTGATTTCAAGTTGCTTCCATATTTCTTTTTTTTATTTTCGGCTAAGAATTAGGAACCACAAAATAAACGCGATACTTGACGGGCGGTATCAAATACACAATGGCCAACTATTCTTAAGGAATAAAAGCTGTCACATCTTACCAAACACACTGATAGGACCACCTTCGTTGACAAACAACCATTATATTTTTATTTTTCCTTAAATTGTAAACAGATCGCTTGCATTCGGCACTTGAAGGTTTTGTTTCAGCAAAAAGGGAGAGAGAGATGAGAGGGGGGGATTTCGTGTTTGCTAATCAAAATTAACACTCGTTACGTCACTTAATCGATAGTTTTCATCCATGCGCAGTTTTAGCCACATTACACATACGTTCAAGTCCACGGGGATCTCTCTTTTACGTGAATGCGACTACTTGTTTAACGTTCAACATCATTTGAATAAATAAAACAGGTAGCATACATTTCAAACAAAAAAAAAAAAAAAGACATCTCAGCGTGTAATTTGAAGCGTGATGTTACCAACATGTATGAACCGGACGCCGACTGACTGTTTTTATTTTTGTTTAGATAGAAACAAACATACTAAACGGAATCATGTCAATTTTCAACGCAATGAATTCACAATTAACCAGAGAGAATATTTAAAATAAAAACTCTTGACGCAGTGAATAAGCCGGTAGCTGGAATGATCAAAAAGCCTTGAAATATTATTTTTTTAAATTGTTATTATGTCTTACGAAATGGCAGTAATCTGAAAGTTTTGTAAAACGCGAATGGTTGAGTGTGGAGATGAATGAGGATGTAAAATGAAATGTTATTTGATAATTAGGGAAAAAGTCAATGTTTGTGTAATTTAAGATTTTTTTTTAATTTAAAAGGATTTATTTTTAAATCATTACGAGTTTTTTTTTTAATCAGTTTAATTCAATTATGTTCGTTTCAGTTCGCTTTTATAAGATTGGGACGAGGATTGAAAAGTTCTATGTCCAAGTTAAAAATAGCAGCTTGTGAAAAAATGTTATAGTAATAATAATGATAGACGCAAGACGAGACAAGGTCAGAAATTCATGATTCTTGTTCTTGTCTTGCAATACCTAGTCTTGCATTTTCTTGCTTCATAAACAATACTTTTCTCCCGAATGGCTAAAAACAGCTAATCAACGTCTTGCCGGACCAAATCTTGTTCTCAGATTTGACACATTCGAGGCACATTTTCGCAGTCTCGTTCATCACTAAGTTTTCAAGACAAAAGGCTAAGCAAATTCAAATGAGATTGTCAAGAAAAATTTGGAAAAAATTACAGTGCAAAAACGCAGCTTTCAGCTAGAAACTAGGAAACAAATCTAAAATCTCCAAGAAATTAGAGAACAGTAACTAGCTCGATTGTTTATGCTCGCTCAATTGAACAAAAGAAGAACAATCACAGCCGCATGCAGTATATTTCTTTCAGTGCTTTTGCACTTAGCACGATTTCCTCAATTTGAAAATCTAAACATTCCGGAGTTGAAAACTGAAATTCATAGTATTAAACATTGAATTTGGGTGAACAGTTTACTGAAATATGATCTACTACTTTTGCACGCCGAGTGATTCCTTAAAAACTTAGCTAATCTCGAAAATTCAATTCACACTCAAAGAATGTTATTTGAGAGATATATCCGATAAATTCGATTAATACTTTCAGATAAAAAATGTTTTCGCTGTTTCGCCATTGTTTTTGGGCCTAAGCTTATTTTGCAGACAACATGGTTTCCCAAACATGTGCCCCTGACCATTTTAGTGTTTGAATCATCATTTTAAGCGTCCGTTGTTTCCGAAAAAATTCAATCGGCATCGGAAATTGAATGTGAACGACTATAGTTATAAACCAGATTTAATTTTCATTAATGCAATGAATTTCAAAACGGGATCATCGTTATTTAACTGATTTCCAAACTTCGTGACCACTATCACCAAATTTTTTTGCGTCGCTTTCACTGTATTTTATGAACAAGCCAGAAACAATTGAAGAGTACATGCAAATCAGAAAAGATAAAGATATTTTTCCCTTTTTATTCCATTTTACATTTTCTTCTTCGAAACTTTACTTTAAAAAAACTGATTTTAAAAGATTCAAAAAAAAATTTTCTGCATTGATCGTCTGTCCTAGTTGCCAGCAGCCAGTAGAAAACTTGTGAGCTAGAAAAAATTCTAAAACCTCAACTTAAAAGAAACTTCGAGTTTTGGAATTTCCAATGCAAGGCTTTGTTAGAGCTTTCTAGACGACCGGCTCCTAACAAACGTTAACATCTCCCATAATGTTGCTGCAAATGACTGTAATAGCGACAATAATTTGACTCTGCGGGTTTTTCTACAGGTTATTACTTCTCGTTGTTCTGTAAGTCCCTTAGAACTATTTAAAAAATGAAATAGTTTCTCCCACTTATTGCCTTTAATAAAAAACCACATGCAGACAAAATTCTCAGCACTAGAACTAATCTTTCTTTAAAGTTTCAGTGTAGCCGCCGACGACACAAACCGGCGCACTAGACAGCCAAAGAATGGAATTGTTATGAAAGAAAAAACTCTGAATACATAGATCTGGATTACAGACAATGAATCTTACATAAAAAATAACTTTTATGCCGTGAGCTTTCCAAATTTTCACTTTTTCAAAATCGAGTGTTCAAAGTTCAACTTAAGAGCAGCTTTGGGAGATAGAACAATGCTCATTTTGTTTGGCCAATCGATACAGCGAGTTTTGTTTGTTGAAAAGTCGTCTATTAGTTGGAATTGCCAATACATTTTTTCTTCATCAGGGTTAAAGTAACTAATCGAACTAAAGTGCATCATTTGTAAAGCTGTCCCACGCATCAAAACACCATAATTTCAACATAAAGATGAACACCGACGAAGAATGAACCATGTTCCCTAAAACAAAACCGCGCCATTTTCAAAAAACTTCAATTTCCAAAAAAAAAACTCATCTAGCACTCTTTTAAAATCCTTTCCGTGTATTTTTATACAAAACAAAAAAACAATGCCAAAAAAAGAATAATTATCCACTTTATGTTAAAATCCCGCACACAAGAAAAAGCAAAAAAAAAAAAAAAAAGGAAAAATAAAAAAAGAAAAGCAAAACAAAAAAAAATTCACTGTTTTTTTCTCTTCTTCTTTTCAGTTTAGGCTAAAATCGATGTTATCCCTGGAAAAGTCGGATGAGAGTGAAAGCCTGGAGCGTGGAGTGAATATGGCGTCCCGAGTCCACCAATAACGTGTCGAGTTATCGGAGTGAGCGCTCCTGTAACCATTCACATGTCCATAATAGCCATCATCACGCCCCTTTTTAATTGTAATTGATCGAATCTTACAATAGAAATGCAATTTATACAGAGAAATCGTATTTGCAGAAACTGCCCGATTTATTTTTAGTCAAATTTTGGAATTTTTAGGGGGAAAATCGAAATTTTGAAAAATGATCATGTTTTCATTTTGAAATCGACGCAGGAGAAATTTAAAAATTTAAGAATTTTTTTTTTGGCCAGAATTTTTACTGCCGTTAAATTTCCTTATAAATGGAAAACGTTCACCATAAACGATTCCACATAGAAAATAGTTTTCCGGATGGGTAAATATTCTGACCGCCTTCTGAGGATGGCTCCACCTATTTCTCATACCCCTTGACGGATTAACAGCATGCCACCCGTTTTGTTCCACTCGTTTTGAATCCCTCATCGTAAGTTAAGCATCGAACAAAACGAAGCCTTTTTAAAATATCTTCTTTTCAAAATAGTTTACCGGAAAAAAACGTTATGTCCATTGATGCTAAACCTTGCTCACTTACAATCCCAACTCGGTTTTAACAAGCAGCGTTGAAAATTTTTTCCAAGTGAACATGAAATTTCGTTTCAGTTTCGGTTTTCAGTGATATCTCAACGATAACGGATACTTAGAATTCAAATCCCAACAGTGAAGTGAAAATCAACAGTGATCGATGGCCTCCGATGTCTGGAAATCGGATCCGCGCTCAAAAAAAATTTCGCCGTCCCATATAAATAAATTTCCGCATCAAATATTAACTTAAATAAATTCCCCACGCTTAACTAATTATTTTAGACGAATAACGCTTTAATTCGGACTTATCCCTCTTTGTCCCAAAACCCTAAACTCATTATAATTATGCTTCAGGGGTTTATGGGCGGGATTAAGATGATGGATTCCGCTCATGTTAAAACAACGGCAAGGACGATTTGTTTCATTTCGGAGATAGAACCTTCTTCGGCTGACCATTCAAGAACTGAACGTGAAAGATAAGGCACAGAATGCGAGCCCCGAGAGTGTAAAAGCTATGTAGAAGGATCTCTAGTGTGAAAGGCACGGCCCACCAAACCGGTCATTCAGATTTCTAACGGGGGAGAACAGACAAGCGTGAACGTGAACGGGCAATAGCTCACCCATCCGTGTACGAAAACTTGCCAACCGATAAATTTATATCCAAAACCCTTCGGACCGAAAAACATACTTTGTGGTTTTTCGACGGGTTATACTATAAGCATTCAACCGGTAAATCATCTGGAAAAAAAACTTGTTCATTTTAACCAGCTGGAAAATTTTATAAGAAAATTTGTGAAAATTTTTTTTTTTTTTCGGGGTTATTATACACTCACACCACACTTGACTTTACAGCTGACTGATATTTTACTTTCCGTCAATTAAGCAAAGTTGTTTTCAAGTGTTTTTGTGATATTTTGACTTTTCCGGGGTTGTTGTTTATATTTTTCATTTGAACGATTTTTTTTATTTGTGAAAGTGTGCCGATTAAAATTTGTGCGGGATTTTTCGCGGTTTTAAGTGTTATTGTGTATCACAAAGAAATAAGTGCGAAGTTTCCGAGAGAAAATTACAAAAAAAAATCATAACTCCGATTGGGGGAATCTCATGATAATTGAAATGTTTAAAACCAACGGATTTATATTCAAGTAAGTTCGAAACCATAACATTTTATTCGAGAAAATCGAGATCTGACATGCGAACCGACGGCAGACATAACAGCGCCAAGCATGTCTAAGTCGATTATTTAGATATTAAATTTTTAAAAAAAAATTCCAACAAAGTTCAAAAGTCAAGTTCTTGAAATACTATTTTTAGCATCGATTTTTACAACAAGGATTACAATCCGTTAACAAAAGAAATAATAAAACATTTAAATAGCATAATAGCGTCTATTACGAATTGTTGTAAGGAATTTTGACAAGAAAACAATTTTTTTTCATGGAATGTTATTCCAAGAACAATTAACGTATATTTTTAATCGGCTTAACTGGCTAAGTTATTGAACTAACTCTTTTCACTTTTAAATAGGTGTGTTAACTTTAAACCTTTCCAATTATCACAATTCAATGCCCTCATTAATTCTAAGGAAGAAATTTTATTGGTTTTATCTCCGGGTTCACAGAAAAAAAATTGTCAGCTTTAATTTTGTGATGGTCGAAAATTTTCCACAAAGCTTTTGCGCCTAGCGGGAAATCCGGTTCTATTTTCCTGAACTGAAAGTTTTTTTTCCTATAATGGGATGGAAGTAATTTTTATTCATTTCTGTTTGTTATATTCGATAAAATTGAAAAGGAAATCGAAATTAGATCTACCCAGGAAACTTTGTAAATTTGTTTTGATAAAATCCAATTTTTGAAGAAAAAAAAAATAATAATTGTGATTGGCGTGGAAACTACAATGGAACCGCCTTTAGGTTTTATTTAGTTGCAGCCATGGCAACAGAAACTTTGTGTTCAAGGCATTGTCAGAAGCATACTTAGAACAGAGAGAATATTTTTCTCGGATATTGCATGTTGTACGGTATAAAAAAAAAGACTAAGATGGATTTTCAAAGAAATAATGCTGGAGAAATTTTGAAAAAAAATTTCTTAGCTAATTGAAATTTTAAACGGATAGAGAAAAATTGATCAATCAAAAATTGTAACGAAATCAAAGAGATATCCAGTTCTGAAGACTTACATTTGGAAATCTCAAGACGTACAAAAAATTTTTTGCAAATCGAAATTTTAAGTTTTTTGAAAAATTTGGTCGGATTTATTTTTGGTGAAATTCTTAAATTTTAAACTTGTTTCTTTTACAAAAAATTAAAAATAAAGAAAATTAAAGTTTGTAGCAATTAACAGTATGAATTTGTTTAAATATCAAAAGAAGAAAATACTGCAGGACAAATGAAAAATCAAAACTCTGAGTGTTTTCGATTTGGGTTGTTTGAGTTTCAATCTCATTTTGAAGAAAATTTCAAATTCAACCAAATGACAGAGTCAGTCTTCCTTAGATCAAACAAGTTTTAGAAATTTAATTCACTGACGAGGAACAGTAAACTAAATAAATTCTGCAATTTTCGAAGCTTTCAAAAAAATTATGAAAACAAATGTAAATAAACATTTTTTTGCAAATTTTAAAAATTCTTTTTTTTTAAAAAAATAAAAACCAATTCAATTTTTTAATTTTTTTGGACAATTAAATAGGAAAAGTTTTTCACCTACTCACTGCCAACTGCATTTATTTTCTGTTGCAACTAGTAACTCGCGGATTTGTCCGCGTACACTAATAATTTGTCTATCAATTTTAATTTCATGTTTAAACTTGTAAATTAAAAACTGTCTACACAGGAAAAACTCACGACTTTATTTTCCCCATTTTACTCACTTCAGAGTCGCCAAGTAATGACTGATTTAATTACGAATTTCACTTTTAAAAAATATTTTTTTTCCGCTAGAATAAAATTAACTCTAAAATAATCATTTTCCGGGATTTTCCTCGTTACCCCGCGCTTTTCCCCTTTATTCATTTAAAAAGCGAGAGAAAAGTATATATTTTTAATTTATGCTTCCTTAAAAAACTTTCGCTTTAGCCAAAACATACGTCACCGCAGGAAAAGAAATAAATTTTTTGAATTGCAAGTTTTGAAATGCATTGTCGAAATCAATCCCACCGTTAAAAAGTTGAAGAGCTCTTGGACATGCAGTCGACATCAAAGACTTAAACCTTTTACAAAGCTCTTTTTTTCCCAACTTTCAGTCGGGAGTTTTTTTTCTCTTCTCTTCTTTTTCTCTTCTCCCTGTGACCATAGCACGGCGATCTAATCTTGAACGATTCCTAGTTTTTATCTTAATTATTTTTTCCCTTTTTTTTTGAACGTGATGCTTATCGTCTTGTTAGTTCTGAAGTTTTTTTTTTCCCCCTCCTAAGATTCCTTGTTAGTTTCTTCTTGGGAATCTTACAAAAAGCATTTTCACGGAATTTTCCTTTTTTTTCACAAAAAGTTCCGCACAAAAAAAAATGAAAATAGAATATAATATTATGATTAATGACGGGAACCGTGAAACGATGTCAACATTAGGGAAACAGTCATTTGTTTTCACATCAACGCAGCTTTCCCTCAGCAACCCGACTCCCCAGACGATTTTTTTTTATTCCCTATAATTTTTTACAGTTTTTCCGTATCATAAGCTCGGGCACGTATAGGTGTGAAAATTGTTCCCTTATAAAAAGGAACCGATTCACATTCGAAAGGTTTTTTTTAAGAAGGAAATGAAGGCGTTGAAAATTGTTCCGATTTTGACAATTGATATCCGCCTACTACGAGGGTCGGGAGCCTAGGCACGCGCTGAACCTATAGATTTTCTTACGGCTATGAATTAACCTGTTCATTTTTCATGTGTATTGTATCACTCAATGCATTGAATTCGCTTTTCGATCGTTTTCTTTTTAAATTAAAAAAATTAGAAAAAAGCGAACTGTTATTCTTATGGATGAATATGATTACTCTTTCGCTTGCGCTAATTAAAAAACATTTATCAATAAGATATTAAATTAACAATGGTGGCCTAATTTAATAAAGCAGAAAACAATTTGATCTACGGAAATTTCAGTAGAGCAGTTGTGTTAATTGTAGAATGATTGTGAAAAATGAAACTTGGCACTTCAAGCAACAAATTGCCAATAAAAATAACAAAAATCTTAAATAAAAATTCACAACTTTAAGAACTTTATGTCGGGCAATGTATCAAAAATTTCATTTTTTCTGTTTCCCGATGGATTTTAAAATTTTTTCTCGGATTATAAGTAACTCAAAAAAGTTATTTTCTAGATTTTTTAAAGACAACGCTGATGCATCAACATTTCAAAATTGAAATGTTGAAATTCCATGAAGTCATTTTTCTTAAATTTATAGATTTGAAAATTAGTCTTTTTCATTCAAAACATTCAAAATTTCAATTGTTTCTTGCGAAAATTTTAAAAATTTTAACATATTCTAGACTTGGATTTTTTGTACACTTTGAATTTTCTTCAAAGTTCTTACAACTTTCAATTTTTCTTGAAATTTTTTAAATTTTCTTGTATCAAAGTTCTCAATGTTCAAAGTTCAAAACTCAATGCTCTCATAATTTTTTGCACCCTTACATATTTTTACAAAAATTCTTAACATTCAATGCTCAATCATTCTTTCAGAGGAAGTTCTTTATTTTCACCACAAAATCAAAACACAATTTTCTGCAAAATTTTCAAATTTTTTCTTCTTAAAATTCACTTCATAGCTTTCTAAATCTCAAGATTGCATTCAGAAAAATTTACAATTGCATTTCCTATAATTTTAAGTTGTTTCTAGTTGTTTCCAAATTTCCATTTGATACCCACTAGTTTTTAAACGCTCTTGTCATACGACAAATATTTGATTATCATTTTGCTCTGATGGCAAAAAGTTCCAGCGGATCAAGTAGACTATTTTATCTGATTTTTTTTCACCCATTCCCGTACTCCCGGGAAGAGGTGCATGTATTTATATATAGTACATCACATTTCTAATTTATACTAAGTGCGACAAGGAGCCAAAGCCCCCAAAAGGGCATGTCTGGCTAACACTGCCAACATGCAGTTGTCCATACCTATATCTAATTTAGTATTAGTAATCTGCTACTGTACATCCCCGACAAAAAAAATTCCCTGACAACAGAAGATTTGCGGAAACTTCAGACGGTGGAAAGGAGATCCTTCGAGTGCGGCAGCGAGCAATTTGAGTTGAAGATATGGGTATGGAGATATCATCGCAATCATTTTCATTTCTTAAAAATCACCCGGAATAACTCACATTCGATCATCGATTCTCAATAGTGCAGTTCAAACGAACCCAAATTCTCTTCCTTCGACACCCAACAAATGAACTACGAAGCTCATGAATTCAAATCTGATTATCGATATTACACCGCAGCTTAAGGTTCCTTCCAGTCTCATACACAAAAAACCCAAGCTCAAATTTCAGGCATACACAAACAAGCCTCGCCACCTGGGAAACATTTCAACCATAAACAAAGATATAAATATCAATCCTGCAATTCACTAAGTCATTAGGTCATTCATAATAAGCTCGACTCCATCTCCATAAGACTTTCATAAAACAAACAGTCCAGACATCCGACCATTGAGTGTCATCTGTTTCTACTTCATTAACTTTAACATCACGATTTGACCGTATCAGTACGACTAGAATTCGTCAACTCACGCGATTTTACTACCGCGGTATACTTCGTCCGTCTCTAACTCCTAAGGTGGTCTTATCAAAATGTTTTTTTATATTATTTCGTTTCAGAAGTACCCCGGAGTAAGTTACCGACAGCACACTGGGCGCGAGCGTGCTGCTGGGCGGCCATCTGGAGGCCGATTCTTCACCTCGAGGTTCGCATAAGACAGCAGACAAAACGTTGTTAGGAGCCAGCCTCGCTTTGGCGGGGTCAGCCAGAGAACCCTGTGCTGAGGCATTTTGGAAGATGCCACATAAAGGTGAGTCAGTGAGTAGTTAGTCTGGTGGCTCTGCAAGACCTGAAGACCTACCAGTCTCCTGGTTCCAGGGGTGGACATTCTTCCTCAGGCTCTCCGCCAGCTGTTTTCTGGCTTCCTTGCCGGTTCAACATCTTTCATCCTCCATCATCCTCCGTGTGCGCTCTGCGGAGCACACAACCTCTGATCACCAAGTGTGTTTAAAAAACCCGATCCCCAAAAGAGAGAAGGAATAACAAGTGAACATGGACAAAGCAATTACCAGACTGTATAACCATAACAACGGGGCCAATAGCGGAGAGAGAGAGAGCGTCGCTGAAGGGCAATTAATATCTCTGGAAAAAAGAAGAGGAAGAGAAAGATGTGCAAAAAAGCGATCGTCAAAGGAACAATTTGTGGTATTTGTCGTCACTAAAGGGTGTGACTCGGAATGTAGGTGGAGGAGAGAAGAAAGAGGGGGGGGGGGCGGGCGGCACAAGGGGGGGTCACGTGTTCTACACTTTGATCACATTTTGTAATATGAAGAATTCCAACTTGTTTAAGATGCTACGTAATCGTAACATGTGCTTCACATAAGATCACGGTTCAATGATCAAAGATACACTATTCAACGACATCTGTAATTACAAAACTTTTTTTTTTTTTTCTTTTCCATATATATCAAAAAAAATAAAATTTTATACCGACAAACGGAAATTCTTATTCAAGGGGTTATAATGAAATGAAATTTTGATTTGATTTTTTGTCGTTATGGAAAAACCAGAAGGGGATTCGGATAATTAAGGAAAAGGAGACTTTCGTGCACCCCTCGGGGACGATGTGCTGCTTGGGTTGTGAAGTTGCGGGTGAATCTTTTCGATTGATGACAAGGATTTTTTTCCCCCACTCTCGTTTTCGTGGTAATTAGGTAACTTTAAATGATTTCGAAGGAAAAATGAGTGATAGGTCGGAGAGTAAGTTGGAGTTTAGTGGTTTAGCGGGAAGATGAAAAGAAATTTGTTTGTCGGAGAAATGATTAAGAAGTCAGGGAAAAAGGGAGATAAACAATTTATGGAGAAAAGTATCCAAACATAAAAAATGTTTGGAGATCTAAAAATTGAAGAGTCGAAGCCGAAAGTTCCAAGAAGTTTAATATTGAAACTCCGAGTGTATGTCTCACGAACCAAAATTCAGAATGCATCTCACTGTCGTTAGGGTCTCATAGTTCTAGTTGCCAAGGTGCAACCTACAATAAGTTTGTTCTTTATGTTCTAAAAGCTACACAAATCGCTTTTATCTTAGAGTTCGTCAATCAACTAGGTTAGGTTAGGTTAGGCAAAATAAAATTTTGATGAAGATGAATATTTTAGCCCAAGACTTAGCTTTTCTAGGCCATTGGTTGTCATGTATGGATAATTTACGGACAAGAAAAAGCCAGAAGTTCTGATTTTGAAAATGTAAACAAAAATTTTGTTTTGGTGGCAGCCATTTTCTAGCGGAAACACTGTGCGATCAAAACCGGATATAAAATTTGTGTCGTCTCTCTTTTAGACTCTCTATGTTAAACTTATGGGAAATTGTGTTTCCCACTTTTTGAAAAACCAAATTTTCCAAAAACTCTTTAAAATGACAACGTTTCAATCATATCTTTATGAAGAAACATATTCCCATTCTCCTCCATTTCCCTCCCCCATAACATAATAACAAACTGAAAAGGTTTCCTAACACTCCAAAGTGCGAATTCAAGTGCTCAAAACATTATTACCACTTCCATTATCCCTCAAGCATTAATCACCAATCAAAATTAAAAAATAATAAAAACGACTTACCTTCCCGAAGAACCTCTGCCCTCTTAAACCTTTTCCTGCATCTCCCTAGCTGACTCCATACTAATTAATTAACCATCCCATCTGAAAAGAAAGAAAACAATACAAAATCAATCATTAAACCTTGTATATTCCCCGTAACTAAAGCCAATTATACCATGAAATCCCCAAATAATCACCAACCCTACTTTTGAGAAACCCTGCTTTGTACACCTATACGATTTACGTTTATATGCAATAAAAGCTTCGTTACAATTGGCCTTTTGAGTATCAATTTCACAGGTGAGATGACGTTGCTAAGGCACCGCCGCTTGTTTTCCTCCCATCCTCGGTTTGAAATTAAAGTGCAGCTAAGTTGTGAGCTTAGCGTCACTCTTATTCTTTTATCACCGATATTTATTTATAGAAAATCCAGACTTTTAAAAAAAAAAGAGGCGTGGCGTATCGCTAATAAAAGAAAAAATTTAATTAAATAAAGAAAAACAATCTTAGTATCTAACGCCGGGGTATTAATTCCTTTGGCGGGAGAAAATCTCTCCCCCCCCAACCAAATTCAACATTAAGGTGCTTTAAATTGTTTCCTCTGAATTATTAAAAAGGTAAATCCTAAGAAAATAAACACGCCCCAAAAAGTTTTAAACCCGGGAAATCGAATTTACAAGAACTTTTAGACCAAGGTAAATTCAGTTTAAAGGAGTTAAATAGAGTATGTCGGATATAATCTTATAAACCGAATGTATATAATAAGGATGGGAGGAAAGCGGTCGGAGAAATGCCTTACGGCTTTCCCCGTCTTGTAATTTACGGACATCACTTCGCCATACAGATGAAATTCCATAGCTTGATCAAAAGCTCGGAAATTTCAAAATATGCTAATTGTTTCAAACAAAAGAAGCAATGAGGAAATATTTGTAAGGAAAGTTGAAGGGATGATTTCTGGGAATTAGTCTTACAGCAAATTTCAAAAGTGATCAAGTAACAAAAATTTAGTCTCGAGCGACTATCGTGCCATGAATGTCAAGGCGGGGGGGTGGAGGAGTGACTCAGACTTGCTGCGTTCAGCTTTGCACCAATGCAACTAACATCAGCAATGACTCTGAAATGATGCGTTGATCGTCATTGTTCAGTCAGGTCCCATTATTTCCAGTCTTGGGGAAAAAACTGGTGGCAGCGGTGACTGGGGGACTTCCAGTGAGTTAGTTGACCATTTTGCCAAAAGATGGCGGCACAACAATTCTGAAGAAAATCTAAATCCACTGTTTGTTTTGAAAATATACTTTTTGTTTGCAGTTTGTTTTTCCTGTGAAATAAATAGAATTGATAGCTTCGTTTATCTGCTTTGAGGCATTTTTGACAAAAATTATTAAAATGTAGAGTCTTCTGAAATCAAGAAAGAAGGTTATAAAATTTGCTAAACAATCGTGGATTTAGATTTTCCTTCAAATTGAGGTGTCGCCATCTCTTGGCAAAGTTACGAACAAAGGCTCTGAAAGTCCCTCATTAAAATGATTGCAACACGAATCATTGATATTCACAAGCCTTGAAGCCCATAACAAAGCCCCAATCTTCCCTAAAAAAGATACAACACCAACATCGCAAACACAATACAAAATTTTCACTCACAACGTACATTACATCAACTCTAGAAACAACCATCACATAAGGTAAAATGGATTAGAAAGGATTATGTCAAAAACCCTTTTAAAGCCTTTACAAAGTATATTCACTCAGATGTTATATTCCAGGAAATATACAAAATAATCTTGTATAATATTCCCAACAGGAAGAATCGAGATTCAAATTAATTTTTTTATACATTTTAAACCAAATCGAATTTTTTTTTTTTCATCTTAATCAATCCCGCATTAAGCTTCTCAACATAAAGAAAACCCCGAAAAATAAATCAAGAACTAAAGCTTCAATATACCTCACATGTTTTTAATAAATTCACGGAGGAACCCATTCCGTTATAATTATTCTATACAGAAGTTTAGTCTAAATAGGATTTCGTTAATTGAGAAATAAAAGGGTTTTCAGAATTCAATTTTTAGGCCTGACACTCATTTAACGGATTCCCTTCAATTCAACGTTTTCCAACAAGACTTTATTTTCTTCTTCCTCGAGTGAATACAACTTGAACTGAATAATAATGGTACTTCATTAACTTGAGATCTTAAACCGCATGGAAACCGCATTTTCCATTTAGAATCCTGCTTTTCAGTATATATATCATCTTTTCTCTTCGCTTTTTGAATTTTCCCCAGTTTACCCCGGTTTTTTGATTTATTGTACATAAAAGAGCGAGTGGGCCCACGTTTGTTTTTTTTTTTTAAAGCAAAAAGCTTTTCCCATTAACTGAAATTGCTTGATAGATATCTCTCTTTCTCTCTTTTGTACATGAAAGACTTCCGCTTTCCGTATCGTTTAAATTAACTAGCATGAAAATAGTGATTAGAATTCACTGGGTTAGTGTTTTCCATGACACCGTATGTCCAGTAAAGTCAATCGTGCATAAGGTGAGATTGTGCAAATACCAACAAAAACCGTTTAACAGGATTTAAATGTCGATTACAGATGTTCTCTAATGTATCGAGAAATGTTTCTTGTATAATGAATTTTTAAAATGCAATCAAATTTAATTGGGTTTGAAAGAAAGAAAAAAGGAAATGTTGCGGTTTGGAAAAGAAAGAAATAAAACGTTAAAAATGTTTTTTTTTGGTGAATTCCTCGTGGCGATCAGAACTTGATTAACTAGCTTTGGGCGATGCGAGTTGTTTCTTTTTGGGAAAGACATCGAAGCCTGAATAAAATGCGTGGAAGGTAGGATAAAATAGTGTATCCCTAATGATGCGTGAAAAATACATGGAAACGAATTGGGAAATGTGAAGTTTGAGGTTTTGAAGCTCATTTTCGATTTTGAGGTTAATTATTTGTGTAGGTCTGGTAATTGTT
Source organism: Liposcelis brunnea (assembly GCA_023512825.1). Taxonomy (NCBI): domain Eukaryota; kingdom Metazoa; phylum Arthropoda; class Insecta; order Psocodea; family Liposcelididae; genus Liposcelis; species Liposcelis brunnea. The sequence continues at coordinate 6,982,548 of CM042065.1, read as the reverse complement.
CAAGGCTTGCTTTAAAAAAAATGGTAGCTTGAAGCTGATTTACAGATACTACCAGAAATCTTTTTCAAAGGAGCAAAGCAGGGGTCTGAAAGAAGTTGCAAAGAGTACGGCCAATTTTTTTAGTATCTTCTTCTTCTTTAAATGCCCGCTCCTTGTAGGAGATTGGCGATCATCATGGCGATCCTAACTTTGGAGGCTGCTGAACGAAAAAGGGATACTGAATTTTGGCCATACCAGTCTCTTAGATTCTTGAGCCAGGATGTTGAAAAGATTTTTGAAAAATTTAGAATTTGGAACTAATAGGCTTTTCCCGCCATTGACTCTTTTCTCCTTTTCTTCAAGTTAGGCTACCTGAGGTTAGGTAAGGTCAGGCAACTTCGTTACATTAGAGACATAACAAACCTCCATGTAAAAACTTTTAAAGAGCCAGATTATTGAAGACTTACATTATTAATCAGTTAGCACTCGAGGATTTGTCCACTAAAATTCACACTCTCACTCTATTCTGAGCACCGGACTACGAATTACGAACTATAAAATAAAACATTGCAGCTTAAATCTACATCGAAAATAAGAAACAGCAATACCAAAGCAAACTAGGTCAGCTCACTGATTCGCCCCTCTTCCGCTTGCTTAATTCCATTTCAGTTCAAATCCGAATTCCTAAAATTTAATTCTCCAATCTAAAAACTGCGACCCAATATTTCCCTCCTCCTTAAAAAATCCTAAAAATATACTGATCCCTATTTAAACAAACTTACAATCCAAAAAAAAAAAAAAAACACCTAAAAAAAAATTACAAATAACCCGATCACAATCCGCTTAACCCCCTTTTCAAAAAAACATTCAAATGGGATTCCCATTCGAAAACCCATCGATTGATTACGGGATAAAATTCAAATTAATCGCGGTTTATCTTCGGTTTACTTTTCCTAATCAAAATATTGGTCTAAGGACTAATCAGACTCGAGTAGTAAAGATTTTCCTCCATTTTCTTTTCATTTGTGTTTTGATGATATAAAACGAGATGAGAATCTTCAAGAGGATTCCAGCTTTCAAGCACTGCGCGAGTCATAGCAAATACATTTCAAAAAAAGACTCGTAGTCGGGAAAATTTCACAATGAAGTTTTCCTCTCCCGCTCAAAAAACATTTAAAATTAATTTGTTTCATTCATTGAATTGAATCGAATCAGTTTCATACAAAAAATTTCTTTAACTTTATTTTTTAAGCTACAAACCTTAAGATTAAAAATAAGAAAACAAGACTAGACAAGAAATACTGCACAAGAGTCTTGTAAAATAATTCTCGTCTTGTTAAAAATTTTTGCTTCGTTTTTTTCAAATCAAGAATTATTCGGTGTCCAAAAACAAAACTTTAGCAATTTCTTGTAAAATTTCTTGTCAAGATAAAACAAGATTTTGGATTGCTACAACAAGAGTCTTTTTAACTTATCTGGGCCAAGACTTTTTCATTTAAATTGATTATTTTTTCATTATAAAGCATTTGGGGAATATTTTATTTAGATTTTGTTTCTAATGTTCACGAGACCAGAATTACAAGAAACAAGATATTTTGACAAGAAATGACTCGGATTTTGTTTTGTATCAATACTAGCGTCAGCTACTTAAAGCAAGATATATAAGACAAGAAATAATGTCCAAGATTCTTGCACAAACAAGACATCTCGTCTCGTTTAAAATTATGTTTCCGGTTTTTAAGCTTGGAACGCTTCCGCTCTTAAGCAACATAATTTGAGTAATTTCTTGTAAAATTTCTCGACAAGATCTCGTATGAGCATCAATCCATTTTTATTTCCAAATAAAGTATTAAAATTTTCTTTTATAATTTCATCAACAAAAAAACACCTGAATTAGATAATGATAATAATCAACAAGGAAAAAAAAGAAAAAGAAAAAAAAGATTTCCCATCTAGATGATTTGAAACACCTCAATGGCGTCTCCGTGTTTGTTGACATGGAAACCCCCTTGCGGCGCCGGGACGTGCGTGAGTCTCAAGAAACCCAAAAAGCCGGTTATGTCCCATGTTAACCCTACCTTATTTTCACTTATCTTTTGGTTTGGAACAATCTGAAAAGCGCGGGCGTGCCCGTGAAAAAGGATTTTACAATGGTTGCTTTGTTGCTAGTCTTATAAGGTAAACACGTAAGTTGTCGGTTGCTGGAAAAGGGTTGATTCCGCTCGCTTACACCTCAAATTGCATTAGCAGTCGACATTACATGCAGGATTGGCGGTGTGTCGACTCGTAAACGCTTTGTACACATATATATATAACTCCTTTAACTCTTTTTTCCAACTTTAATTTTTTTTATACCTCTTTTTTGAAGTTGACTAATGAAATTTTTTCTACTTTTCCTTTTAGCCCTTAAATACTTTTTTTTTTATAAATTTTATTTTTTAAAATCATTTGTCAGCTTTCTTAATCTATGATTTGATAACGCGCTCGAACATTGTTTTTTTTTTTTTGTTTGATTAGCGAAAAAGCGTCTGAGGTAAATTTCATTTCCGCTCCGGTGCTTCAAATAGAAGATGTACCATAAATTTTTTTTTTCTTTTTTTGCAGACGATTCCCTCCACTGCACGAGCACATCTGCAGCCACATTAGCTCATACGTCCACCATTTTCGGCTGCAGTGCCGCCGGACACAGTGGAATTAATCAGTTAGGGGGCGTTTATGTAAATGGAAGGCCCCTTCCTGATAGCACAAGACAAAAAATAGTTGAATTGGCTCATTCCGGAGCTAGACCCTGTGATATATCCAGAATTTTGCAAGTTTCAAATGGTTGTGTTTCCAAGATTTTGGGCAGGTGAGCAATTCTTTATTTTAAAAAAAAATTTAATTACCGATATAAGACAATTTAAAAAATAGTTAATTAATTGATTTTTTTTTTCTCTTGACAGGTATTATGAAACTGGTTCGATAAAGCCTAGAGCCATTGGAGGTTCAAAGCCGCGAGTAGCAACGACTCCCGTTGTTTCGAAAATCGCGGATTATAAAAGAGAATGCCCTTCGATATTTGCATGGGAGATTCGAGACCGCCTACTATCGGAAGGCGTTTGCACCAACGATAATATACCCAGCGTAAGTAATTATATTTAAAATGTTTCTTTCAAGATATTAAGCAATTGAAATAATAGCTACTTGGTCAGTGAACTGCAGTTATTTCAGAAAAGAAAATTAGGCTTGTGTGCTAATATAAGACTATTTAGGTCTCTTTAAGCTTGTAACTCATAATGAGTATCCACACAGTTCAACCTAAAAGTTTCAATTTGAAATTCAAAAAGTTTCAAAGTTGAAACTTTCTAGCTTCAAATTGAAACTTTTTTTGAAAGTTTCAATTATTAAATTGAAACTTTTTTGTAAATAGTTTCATGAAAGTATCATTTGAAACTCGTTTACATTCAATTTGAAACCGAAAAGGTTTCATTCCCCAGTGAAACCTAAAAGTTACATTTTTTCTCAAATATTTTGAAGTGTGCACTTTCAAGTGTCAGAAAAAAGAACAAAAAGATTTTCTGGAGCCCCACTATAGCCCTGCCAGTTTCCTAGACCCAGAAAAACCTTTAGCATGTCATAAATGATTGCTGCCACCCCTTAAATGGCCTTGTTAGCTCTGCTTGGCTCCCCCTCTCTTGCAAACATACCTCTTTTCTAATTAATAAAACCTATTTCACATTCCTTCTATTACTAAAAACTCAATTACAACAATAGCTCAAATTTCGGTTCAACAATAAAAATAACTCATGAATTCATGATCCCTCTAAACAAGGTCCATCTAAATCTTTACAAATTAAAAATAACCCAACAAAAAAATGACGAATTCCCATTTTTCTTGCTAAAAAACATCCCTCTCAAAAAACTTCCCAACTCAACAATATCTTCAGATCGCAAAAAGATAAAAGTTTTGTCGAAAGTTATTTGTCAGGAAAAGGTAAAAAAAAAAAAAAAAAAGGAAGCTCAGGCACATTGTTTATTTTCAAGTACCTATTATGTAATGTACATAATTCTCAAGAGATGGGAGTCCTATGATATCTTGAAATGATAACCTCAATTGTTTGGCGTATTTCTCAGTCCTCCTGATCTAACTTATATAATTTCTTTTCGGGAGGAGAGGATAAAAACGCAAATCTTAATGCTATTATGTATTAAAAAGGTTAAGTGTACAATTTCTATCTCAGTGATTTTTCGAAATAAGCGTTTCATCAGGAAATAGGATTATTTATTATGAAACATCTGTCTTGTCGAGTGTATGTTCAATGTATGTGCATGTTCCATTCAAAAAGGCTATTTTTATCATTTTTGTATTGTGGTTTTTCCCGTAAATCTCTCGGATCGAGATAAATATATAGGTCATTCATTCGACGATGAAGAAAATATATATAAAAGTTAGGGTGGGTGCATGCCGTCAATTACATCAAAGAGGATACGGCGAGAAGATCAATTACGAGTTATCAAAATTGCGATTAATTGATTAAAAAAAATGAACAATTAATCCCGCACGTGATTGGGTTTCCCTTTTTGAAAAGAGAATGATCGACGATCAGATTGAATTTAAAGATTATAACCCAGAACAAACTCTCGTATGTTAAGAGCCTACTTCATGAGTCTTGGGGAAGTGGATTTTATCTGATCCCGGAAAGACCCTCCTCAACTAAGAGGAAATCATTCCCAGTTGATTTTCTTTTAGTAAGAGGCTTCTCGTTGGTGGCGAGATTTTTTGATCGAAAATCACGAAAATATTTTGAAAAGGAGAAGTTTTTTTTAAATGCAGATGGATTCAATTTACTGGGGGGAGAGAGGGAAGATGTGAAGTGGCTGTGGGTTCAACTTCTGATAAGTGAAAAGCGAGTAGGCCTGGGGCAATCTGTGAAACCAAAATGAACTATTTTTTTATGGCTAGGAATCGTGAAGAATGTCCATCAATTTTTGCCCTCCGAGTTAAGGTCTGCACGGGCCAGGCTCGGGTTCGGGTTTCGGGTTCGGGTCGGGTTCGGGTTGAGGAAAAAATTTGGAGTCGGGTTCGGGTTGGAGATTTTTCTCTCAATTTCTTATTTTAGATTTTTCTACTCAATTTCTGCCGCAATTTTAAAAAAAAGTCCTCCGGGCCAGAGTTTTGAGCGGAAGATAGGGAACTAGAGAAAGTTTCGGGTTTCAGTTCGGGTTGCAACCCGAATTCCGACCCAAACCGTGGGTTCAGGTTTGGCTTGGTCTGGTTTGGGTCGGGTTCGGGTTGAGGAAAAAATTTGAAGTCGGGTTCGGGTTTTGGATTTTTAATTCGGGTTTGGTTCGGGCCGTTATTTTTCGGCCCGTGCAGATCTTTACTCCGAGTCAACCGTAATCCCAACGACAGAAACAGAATCTGCCCAGACCCCTTGCAAGGCTGCGAAGGGTCCCCAGATCTTCTGAATAAGAGAGAAAGAGAGAGCTTCCTTCTTTTGACTGAGTCGCGAAAGTTCAGACATTCAACAGCCTGCGCTAAATCCCTGAAATTCTTAACTAAAACGTTGGGGTTGATTAAAACCTGCTACCATGACTTTTAATTCTTTATCCCTGCTGGAAATTTCGTAATAATCAAAACTAAACGGCCTTTTTTTAAAAGATCATTTTAAAAAATTCTCATTGATAAAGTGCATCCATTAGAATCATGGGATCGAATATCAGCTGTGATATTAATCCCCCAAATTAACACATAGCAATTCTTCAAGTGCACTGAAATTTACACTCCTTTACACTTGATTAAATCTTTTTGGGCGTGTAGCAAATTATTTATAATATCATGTAACTCTTTTGTTGTGTTAGGAAACCATAAATCATAACAACGTGTTGAAATTAAGCGCCTTTTAAATTAAATCTAAAAGGGTGAGAATTTTTTTTTTTTTTGTAATATTAATTTTTTTTAATAAAGGCTAAACGGCCACTTCATTCAAACATTTTAAAGAAAGATGGCGATCGAGTGGGATTGACGATATCCTGTGTCAATACGAACTGATGTTTTCATTTATCCCCCTCTCTCTATTTATTAACTGTAGGGATCTTGATTTTCGTGAAATTGGCCTGTTTTGTCATTATTCGGAATCAATTCATTGAATTGGGAAGGAAGTTCTTTCCCTGTCCGTCTGCAAACAACATTAATAGGTCAACTCGAGAAGCAACCCATTTGACCAAAGAGTTCCCCTTAGAGACCATTATCTCGGGCTCCCTGTCCCCTAGCTCGGCTTCTCCTTTTCTTCTATTTTCATGTTTTCTAATAGTTTCCCTTTGATTTCTTTAAGTGTGTTTACTGTTATCTCTTTTATATCGGGATGGAGTTTTATTTATTCGGGAATTATTATCCGAGGGGGTGATGCATCATGTGTAGATGATATGCGGATCGACCTAGAGAAATTTTTTTAGAAAAGTTTTTTGTGGAAGAAAATTGAAGTGGATTAAGTTCGGATGTTTGTCTCCTGTTTATCGTCACCTCAAGCTCTGGAGCACAGAGGTCCTGAAACCACACAGTTCAAAGTAATATTCTCATTAGAGAAAAGAAAGAGTTTCAACCTAAAAGTTTCAATTTGAAGTCAAAAAGTTTCAATTTTGAAACTTTTTTGATTTTAAATTGAAAGTTTCAATTTTGAAACTTTTTTGACTTTAAATTGAAAGTTTCAATTTTGAAACTTTTTTGACTTTAAATTGAAAGTTTCAATTTTGAAACTTTTTTGACTTTAAATTGAAACTTTTTGGCTTCAAATTGAAACTTTTTTTGTAAATAGTTTCAGGAAAGTATCATTTGAAACTCGTTTACATTCAATTTGAAACCGAAAAGGTTTCATCTCCCAGTGAAACCTAAAAGTTTCAATGTTTCTCAAATAGTCCTCAACATTAGCATGATTATTTGAAGGCGACTAAAGTTGGCAGGGAAGCTGGTGTCAGCGTTTAAGGTTCTACTCCTGTAAACCTGCAAGTTTGAAGTAGTGGTCCATCCCGTACAACCACAATTATTGCACGAATGTTGCTGCAACATTGGCAATATCACGGTAACATTGAGGTAATATCTCTTCAACCATTGTGGTTGTACGGGATGGCGGAATTTGGTGGAGCCAATGGTAGAGCTTCCGGCCGAGCTGAAGCACCGAATTTGCGTCCTGGACACACAGTCTCATTTCAGGAGTGAGGTTACTAAGAAAACTCGCGTTTCGACGTAGGACTCCGTCTTTCTTTTCATAAAGGGGGGAGGGGTTGCAGTTTCTTCTGTCTGTCCGTCTGTCCGGGCACCACCCCCTCGGGCCTCGCCCCTCGCACACAGTTTTTCACAATGATGCACAAGAAGGAGTCCTCCGTAAACAATATTATCGGTTATATACATATAACCACTATCGCTTTTTTTTCTTAAACTCCTCTTTTGGACTCTAGAAGAGTAGTACTTGCTTTGGGATCCCATTCACATCGACCCCATCTCTACTTCAATCATTCACAATCACATTTCATCACTGGAACTAATCCCCAAAATTGACAAATATCTCCCCAATAAAAAATCTTTTAAAAAACTAATCTAAAGAAGTAAAATATGTCCGAATCGAGTGATAAATGAGTGGACATTATGAGAGTTGAAAGGTTAGGGGAGTGACGAAATAAGAGGTCAACTCATCTCTATGTTGACATGACTCGGACATGCTTCCACACTGTTAAAATCTTAGAATGCAGGCCTGCCATTACGTGACCGGACTCCCCTTTTCCATGATCGAAAGAAGGAATTTGATCAACATCGCATCCCTTAATACCGTCTTTCGTTTCCCCTTTCATCCCCCCCCACCGTACTAAGGCAAATAACCGGGGAAAGCTTTATTTACAATGCGAAACAGTTTATTACAATGCTCTTGATTTATGAAGAAATCGACCTGAGCTTTCAACTGTTATAAAATTCTAAAATAAAAGGTTCAAGTTTAAAAACCTTATAAAATTAGATAATTGGAGGTACCGATAACGAAATTATGGCTTAATCCTGTTTGAAAAAAAAAAAGGGAGAATACTTTGTTTGATTCTGTAAATAATGGAAATTATATTCAAAATTTTCGAATTGGAGAGGTAACCAAGCTACCGAGCTTTGTAATCGATTAACCAAACGGGTCTGAGAATAAAATAAATTGGTTTCAAATAATAACGCCAACGGGGTGGCAAAGGGGGTTAAATAGGGAGGTTTAAAAATCAGCAGGGATGATGTAATCGATAATGAAACCGCCAAATTCACTGAATCCGTTTACATTTTCTTGTTTTGTATTTGTTCACCAGACTTCTAATTGCGGAGCATTTTTATTCCCGGTTTCTGGGAATGGGAATGATAACGGATAACAATAAGCATGAATTACAGGGAGGTTCGTGGTCGTGGGGCCGGTTGCTTTTTTTTTTTTTTTTAATTTTTTTGTAAGAGTTGAAAGTTAGCAGGACTGGAGTGAGCCAGGGGGAGCCGGAAATTTCCTAATTGGCCGTTCGATGCTTCAAGCTATTAAGTCAATGACTCAGGGTAGGAGTCATGGTGGAAGTATTGCAAACACAGTGGCGTAGCAATGTTAGAACAGGCCCTCCCGCAGAATGTATACTCAAGGCACGTAGGAGCTACTGTCTTAGTGTGGAGGCTTTTTGAATTAAACAATCGTTTCGGTTTTAGCCGACGTTTCGTCTTTATTTAAGACTTCATCAGGGCTGACAAAGAAAATACAAAAAAGTTAAGCTTAACATCGACACGACAATCAAATGTAAAACATTAAAATTAAACCTTACCTTAACCTAACCAGATTAAAATTACATTTTCAGGTACTCAAGGCACGTTCCTCAATTTCTTACAGATTTTTACCATGTGAGGAATCAATTCCTGTTGAAAAAGCAGAAGCCTCTTTGTCTTTATAAATGAGGCACATTACATTTTCATTACATTACATTTACATTACATTTACATTACATTTACATTACATTATTTTAAATTTTTAGCTAAGCAAAATTTGCCAAAATTATTTGATTAGATATAATTTGGAAACTTAAGCCCTTAGCCCTAAGCAGCAAAATTCTTTTCCTCAAACACAGTTTCTAACCTTTTAAATGCCCACAACAAACCTCCTTCATCACTCGGAAATAATACATCAATTGATCGATATAATATTCCCGAGAAAATCTCCTACAGGAATTCGCTGTAAAGAGGAAAATCAAATGGCTGTACACACGCATTTCAAAAAATAAATAAATAAAATCTCCCCTACGTTATTACGTCGCAGAAACCTTAGGAAAAAAAAATCTCGTATACACTGCTGGGGTTGGAGATTTTCAAATTCCAGGAGTGGAAAGGGATCTCTCCTCTCTCTCTCACTCCTGAAGAGGATGTCCTATCGGGATCTGTCCTATTGTGTATTTGAATAAAGCCTATATATATATAAAATCCCTTTTTTTTTCTCGATGAAGTATTTTTTATTTTTTTGCTCTACTTCTCTTCTTCATTTCACGAAACGATTCCTATTGTAGTTTAGTGACAATGCAAAAAGAAAATGGCGGAAAAATCCGTTTTTAGGACTTTTGAAGATGAAATCATTTGCTATTAAGAAAACGATTTTCTCAATTCAATGCAACAAATCGATTTGGAAAAAAATATTTTTTTTTTTTTTCACAAAAAAAATGAAAAATCAAAATTTTATAAAATGAAAATGATCATTGTGAATTATTCTTTAAAAATGGTTTTTGAAAAGAATGTTGAAGCAGATGTGTTGGGGTCGATTACCGTACAAGCTCCCCCATAACGTCGGGCAGGGGGAGCCCTTTCGCTTCACTGCGCAGGCATTTTCCACCCTCAACCCCCCTAGCAGGATGCGGCAGAGGTATTCTGGAAAATGGCGACTAATGGATCAATTTATAGGATTTTCTTTGTTTCGAAAATTATAATAGTCTTGAATAGCTTTTTAAAGTAATGTTAAAAGCTCCTTTAAAATTTTATCCTTCGATTTTTAACGTTTGAATCTTAATTTTAAAATGCCACTTACCCAAACTGACCACATCCGGTTATGACGATGATGATTTCTATTAAAATCTGAAAAAAAATAAATAAATAACAAATTAAATTGATAGAACCAGCTGCTGAGGACGATATCAAACAAAAATTAGCCATTGTTGGTTCCTATCTTACACTAGCGATACCTGTCAACTCGAATCAGGATTGGGAACTTGATGTCGGTTTACCAAAGACGAAAAACCGTATTGTTAAGTGGTTTGGATCCTCTCTTCTTTTATTGTATTTCAATTTTGAAAAATTATTAAAAATTTATTATGATTTTGTTTGCATTATTATTATATTTATTTTTTTCTTCTCCTCTTTCTTATTTTGTTCTCTGGCCCATATGTTACAGTAACTTTTAATGAAAAGGCAAGGGAAGTAGTTTTTTTCTTTCTTACGGTTTGGTTTTTACCGCAATGGGGAATGGATTGAATATATTTTTTTTCTTATGAAATTAAAGCGATTAAATATTTAATATTTTTAGATTTGATTTACTATGAATAAAATTAAGCTATTTGAAATTTTTGAAGTGAAAGGAATAGGGAGTGGCTAAAAAATTGTTAGATTAAAATTCTTGTAAAGTAGCTGATCAACAAAAGCGAATTACAGGTGAAGGACTAAAAGGCTTTGCTATTAACTTTAGGCTTAATTTGGCAAAATTAATATTAGTGGCAAATCCCACAAGATTTTACCGCCATTTTTCTTTTTCTGAGATTTAGCCTTTAAAAATTGTGGGACTTACAAATAAACAACTTGACTGTTGCTGAAAGACTCAGCAGCTTCAAAAGCATATTTTTTGTCAGAAGATTTATATCTTTCTTCAATTTTCTTTTTAATCATCCTAATTGCTCAAATTCGTCTTCTAAATTGACAAAAGCCTTGACATTGACATAAAAGCAACCAGTTCAGAAACCAAACGAAAATCGAAACTAGTCTGCCTACTATTTATGAAAAAGTATTTTAATTTCGTCAATTTTTCGATCGCATTAATAAGCAAAACAAGAAAACCAATGTTTATTTGCACAAATGTAAACTACAATAGATGAAAGCTTGTTTTAATAACAAAAAAAAAAAAAAGGCGGGAGATAATTAAATTATAAGAAAAAGACCTTCTCTCTAAATTTTTTAACCGAATCAATCATTCATCTTAACTTGAAATCTAAATTGCATCATTTTTCCCGTATTCATCCCGATCTTATATGTTAAGCATAGACAATTAGATTCCTGATATAATTTAAACGTCAAATACGTTGAAAACCATAAGAAGATGGCATAATCGATTCCTATATAAATCAATGCGGGATTTTTCTCCTATTTCCGGAATATTACGCGACATACGCTTGAGTGCAGTCCAATTTTGAATAGGATCATTTAAGCATGTTCGGTATTGAAAATCGGTCAAATGTGAAATAGGCAAGGGTGCATATTATATCTAAACTTATATATATATCTCTAATATATATAAAAATATCAGCTATGCTAAACGCACGGGGGAAAAAAAAGGGACGTCCAGAAATATTGCCGGTATGAAAAGGTATTAGACCATTATGAGATTTTTTTTCATCAGGGAGAATCTTTTTTTTTTTTTATCGTCAAAATTAATCCGGAAAATGTGATTATGGAAATGAATGAATTATCCTTGCCTTGAATGAATGCGAACGATCGGAAAATTAAAAATGTTCTTCGACTTATAATTAACCTAGCGAGTTAATAACTCTCATCGAAATTTTTTAAAATTTCTTTTTTATGTAAAAATTGGAAAATTTTTCTGTTAAATAATTAGAATAATGAATGGGAAGGAGCAGTTTTAATTATTTGAGAGAAGGTCTTTAGAGGAGCTCAAACTGCTCGGTAAATTTTCAGCGCGATAGTAAAAATCCAAAAATAAGGTCATTAAAAATTTTTTTCCATATGAAAACTAACTCAAATTCAAATTTTGTAATTTTTTGTTATCTCAATTTAATCTTTCTCTTTCTGCAGTTTCACATTCTGTCTACTTCTTGCAAGAAAAAAATATACTGTATTAATTTTTATTCTCATTAAAGAATTTCAAATCTAAAAGGTGAGATCATCCCGGGAAACGAGCAAAGAAAAGGATTTGATGTGTAAAATCTTACAAGGAGAAAAACGGAAATATTCTACATTGTATAACCCACTAATTAAGATAATTACATTGCCAAAAAGCTTTCTTAGATGAATTAAACATTCTGATTTTCATGCTCTTCTTCAGCTTTACTCAACCATCCATTTTCTAAAATATCAAAGTCGAGAAAATAAATGGCTAAAAAGTTTATCCTCATTTTTTTCCCGTCACGGAAACATATACCTAAACCGTCGGCTTCCCACACGGATTCCCATTGTCATATATTTGAAAACCACAATGATAAAACTCCTCCCAATCTCACCACAAAGAATAGGAATCATCAAAATCCTTCAGCGATTATATTTCCTGCTATTATCTGCTTCGGGTTTTAGCCCTCCCCCATCGATTCGAATTTTTATAAATATTTACAAATGTTCCTTCCCTTTTTATATCATAAGGCGGACTTTCATTTTCCTCGTATATATAATCCCATAAATTAGCCGGAAGGAAAAAAAAAAAAAAGAAAAGCGAGAAAACTTCGCGGTAAAATCGATATTTCGTTTTGAGGAAAAAACGGGACGAAAACAATTCAATGGGAAAAAAAAGGAAGGATTGGAAAAGATGGAGTGAAAGGGGACGTTTCCAGTTGGTTAGTCGAAAAGAATGTCGCGATAATACCAACATGGGATTAACGTGGTAGAGCTAGTTACCAGCGAGACGAGACGGAACGGAAAGCATGTGCTTTTTCCTCCTAACTTTCAATTTTCCCTCTCTCTCTCCTCTTTATGTTCCATGTTTCGGAAGGAAGAAAAAATAAAACCCATAGGAACATCTGTGTTTGATTTTCATTGAAAACGGAAAAGTTTGTTCTTGACTGGATTGCAACGCGTTTACGAGGATTTTCGACCGCTTTTTTCAATACCTTTTTAATTTATCCTTTTAAAATGCATAAACAACGGCAATTCTTTGTCATGTTAACGAGATAATTATTGTAAAGTGAAGGGAGCGGGTTAGGTTCGTCAGCAGTTCCTTTGCGAACGGTAAAAGCAGGAAACTCCTTGCACTTCGACACACAAAAAAATTATCGCGAAAACGTCCAGGTTTTTTGGTTTAAAATCGAGTCCACACTTTTTCTCTTAACTTTTAACCTGGATTCTTAATCGTCACTACTTACACTCCAAAAAATTAAAATAATTTTAAGACTTCATTTTCATTCATTTTTAATCTTCTTGGACTGATTGTTTATTTTTTATTTTGCGAAAATAAATAAATAAGCGGACGAAATTTGAAGAATTCATTAAACAAGGCAGTGACTTGTTCAGTTTTGCCTTAGACTATGGAGATTTTTACTAGGGTGACAAGCCGCCTCCACCGCCCTCCAAGATTAAAATTAAATATATATCTGGATAAAAATCCGGAGGAAAATATTTATTTCGGCACAAAATAAACAATCCTTTTTGTTTGATTTTTAATCAACATGGATTTAAAAAAGTTAAGCAAATTCTTTTAGTCCAAATTTTATTAAACTTAACCTGAAATATTTTTTTGTGCATCCAATAACACCCAAAAGCCAAATCTATGCTGAACAGAAAATCCACAGATTTTAGTTCTCACTTGACAACTGGCCCGATTCATTTTCGACTTATGCCCAAAGCAGAACTTTTACTAAGCCCCTCAATCGCCAGTCCACGATAAAATATTTATTTTGAAAAAAAAAAATCGAATAAAATAAAAAATTCCCCACTCGACTAATCAAACTTTTATACTTCACATCGATTCCTTCCTTATTTACTTATTTTAATTGAGTAAATTTCTTCCATTTTCCTAATGAAAGGGAAAAGGGAAAAAAATCCTTCACCTCCTCTTTTAAAAAAAAAAATCTTGTAAACGAGCTAAAAAAAAAAAAAAAAAACCGAGGGTAAGAAAAAGTAATGAAATATCAGTAAGAAGCTCTTGAATGTTGAATATTGTTTACTAATCTGTCGAGAATTTGCTGGTTTTTTTTTCTTCGGGATCCTCTGATAATCCATTTCGTTTACATTTCTCAACCGTCGATCAAACCCATTCACATCAAATTCTTTTTCTTAATACAAACATTTTCTTAACCCTCGACTAAAAATTATTTAACAATTTTTACAACTGAGAAATCGAAAATATATTTTCTTTCATTTCCCCCTTCTTAGAAATTAGAATACGCTGAGTAAAGATAGGATCAACCAAAAACAAAGAGAAACCGGGGAAACCAGCTTTTAGTATTGATCACCATACATATATATTTGCGTTATGAGCCGCTTTGGTCAAATATTTCAATCTAAGTAAACATCTCATCCTGATGTTAGGTAAACTTCATCCTATCAGTTTCTGTATGTAATTTTAATATTATCGCTCATTACAAACCGCCCCAAGCGACTCCATACATCAATATTTTTCGTTTTTGGGGTTATGAAATGTGTGATGCGTTTCATCAAGAGCGGCAAGGAATATTAAACGTTATTGCTGATGATTTTCCCCCCTTTCGAAAATCAGCAAACGGTTCATCAAGCAGTAGACACGGATCGCGATTTGTGAATTTTCAATTCTCATCCCGAAAAAAAAAAGTTTATCCTGTCCCAAATTTCAACAATAAAAAAGCCCGTTTATAAATCCTAATCACAAAACCGCCATCTTGTAAATAAAAAACCATTCCTCCTATTATTTTTTTTTGTTCGGCCCCTTTTTGATACACAATTCATTAGCAATCATATTTACTTAGACAAAGGGAGTCATGTATTCATTTTATGCAAATTACGAAGATCCCCAATGTTCTGATTTAGGTGCCACAATCGATCAAGTAAACTGCGCAAGGCTTTTAAAACTACGAAAGAAAATCTGATATTAATCCTTTATTTTTTTCTCTCTCTTTTCTAGGTGTCTTCCATTAACCGTGTGTTAAGAAATCTAGCAGCACAAAAAGAACAAGCATCAGCACAAAATGAATCCGTTTATGATAAGTTACGAATGTTTAACGGTCAAGCCCCTGGTTGGGCTTGGTATCCGGGAACACCGCCGACAACGCATTTAACTTTACCGCCTAATCCAACAACGACATTGCCTGGACAAGTCTCTAGAGATGATATCCAAAAAAGAGGTAAATATACGATTTTTTTTTGACGAAAACACTTCAAGGGCTTGTACAAAGATTTCCCGTGTAAAATGTTATTTAGCCTCAAGGGGAAATTTCGTATATCCTTGGAATTCAAATAACATATAGCGATTCATTTTATACTGTTAACGTAGAACAAAGAGAATCAAAAACGGTTTTACGCTAAAGAAAACAACTGCTGAAGCGTTAAACCGAAATGATTTTTTCCAATTCGCTTTCGATATAGGGATGGATTCCCGATTGCGTTACGGGAAAAAAAGGTGACTCGGGAAATGTATAAGGAAGGTGTTAAAACATGTTGTTTTACCTTAGTGTTTTTTGAGGCGAAGAAGAGGAGGGGGAAGTAAAATGTCAATATATCATTAAGGCAGACTTCATATTAATTACTTTAAAAAATATTTCGCAGCTTCAAATTTTATTTTCTTATCAACATAGGATTAAGTTCGCTTTCTTGCGTCAATTTTCTTGATTTAAGCTCATTTTCATATATGAGCGCCCATTTTCTGACTTCAGCCTCCAATTTTGATCTCTAGCCTTCATTTTTCTTACTTCAGTGTCAATTTCTTTGCTCTAGCTTCAACTTTTTTACTTCAGCATCTATTTCTTAACTTTTTAACTTCTATTTTTCTTATTTCGGCGTCAATTTTATAGCTTTACAATTTATTTTCTCCCGTTGTACACGATTTTCTAGGATTTACCCCCATTACCTAACTATATGATCCATTTTTTAGCTTTCGGGTCCATTTTCTGGCTTCAGCCTCCACTTCCGAGCTTTAGCATCCACTTTCTTGATTTAGCGTCCAACGTTCAAACTCCAGCCTACAAATTATTAAAGCTTTAACGTCCACTTTCTAGCTTTGGCCTCCATTTTTTAAGCTTTAGCGTCCACTTTCTAGCTTTAGCCTCCATTTTTTAAGCTTTAGCATCCACTTTCTGGCTTTAGCCTCCATTTTTCAAGCTTTAGCGTCAACTTTCTAGCTTTAGCCTTCATTTTTCAAGCTATAACGTTAACTTTCTAGCTTTGGCCTCCATTTGTCAAGCTATAGCGTAAACTTTCAAGCTTTAGCCTCCATTTTTTAAGCTTTAGCGTCCACTTTCTAGCTTTAGCCTCCACTTTCTAAATTTAGGGTCCACTTTCTAGATTTTGTGTCCATTTTCTTGCTTTAGCGTCCACTTTCTAGCTTTAGCCTCCATTTTCTTGCTTTAGCCTTCACTTTCTAAATTTAGGGTGCACTATCTAGATTTTGTGTCCATTTGCTTTAGCCTCGAATTTTTAAAGCTTAATCCTCAGTTTTCTTGCTTTATCGGTCATTATCTTCCTTTAGCGTCCATACTTTCTAGCTTTAAGCTTCATTTTCTTGATTTAGAGACCATGTTCTAGCTTTAGTTTTAGCCTCCATTTTTTAAGCTTAAGCGTCCATTTTCTTGCTTTAGCCTCCACTTTCAAAATTAAGCGTCCACTTTCTAGATTTTGCGTCCATTTCTTGCTTAAGCCTCCATTTTTTTTTTTTTAGCTTTAGCCTTTGTTTCCTTGCTTTAGCTTCCATTTTCCGGCTTTCGCCTCCATTCTTTTACTTTAGCGTCCATTATCCCAGGTTTGGCGTCAATCATCTGACTTCAACGACCGATTTTTTGCTTAAGCATCAGCTTTCTAGATTTCAATCCGTAATCATTTTCTGCACCAGCTACCGGCCTTGAAAGTGTCAAGAAATAAAAATGTAGGATTCTCTTAATTTTGATGATAAATAAAGAAATTCCACAAATTTCAACTTAAAGTCGCCTAATCTTACTCATCCCTTTCGAACCCTTGGCGTGTAAACCGTGACCTTCAGCAGCGTCGAACCCAAGGGAACAGCCTGGGCTTAGTTAAGAGCTCAACCTTTAACCGAACTAGATCTCAAAAATTATTTTCTAGTTCAATGTAATCATAGCTACATAAAGTAATATTATTCGCTCGAGGTATCGTTCCTAGAAATCATTTTTCGTCCTTTACATTTTTAACGATTAACCGTCCCCGTAGTCCTCGTGGCCAAGCTTCTCAAATTTAAAATTTTTGAAATTAAATAATACGACTCCATTATTCTCTTTTACTATTTACAAAACTGCGGTCATTTTAAACAAACTATCAGACCGGTTTCATTTCATTCTTTTCCCCCTCCCGCCCAAACCACACATCTGCCATACGGACTAATTACCAAAACTGTCCCTGTAGACTATTCCCGTACATAGTTTTTCTATTTCAAAAAAAATAAAGAAAAGAATAAAAGGAGGAAATAAAAAAATGAACCGAAATGGGGTTCAGCAGTTTTCTATTTACCTCGTTTGTTTCAAGTATTAAAAAAGTTCTGTTTATATGTCTGACGCAACCCAGCATAGCCCTACAGCAAGGGTTGTTCCCTACATAAAGGGGAGGTGGAATAGAAGGGGTGGAACTGAGGGTGTGTACGGAAGCGGAAGAATTCAGAGATGGACCAAACAGAGGCAGAGGGTGCGAGATACCAACTGTAGGGGTGGAATTCCAAAGTTAGTACAATAGACGGGAGTCTTAACTTATTCCGCGATATCTGAAGCGATCAAGGAGGAATAATAACACTTGGTGAACATCTATTTTCATCCCTTGCAATTCCGAAGGTGGAAATATATAAAGATGAAATATGATTTTCATCCCTTCTTTTTGATCGATAAAATCCTTAACGCGTGGAAAAATATAAAGATAATCTTTGAAATCTTTCTCCACGGTTTTCGACGTCATTGAAAAAAAAATATATATAAAAAAGTGGGAAGAAAATTTCTTATTGATTTTTTTTTTTTCAAAAACCGTGAGGGAAGGGAACCTGCGATAAAATTCACTGTAATTATCAGCTTATAGAATAAAATAACTCGGAAAACCACCCTACGCGAAAACAATGAAAATTGAAATGCATGTTTGGGGCAACATTAGAAAATGATGAGGAAGTATCTGATTTTGTAAGAGCAGAGGAGTCTTCTAAAAAATTACGCATTCACGGGATTTTGGGAAATTACTAAACGGACGGGACTCCCGTAAGATATACAAATGATTTGGGGAGCTTTTGAAAATGTTGTTATGTTTAAACAGTCAAATTCGTTTGGAAGACCTTTAAGAAAGTCATGTTCATTTTAAAGTTTTCTGCTTTGCGGGTTACACAGGGTGAACGGGATTTTGACTTTGAGGGTTTTAAGATTAATGCCTAAGAAAACTTAGCACTTTAAAAATGATTTTAGAATTTGGGGCAGTGACGCATAAGAAAGAAGAAATCGGCCTGGTTGCAGAAGAAAATTTTCACTTTTAAAAAAATGATTTAGACCGAAATTATTATTGCCAAAAAAGCCTCTAGAAACTTAGTCAACAATATTAGTGGCTTAAGGAAACTAAAAGAAGGCACAATGGGCCCTAAATTCATTTGAATTGTTAAAAGTCAGCGTTTAGTTCTTAGGAGCCACCGAAAAGGTGTTCGAAGTGTCAAATTATTAAGGGCAAACTAACCGTACCATCACACATCTCCATCTATTCTATCCACCACTCCTGATCTTCTTTTCGTCTTATTTCGCAGCACTATTTATTGAGAGAAAAAACCACAACATCAAAAATGACAATTATTCACTAGGCCGAAAAATTGGAGCTCCATCGCTTTCAAAGAGCAACTACATTTCCTTCCTCAGCCCATTAAGCCCCTCAGTCTTTAACACTTTACCAGTCCATGGATGAGGACAATGTAGCTTTTAACTTACTTAATTATCCGGCGTTACAAGGCTTGACGCCTTTTTGCCGCATCACAGAGTTTCCGCCATTTAGACCTATCCTGGGCCGCCGCCCTCCAGTCCGGCGTCCCCACACGACCTGCATCCCGTGCGACTGTATCCTTTCACCTCAGCCACGGCCTTCCCAATGGCCTAGGGCTCGTTGGACGACCATCCAGCATCTTCCTGATAGTCCTTGTCGGCGGCGCGAGTGCGTCATGCGAGTGCTACATAAAAGGCTGGTCGGTGAGCCTCCCAATCTCCTCATTAACACGCACGCGTCCGGTAATAGGATCTATATTGGGTCCTAGAATTTTCCTCAGCACCTTATTCTCGAAGGACCGCAGCCACTCCTGTGCTCGGACCGTACAGAACAGCGAGGCGCAGGACGGAGTTGTAAATAATTAATTTGGAAAGGCAGAATAGGGACTTGCTGCGGAAGAGATGACCAAGGGCTTGAAGGCAACGGTTGGTGCTTGAAGTACTTCGAGAGCTCGCGGTTCTCAGTCGCAAGCCACCCTGCACTCAGCTGCTGCCGCTGTGTTGACCGCGACTGCTTATTCGCCGGGCCCTCCCGCTTATTTCAACCATGATATCTAATATACAACAGCCTTAGCCATAGCTAAATTTTAAAACCATTAAACGTTCTGCGGATCAGATTTAACGATTTTCCTCTTCCAGTCTCACTCGACCCGCAATTAAAAATTCGGTATGAAATAAAATATATTCCTCATTTATGAAAAGGCCTATTGTTGATAAATAAAAATCCTCCGCTTTTTTTTACAAAAAAAAAAATTTAACATTTTAATTTCATAATTCTGCTTTGTTTTAAATCGAGTTATCTTTCGAAAACATTCGAACAAAATTTAAATACATTTTTCACGTATTTTCACTCGCTTCTCTTGCTCTTTCCCACTCTCGTCTCTCTCTCTCTCTCGCACTAATTTAGTTATCCTATATGATTTAGTTTACGTTTTCCTCTTTCTCTCTCTTCCTAATCTAGTTATCCTATGATTCAGTTTGCGTATTGTTTCGAAATCACCATTTTTATCCTGTTTTTGTGTGGTGCACCTAATTCCTCGCATTGCCAAGGGGGAGGCTTACGCTTAATTTTTTTTTCATACATCTCTCTCATACATCCACACACGAAAAAAAAGATACAGCATTGCATCTTTTTTGCTTTTCGGCGATGATTTTTTAAATCATCTAAAAAAAAAAAAAACAACTTCCAAATTTTATTATTTTAAAGCGACGACGACTTCCTCCACCACCTTGATACGTTCCGTTTAACCAATGTATTTTTAGCTGGAAACTTATCTTTTATTTTATTTTATTTCTTCTTCCTTCGTTTTTAATTTGTTCTTTCTTTACGTTTTGTTTCATTACGTTTCGTTGGAGTCTTCTTTTATTACTTTCTACTTCACTGAGTTTTATGGTTTCTTCATCTCTAACCTTTCTACTACCAACTTTCGAAATTTTATTCCATGAAATATATCAAATTATATTTTTTCCCGGTTTTTTTTTTTTACTTTTTTGGGGCCAGGTTTTATAAAATAAAAATAATGTAATGAGATTTCAAAAAAATTCGTTTTAGCGAGCGTAGGCGGTTTTCAGCGATGTTACGACCGATTTCTTTTGCTTCCTCCCCCCCCCCCCCCCCCCACTCTTGTTTTGTTGGTCACAAGGTAGAAGCAGCTGTGTTCCCCTGAAACTTCTCAGCCCTTTCTTAAGCCATTTCTTAAGCCATTTCTTAAGGTTTGCCATATCTCTCCTCAATAAATTTGCCTCGATAAGTGGAAACCTCCATTATTGGAACCATTTCCTATTCCCTTGAGCTTCTACTTGTCGAGGTTCGGCTGTATTGCTGCAATGTAAGACCGTTCGACTTTCCCACATAAAAATTTGATGCCAACCCTTGGCCCCGTCCAGAATTTTTTTCTAACGCCGTCACTGCATGGCCAAGCAATGTGCAATATTATTGTCTACCTCTGATTTCTCTAACTTGATCGAATTTCCCTAGGTGTACTCATGTCTCTGTCAAAGTGTTCACGCAAATCTTTAGCTTCATATATTCGCTCTTCAAAAGCTTCGCACATTTCCCCTCCTTGAAAAAATCACCCAGCTCAATTTAGATGTCACTAGCCCATGAAAGATAGGATTTTCAGCTGAAGAAATAAAAAAAAAAGAACGGATTGTTGATTGGATAATTTGATAACATGTATAGCTGATGAGGTGCCCCCTTTACAACTCTTCTCTAGTATTGTGTACGTTTTAGATATATAATCTGTTTACTTACATGTGTGATCGATAGAACAGGGGAGATCGAGAGATTTTATATAATACTTCTTATCCTCAAAAACATTTTTAAAAAAATCCTACTTTACTTTAATTTTCATTATCAAAATTGAAAAATTTAAACGTATCTTTTGAAAATATTCAAAAAAATCCTCAATATAACAAAAAGACATTTAATAAACAGGATTCATTTCACGCGAATTACCCGTCTCAGTTTCACCCTGTTGTTGATGAAGTCGTGAGGTCCAAAGTTAAAGCACTGGGGGAAAACGACAATTCAATAAAGCTTTGACAAATTGCATAACAGATAATCTAATTATGATTTATCCATATTTTTAACGAGCTTTCCTGCAGATAAAATAAAATTATCTCGTGTATCGCTTCATTTATTTTCGGAATATTAAGGGATCGCCCCGTTTCGATTTTTTTCTCCTTTCCCTTGGCTAAAAACCGATTATTTGCCCCTCGGGTAAATAAAATAAAATCCATATATTACACAACATGGAATGATTTCTAAATTCGGCAACTCCTAATTTTTGAAAATTTGTTCAACAGCAGGTGACCTTGGATCGCATCACGGAGAGAATACGTCAGATGGAAATTCCGAACATGGATCATCCGGGGACGAGGACTCTCAATTAAGACTAAGGCTCAAAAGAAAATTACAACGCAACCGAACTTCATTTACAAACGAACAAATCGACAGTTTAGAGAAAGGTATTTTTTTTTCAATATTTTGTAATGATTTTGGTAAAAATGCATGTTTTTTTGAAATGATCCAAAATTATGGAGAATAGGGGTCGCTGTAGTTTGAAATAAATTTTTAGAGATCATTCCATAGAAAATTTAACATTACACAAACAGCTAACATCAAAATTCTTGGCCAATTTAGATAAATAAAACGGATTCTGCCCCACATTTGGCGCATGCGTAGCCAAAGCCCAAGGAAAATGCCTCTGTGGTTTAGTCAGTGGCGTAGCAATGTTAGGAGAGGCCCCTTCCTCAATTTTTTTTGCGTTTTATCTAGTGCAAAATTACTTTCCTGCTGGAAGACTGGGAGCCCCTTCGACCCCGGCCCCTTCAACCCGTGATCGCGGGGGTATTTGCTACGGCACTGGGTCTACTGGCACCTTTTTCTCACAATGAATCTTTAAAAAATATACTGTATACCTGGGAGATGCGCACTTTTTTTTGTTACACCCTGTATATAAAACTTTTGGGTAATTTAAAAAATTTCTGCGGCCCCAACTTAAAATTGTTACCACCGTTGCCCCTGACAAATAACTTAACAAGCAATACTCTCACTGTCTTGTAAGATTTTGTTTAAAGCCTTGACAAACTCCTCCTTTCATTTTTCCATTACAATCAAATCCATTATGAATCTGTCATATTCATTTGCCTTAAACTTCCCCATTTATTTAACAAACTACAATATACAAATTCGATATAACTAATTCCTTTTATTCACTCTAAAACCTGGGAAAACACCTTCAAGTAAAATCTCATCTCATAAGGTATGTAAAACAGGCGCCTCGAAAAACACTTAAAACGAATTGCTTCTTAAATTAACCCAACAATTAATATCATTAAAAATCTTTATAATTTAAATTTTAAAATTGAAAATGGGTTTCCACTCCCCCCGTGCGACAAAGATTTACCCAAGCCAAAGGATTTAAAAGAGTAAGCTAAAGCTTCTTAGGATATATCAAATCTTATTGTCTCCAGAGAGCCGGGATTGTCTTTGCTTTTCCCAAGTCTGTATATATATTTAGTCTGCCCTTGAGTTCAAGTCTAAGAAAGAAGCGGATTGAGAATAACTTTAACAACGTTTTTCTCTTTCCTTTCATTTATAAAGTGAATATATTTTCATCAAAGTTCCCACCCTCCTTTTAATCTAGGGGAAAAAAGTCCAAGGAGATTCTGTGTGCGGGGATATTCAACGTTACATAAAAGAAGTACAGCCAAAAAGAAAATAACCCTCAGAGCAGTGAAATGACCAATACTAAACTGGGAATCAAATAAAAAGAACATTTCTTAGAAATGGGATCTTAAAAGGAGAAAATCAAGCCCGGTGGCTAAGTCTTTTTTTTTTTTTTTTTTTTTTCATCCCGCCCAAACGCTCAAACCTTTTTTCTTTGCTTTCGAGCAAACCGTAAAAGTTAGAAAATATTCTAAACTCGGCAAGACTGAGCGTTTTAACTGACTAGCCAAGACTGAGCGTCTTGTAACAAAAAGTTTACAGAAAACTGGTTTTTGTGTTTGTGTGTGAAAACTTTTTAATTTATTTTTAAAATTGGGTAAGCTAGAGCAATGAAATACAAAGCTTAGATAAGGAAAAAATGAGTTTCGATAAGAAAAACTGCTACCCGGGTTTTGAAGAATTTTACAGTATACAAGTCAAAATTCGGGAAAACTGGGAAGACGAATATTGCTTCTAATCGAGAAATCACTTGCAGGTTTGAACTTTCCGAGTAGAATTTAGTCGAAATCGAGTACCATATTGGTGTTTTTTTTACATTTTTTGTTTTCCCGCATTTTCTCGGAAAATACAAATTTGACACAAAAACCATAAAGGAAAAAGTTATTAGGAATATCTTTAAGCATAACTCTATGAAAAACAAAATAAGATATGATCAGCCGTTTTTGAGAAAACTCGAAAAAAGTGAAATTCGGTCTTACATAAATTGTATTAAATTGTTACATTAAATTGTTGAATTTATGTAAGACCGAATTTCACTTTTTTCGAGTTTTCTCAAAAACGGCTGATCATATCTCATTTTGTTTTTCATAGAGTTATGCTTAAAGATATTCCTAATAACTTTTTCCTTTATGGTTTTTGTGTCAATTTTGTATTTTCCGAGAAAATGCGGGAAAACAAAAAATGTAAAAAAATATTAATATGGTACTCGATTTCGACTAAATTCTACTCGGAAAGTTCAAATCTGCAAGTGATTTCTCGATTAAATTAATATTCGTCTTCCCAGTTTTCCTCAATTTTGACTTTACCGAAAAACACGAAATGGGATTGGATTTCGACATTTTTCTGTTTGTAAATCCCAATTTCTTTACTCTGATAGTCTTCTAGTTAACTATTCATTTATTTAATAAGATTCTTAGATATTTTCCTGGCCATTTTTAACTGCAATTTCCATCCTACTATCTCGCATTGCAATTAAGCGCTCTAACGCAAAAGGTTTGTGCCAGGTATGCTTGCGCCCTTTTCGATCCTCGAAGCTAAACTAATAACAATCTCATGCTTGTATATTTTTTGTTTCAGAATTCGAACGTACGCATTATCCTGATGTATTTGCAAGAGAAAGGCTAGCAGAGAAAATCGGCCTTCCCGAAGCTAGAATACAGGTAAGATTACATTTCATCATCATCATTCATCCTCATTTCAATTTTTAATCCCCTAAAAAACGACAAACAGAAACCCCCCCCCAAAAAAAAGGAAAAGAAGAGAAATAAAAGATAAATAAATAGAAAAATCATTTACAACACGGTCGCCTCATGGATGTGTAAACATCCACATCAAAATCGATATTATTTTTTCGAAATGAATCGGGCAAGGAAAAGTAACCAAAAAATCTCTGTACATAAAACCATACAAAAACGTCAAATATTTCACGCACCAGCGGTCTCTGTGTGTATTTGAATCCCGAAAAAGAGAAGCTTTTCAGAAGGGGGGGAAAATATTAAATTTGGACGAGAGGGATGGCGGTGGAAGAGAAGAGCCGAACCCAAATGTAAATGTGTCGGGAGCAAAAAAGCATGCATGAGAGATTTTTCGGATGATGAGAAGTCTGCTGAAAAGAGCATCATCACATATATGCTATGAGTATATTGCTGTAGCTGCTGCTGCATCTATATATACTCGGTTTTTTTTTTTTTTTCATTTGCTGCCTTTCGTTTAATTTTCGAAATATTACATTTCCGTCGGGGATTTTTGAAAAGCTGTCTGGGAGAGGAATTATGAATATTCTTCGAGGGAGTAAAATATGTTTGGCCATAAGCTTGATTTTTCCGTCTCTCGCACACAACAGTAATCGTTATATAACTATAGTGCAAGAGAAATGTGATTTCCAGTTTGTGATATAAAATCCTAAAAGTTTCTATTTAGTATTTTTAAATATTCATGCTTACAATTTCAATGACTATTTGGCGTCGCCACAAGGGATGCCAAAATTTATGATAAAATCGAAAGGTTTTTATATATTTTTGAAAAGGCCAAAAAAAGAAAAATTTAATTTTTCTTCAAATTTTCTAAAAGTCATTTCCCAAATTTTTAATAACACTTTAAATTCTCAATCTCATTTTTCCTTCTCATTACTGAAAAGAAATTTTATGTACACAAGGACAGTTCTTTTCCTTGCAAGCTTCAATACTTTAAGCTTCGTAAAAAACTCACGCTGGAAAAAGACATTTACTTCAAGTTTTTTATTTAATAATTTGATAAAACATTTTTTGATTCCAAACTCATTGAAAAAGACCATCTAACGAGAAAAAAAATATTTCATATAAAAAACGCTTTTCATATATTTCTACAAAAAAAAAAAAAAAAAGAAACGATTTTGTAGCGAATGGATATCCGAGATACAGCTCGATGCTTTTAGCTAAGGACGATCCTTTTTTTTCCTCCCCTCAACTTTTCCTGACTTCTTCTTTTTTTATGTCAGTTTTCCTTTTCGAAACGTTTCTCACAAAAATTCTTTATTCCATCTCTTTTTTTTTTTCATATTCATTTCAAATATCTTTATTAAACATGTCGAGGACCATCCTCTCTCATTTTCTAATGACTAAATGATATTTCATTTTTTAACGAAGTAATTATAAAAGCGCTTTTCAGTTAAAAAGAAATTTTTTTTTCAAAAAAAACGATCGCTGTCATTAAACACATATAATCGCAAATGGGCAAAAATTGCATCGTGGGCAACGAAAGTTTACATTTTGGTCATACGCAATTTATTTTTCCCCTACTCGTTCGATATCACCGCGTCCTTGTAATTTTTAAAACAAATCGCGTCTTTTCATTCCCTTTAATTCATTATATATTCGAATTAAGCGTAACGGAGATAAAATTCCCTCCAGGCCTCCCGAATCAAAATCCATTGATAAGCGGTTAAAAACGGAGGGGGGAATTTCCAAACTCTCGCCTTTTCCTATTACGAAAATGACGGTCTCGCCATTAAACTATAGTAAAGAGGATATTTTGTCTGACAAAACGGTTTTCATTGACAGAATCATGTCACTGTCCAACTTATACGTTAGCCTCGTTTTATCCTTGTCTGACGTGGATCCTCCACACGACAAGATCAATAACCCAGAAAACGCGGCACGGCGATCGAAACATGCGCCCGAATTTGTTTGATACGAGCCTTTGCCACACATTCGCACTGATAAAATATGTCCGAGAAAAACCCTGTTTCCGCTTTTCTGATAATTAGTCGCTTTAACGGGCAAAGGCGTTCATCTCCAAAGAGATTCGCTTCGCATCACGCTTAGGGGATAAGGAAATCACAAGGAAAATTAAATCGCGATTGGAAATTGAGATTAAAAATTTGTTTTTTGGGTTTTTGCAGGTTTGGTTTAGTAATAGAAGAGCGAAATGGAGGAGAGAAGAAAAGCTTCGGAATCAAAGGCGGACTGTTGAGCCTGTGGTCAGTCCTCCTGCACCTTCGAGTAGGTTACCATTGAATACTGGTTTTAATTCTATGTATGGCAGCATTCCTCAACCAATTGCAACAATGGCCGAGTCTTACAGGTAATATTTTTATTATTGATTTATTTGAAGAAAGTGAACGGAGATTTTAGTGCAGATACTTTACTAGAAAGTTTCTGGGCCTCTAACCTCTTTAGTGGGGCTTAGCTAGGGCTTCTGGTGATTTTTACGAGTTCAAAGAGAATTTCTCAACGAGATAAAACTACGAAGCTTAAAAATTTTTTATAAATCGAGCAAGTAATAAAATTTAATCATGTGTAATTGATTAAGATCAAGAAAAAATGTCGTCTTCACGGACGCCTACCAATTTAAAATTATACCTTTGCTATGCATACAGGTACTTTAAAAAGAAATTCTTTTAAGCTTGATCTCATTATTTCTCATCAAAGTCATTGGCGGATTTACTTGCTTCTGGCCCCTAGGCAAAATCGCGAATGTGGTTTTGTTTCCCAAACTAGCTGCATTTTCTATAGTCAATAACACTCTAATCTAGGATTGCCTAGTGATGGTAAATCCATCACTGATCAAAGTTGTTTAAATAGTCGATTTTGTTTAAAAAAGGGAATAAATGGAAGGAGGAAGAGACTATCTTTAAGGAAACTATTCTTCATAAAGATTCTAGTAGCTCTGCTCGAAAGCTTGAAAAATCCTCGAACTTAAAAGCAAATTCAACAACAATGCGCCCTAGGCTTTAATTTTTGGCACCCCAAATAATTCGCCCTGAAGACCAATGTAGACTCTTCTAACAGGAATTATTTTCAATTTCTCTCTATTAAAATTATCCAGAAATCAAGATTTAATTTCCTTTTATACGTAAAATTAATTTTTCAATCAAAATTTTCCAGCATCCATTTTTTGCTTAATCAATTATTTCTTCCTTTAGCGTCCATTTTTAGCTTGAGCGTCCATTTTTTAGCAATATCGTCCATTTTAGCTTGAGCGTCCATTTTTTACCTTAAGCGTCAATTTTATAGATTGAGCGTCAGTTTTTTAGCTTGAGCGTCCATTTTTTGCTTTATCAACTATTTCTTCCTTTAACGTCCATTTTTTAGCTATAGCGTCCAATTTAGCTTGAGCGTCGATTTAAGCTTGAGCGTCCATTTTTAGCTTTAGCGTCCATTTTTGGCTTGAGCGTCCATTTTTTTAGATTGAGCGTCAGTTTTTCACCTTGAGCATCCATTCTCTAGTTTTAGGGTTCTTTCTTTTTTAATTTCAAATGTTTTTGCATCAACACCAATTCTGTACATCAATACCTAAATATTTTGCCCTCTAGGTCCGAGCCTAGTATATTTTGTAGGTAATCCCTTCCTGCTCAAACGAAAATCTGGTTTGGTTACTTGTTAAGGTTTCGATAGAAATATCCCCTTAGGGTTGCCTATTAGTTTCTAAGATAAACCGAAGACTTCGAAAATCAAAATGAAGTCGGGGCAAAAATATTTGCGGACGTACACTCAGAAAAATAAACCTACAAAGCCTAAAGCCATTTTTTAAAACTTTTTTCGACGTCCCTTTGGGCGAATTTTTTGGACGATTGCAATGATTTCTCACTCTAGGAAGCTCGAAAGTAAAAGTACTTTTTTGAATTACTCTACACTTACCTTTAATTTATCTTCAAACCGCTGACGCCCTTTCCTGTCATAAAATAATATTCTTCTTCAATAAAACGTTATAAGCCATCAGCCACCATCTGAAAAAACAAAAAAAAAATCACATATTAACAAAAAATAAATAAAAGTTTGGACAATCCTAATAAAATTCCAAAAGATTAACACTTTCAAGCGCAACAATTTTCCAACAGCAAAAAAAACCCCGTCCCAAACGATTTCAAACCCAATCAACCATCAACAAAAAAAACCAAAAAAGCTAATTCTATTTTTAATAAGCCCTATGATTCCTCCCGCAAATTTCCAACCATAAAAATTTGCATCGCAGATTTCTGCATGTAGTTCAGTTATCAATCACTCATGGACGCGTGCAAATGCAACAGCAAACAATAGAATTTTTAATGACCGGTTTCATTTTTAAACATGAGCGATTCTGATTTTAAAAGTAAAACAATGTACGTGCACGGAATGCACTGACAAAAATCCTCATCCCAGTTTTTTTTTTCCGTTTTCACGAAAACAAAAAAAAAAAAAGGTTAAAAACTAAAGTCAGGAGTCGGCAAATAATTAGCTTCACGTTTGTGACTATAGTTTACATAATATTTTCGTATGCAACCCGCACCTCGCTTCCGTCACAAAAGATGTAATGTAAATAAAACATTTTCCTTTAAATAAATATGACCATGCTCGAGTTTTTTTCTTTTTTTTTAGTTAACAGGCGAAGGACTTAAGCAAACACGGTGCATTTTGCACTTGATGGTGGATTTTTTTATTTGAAACTTCTTCTAAAGAACAAAACAACAACAAAAAAAGCTTTTTTGTGTATTTGCTTTTCAACTGACTAATTTTTTGAAAAATTTTCTTTTTGTTTCAGTTCGATGACGTCCAGTCTAAGCTCGATGAACGGTAGTTGTTTGCAACAAAGAGAAGCAGCTAGCAGTTATCCTTATATGTTCCATGATCCATTGCATAGTCTCAGTTCTACTTACAACCATTCACGGGCGGCTGCAGTATCAGCCGCTTGCAATTCAGCTGTAGCTCATCAGAATTCCGTTAACACGCATTCTAGTTACGGAGGTGTTGGTTCTAGTTCAGGAGGCCCATCAGGAACAGGTACCCAAGAGTTTTTAACTTCCTAAAAAATTACAACCGAAAAATTTAAAAAAAAAATCTTTTCTTTTATTTTTGAAAAATTAATTTTTTATTTTTTTTTTGATTTTCAGGTGTGATCTCAGCCGGTGTAAGCGTACCTGTACAAATACCAAGTCAAACACCTGACTCCATGTCAAATTACTGGCCTAGAATTCAGTGATCTCAACTTTTCGGGTTTCCACCCCCGAGACTTCTTGTGGAAAACCCGGCGCCAACTACAAACACCAGCACAAACCCGACGGATTGCTCCACGCCGTCCCCGATGGCTGCTCATCAACACATATAAATCGGCAATAATTCCTGAATCGGATATACAGGGTACCGAAAATAAAAATAAAAACTTTTTTTCCGGGAATAATGAAAGTGAACATAATAATTTTCGAAAAATAACAATAAATGAATATGATAAAAAATAAATCGTGCCAAAAATAACAATAATAGTTTGTAGAAAAACGTTAACGAGTATTAATAATTTAAAAAAAAAAAAAAACTCAAAAACTAATCGAATTAATAAAATCAGCAATACTGTGCTACGGATCTCAATGTTAAAATTCTTGTTTTTTTTTTTCGTATGGACCAATCAAGCGATTCGTCGCTCATCAAAAAAAGGATTTTTTAAAAATTCTTAATAAAAACTTTAATATAAATAAAATTGTTGTTTTCGAAATTCTTTTTAAATATGCAACGAAAATTACTAAAAGAAGAAAATTTCCAAAGAGCTTAAGAGTGACATTCAGCGCCATCTTTCGTGTTGTTAAAATTTTAAAAGATAAAAACGATCGCAGAGTTGTATTTTGTAATAAAAAGACAAAAATTGGCACTAAAATTTTTATATAAGAAAAATGAAATGGTCGTTTCGAGTTCATGCGCTAACCATCTTCAGATGCTTAAAAATTATTTTTTTAGGAGCCATATGATGCTAGCGCTCTGTGATAATTATATCTAACCGTAAAGCGACAGTAGCGCTATCCAATGATTTAAATTGACACTAGCGCTCTCCATCGGTCGCTTTGTTAATGAAAATGACAATAGCGACAGCTTAATCATTCGGAAAACCTTTTCAGTGACTTCAAAATCCTAAACTCATTAGTTCTTTAGTTCACCGCTGATTCTTTCATATATTTTTTAAATAAAAATGTTTTAGCTGATGATGAGCATGACCCGAAACGACCGTAGATTCTTTTTTACTTAACGCGACACAAGAACTCACCACAATGTTGCATTCGTGCGACTGCAGCGACTCTAGAGGTGAAGTTTTTTTTTTCTTCTCTATTGCTCATTTTTTCAAAACATTTTCACACTAACCGAAAGAAAGCGCTGAAATATTGACAATTTACTAAAAACAATAAGGTCCTAAACAAAATGCTAGTCATTGTATCAATTTAATGGCCTAAAAAAATTGAAAATATCGAAATTAAAATCCTAAAAAAACGTAATTTTAATTTTTTTTCGTTTGGGTCAGTTTCTCAGGTTAGTTTTTGAGTGTTAAAATCCCGTATTAACCACTTGTTTATAGAATTATCAAAAAAATAATTTTTTAAAAAAAACAATAATTTCGCGAATAAATAATAATAAAATTATCACTCAATCTGCTTTCAATTGTTAATTTATGGAATTATCAATAATTGCATAAATTAACAATTATATTTTTAAGAAATAAAAAAAAAATTTATGGCTGTGGGTTTCATTAGCTTCGATTAGATTTCCAGCATTACACATCTTCAACGAAAATTGCAGTATTAAAAAAATAATAATGATAATAAAACAACGCAATACTCTTTCCCAAGGAAAACCGATTGAGTGCAGCTATTTTTCTTTAAACGAGGCATTTTAATTAATGAAAAAATTGTGATTTCAGTATTAGCTCTTAAAAAATTCGATGGAACCGAAAAAAAAAGTTATCACGTTCTGACGTTTATTTTCAAATTCGATTTTTTTTTATCAAACGAACGTGTCAACTGCAATGTGTATATAGAATTAGCAATTCACGAAAAAATTCATTATTTCAGTTAGTTTCGAAAAAAAATTTTCGATATTAGATTATATTGCAATAAAGTTGAGCGTGATCAAATGATTAATTTTTTTAAAAGAAATAATTCAAAAATGCCATAAATTTTAGAAAATTAGTTCCTTTTCGTGAATTATTTTTTTCTAAAAAAAAAAAAAAGGAACATAGCCCTGTGGGTTGTGTATCGCCGCACTGAAATTCCCCTCTAATAAAAAAAACTAATCGAGATTTTCACAAGTTTAAGGGTAATGTAATACTACCCCATGCATTTAATACATCAAGGGTAGATTCCTATTCTTAATATAATTTTTTTTTGCAGAGGGGAATGCGTGATTTTTTTTAACCGCACTTTGATCACGTTTAACTTTCCGACGAAAACCGTTTTTAATTTAACGCAAAAAAAAAAAACGAGAAATAAATAAATAAATATTAATTTTTTTAATATTTTTGATTAAACTTAAGTGTTGTAACTGTGATTACGTAAATAATTTTTAAAAAAAAATTAATTGAAAAAAAAAACGCGACAAAAAAAATTTGAAAAATTGAGCAAAGAATAAATTACGAAAAAAAATTATGTGTTTTTAGTATGTACCTATGCAGTTTTTCAATGTAGTACAAAATAAATAAAAAAAATCATAAAAATTTATTTGTTTAATTTTACGTTATTAAATCCTTAACTTCTAATAAAGAATTGGATAATCAGTTCTGTAATCAGTCGTTCCATTTCTATAAACCTGGGGGGATCTTGATCGAGATCTTTTACTATTATGAACTCTAGCTTCTCCATATTCAGGAATTAAAGGACTTGATTCGTCAGAGGATGAGTAGCCAGATCTCCAGAATTGGATACGATCTCTTAATGAATTATCTGGCGCTGGGAATGGCGGTTTCTTCTTGACTAGAATCATTTGGATCCAAATACCCATTAAAATGAGGATGATCCACGATCCACTTAACATCATATCTGTAAATGTAAAAAGCATTGAGATCTGAAAGTTTTAAAAAAAGATGAAAGACGAGAGTAAGTTAGCGGAAACGAATAAAAAAATTTCTGAGCATCAAAAGAATTAAGGCCTCTGCAAAAAAAAATCAAAAATCTAGGCTGCTTACTCCATCTTTCACCAAAATCCAAAAAAACTCACCTTTGATTTGAAAAGGAGGATTAAGAACGACTAGCCTAAATCGCCCGATCGTAGCCCGGCGAATCGTATTAATTATAATATACCTTAAATTAGCACCGATATAATGATCAATAGGAACAATGGCCACATACGACCCCAATACACTACAAGAGAGGATATTAGCTTTTTCTGATAAAGGCATCAACGCAAATAAAAAGAAAACAATTATCCCACAAAATATTGCCCAGTAGTTGATATCGCTAACGAGGACATCAACAGCATCTGCAAAACAAAAAGGGATTCAAGTAGTATGATTTACTAAACATCTTCGGAAAAAAAATCGCATTAATAAAATAATAAGGTAAGTTTTCCCCTCTTTAGAAAACGATATGATTCATTCTTTGTGATCCGAATGTAAACAGTTTTTTTTTCTGTTTGTTTACAAGCGAAATAAAAAGCTTGTTAGTTGACTTTGATCTTAGGAATTAAGAGTTAGTATATTAATTTACTTACCTACTAGTGGGTAAAATACCATACTGGCAAATATGAACCCGAATGCTATTGTAGCTAGTATTACCGATAAGACGGGACAACTGCAACAACAGCACCAGATCAATAGTATGAGTAACCCAGTTACAGCACCGATGAGAACTGACCAAACCAGTGCAGCTATAAATACATTAATAATGAGTTAATAAAAAATCACTTTTAAAAAACACTCTTTTATTTTATTTTTTGCGGGGTTCTATTAAGAAAGATTGCTTTGCTTTAATTTTTTTCTGCCCGGGCAGCTTGAATTTTTTCAACTTAAAAAAAAAAAAGACTGGTGTCTTCTAACTACTGTTTCTTAAACTAAAGAGACACTAGTGCTCTCCAGCAGTCATTTCTCAAACTAAAAGGAGCCTAGCGCTCTGGCTCTCTGACTTATTTTTCCCCACTTTGGAAAATCCAAGAAAAAAAAATGGTCCCTCCTTATATAAAACAATTTTCCTGCTGAGCAACTGCAAACTGGACTATTTTAATTCATCTTCTTTTCTTCTGCTTTTTATCCCATAAAAAATTAAAATTTTTACTTACATGAAGAATGTGCTATTTCGCTCAGAACTACATCAGCCACAAGAGCAGTGGGAAAAAATCCCAGAAGGAACAGCTCCAATTTAAAAAAGAAATGCCCCGAAAAACAAGCAAGAAGTCCTAAGAAGAACAAGACTGCACACACAATTTTTGAAAACACTGTAGCTGAAAAAAAAAATTACATCAGCTACAATTCAACCCCTTCTTGTCTCTTACCACAAAAAAAAAACTTACTTAAAACTTGGCAAGTATTATTTTCCTCTGATGGATCACAATCATAAGTAAATGAAGGCACATAAATGGAAGATACATTATTAGTCCTTGAAACAATTACATATACACTTCCTGTGCCAGGATATGCTGCGAATAACCTCCTCATTGGTGGTGCTCCTAATTTTTCCTTTATCAACACCCCATTTTGATTAATACGATCAATAGTCAACATTGATAATATGGCACCAAAATATGTTTCTTCAGAAAAATCTCTCTCAGGCACATACATCCTATACATGCTATATTCTACTGGAGATGGTTTCAAATCACACGAGGAAGTGGAAGCCCAAAATTTTTTCACCATTGTCATAGGCGGGGAAGCTGGTGCAAAACTTACATCTGTAATTGCTTGATCATATGATATATTTAAGAATGGGGATATTTCCACTGGGAATTCCATGTTGCAACCACCAGGAATGGGAGCTACAAAAAAAATACAGAAAATGATTCAAAAAACTAAAAAAAAAAGTTGTATGAAAATGAATGAAAATTACCTTCGATCCCATATGCTTGAGAGGTTATTAAAATATTGGTAGGCGTACTAATATTACCAAATGCCAAAAAAAAGCTAACTGAATTTGTACTTGTGTAAATAATTTTCACTAAACCAATATTTGTGCCTTTAACACTTGAACTCGGAGTTATTATCCTACTGTGTGAAAGCGTTAAATTTCTGAGTTGGCTGTGCACCTGCAGCACAACAAAATGAGCGTTCGGAGGAACTGTTACATTAAGTTCAGCTTCTGCATTTGGATTAATTTTAAAGATTGACTCATATGAAGGACCATTAGTTGAGTTAGAACTTAGAGATATATTCGTCACACTTCCATCTACAAAAAAAAAATAGGAAGTCTGTATTAACAATCCCAACTCATGACAGATGTTTTTGGCTATCAACAAGTTTTATCAAAAGCTTGCTTTGTGACCTGACCTTAACTTTTTATTTCAAATAAACATTTCAATGCAGAAAGCAGTCTAAAAAAAAAAAAAAATGGGCTGTTTATGAATACAGTTAACAAAAATACAATGACATTTGATACCCATCTCCCTTTGTTCAAATCTTTCTATTTTAATCAGAATCATGCTAATTTATAAACATAGCATTACCTTACACAGCGAAAAAAAATTCCAACACTCATATTGCAATAAAGATAAAAATGTTCTAAACATGCTAATCATTTTTTAAGACTATCGAGGCTTATTTCGACACGACAGCATTAGTTAATAAAACTCGTGACAGCCGAACTTACTAATTGTGAACATTTGTGAAGTGTTAGATCATCTTACCCGTTATAGTCGGTATTAAACCGGGAATTAAATCCTCTTGAGATTTTACATTTCCGAAACATAAACAACAAACACATAAAAATAAAAAATTAAAAAACATTGTACCACGCGGTTTAAAATTGAACGGATAAAACGTCTCCATTTTCTTTGGTTACATTCCTCGACCGTTTATTATTTACGGTAAACGAAATTATTAATGCATTACAATATTTTTGGACAAAAAATCAACGAGATAACGAATATTTTCAAACGAAAAACAACCACATCAATTACGAATGCTTTCCAAGTGAAATTAAGTTGGTAGTTTTAGTGACTTTTTTTAGGGGATTTTTAGTGGATTTTTAAAAGTCAAGTTGCCGGCAGTGCTTTCGGTATGGCGGAGGTAAATCAATGAAAATCTGTAAATAAAATACATGTTTATTTATTATTTGTAAATACAGTGCTAATTTAGTGATTATTTGTGATATGAGGTAATAAATGGGACATGGGGAAAGATCAGGAGCTGCTCGAGGCAGCAAGGAATGGGAATGTCCCTGTTGTGGAGAAAATTTTAAGTCAGAGGGCGAAGAGGAGTGGCCCATTGGCAAGGTGTGTAATAAAAACATTAATACTTTTTTTGGATTTGCGAAAAATTGAAATCTCATAATATCGTGATATCCGGGTGGTTTCATCGCATTTTTTTTCTCCGTTAACCTCAATACGAAAAAGTTATCAAGGATAGCTTGGAAATAGCTGATTTTGAAATCAGGTCCCCAGATGAACCAACTCTGTTTTGATTTGCAAATGAACTTTCCAGCTGAAATTTTAGCAGAAATGTCCATATTTTTAACTGGAAAGTGGTTATTAAATCAGTTGTGAGAATGTAGGAGCGTTAAGTGCGTTTTTTATAACTATTTTAACTCATAAATTCATTCTTGAGGTTATGTTGCATTTAAACTGTTATAATTTTTTTTTTATTGATTTAAGACTATGTATTAAAATGATTATTTCCTTTTCAAGTTTATTGTTTCATATTATTTGACCCTAACTGTTAGCAGGCTTTTGAGGTTAAATCTCCAACGTCTGCGAGATAATGTGTCATATCGATTATTTTGAACAAAATGAGATCAATTATTTCCAATGAGTGTAATTTACAAAACAAAAACAAACATGGGAAGTCAATATTTGTAAGAGCTAATGCCATAAGTAGAAAAATAATGAAATTGAGACGATTTAACTAGTGACCTAATTATCAACAAGTGTCGATTTCAGATTGATTCGACAATACGGTTCTCAGGATATTTTTATTGTTCAATTCTGATACTAATAATAATGATTCTTAATCAGCATGTTTGTGAGTAATGATTTTCATGAGGTGATTACAGAGTGAATAATTCTCATTAATGTGGTTTGGGACAGTCATTTTTTGTTAAGGAAACCGAGGAGCTCAAAATGATTAGTTATGAGGAAAAGTACAATGTCAATCTCTCTATTTTTATCTTGAAATTTTTTCCCATGTCTTCACACATAAAAATTATTATTATCTCAACAATGTGAAACAAATCAATGATATGAATTAAAGATTAGAGGAAATAGCAGTCTTGTTACGTTTCTTATCCAGAAGCTGCAAGATGAAATTTTTATTGAGCATAACCTTAACTGGTTAAGTGTAAAACTATATGAGCTTTTATCAGTCAAGATCAGTCTAATAATAAAATTGTCAAGCACAGAAATGTTTTAATTTTCAGCTGCTTTTCCGCCTCCAATTCTCTCACACAACTCTTGTCTCAATTTCCCGGAAACTTATCGAATCAAAGACATTAAATGATTATCGTGAACTTTTGATTGGGAAGGGTCGGTAATGTCACACAATATCAATCCTAGAGGGTGGAAATCACAAATGTTTTTCATTTCAAATTAATTAACGAAACTAGACCAGACCCATTTATTAGCTTTACTGTTATTACTTCAATTGTGTAATTTCGTCTTCAAAATTTTTCACGTGGGTTGAGGGACCTTCAACTTCCGCTCCTGGACGAATCATATCCCTTTTAATCTTTACACGGTCTAACGAATATTAAATAAACGTTTCCTTATTGGACCTTTCTTTCCCTGTAATAATATTTCTACCCTTGACAACAGGAACAGGTTATTAGTTATGCAAGCCTATTGGGGGTTAAGATTAAAACGGATAATTAAGGATGCGAACTTTTTGTGTTAATTACGTGATTTATACGGTTTATTTATATGGATGCAAGTTAATGAGGAATAGGATGATTGTTGATAGCATTGACAGTTTCCCTCGGTTATTGGTGGAGCCTCATCAACGTTAATATTAATAATTAATGTGGCGGGCAATTAATTCATTGTTATTTACGTTGTGAACAATTTCATCAGTGGCGGGTTAGTAAAATGGGGAAAACTAGTCGATAAACAATAAGTGATTATAATTTTTAATCAAGCGATTGGTAATTAAACGGAGCCCCAAGATAAGAAATTTTTTATCGTTATTTGGTCAATGAAGCAACTAAACGTCTTTCGCGAAAATTCGTGATAAGATATGTAAACAAGTGTAAAGTGATCTAATTTGTCTTTTTAAGTCAATCGAAGGTCGAAATTTTTGCACTTGGATGATTCATAATGCGAATTTGTTCGAGAAAAGAATTAATGACGATTTTTGGTCTTTGTTAGTGTTTTTTTTGAAGGAAAGAGGAAGTTAGATGTGGGAGGATGGCCTGGCCTATAGTAAGAGTTAAGGTAGAGGCTGGCTTAAGGCCAGGGAAGAAGAGTAGCCAAAGGAGATGAGCCCTCTAACAATGGTCTGCAGCAAGGGCTAAGAGCAAAATTTAATTTTTAGCTCTCTTTAGCTACTGCAGCTAATTTAAGGCCTAGCAGAGCCCATAATTTCTTATTAGGGTTATTAAACCAATTTTAGCTTAGCTCGTAAAAGTGTTGAGTAAGCTAGAGATTTAAGGTAAGCCCATAAGTGCTGATTTGTGGTTTAATTTAAGCTCTAGCTAGGCCCAAAAAATCAGCCAAGCCACTTAAAAACCTTTTTAAGACCAGAATTAAGTTCTGCAATGATCTCAGCTTAGGCCATTTCAGCCATGCGCCCCATTGTGGCCCCTTTTTTAGGGCAGAGGAATTTTAATCCGTAATTAGCTACAATGCACAAAAAAAGCCTTTGGCAAACATAAAAATGATCTGAAAATTAGATTGCCTCTAGAATTATTAATCAGATGAAAAGATATTCCATCACATAAACACTACTCTGGTCGCATTACTATTCGCTTTTTTTTTCAACTGAATAGCTGAACAGCTGAATAAAGTAATAAAAAAATAAAAATAATTTTCATCGTTAGCGTTTGAATAATTTAAATGCATGATATAACGTGTAAAGTAAATTCGATGCACACGTT
Organism: Liposcelis brunnea; assembly: GCA_023512825.1. Taxonomy (NCBI): domain Eukaryota; kingdom Metazoa; phylum Arthropoda; class Insecta; order Psocodea; family Liposcelididae; genus Liposcelis; species Liposcelis brunnea. The sequence goes on along the minus strand of CM042065.1, from coordinate 6,943,600 downwards.
AATAGCACCAGGTTTTTAATTCTCACAATAAAGATTGCTCTTTCATAATTCAGCAGTAAAATTGGGTGTAGGCCTTTTTGCTTTTGTTCGACATCACAGCGGGGTTAACCATTTTTAATAACAAACCCGTTTTTAAAATTCATGAAATTATTTTTTTTTTTTGCAGTCTCCGTCGAGGCCCTGGAGCAAATGTACAAGACGCAAGCGGTTACTCAGCCCTACATCATGCAGCTCTAAACGGCCATCAGGACATCGTAGAGCTTTTACTAACCCACGAAGCCTCGACGAACATTTTAGACGTAAAGGGATCTTCGCCGTTACATCTTGCCGCGTGGGCCGGCAATGTGGATATCGTTCGATTACTTTTGTGCCATGGTCCTTCTGTGCCAAATGTCAATCTTACCGTAAGTGTTAGGAAAAAAAAATCATTTAAAAAAAGTGCAATGGGGAGAAAAAAAAAGAGAGTGACTGTTTTTCGTATCGGATGCCAGGTCTGATGAATTAACAGGATTCGAGCGAGCGAATTTTCAAATTCATTTATGTGTGAAAGGATTAGAGGAAGGCGGCAGAGCAAACGAGATTATACTCTGTCGTGCATTTAGATTTTTTACATTTGAACGACAACATTTTTTGTATTTAATATCAGTTTGTGTGAATATACTGGCTGTGAACTGATTGATACGATTCAGTGTTATTAGTAATCTCGAGAAGCTTATTTTTATGAAACTCTGTGTTTTGATCCTAATGTTCATTTTTAGGTTTTTTAATTGTAAGGAAATCGGGGCAAATTTTTTTTTGTATTTTTGATTAAAACTCAGGTTTATCCACATTGATTTTTGGACCATGCCAGCTCTCGCCCAGAGTGAGAGAGAATATGAATCCGATTCTCGCTTGACTCAAATCTCCAATTTTTCCTTAAAATTTATTCACCATAAAAATTGACTCTTTGAAGATCTAATATAATCTCATAGCTTAAGATTCCATCTATTCAAGTGCACTACAACAGATTATCCGAAAGTCATCCCTAAATTTCGTGATAAAGCTCCTCAATAATTTCCCTCCCTTACATATCCAGCTTTTCATTCTCCCCCCCTTCCTTTACTCCGCTACTGCTTTTCCCCAAAAAGGAAGGTCCGTCGTTCGCAGGCTGATAGTTGAGACGGACGAATGAGACCAAACCATGCATGATCGAACATGATGATCGGACAGATGACGTCACCATGGCGATGGCTATGCCAACAACCGTTGTGTATGTCATAACGGAACGATGATTTCCATCACATCACCGATTCTAATAATAAAAACTTATATTGAAGAGCCAGTGGCGACTTTTCCTCCGTTTTCCCCTCGTTCGCCCTCTTAAAAGAGCTCCCGAATGTTTATATATTGCATGCGTCAAGTGATTCAATATAAAAGTTTCAAGTTTGGTTTCGTTTTTTGTTTACAGACGAAAGACAACGAAACTGCTCTGCATTGTGCAGCACAGTACGGCCATACAGAAGTTGTCACGTTGTTACTAGAACATTCATGCGATCCAACAATACGAAACAGTCGAGAGGAAACGGCTCTCGATTTAGCTGCTCAATATGGAAGGTTGGAAACTGTGGAACTTCTTGTGCGGACGCATCCGGAGTTGATACAACCTTATTCTAGGAATTATGGGGCCGCATGTATATTTCCGCACACACCTCTACATTTAGCTAGTCGCAATGGCCATAAGTAAGTATAACCAGAAAATTTTGAAGCATACTTATTGCTTTACAGAGCACGTAGCCCTATTGCCGCAATACAGATTCTTAAGTAGACGAGTCAAACCGCGTTAGGTTTGGTTCCACCACATCAGTTCCGTGGCTTAGAATCGGCATTAGAGCAAGTGGCCTAGTTGCAAGTTTCTTCTCATAGGCTGTAATGCATGGACAGAACGCGAATCAGCTGCTCCGGAGAACCAGGATGAAGCCTAGTCGATGATTCCGCCAGCTGCGGATGAGGCCCACTGTTTCCTCCGGTCTAAGGACCGTTTTTTGGTCTCCCGTTAAGGCCCAAAATAAGTTTTTGCGCGGCCGTAGGTCTTGGCGCAACTGCAACTGGGTCTCCTCTTTCCTTCGGGGAAACAGTGGCCTAGTTGCAAGTGCGCCATCAACTCGGACCATTTAGACGGTTCTGGATAAGAAAACCTCGGTTGAGGAATACACTTGCTCGATGATTGCTAGTGGTACGGGGTTGCCAGATTAGAAGAAGTTGGACATCCAGGTCCGCCATGACTCTTACCAAGGATAAATAAAAAAAAAAAACTAAGAATGACTTTCGGCGTTTGAATCATACTGATGACCAAAGATGCTCTGTGAGCTTTTATATCTTCTCATTCTAGCCCGCCCTAACGAACTCTCTTCCGTGCCAGAATTTCACTCAAAACCCCATCTTCACAAACCAAAAACCTTTCATCCTTTTAAATTTCTCCATCCGCGCGCACGAGAGTTTCCCAGTTTTTTTTTTTTTTCAATATGCCACAGGAAACACTTTTGCAATATCTATACTGGGCGTACTAGATAACACGCTATGTTCCGAAAGTCGAAGCAAATGAGATAAAAACAGGGTTGTGGGCCGCAAGAGGAAACATTTACAATGAAATATGTACGTATTATTATATGCACATATCCTTATGGTTCGCTGCATACGCATACCGGCTGACATTTATGTCTCTCTATAGCGGGGTCTAGCAATATGTCTTGTCTCGTTTTCCCGATACTCCCCGCCTCCCTCTGATTGAGCGGAGTCAGCGATAGAGTTAATGGGATGAATCGGACGGTTAGCAGTTTTAAGTCCAATGAATCTTTCGCAGAAAAACCCCCCCTTATAAATGTTATCAAGTTAACGTAATGATATCGTCCTGTTACGCAAAAAGATAAATGTTAAGGAAAGTGTATCCAAGGGTTGATGTAATTTCAGCTAACGGGTCATCGGGGGCTGTTAAGGCAAGCTCATTTAAAAAAGTTTTTCGCTGTAATTACTCCTATTATTATACCTGGTGGGATAGTGGCTTTAAAAGTTTCTTATTGTTTTTTTAAAAGAAAAAATTGTAAAAGATACTTACGGAAACATCCTCGGTGGAAATCCAGTCAGCAAAATCTCGGCGTTTTATTTTTTTCGAACGTTTATTGAAACCTGCAATCGAGGAAATAAAAATAAGTGTTCTATGGATCGTGAAGGGAGGAAAAATATTAATGTATAAAATCTAATACATTTTATTACTAGATATTTTCTTTTTAACGTTTTTTAGGGATAATTTTAAAATTTTATTGCCTATTTTCGTTGTAAAAAAGCCTCCGGAACGGTTGTAGAAGAATAATGGAAAAATCTTGAGAGAATTTAGGATTTTTTTAGAAAAAAACTTCACTGGGGAAATTTTAGTACGCATAAGTTAAATTTTTTTAGCAGCAATCTACTGAATTATAGACCAGTGCAAACTTTGGAAAACTAGATGTGGTTGAACCTTCTTAACGTCGAAAATCGATTTAATACCAACAAGATTTTGCTGTTCCCCGAGTTATTGCTCAAGCTCGAAAGCTGCATTCCCAACCAAATTTTTCCCCTAAAATAAATCTTTTTTGAAATTTAGCGATTCCTCACTTCTTTTTCTTCCTATTCCCCATCTAACTTACTTTAAAACCAAAAACGCTACAAAAATTTCCAACAAAAAAATCAAAAATTCAAGAAAATGTAAAAATTTTCGTAACTAAAATATTTAATTAAAGTAATGGATGAAGGAAAGTTAGATGAAAGGTGAAAGTGGTCTTGACAGGAATTGACAAGGATGAAGTTTTATAACTGGTAACGAGGGAGCAAAGAGGGAGGATCGAAGTATTCAACTTTTCCAACTAAAGTACTTGAAAGTAAGAAAACTAAATTTTTCTTAGCACTGTTCACTTTCCCCGGAAATTTTCTTACTTTTCCAAACCTCAGTATAAATTTTTAATTTATCAAAATTTTTTTTTAATTTTCAACATCGACCTTTCAAATACCGTGTAACGAATCTTAAAACCTTTTAAGGCTCCGCGCCATTATGACGGGGAGAAAATCATTCCAGCCCCTAAGTTTGATTGACACGAGCCCCGACAATGTTTGCAGCTAAATCCATACAAGGAATAAGTACATTTGAGTAATCTCGGCTTATTCACGCTTGATCTATTCTTTAAACTGACTGCACTAATGTCTTCCTCCTCTCTGATGAGCTATCCGTCGCAGCCCTTGCTTATCCCAATCCAATCAACTAAATGCTCTTTGTTATTTTTATCTATTTTTTTTCGTACCGCGAATCTGGGAAACAGTCCATTTAATTACGGTCCCTTTTCATCGGTAACGACAAAAAAAATCGGCCGAAAAGGGTTTTTGGGATTTCCTCTTAAAAATCGTTTACAGATAAAGTAAAAAAAAAAAATGATATGTGCGGAAGGAGGAAGGGAAAAAATGAGAGAGAAGGATAGAATTTGAAAATGCAATTCGAACTTGCTGGAATGAATGTAAAACATGATTCGAAAATGGGTTTCGAATCCAATTTCAATCCCATCGATAAGCAATCTCGAATCGGAACCCTCCCACATCCATACGGACCTTCACGATTTGATATTATCATTTCCAATTACCTTACATACTCTCGTAAGAGCCCATTTCAATCCGACAATGGAACCCAAAAAAAAAAAAATCTCGTTTATGAAAATTCGATTGCTTCATTTTTATTTTTTCAGGTCCGTCGTGGAAGTGCTTTTGGCCGCGGGTATGGACGTCAACATAAAAACCTCAGGAGGTACAGCCCTTCATGAAGCCGCGCTTTGCGGTAAATTGGATGTGGTTTGTACTTTGTTAGATGCAGGAGTGGATTTACGCGCTCGGGATTCTAAACACAATACAGTTCTTGATTTACTAAGTCAGTTTCCTAAACATGTTACTCAAGATTTATTCACGATTATTAAAAGTAAGCGGAATGTTTTTTTTATGGGGCAAATGATTTACAGGAGGAAATTAATGGATGTTTTTGAATTTTTTTAAAGGGAACCACCCTAATTTAAGCGTGAACGATGATAGTGATTCGGAAGGAGGACCGCTTCCTCCGATCCCAGTACCAGACCCAAATTTAGGTAGCCCGTATGAAAATGTTCGAATGGTCCCAGATCGCGGTCGTCACGGGAGACATACATCGCGATCACATCCCGCAGGTTCGGGGGTCGAGTCTTCCCCTGGGACATCGCCAACTCATCATTGGGATTACTATCAACAGCATAGGGATGAAATGATTCCTGCGTAAGTCGAAATTTACAGAACAGAACCAATTTTGTGACTTTTTTTTATCCGAAATTATCCAAACAGATGAAATCGGCTCTTTATGATTTTTTAAAGACTTCAGCCTGAGGGGAAGAGCGTAGTTAACTTGGTTAACACTAGTTGTGTAGTGTTAACCAACCAGTGTATTGTTAACCAAGTTAACTAAGCTCTTTGACCCATTGACCCATTGGGCAACCGATTAGTGGGCCTACCAGCATTCAGCATTCCTGCAATTTCTCGAGCCTCGGACAAAGTAACTTTTTAGTTCGACTTGAAAGTCGAGCGAAAGCCCTGTAACCCTCGGAGCTTACAGGCAGCTTTCAATTTATCACTACCTTTAAATACCATAGAACACCCTAACTTTGACCACTCTAAAAAGCTATTTATGAGAGCGCTTCTTTTAATTTAGAAACGGCTATATTTTAAAACTGGATTTCGACCCATGATCGTTTCATAAGCTTTCCGCTAACCATCATGGCGGCGTCTTTTTAGATAATGGCCGACTCCAGCTTGAAAACATTGCCGCTTCCAAATTGAAAATTCCGCTCCTGCGACTTTAGCAGCCGATCTACTTAAGTGTTACTGCTTATCAGTCAGTGTAGCCAGCGAGTATTGCAAAATTAAAAAAAAAACCTTGAATTTTCCAAAAAAATTTTATACCCCCAGCATACCTCTACAGAAACACTTGAAAATGTTAAACTTTCCTTTTCCCAACCTTTCTTCTCTTCCATTAAAATTAGCTTCATTTAAAATTCACGATTTGTTTTTAAATTTTTGATAGAACATCAAAGACAAACACTGACTCTTTACAACTTTTCAAATAAATTATGAATTATTGAATTTCTAAAAAAGTTTACGATGCCTTATCACCGTTTTTACCTTAAGAAACAATATTTGAGATAAATGTAATATTATTTTACGTTCCCAGGTCCAGATTTAAACGCAGACAACTCCCGATTCCTCCCTTTTTATTACAATTTTCCCTTCGCTTCGTAAAATTTTTACAAGATTGCCAAAAAAAATTTAATCAAATGTAAATTCGCCTAATGCTAATTTTTCTTAATGATCGCTCTTTCGTAAAAAATTTTTTGTGTCCGAAAAAAAAGAAAAGATCGAAGATAAGCGAAAAGATTGAGGAAAAAATTGATGACCAAATCAGATTTGTTCATTTGAAACCCGTTATGCTTCTCCCTCCCGTTCGTTGAACGTCGAAATAAAATAATTTATTTCTTTAAAAAAAAAAAAAGAGTTTTGGTTTCCGCTTAGATAACTCACGATTTTTAATTTTTTTCTTAAATACTTTTCGTAGTAAATTAAAAAAATTCTCAAGTTAATGAAACAAATATTGAATTAAGGATTTGGAGCGGGCATTTTTAATGAGTCTCAGAATTAAACGTCGCTCTATAAATTAACTAATATCAACGGATAGTTAGATATTTTTGCTGGTTCTGAGATTTTTTCAAATAATTTTTCCGAACCTTTTTTCCTCGTTCGATTTTGTTTGAACTATGAGTGCGAAATCGATTTCGAGGGTTCGGATTTCCTTATTCATTCAATTCAAATGTAACAGAATATATTTTTTTCTGTTTTTGTGGGATTTGCTACCGCTGCCACCATACACACAACTTGAGTCTAACGGTCCCAGTAAGTTCTAACTACCACATCTTCTGATCAATGTAAAAGTTTCAAGTATTCATTAATGACCCTTTGAAAATGAAAGTGAATCGTCCTGCCTAACAATTTTTAATTTCATTCTTCCGCTACGAGTCAGGTTCACATTTTCCTCGATATAATTACAACCGGAAGAAATATTAAACCCAAACATTCGATATTTCCTCTTAGAATCATTAAACTGTTAATGACTCATAACATCACTTTGCTAAAACCTTAAATTACGACCAATTATTCCTTTTAAAAAAAAAAGTAATTGAGCTCTTGAGCTTTGATCAGTTTAAAATACAAGTACACAAAACGCTTTTAACTTCTTTTCCCATAAATAACCCCTTCCGTAAACGCGTTGAAAAATCTTTTGTTTCCAACCCCTTTTACACGGATTTTCTCCTTTCCGTTTTTTTTAAATTCCTTACTTATTTACTTTTGACGGTTTTTTTGAAATATTGTCAGTCGAAAATTTTTATTTTTCTTTTCCAGGGGGATGTCTAAATCATTAATAGATTCCAGTTTCTTATCAGAGGATTCATACCAACGCGATGTCGATCAAATCAGCATTTCTTCCGCGTGTTCTAGCGCAAGCGGTCCGTCTCCTAGAGAAAGGCGGTTCACGGGATCGGACTACAGCGGTACTTATGTTCCTATGGGCCCTGGCTCCATGCCTAGTCCTGGTTCCAGCAGTAGCAAAGTTTCTGTAAGTATCGCGCTTAAAGTTTTCCTCATCTTACTCCGCAACTGATTTGAAATTTCTTGTTTCAGCCAACTCCGCCTAAAAAACCGCCACGGCGAAATTTATCAGTATCGCCGACTCACCTAACACCTCATACTTCCCTCACATCTCCGGGCGCGTACGAATACCTATTCCTAGCTCGAAGCGGCGACGAAACAAGTTCATCGAACAGGAAACCGGAAATGTTGCGACGCGGTAAAAGCGCGGATCAATACGAAGTTATGAAACTTCGGCAAAGTTACATAACACCGATCGACATAGATGAAAAAAATTCACCGGTTTTGCAAAGGCGGAAAAGCGAAGATTCGGGTAAATTATTATACGAGAAACGGGAACCGGTAGCGTTGACCATGTATTACGATAACATACAAGTCCGGACGACCAACCCGCGAAGAAAGCTACGTCGAAACCCAAACGATCGGGATAGAGTGTATGAAAACTACGAACCGCCGGTTGTGTCGAACGTTGAAGTTGTTAAAGATTTGAATAATAGTAACGGGTACAGCAGAACATTCGTATCGAACGCTTATATCACATTGAAATCGTCGCAGGAAAGTCTTTTAGATGACAGCGGGAAGAAATTGAAAACTCCAATTGAAGGAAAAAACGGGGTTAAGAAAATGATTTATCCGTTAAGTCCCACGCATTATCAACAACCTCCGACTCCGGATCACCCTCCACCCTCAGCTTTGCAAGCGGAAATTAGTATACATGAACGGATACGTCCTCTTAGTCAGGTGAGTTTATTTTAGTTTTGTTCTTGGTGAATTTGTAAAGAATTGCTCACCACAAATTCAGTCAATCTCAACTTGAAAAAGTGGCCCTCTATATAAACCTTTTAGGATCTTTGTATAAACCCGAATTCTTGTACTAGTGCCTTGCTTGTAGCTTGGGCACGACGAGTGAAACTCTCAAGAGTCCGTTGCAACTAGAGACCCTAAATTAGAAGAGACTGGCAATCTGTCAGCCATTAAAAAATTTGAACGTCATATTGAGCAAGTTGGCGAGCTACACAAGGAGTACGTGGCCTTCCGAATTCAGCAGAAAAAGGCACAGCTTCATCGTTTTACGGAGGCTTGTTCTAAAATGTCTTCTGCTTCTTCTACCTTTTAAATTTTCCTAAGTGGAAGCAGAAGATATTTTAGAACAAGCCTCCGTAAAACGATGAAGCTGTGCCTTTTTCTGCTGAATTCGGAAGGCCACGTACTCCTTGTGTAGCTCGCCAACTTGCTCAATATGGCGTTCAAATTTTTTAATGGCTGACAGATTACAAGTATCTTCTAATTTAGGGTCTCTAGTTGCAACAAAATCTCAATTCCTACATTCCTAAAGCACATCATGACTGATAATTAAGCACATATCACTCCTTGTTTAAAATTTCATATTTTGAATCATCCAAGCTCGCAAAACGCATACATCTTAAAAGCAAAAGGTATACATCCAATGATAAAATAAAACAATTTCATTTCATTATCTTAGTTTTCTAACTTTCGCAAACGAAGTACTTTGAACTGAAATCTCTTTGCGGAATTGCATTGTTGTTAAAATCCTTGGTTAAAATTTATTCCTCGACTGGTTTTCTATCTTTCAAATATAGAACAACCCCCCGAGTGCCAAAGGAGGAGTAAATGAATTAATTCAAAAGCTAAAAGAGATCTCGGAAATAAAAGGTTGTTAAGCTGAACGAACGGGGTGGTAAAAATATAAATCTTGAAATTATATTTTTTTTATATAAAAATTTATTTTTAGCTTTTTAATTCTTAAAATAATAGTGATTTTCTAAAAACGGAGAGCCTTTTCATATATGTCCCATTGTATTTAGTTAACTAATTTCTCTTGAGTTGATGCTAAAACGAGACTTAACAATTAACACGCCTCAAGTCTTACTTTCTCATTGTGAAAATCCTCTTTCATTAAATGAATCCGTTGATTTCGTTTGAGTGATTCGTTTGCTATTAAGCAAGATATTGCTGAATGCAATTTTACATGGGATGGTAATGAAAATGTTAAAGCTTTGCCTAAGAGTCATCCTCGTTTATTAAAAGTCACATAAAGACATGCATTAGGCTGGGATTCTAACGTAAAGTGACTCTCCCAAGCGATTTTATTATTCCAGACTCATCAAATCCACAGGATGCGATTTTGAATCGATTAGAGACCAATGTGACATACTCACAAACCCTAAGGCCTTGATATTTAAAGGTCATTGCGGGATGTTCTACACCGTGAATTTTTAAAAGAATCGAAGCGACATTCTTTTGATAAAGTTTTTCAATTTCTTTTCCGTGATTTTTTTTTATTATTGCCGAAATTTTGAACTTTTAACATGAGTTCAGTCGTAGTTTCGATACGGTTCGCAATGCATGTCTGTTCGAATTTGTTCACGATGTTGTGTTTATCCCCGAGTCAGGAAAATCGTTGCCTGGCCTGGGAGTATCACCCACGTTGCGTGTCGCCTACGAAATTGATAACGATATCTCCTGAAGTAGACGTAAAATTTTCAAAAATTTATTATGTCAACGAGGTAGGCTTTATCCAAGAATAGCGTAAGCTGAATTTAGTGGCCCCCACTGGCCAGAAATCCACCAGTCCACAAAAACCACTAATTCATTTTCATTTTTACAGGAATACAAACGTCGGTCTCGGGATATCGAAACCGAAACAGAGGAGGAACTTCTAGTCTATTCGGTATCGCTGGATTCCAGCGGAAGTCTTTCAAGTAGCGTATCGCTTAGCGATAAAAGCGTGTCTACCGACAATAATGTGGAGGAGTATATCGGTGACATGCCTTTTGCGGGTAAGTTACCCAAAAAAAATTTTAACATTTCACGTATTTATTTACTTTAGGGCTTCAGATGATTTATACATACGCGCACGGTGAAGGTTAATGTGTTTCTATTATTTATACGTCCGAAAATCCTTCCTCGTTTTGTAATTTTCGTGATGTTTTGATCGTAATAGGCGCTGCGTTTTTCGTTGCCTCAAGCTTTATGTAGTTATTTAGTCAGGTTTAAATAAGAAATTTAAAAATTTTATACATTCGAATGTTGAATCCATTTTATCGGGGAGAAAGTAATGCTGGTGTTTTAATGTTCACGCAAGGTACCTGTTTTTTTTTTCTAAATGTTTAAAATGCAAGTCGTAATTCGTAAGATATTGATAAATTCTAAACATGTGTAAGCTTTTTATAAATTGATGTTGCTATGGAATATTATATGAATTTTCACACGAATATGGTTGGTAAAATTATATTTAGAAATAATAGTACCTCTAAATAAAATAGAAAGGAACTGGCCGAAGAATTTAATTGCTGGATCAGGCTACAGCTAGTTTAAATGTTAGCAAGCCGTGTGGAATCGAATGAGTTTAAAACTGGTTTAGCCCAAATTTCCAAGCAATCGGAGCTTCCGTCGCCGTTTAATCTTATTGAGCATTATCATCTTTTTGTTCATGCGATTCAGGACCTTGGTATTTCTCACTCTCTCTGCCTCTTGGATCCAGATAATGAGGCCGTGCCCATCTCAAAAAGTCGCCACCTCCAGTGCATAAAAAAGAACTAAAAGAACATGAGGACCGGAGTAAGATCTTGATGGCACAATAGGTTCCTCATCTTCGCATAGACATCTTTGGCTTGCTCCATTTGAACTTTCATTTCTTGCTCGTAGTCCCATGTATTATTCAGCTCCTGCCAAAGGTATTTTTAAAAGAGCGTGCACTCGATTAACCATCGTCGTCTGCTGCTGACAGCTGAACAACAACACCTCTCTTCCTGACAAGCGTGAAATTTGCTTTGTGGTTAGGTTAGGCTGGTCAAATGCATTGCTGATCTAATTACCACGGACTTCTTCTTTGGGTGCCATACTCGTTTTCGAGCGTGGGCGACCTCTCTCCATACAGATGGTTTGTGTGTTTCGAGTCGACACAGCTATATGGGACCTACAGCTTAATTCCGGTTCCGAACGGCTAAGTAGAGAGGCTGTTCTAAGCAAGTTACCACCTGCTGGTTTGCCATTGCCTTGCAGGGGGGGATGAGACCGAGCGACAACACACGTTAATCGCTTTTTCGGAATCCCCAAATCCTCGAATTAAGTTCACATGACGCAGATGACAGTGGTCAGAGGTGAAATACGGTCGAAAAAAATCCGAACCGTAGAGTGGAATCGAACCCATAAACTCCCGAGTGTGAGTCGGGCACGCTATCCACTGAGCCAGCCTCATGGCTCCAGGGCCAGTAACAATCAAACTAAAAAATATATCTCTTTGAAATTAAATCCCAATAAATCTACACGGATTGACCCATTTAAAAAAATATAACTTTACACCAATCAAACGCGTTAATGCGAAAGAATATATTTTGCCAAGTAGTTCAAAAATATCTTTAGAAAATATGATCGCGTTTCGAATTTTTGGCAGATTCCTTGATTTTCAACCACGTTGAAAAAAAATCAACTGAGGCGAATAAAAATCATCCGTGTCGCGCTTTTAAACCAGATGCCACGATAAAATATTAAGGGGGCGTGCTCATTACATCTGATCTACATCGTGAAAGTTTTTTTTTTTTTTACATTTACCAAAATACCGTATTATAACTCAATTAGGATTTATATATTTAAAAGAAAGTAAAAAAAAATTTATTTTGTCACTTTACCCGCGAACCCGGTAATTACGACCGAAAGAATTATAGACCAGTTAACGGAGTGTGTGTCAAGAGGAGGAATATTTAAATAACGTATGAGAATGAAATCACGCACGCAATCTTCGACACCTCGGAAACGAAATGTCAGTCATCTTGAATGAACGAGTTTCTTTTTCTTAAAAAAAATAATTTGCATCTCCGAAAAGTAAGCTTTTTCTTTCCCTCCACAAAAGTTCACGGTCATTCGAAAATATTTAAAATGTCTGGCCGACCACCCCTTATTATTAAATAAACCAACAAGTCATCAGGTTCAATATATTAGAAGTATGCCAGAAGAATTATAATGATTTCATTAGGATGAATCATTTTTTAACGGTCACGTCATTCGAACGGGCTTTTATTTCACAGTCACGGATTGCATGTTCGATTCTTCATGGTGGGTGATTTTTAAATGACAATAAAAAAAAAGATGCGAAGTCGGTAGCAAAAAAAAAAAAAAAAGAAGAAGCAAAATTGAAATGGATTTAGCCGAGCGAAATTGCGTAATCGTCTACGTAAAGGATGCTAAGGTGACAATGAAATCCCATTGTCACATATTTTCATTGTAACGTGTTCGTCATTTTCGTTTTCAAAATTATTACGTGGGTTTCTTAGAATCAGCAAAAAGGTTTTCTTTCTCCTGCCCGGGGATTGAATGTCGTAAAGTGATATAATGAGTCTAATAAGGGATTGTCGAACGACAACAAGTCGATTAAATTATAATCGAAATCACGTTACATTTAACAGAAGTAGCTTGGGTACTTGCTTAGCTGGATTGAAGATTATTTACTAGGGCTGAAGGTCATCTTGGTACCGGTATGTGACCGTGATTTGAAGAAAGGAGAGAGTTTCGGATTAAAGCTTGAAAAGGGTTCGAGTTGATGTGATGGTTAAGTCGTTTGGTTTTTAATGAGATGAAAATCCAAGTGGGACAGGTTTCAACAATGCATTATATTATTACAGCTGTGCTAATTGCTCCATAAGAACGATAATAGGAGTTTTAACAGGTTATTGCCGTTTAAGGTATCACCTGCGGAAAATGAGGGTATCTTAAGGTGGCTCGACCTCCTGGAAGAGCAAGACGGGTGGTTGGTCGGGTAAGATCACTTGTGAGAGGTGGGAAATATACATGAAGATTCTGTTAGCCTCTTGAAGGATTGTGCCCATCACTTTATTCTTCTTCTTGAAATCAAGCTCATTTCCTCTTCATACCGTATGGCGAACGGGAGTCGCTGTGAAAAACAACGATCAGAACTGCAAAAGCTTTACTTCTACAAATTCCACCCGATTCTATAATGACCAAAGTCCACCTTACTCACTAAACGGGTTGTTCAACCGCTTGTACAACTTAAATATTTGTCAAGCTTATCTCACTGCAACATTGTTTACTCAACAAAAACCGTTGACTTGGTCACTTCTTACAGAGCACTCCAACACCTCCGCATTCTTTCCAAAGCTCAAAATCACACAAACCCAAAAAAACTCAATTAACAATCGCCATCGTGATATCCTATCCTTGATTTCAGGCATGCAAACTTATTATCATTTCAAGCCTGAGTCGTTTCCTCTCCCGCGCGCTTAATGTACTCAAATACTAACCGTCTATATCGTACCTGATAATCCGAACAATCCAACCGAAGCCTGCGATCCCTTTAAAAAACAAAAATCATTCGTAATAAAATAACATTTGCGTCGAAGGTTATTGTTTAACGTGATGGCATGTTTAACAAACGCGGTTAAGCAATCGCATTCATGTAGAACTTATCTTTAGCTCAATGATTTTTAAAAGTTTTAATCAAGAGATGTTTTAAAACGTCTTCAGTTTCAATGCTATTACTGGTAAAAGATCGTCTCGGTTCTTGAACACTCTATGCATGTCGATTAGCTCCGACCGCAGTTTTGTTTCGTTTATTTGAATATACTCACAGTTTTTGCTTTCGTTTTAATACTTGTCATCGGATCGTAATTTTAGTGATTCGATTAATTCTATCGAGTGAGTTAAACGTTAAATGATTTTAAGACGGGATTAAATGTATAAAAGTTTTGAAAGTGTTTGTTGTGTTCAGAATTTTCAATGTGACAACCCTTCAGCATCCGCATCAATCCTCCCAAGGCTGTTCCCACAATAAAAGGCTAAATTGGACGACACGAAAATTACCTCTTTTTCTTTTTTTTCGATCGGGAGTAAGCCGGCTTAAATTATTAACATTTTATGAACTCTTGACCTCGTATTCGATAATAAATGTTTATAGAATGTTTTGGCCTCAAGGCGAACCGTGTAAATATCGAATTTGAAGTCGATTCATTTTTTAGCGTGTGTTTGATTGATAGCCCCTTATCGATTCTTTGTTTCCATCTTTTATTGTTTACGCAAATTCCAACGAATGGACTGTATGTCTATTGAACAAGAAAAGCGGATGAGATGAAATCCTCAAATCCACTCTCCCATGACTTTCCCATGTGCTGATCGTCCAACCCTTTCGTTTGATTTATTAATCCATCGTCAAACCGTCTTATTTGGGAAATAGCCGATCGGTGATTGGAAAAGGGATAATCATTTTCTTTGCTTCTCTCTTTTCTCCCTCTCGTATAATTGTGACAAGATTTTAATCTCGTTTTTTTTACCTTTTACCATGAAACGCAAGTTGTTTATCGAATGTTTTAATCTTGTCCGCAGTGACTCGAACTATATTTGTTGTGTGAAATGCTTCGTGGGGAAAAAGAATCTTTTTTTAAAAACATGACAGTGTAATTTCTTCTTTTATAACTGGGTAGTGATAACTTCAACATGGATCGCATCTCGGATTCGTTCCTTATACTTTAAGCACAGACTATTATTATCCATCATCCGTTCGGAAAGCCGGAAAGAGGAAACTTTAAAATTAAAAAAATTTCGAAAAATGGCTAAGGATGAAGGTTATTATTCATTCGAGCATAATCAATATTTCCGTAAGGGAAAATCCGACGCGGCCACGCAGACATCACCGGAAATAGATTTTGGTAAGTGTTTTATTATTGTCTCTTTCAAAATTTAGAACGGATGTTGAAAATAAGTAAAAAAGATTTCGACATTTCCTTTCCATCATTGCAAGATCAGGGATTTGTCATTGAGAAAACTTGAAAGTAGATTGTTTGATCTGTTAAGCTCTAACAGTCAAATATTGTTCTCGATCTGCTCTTTCGAAATGTTACAAAAACATTTCCATTTACGGAATACCATGTCGAATCAGCTTATCCATCACTCGAATGAACAGTAGTACCAGATTATCTGGCTCGAATCTACAGCGCGTAGCGTATCCACCTCTTCAAGAAACCCGACAAAGCATTACCAAGGGCCCAACCTTCCTAATATCCTTCAACAAAACAAACTGATAATTGTCCACAATTTCCCACCAAAGCGAAAATAAGACACATCATTTCCCGTACGTGTTTCGCAGTTGATAGAGTGACATTAGTTCGACAAGAGCGGTCAACCAAAGAGACCTGACTAAAGACTAAATCGTTCAAGTAAACACCCTAACTGACATTATCATACTTTAAAACAAAGAGAGTGTGGTATATGAAATCCTTCAGGGTTAAACGAGGTAAATGAACCGTAAGCTAAAGTCCCGCGTGGAATATAATCTGACTCCTAAAAGATTCCGCAACATTTCCCTTTGCACACGCGGAAGGAAGTCTTGAATGCAATAATGTTGTCAGCGTTAATAACTTTATTTGTTTATGAGCGCTTTCTTCTTCGAAAAGTTTACGGACAATATTCCGGCAGTGTTATTTATGGATTTACGTGTGTCTTTTTTTTTTTTTTTTTTGTATATTATGGCACACCAATCATTAATTTCTTTGATCAGATTATAACGTAATCGCTTAATCTTTGGATTGGAACCAAAGGAGTCGATCGAATAAATAAATATTTGAAAAAGAATTCTTCGTTTCGACGCTACTGACACGCCTTGTCACTCATCCTTGACAAGCTATGTCCACTTTGTATCCATTGTTTTTCACGTTTTTTTTATAAAAGTGATTTAAACCAGGGCTTGAATTTTATCAAACTGACAATTAGTTTCCTGTGTTCTATATTTAATTTTTTTCACACTTCAGCGATTAATCTACTTTGTTTTTTTTTTATTAGCACGGATTTCTTGGAAAGAATTTTTTTGGCGTAGTGAGGTGGATGAGAAACAATTTTTGGAATTTTAGTACGATTTATCTGGTCCTGTAAGCTCAAGTAGTGATGGGCGCAAAACAAGACAATACGAGAAATGACCATTTCTTGTTCTTGTCTTGCATAATTTTTTGAATTGAGTCTTGCCTTGCCTGAGTCTTGCATTGGGAGAAGTCTTGTCTCGTATTGTCTTTCACCTCCTGCCGTCTTGTCTTGCACTTCTCGCAATTTCTTGCACTATTGATTTAGGTTTCAAGATTTTCACTTTCTTTTATTATCAAAGAAAACTCGCTATAAAATTTTTGAAGGTCAAATTAAAACTGCATAAAAACAAAAACTCTCTATGTGCAACTCGCCAACTCGGAATAAAAACGCAATGAAAAAGGACCGCAAGAAAGTCCTTTGTGAAAAAGGTTCTTGTCTCGCAGCCATTTTTACGACCGTCTTCTTGCTCTCTTATTGCTCCTCATTGCTCAAGTTCTTGTCTTAAGACAAGACAAGACAAGACGCAAGACTTTCTTGCAGTCTCGTCACTATAAGCCCAAGTAGGATCTTGAGGGATCCTAAAAAGCTTGATTCTTGGCTAGGAGAAGGAAATCTCTGAAAGCTTTAGCAGGTTTTGCAATTTCATGAAATGACTTCGTATAAGAAAGAAGCCGCTCGATGTTGTCGGCAGAGGTTCATAATTCTTTTAAAAAATACTATCTTTCTAATCCCTGCTAATCAATACCTCAAACAAACCCAACAAAATATCACCTCACTAAAAATCACCAAACGTGACAAATCCTACAAACGAGAAATCAAATGCGGTTGCATAAAAGGTGCGAAAATCCAATAATGAAAACATCGATAATTAGTTCGGGATATCGGGCGCAGATATAGATAGAGACGGTCATCACTAATTATATAATATTGTTACAATAGAGAATAGAGTGATAATTAAGAGCTCAATATAATCAACATATATACTAAGTCAAGCCGCAATGCTCCCCTCTTCATCGCTAATGGCAATAGTTCGCGGTTTATCTATTCCAGCTTCGACACGCACAGTATTTTAGTATTATTTTTTTATTCCATTCATAGTTTCCGGTCTCATCCCGATCAGTCGAATTGAAGCGCACAGTGAAAAGAATACACAATGACAACTCCCAGTGACATGCGGTTATAAAAAAAAAAAAAGATGAGAAACACAAAACCGCCCTGAAGATTTATATACTGATAAAAATGTCACTACCGGTGATTATGACATCATATGAAAAGGGAATATCCTGGGTAGCTATTTAATTCCAGCCGATCCTAAAACATTCCAATCGCACGGAATTACCTGTGGTAAGACTCATCCACTCTTGGAAGCCCAATTGCCGCACTAAGCGGCTCTGCGACCATCCAAGAGGTCTAAGGCCATCCAGGATCTGCCGAATCCTCCGCGTCGCAGGCGCTCGAGTAAGCCTTGATCACACTAATAATCAACGGCTGCTCAGTGAGCTCTAAGCAAGAACAAAAATTCAACAAAATTGGCCCAAGAACTACGCGTCAAAAATTGACTGCATCCGAGTTAAAAAAATCCTTCCAGTGATAGTTGCATTGTTTAGATACGATGGTTTTCTTAAAATTCGTTTTAACCTTGAAACTTGTTGCGACGGATGACGTAGTTTAATCAGTTCTTCAACTAGAAGCATTAAGTACGTTTAAATTCCCCAGTACGCTTATTCCCTTCGTACATCTAATGTTGTTTATTTTTTTTTTGTTGTTGTTGTGAATCCGCGTGGCGATATTCAATCGCCGGTTAATTATGGGCAAACGTCCGTTGACTAATATAACATTTCCGCGTAGCCAAAACATCGTGGAATCAGACTAAAGACCGTGTTAGTCATCATAATTTTAGAAAGGTATAAGATAGTAAATTGCAAAGGAATGTAACGCACATTTGACCGTGAATCAATACAGACAAAAGTCATGTTTCGACTGTCAATTATTCTGTTCGGTTAGCGATTGAGACATTTTCAACGTCACTTCTCATTCAAGATTTATTTAGTTAACCCATCCTCTATTTACGTTGCAGATTTGTATGTTGACGTTATCGCGTTTAAATTATCTAGTTTCAAACGGATTACCGTTTATTGCATTTTAAACTCATTGAATGAGGAGAGCCAGTAGGCCTAGCTCGATTTGTTTTTAATCGGTTTTTGTTAGGAGAGAATTCGTCGATAAATTTCGCAGGGAAAAAAGGAATTAAGTCGGCTCGAAGAAAATAAATGGTTTTTGGAAAATTGTGATATGGTGGATTGACCGTGAAATGGGAGAGTCATCCGCGTCAGCTGTCATAATATTATTATTCTCGTGGGTATTTGCATTGTAAGCGATATAGTTTCTCGTGAAATTGGATGATGTAGTTTTCTTATCGCGATGGATTCCATGCGTTTCGCATTTTTGTAGGTGATATGCTGAGCTTCCTGGCAAGTATGTAATCATAAGAGTGGTATTCAATAAACAGGCTTTTGAAAATATTAAATGTCATGCTTGGTAGTTGCGATTCAGATTTTACAAAATTTTCAAATCGAAGAACTTTCAGCCGTCCACCATTTTCTTATGTTTTTTGGAATTACTTCTAACGCTTCTTTTTAATGTACGAGGTTTCCATCGGGTGTTACTAATTTACCAAATAAGTGCATCTAAAGTGCATTCCTTACGGATCTCCTATTTCCAGCCCGAACTATCGTACGATTCTTGTTCCCACATCGAGTTTAGAGATTAGGGAAGCCTTTTCGGATTTGTAACCACTTCTTGTCCTGAGATCAATTCTTACATATTTAGAGAATTATACAAAGTAAGAGCACATTAACACGCCACCAATTAATCCTAAAGGGGGCGAGATGTTTCTCTACGTAAATTCAACCGAACTGTAAATGAATAATTCTTTGGGGGACCAGGGGGCCGATTAGAAAATGAAAAACCTTGTGGTCGGACTAAACCGGACGGGACAAAGTCAAATCCGATGAGACCCGCACGATTTTCGGCGAGACCCGTTAATCCCGGAAAATGAATAATTCTTTGGGGGGGCCGGTTAGAAAATTAAAAATGGTCTGGTCCCACTAAACTCGATGGGGGAACAAGAATCGGTAGGGACCCGTACGATTTTCGGGATGGAAATAGGAGATCCGTAAGGAATGCACTTTGGATGCACTTATTTGGTAAATTAGTAACACCCGCCTCCATCTTGCTGCACGTAACTTCTACCTTCTCCGGCAATATATCCAGCTCACTTAACTGTTTACATCAGCATTCTCTTGCCCGATGGCAACGACTTTAGTAGCAGAACTTCATGGCTACTTAATTTTCTTTGCGTTCCCAAACCAGCTCGAGCTCCCAGAATTAATTTCAGGACATTCCAGTGCTTTAAAAGAAATTACATTTCAAATTCTCTCACTAATATCTTCGACATAATATCCATTCTATATTCCCTCTTAACTCAAGTCATATTTAATTCATAATCCATTAAAAAATTATAATGCATTGTATCACTCTTACAACTTCACATCGTAAAAAATTAAAAACTCTGGAAAAAAAAAATTCCGCTAATAACAACGATGCACAAACTTTGGTAACCAGCATTACTCGTTGTGTTTTTCTCCCCCTCGCCAATGTCAGAATATTTTAATATAGTTTTAATTAGTTTTGAGGCATCGTTTATTTTTGTCGAATAATTTTTGTTTGATGCTCTCGTTTAGTGTTTCATTATTCATGCACTTTTGTTTTTCGCGCATGATTGGAACATAAAATAACATTTGCGGAAAAATTCATGAATACATTTTACATAGTCGCGTGGTAAAACTGATCACCCGGGCCATTCATCTCAAGCGAAAAACATTTCTGCACATTTTGCATTGTTTTTCGCGTTTACGGTGCATGGTCATCATATATCCGCACAATGCACTCATTCTTAATGACTGATAGCACACACGATCAAAAAAATATATATATTTATTTTAAAAAAATCTCCAAAACTCTTCGTCGCCACCGATGATATTTCAAATTAAAAATTGCCCAAAAAAAGAAACTAGATATATATATTCGCTATCGAGGTGTTATTGTTAATAGCTCTCACAAATGATCCTGACAAGGCCGATTTTGATATTTCATTGTAGGCGTAAGAGACCCGATAAAGGCATTAGACTAAAATAAAATTTCGTTTTATTTATACAGGTTTATTCAAAGGATCAACTAGTCAACTAATGGAGGCCACCCAAAGAATTTCACCGGCTGAGCGACCGAAAACACTTCGGAAGCTTAAAAACGTTTACGAAAACGTGACGAACGATGTTCGGTACGAGGACAGCAACAGCAAAGCAGCAACGTCTGCCACCGATAAAAGTCTTTCGATATTAAGCCCGTTCGATGAACAAGAGGAATGGGCTAAAATCTCGGAAATAATGGCCAGCTTCAGCTCCGGACTGGTCCGGGACAGTATATTCGTAGCTGAAATGGAAAGGGAGATCCAAGCGAGATTAGGTTAGTAAAATAAATTTTATGGGCCTCGTTTTAAAATGTTTCTCAGTCGTAAATCTTTCGGACAATGATGTTGAAGATCGCCCCCTCGAGGTCGTTAACAAAAAAACAAGTGAGGCGTCCATGCAACAGGAAAATGGGGCGTTTAGTTTTCGAGTAGGATAGCACTTTTATGCGGGGTAAAAGGGATTTCCTTTTTCTTCAATCAAAAACAAGTTTGCCATTTTTAGTGAATTTAAATTGATAGAACATAACAAGTTCATGTTTGGGAAAATCGATTCGGTTTCGTTTGAAATTATGAAGTTGCTAATTGTAATGGCGCCAATAGTCACTTTTTTTGCAAATTTCGTTGTTATCTTAAGTCATCATCGATTAGGAATTGATTTTGGCCTTCTATATAAGATTGATTTAGATTTACCCCGAGTGATAATCAGGTCAGGATTGGTTTACTAGAAAAAATTCCGGTCCGCCCTTTGAACAAAAGCTCTTGCAATTTTTGAAAATAGGACTGAAATATTTGATTCAAACGCCCAGTATGTCATACCTTATTGTCATCTGCTGCATCATCACTATTTTTTCTCCCAATACGATTCTTTACCTATTCAAATGACGCCACGCGTTTCTCCCTTGAAGTGCTTGAAGCTTTTACCCTCGCACAGTAAAAGGCTCGCTTTTTTTTAACCTTTATTCCCTTTATTCTGGCTCTTTAAAAACTCAGTGAAACCTGACGGATCGCATATACTAATCGTAGTTCATTATTTTTCACGTGAAAAAAGGAGCACGAGCCAGAAAATAATCCTCCGTGAAAAGACATCCGTTTTAATGAGAAGGTTTTTCAGCCACACAATGGCGACGTCAAGTGATCATTAACAAAACCGCGCTAACTCCTTTTCGAGAATTCCCCTTTCGAAATCCAAGTTTTTCATTCTTAAAATTTAATTTCTTTTTAGGTTTAACTCCGCAGAAGAAAATAGAAGAATCACCAAAGGTTGCGACAAAAATAGGTCAGTGGCTTCAAACCATGGAATTAGAAAATTACGAATCCGTCTTCATAGAAAACGGTTACGATGACGTCGATTTCCTAAACGGGATTTTAGACGCTGAAGAATTGAAAAACATCGGGATCACGGAAAAAGACGTGGAAGTTTTAATGAATGAAGTCGCGAACCTTCCGAATAAAATATCGGAAATACAAAAACATTATCCGAGGACTGGTCGCAATAACAATAATAACATTAATAACATTACTAACAGCAACAATAATAACAATAATGACATTGGACAAAGTGATGATGGGACGGGAGATTATGAAGAAAAAACCAAAGAAAAAGATCCGTGCCAAGTCGAATCGTGGCTGGATTCAATACGTTTAGGGATTTATAAGGATACGTTTAAAAGGCATCTTTATTTGGATATGGAAAGAGTGAAAAGGATATGGGAAGTGGAATTAACGGCTGTGCTTGAAATATCAAAAAGTGGGTATCGGAGAAGGATTTTAGCTTCGGTGAATTCGCCTCAAAAAGGTGGAGCTGGTTCCGAGCCGAATATCGAAGAAATCAACGCGGATTTAAGTCAATTGGTAAGTCTGATTCTTTCTTTTTTGTGGTAAGGAAACGGGAAGATGTAGCATGAAGTATGAAATTGACCATGTGCGAGTGACATCTGCGGGATGTGTCGTTTTGCTTGTATGCGGGATTTCAGGCTATGGCAATAGGCAACTTGCATGAATATCAAATTCTTCTATTAATGAAATTCGCTTTGAAATTAAAATTCTAGAAAGCCCGCCAAAAATAAACCGTGCAATTATGACGTCACAGCTGAGCCGGATCCTTTGTTTCTTTTAGTGGAATTTTCGCGCCAAAAAAATAGCCAATGAAATTAAAGAGTTATGACGTCGTGAGCGTATAGTTGTTTTTGGCGGGCTTTTTAGAAATTGAATTTTTTCTGCAAATAATGTTTTTTAAATTCATGCAAGTGGCCGATTATTGCAGTCGTGGGTTCATGATTGGTTGGTTAACCATTTTATTCAGAGACTGGTCTGTACAGCAATGAGGAAATCGAGTATGAATCCTGGCACCTGCCCTTTCTTTTAAAAAAAAAATTTCACCCCCGTTCCTGTGCTCTACAGAGGCAACAAACGAAAACAGTAACAATGCATGACAATCTCAGCTTGACCTCAAATTTCATATTTCTAATGATTTATACTTCTTGGATTTTACCGTTCTTCGATAAAAATTAAAAGTAACTACCGTTAAGAGAAATAAAAATTAACGTGCTGTTAAGTTGTCATTTTTAAAATTATGCACTCGTGTGGGAAATTTTTTACAATCACAATAGCATCGCTCTATTTCCTACGTTTCTTTCCTTCTCTACCAACCCGATCGCTTTAGCACTTCACTCCAAAGTAAAAAAGAAAAAACCTCGCCATCAAGATTTTATAACGCTATTTGTAAATATTTATTTCTCCTTCGTATTCATTAAATTTCCTTATGTATTAATCCTTCGGATCACGATCGTTTTAAAACTCTTTAAATTACAAGAATTTAGCTCTATATGGTTTGGCCATAAAGAAGAACGCGTGGGTCGATATATCATACCAGTATCAATTTGCCAGGATTTATTGCAAAAATCTTTTTTTTTATTGACAGCTCGAAATTATAAGAGATGAAAATATATAAATTCGAATTTAAAAAATAAGGTAAAAAAAAAAAGAAAAGCTCGGATTAGATTGGAGTGTAGGGTTGAAAGGGTGGAAGGGGGCATACTTGACATGATGGAATACGCAAACACTGATAATGGGAACAACTCGTAAAAAAAAGGAGTGTTTCATATTTTCATAATTAGATTTTTTATTCAAATCAGTTTTGGGATGAAAGAATTCAAAGAAAAGAATGCAAAACAGCTTCTCCAAGATTATATTTTTATTAAATTTCGAAATTGAAAAGGGAAACAAAGTACACTTTGACGTATGCATACTAATTACCTAAATTGAAACAAAAAAGTTTCTCCTTTTGAAAAAAAAAATTATGGCGAAGGAGGCAATCAGTTATTAAGAAAATAGTACAGCCATGCGGATGGGTTCATATTGTATGTAAAGGGATTAATTATGAATACGGGGAGACTATAGCTAAAGCGATAAATATGATCGTTTGGAGAAGAATACAAGATCTGATATGATTAGTCACCTGCCGCAAATTATAATGATTATAAGTAGTCGTTTAGAGGAAAGATTTGGAGTTTTTGATGCCCCAGGATGCAAAAAAACGACGACTCTATTCTAAAAAAATTTCTTAGTATTTGTGTGCTGTGCTTGTGCCAGGCAGAACCACACTCGTGTCCATTTTCCTATCTTTGGAGAAGAGTCTCAACCTTGTGTAGCTGTTGCTGTTGATGACTCGCTTGTACAAAATTTTGTATTACTTTCCAATTTCCATTAACCCAATCGGCACCATTCAGCCCACTCATTTACAATTTCCGCCCATTCCACCGTAAACGCTTCCGTTTTCTTTATTACCAAAACTTTCATTGATCACACCACCGAAAAGGAAGCGTACCACGGATCCACGCAGCATATTCCTTTCCCGCCTATTTGGCTTTTAGATGTTTCATTTGTTTACTTTAAAATCCAAGCTTTTCAAGTTCCTCCATATGAATAAAATAATGAATGAGTGAGACGCTTTTTGGTATTGTAATGTTGAAAATTAAAGTGGGAAAGCGGAACGTGTGTGCAAAGTCAGTGATCCAGGATGGAAAATGTTGATATGTTGAAGACGTGTGAACCTAACCGTTCACGTGTGATCTTCATTTGCATGTTCTTTTCCCGTCTCCCATTTCATTTAATTAATATTACATTTTGATTTTCTCCGTTTTGAGTGTTTTCTTTTTCCTTTCTCCCTGTTTGTTTTTCCAGGGATACGTTTTAAACCTTGCATATATATATATACATACATACGTTCTTCTGAAACGAGGAAATCCCGGTTATGTGTTTAAAATTTAAATTATTCGAAAATTTCTCGGATGAGATTCAAAGTAAATAAGAATATTTTTTTTTCCCCAGCGGGAGGGATATTTAACCAGAATCAATTTAATATCTCGTTTTAGAAATGCAACATTCAACAGTTGAAAGAAGAAATCCGGGAAAAGCTACCGGCTGCTATAAATTCACCGACCGCCCCACCTCAATCGAATCTTACGCTTACGACCAACGCCCCCAACACGGGGACGCTCAGGCACAGTCACAAGAAAAATAGACCGGCGCCCCCGCCTCCCTCCGCATCGGTGAACGGCACGCCTGGGAAAACAGTGGCAACTCCAGATCTCGAAATCCGAAACCCTTCCGAATTGCTGGTCGGTGTCCCGTCCACGCTCACCACTCAGTGGAGGCATCGACCCGAAGAATTAGTCACCGGAAATATTACATATGTAGCAAACGTAAGTTTTTAATTTTCCCTGCTTTTGTTTTCCCGACTCTAATTAAAAGACATACTTTTTAGTATTTGGGATCGACCGTTGTGAAAGAACTAAAAGGAACGGAATCGACTAAAAAATCAATACAAAAATTAAAAAAGACTACGAGCAAAGAACTGACGTCCACGCCTGACATAACCTTAGCGATATCGTATAGAGGAGTCAAGTTCCTCAACACGGGAACGCAAAGTTTGGTATGCGAACATGAAATTAGGAACATTCACTGCGCATGCCAAGATGCGGATGATCTCACGCATTTTGCGTACATCACCAAGGACCATATAAGTAGGAGTCATTATTGCCATGTTTTTTGCGTGGAGACCATGGTACGTTGTTTAATTTCTTCATTAAGTTCGCCTAAAGAGGACAACAATTCCATTTACAAGTTTTTTTTTGTTTTTTCAGGATCAAGCGACGGAAGTGATTTTAACTTTAGGACAAGCGTTTGAAGTAGCATATCAAATGGCGCTCAGAGAACAATTTAATAGTAATAAAATCCACGGTAACGGTCACACCAGATCTCAATCAGCCAATCAAATCATAGCTAATGTTATAACTACTAGTAACAATCATCACCAACAATCTAATCATTCTAGATCGCTTTCCGTCAATGAAATGAAAGTTGATAATATTAAAATAGTTTCGTTAGATCATAATAATGAAAACGGAGAAGGTGATAAAGTCGAGAGTGGTACTGGTAAGGCACCAATCGTAGCGAATGATGATTTATAAAATTTATGCGAATTCTAATTTTTTTTTTTTTTATTCATTTCTTCCCCTCTAAAATTTTCAAATTCCGGAATGTTGACAATCGACGCATATTGCCTTTTTTTTTTTTAAATCTCAAACAACTTGCCGGTGTTTGAGGGGAAACCATTTTTATTTCCTTTGATTTTTGATATTTCCTTTTTAGATGAAAATTTTTTTGACTTTGAATTAGGGATCGCAATGCATAAATGTGCAATCGAAATTAGAAGTTTTAGGTTTTTTTGATTTGATGGAAAATGTTTGATATTTGAATGTTGTTGCCCAGCGTGATTCTTAAGCCATTCTAAAAAAATAATATATAAAAGAAATATGGTTGGGGATGAAAGCACATAAATATGCTGGCTGGCGGTTTATAAATGCGGAATTAAAAAGGTAAGGGGTTTGATTCAATATCGCGTAATGTGGACCTGTTGCTCGATTTTCGGGTTATGCGTTCGTGTTCACATGTAGTTATTTTTGTAGTTAGAAATGAAAAATGAAAAGGATTTATCGAAAAATGGTTGCTTCTTCATGATACATCATTTGTCTGCACTGCGTCTATTACTCATGAGAGGATTTCGCAATTTAAACGCCCAAACAAAATTTGAAGCCCCCTTAATTTTTTCCCACAATTTTTAGTGAGAAAATTCTTCTAGATATTTATTCTTAGAATTTTTTTAGCATCTCTTACTTCATTATAGAATTTTTCGAGCTATTTATGTTGGGGGGATAGGGAGGTAATTTTCTGGCAAGAAATTTCTTGTAGAATTTTTTTAACGACGGAATCAATTCTAAATTTTTAAAAGAATTATTTTTCTTTTTATACTAAAAATTTTCAATGACGACCAGAAAGAAATATTTGTAGCATTTTTCTTGGCTACAAATTTTCCTAAAAATTCTCTAAATAAGAGATTAAATCCCATAATTATTCCCTAAAATTTTTGGTCCGAGAAAAACAGCTCTGAAAATTTTTTTGGCTAAAAGTTTTTGTTGGGATTTTGAGAATGAAACGGCAAAAATTCGAACTATTCATTTTTGAGAAATTTTAGAAGGTTGTGGTGGGCTCTCTTTCCTCTCTTTCCTTGCAAAAAAAGCCTGCTAAGCCATTGTTACGCTACTGGAATTGATGGGGCAAATTTCCCTGTCTACGTACTTTTGTCGAAAAAGAAAAGTTGTAGCAATGGACAAACTAAGAGTGACTGCTTTTTAGAAGATTGTCAATACTCTAGAATTGGCCATGGAAATATTTAAGGCTAAAAACAGGATTGAGGAAGGAAAATTTTGAACTTTTACAAAGATGTAACCGACTTTTCCCCCAAAATGAAAATAAAAAATCATTCTTACCTTAAATTCTTCTTCCTTGTATTGATCGGCCATTTCTTAACGATCCTTCCACAGATCAAACTGTAAATTCCTCAAGCATTTATCTGGAAAAAAAGAAAAAAATACTATTAAATTTTCTTAAGCATGCCAGCATATTTGATGTGTCTAGAAAATAGCCGGAATCATTTAATACTTTTTGGCAGAATGGCTTAATTTCGGTAAAGTTCCCGGATTAAAACCCCCATTCTAAACGAAAAAAATCCATCCTTTACTTTTACAAAGAAAACAAACTTCGAAAAAAAATTTTAAAACAATCTCTAGCACAAATTAAAAATTTGCGCACAACGGTTAAAAAAACATATTTAGCATAAATTTCATCTTCAACCCTTTTCTCCCCTATAACCTCTTTTTCATGGGGATAAATCCCAATGTTAAAAAAGCTATCAGCTTAAGCAATCCACACAAGCGTAATTTAGCCAAACATTCCATAATAAAAGCAAAATTACGCCTAAGCTCAAATCGTTATCACAAAATTAGATTGCTTAAACTTTAATATATCAATTGATTGATAATAAACCCCGTCGCGCGGTGCAATCTAAACACTCGCGACAATATATCGTGTAATTTATTGGATAAGGAAATGAAAAAGCATGTAATGCATGAATATTTGTACAGGAAATTATATACTGCCATCTTGAATTTGTTAAAAAAAAAAAAAAAAAAAAACAATAATTAGTCGTTTCATCGTATAAAATTTGATCACTTTCGAAATTTTTTTTATGGCTGCCTTTCTTTATAATTTTTCTAGGCAGCTATATTCTTCCCCTCTTTTGTACCTCTTCCGAGTATTTTAGAAAAATCGTTAAATTTAGAGAGATGGGAAAAGTTTTTGCCACAAGGAACAAAATAGACCATTTTTAGTCAATTATTTTCAGGATTTTTTAAAAAATTTATTTTAAAGGAAGAGAGATGTGATAAGTAGTGTTTTATTTTTTTGAAAATGCAAGATTTAGTTTTTAAAAAGCGCTTACCTCAGTTTTTAGTTTAGAAAAGCAATCGCAATTTTTTTTAATTTATTTTTTAATTTAGCACAATTTTTTTCATTCGCCACGTGGCAATAGGCATGCAATGTATATTTTAAAAAAATATTTATATATATAAAATATATATAATAATGATGATGTAATTGATAGTGAAATTTTAATTTTTAAAAATCTGTTATGTATAATGAAAATTCATTTATGTGCTTTATTGCATTTTTTAAGAGATGGTATAATTTTCTTTTTTTTTTTACAATATTGTGATAATAAAAACCATTCAAACAATATTCACCACGATGTTCCTTTATTTTTTTAATAAGTGCTCGTTTGTTTGGGATTGATTGGCCATATCGTATGAGAAAAAATATAAATGTATCGTTCATCATTTTTTGTTAATAGCCCTTCCAGTAAAAAAAAAGCATTTTAATTTTGACAAGTCCAGCGTTACTCATATCGTTTTATTAATATTCAATATTCCGTAATTGATTATTGCGCGACTTTTGATGGGCAAGCTGCAATTCCAAAAAAAAATTCTTTTAACAAATATTTATACTTCATTTAACTCATTTTTCATTTGAGTGACGCTCGACTCTTTTTTTTTCATATTCCCCGCGTGAAAAATAGAAAGATTACGATTGAAAAAAATTTGAAGCTCAAAAAAATTGCAACATCGAAAACAAAAAATTTGTTTCAAAAAAAAATTTTAGCTCGCAGTTTTTTAAGTATACGTTCAGGTACGAAGTTGAAAATCGTTCGTTTAACGAAACGAATCCGTCAAAGACGAATAAATAGGTACAAAAAAAATTATAAATTATTATATTAAGATACTTCGAATCACAGTTTTTTGCATTTTTATAAAAATAATCTGCCATAATAAAAAATTTTGAATATTTATTGTTTATATTTAAAAAAAAAAAAGTCTTTCTATAAAAAAGTTTATGTACGCCTGAATACAAAAATAAAAGAACGATTTTTAATCCTACATTTTCAGCCACCCTTTATTTGAAAAGTTTTCCTTCAAATTTTTTTTTGAAAAAAAAAATTGACGGATATTTATAAATTGCTCTCTTTTACAAAACAAAAATTGAAGGGAATCTTTTCGAAAAACATTTTTTTGTATAGTGTTCGTTATTGGAAAATATACTCTCGGTCACGAATTATCCATTTAGAGCTTTGTTCCCGTTTTTCTTTTTCGATCAGTGCCTTTTTCATAAATTGTGTCAAACACATTTGTGGGAGAGCAACGCGAATTCGATCATCTCAAAGCTCTAAATGAATTAATAAAACTCGTGTTTTTTCGTTTTCATAGTTTTGTTTAATACGTAAATTAGTTTTACGTATTATTTTACTCGTAAATTATACTCGAAAAAAAAAAATCTACAAAAAATATAATAGCTTGAAGATTATACTTTAGTGTTTATATATCGACGAAAGGAAAACCGCTTTATATGTTATGTAAATATTTAAGTAATGAAAAACTTAAACCAAATACCAAAAATTTTAAGAAAATATAATAAGAAATATATAAATTATTATGTCGAGAATGTAAATCGTTACGGAAAGTATGATCTGATGTTGCATTAAAAGATCTTTGTATTAAAAATTAATCGCTCTTAAAAAAAAAAAAAATTTTATGTTATGTAAATGGTATTGTAAAAGATAGAGATTTTTTTGCAAATGTAAATCATATTTTCCATGACTAGGAATTTTACAAAAAAATACCATGAATATTATGAATGTAGCTATATTAGAAAATAGTAGAATGAATTAAAATTATACAGTCATACAAAGAATTTTCAGTCGTACATTATATGTTGTTTTATGTTTAAGAAAGTGTTTTTTTTCTTTTTAGATCTTATCTTTATTTCTTTGTGAGAAACGAAAACTGCAAAATTTTGTCAATAAAATCGCTCGAAAAAAATTATATCGAGCTATAGTCATATCGCTTAATAATGCAAAAGGGTAAAGTTGTTACATGGGGTGGGAGAAAGTAATTGGAACGGTCAAGAGTCACACATCCACCGATCACCCTTGTCTAAGTAGGCGTTGAAATCATTATCAAAAAAATGATTCGGAAATTGCGGCACGTGCCTTGTTGATATTGATATCTTTATTTTTCATTGTTCCGGGATCTTTTATGTTTTTTATTAAAGACCTCCCCCATACGTCAAAACCATTTATAGATTCGCTTTTATTTGCATTTTTCTCGAATCTCGAAAAAAAACGCTCATGTTAATTATCAATTAGTAAGCAGGTAAATCGTCATCTTGAAGAAAAAACCTTTTCGAGATTCAAATGAACATCATAACATCGAGATTGAACAGGAAAAGTTCTTCCCCTTTCCTCCTTTTTTCCCCCATTGAAATTGTAGGGTCGTGTGAGGTAGAGAGCTACCCTCAAGCAATTGACTGCTCTTTCGATCCAAGGACCGGACTTCCTTCGGAACATCCAACCGGCAGGGGGCGCGAGGGAACCCAACTTCCTTTGTAGCCATCCTTTTCTTTTTTTTTTATATTCATCGCTCATCTGTCAAAATTGGTAGAAACCTTTTTTCTCTCTGTCCTTTTTCTCATACAATTTCCACGTGTCCGAATCCGTATATTTTCTTTTTCCCATCGTTATATAAATATTCCAAACGCGTTGACATTTCATAATATTATCAGCAAAGCAGTGATTAGTCCGGAATCCCTCCTTCGGAAAAAAAAAAAAATCCCCCCGTTGGATAAGTCAAACCCATTCTTCTAAAAAGAATGTTACATTGAAATGTATAGCCATCCACAAAATGATGGATATATAAACAAATTAGATTGAAATCCGATGAAAGACTGAATTGATAATCCAAATCACTCCCTCGGGTGAAGACAGCTAGAAAATCTAAGATTTCCATCTCCTTCCTCCCGTCCGTCTTTCAGAATCAGACGCTTTCCCGTTACGGTTCACTGCTTAAATTGTCCCCGAACTACCATCCCGGAAATCCCCCTCGCCTCTCCCACCTCCCCATATTTTTTTTTTTTTATACTTCAACCAGTAAAATAAAATGTCTAACTTATCGATTGAATCGATTCTTAATATATCGTATAACGAGGAATCGTAGGAGCGGATCTCCTCAAAAACCTGACGTATGAAATTCCTCAAATCGGAGGAAAAAGTTCCCCTCCTTTTGAAAAGCGACAATCATTTTTCGAAAACTACTTTTCGAAAGATTATATAAGCTCTTCAAAAAAGGAAAATGTTTGAAAAAAAACTTTTCTTAAAATGAAGTCGTAAAAAGCCAAGTAGTCGAAATTATTAGAAATGAAATAAAGCAGAATAGGAAAGAATAAAGGGAAACGGACAAAGGAAAACCAATATCTCGAATCTTGATAAACGGAAACTCATCTTTCTGAAATAAACACACGTGAAAGGAATATTGATATTTTGTGCTTTAAAAGAAAATGAAAAAAAAAATCTACTTCGGATTTTTCTACTTAAAGGATTTGGTTTTCTGACTCTTTTGTTATGAGTCTTAGAGTTCTTTTTTTTTTCTTCTTCTTCCCGAAATGAAGGCATGACCTGATTTTGGAACATTTTATTTGGTATTCAGTCAATAGTGGAGGATTGTTGAAAGATGAATTCTCGATTTCAAGCGAAGATTTTGATATTTTTTCAAGAGCAATATTCAAACTCTACAGAAAACAAGGAGTTGTATAGAATCCTGGGACCGAAGAGAGAAGCAATAATTGGACATTTAGGTACGAGCTTCGCAGAGGAGATCCAAAAGCTCAGCCATTGATCTAAAGCATGACTGAGGAACGCCGAGTTTAGTGGATGGAGTATGCAGCGAGTGCGTTCTGATGATAAAGAGAATTCTGCATGGACGCCCCATGAGTGAAGACTGGGACGATCTCAAGTTGTAAGAGCTTGCTTGGCTTTTCTATGAATACTTAGCTTATGGGTAAGCTAAGCAATGCAAGCTCTTGCAACGTAAGACTGCCCCGGCCTTAAAAGAGTTCTAAAAATATCAATATCAATTTCTTAATGGCTGCGAGTTGGCCAGTCTCTTTCTATATAGGGTCTCTAGGATGCGCCATAATAGCGATTCGCCATTTTGTAGGTTGGTTTATCGTTCAGGCTGTGGGATTATGCATTAGCAAAGTATTGGAGCCCACAGCCAGATTGATTTTTAAACAAGCAACATGGCGGCAGAATCTTGATTGATCCATAAGGTGGTGCGGGAGTGCTCCCTCCATTTCTGTCTAGTCAGTCTCTCTTCCTATTGAAATCAGTTGACAGTCAGAAGAGCAGGTGCTACCTGGCAGCGAGATTTTTCTAGTTTCAGATACCCTCTTCTTGCACGTCTTCATTCATTCCTCGACGAAGGCCTCTTGTAATTTCTTCCGCTCGGTCCTCCTCTATTGGGAACCAGCTCCTTCCTGTTTTAATTATGTCGCTGAGCCGCCGTTTTTAAAGTCTTCCTCTGGTTTTCGCTGCCAGTCGCGACATACATAGTGTCAATGTCGCCACTCCCGTTGGTCTTGCCTGACTCCATAACCTTCTTCTTAAAGGACATTGAAAAAATTTACCTATTGCTAACACTGTTAACTCTTTTAATTTTCTTTTATCCATACGCTCACAGCGCTCCACCGTACGTATTTCTTCTTCTTCAGCCTGTTCTCATTCACTCTTGAAAATAGGTCTCTCCCAAATTCTTCTATGCTCTCCGGAACCAATCCCTTCCTGCAGTTTGAACGATATCGTCGAGCCTTCCTTTTTGAAATCTTCCCCTAGTTCTAGATGTTAACCGCGGCCTCCATCGGGTCAATGTTACTGCCCACAGCTCGTGGCCAAAGCTCCATAACCTACCCATTGCTATTTCAGCTCTGTGGCGCACCTTGCTACATCCACTCGCTCTCCTCATTTCTGATCCGATCTTGCAGGCTTAAGCACAAAATGGCTCTCACAGCTGATTGCCGGTCTTGGTCGTTAGGGCCATTATTCCCAAACCAAAAGTGAGAACTGGCAATCATCAAAGCATCCTCTTGAGATTCACATTGCTGCTCATAATGATCGACACTGCCCAAATTCCTCAACTGCCATTAACCATATTGGTGAAAAACAAAAACCCGAAAAATAATAAAAGAAAATTAATCTTCAAGAGATTAATTCGATGAAAATAATGAGATCGAATTGTTAGGGTACTTAATGATTACACATCGGGGTTAACAACAATGAACAAAAGACTTGAAAGTGAAACACAATTTAGAATTTCCGTACACATCATCCAAATCAATTGGTTGCAGTCTTAAAGCCCAGACGTTCATGCACTTTTGTTCAATTCGTTCCCCCTTCTACCCTTACATACAAGGGCTGCCGCGTGAAATACAAAATTTTATACATTGCTTATAAAAATGTTTAATCAAGTTTTACTGCCTCGAATTCCCTCCCTACTTCTTATAAGTTTTAAGTGTTTATTGGAAAAGCGGATATCGGATTTATTAGAGTAAAGGGAAACTCTCGATAAGATGATTTTGTGTACTTTCCAATTTTTAAGATTAGAGCGCTTACACATGAGGCGTTTCGTACGTCGCGTTTTACCTGCTTCGTACGTCGCGTATTCCTTCCACATGATCGGCGTATTCTAAACAATAGTACGCTGAAACCTGACTTTTTAATGAATTTTTATCAATTAAATTTGCAGACTTTTTTTTCTCTAATAACTTTTTGAATGAAATGATTGCAGATTCGTTTTCAGCTTTCAATTCCGATTATAACGGTATAAAAAAAATGTCAATTCGGACAATTTATGACAACTTGTTTATTTCTGCATAATGTCGCGTAAACAAAGTAATTTTTAAAAAAATTAATTTTTTCAGATACTTTTCTTGCAATTTATTGACCAGATGAGGTACCAGAAGTGCTTACGTAAAATTGGCAAAGCCCCCTCCCTCCCCTTGTAAGAAAAAATAAGCATTTTCAGCACCCCTCCCTCCCTTAACGTGCTTACGTAATACTTGAACGGCCCCTTACTGGATCATAACCCAAACAGCTGAAATCCATTATTCGGTTTGTCAATTAATTAATTAATTAATTAATTAATGAAATTAGCTATTTTGAAACCGCAAATTGAATTGGCTTAAATTTGAGTATTTGAGTTTTTTTTTATACCGTTTTAATCGGAATAACACGAAAAATACAATTATAATAAAATTAACCCACTGTAATTAATATTTTTAAAAATCTTACTTCAAAAAGTTAATAAAAACAATTAAAAGCAGGTAAAGTCATAAAAACGCGACGCATCATGTGAAAGGTTCCATTTGAATCAATAGCCCTCGCATACGTCGGTGGTCGACGTATGCGAGGGCAAACGTCGAGGCCCTGCGTACGCTCGACGTTTTTCGTGCGCATACGTCCAATGTGTAACGTGCCATTTGAACCCATGTACCTCGGTACCTGAAAAACGCGGTCGTCATAAAAACGCGGCGTACGATACGCTCATGTGTAAGCGCTCTTAATTTCACACGCGACCCTTAAATGCGTTTAATGTGAAACTAATGGATAGAAACGTCAAAATCAACTGTACCGGCATTATTCTTTAAACGGGGCGATCCCTCATTCACGTGACCGTGTCATGCAAGGACAAAATTTTCCAGGATAAAAGAAAACAGTAAAGTCATCAGGGAACGATTAATAAATTATAAGGGGGAGATTTATTTTCGTGAGAGAGCACGAGAAGATTGATCATCTTCAAGATTTTCTTAGACGAATCCCCGGAAAAATCCATCATGTTTTTAAAAGGAACTTGCGCAAAAGTTATAAAATGCAGGATGAATATCGGGAAGGAAAAAAGAAGAAGGAAAAAAACCCGGGAACAAGTGTGTAATTATCAAAGTTGAGATCGTTTTCGATGAAGAATGAGTCAAGAAAGACGAAGGAAAAAGGAACCCTCGGTAGTCGAACACACTTGACTGCCTCCATATTAAACAATAATAAGTTTACGAAATTGCTTGTCATAAGTGTGTATAAGAGCTTTTGACGAGATGAGAAAATAATCACTTGTTCTTCAAACAGCTTTATTGAAAAACATTATTCTCGTTTGGTTTGAGTGTCACTGAACTTCATGGGTTTTAAAAAAATGGGATTTGATTTTTTTCTTGTTTGCAAATAGGGATTTAAATTTTTTGTGCCTTGAAAAGGATAAGAGCTAAGCTATTTGGATAATTTGTTAAAACGTTATCTGGCGCGCTGGCCAAGAATTTTGATCGGAATTTTGACCCGGTCCGATTCCGAATATTCCGCAACCAGGAGAGATTCTTACAACAAGTCTTCTTTTGCCCTCGACCTTGCCCTGCATGATGGTCTGCAGCAGCCTGTACTTGGGTCTCCGCAACATATGCCCGAGGTACTCCAACTAGGGAGCCTAGTAGGGAGTGGACACTTCGATGAGTCGTCTGCTACATAGGGGTACTCCATCTTGAAAACTGGAAGCTGCCATGATCTCGAATTTGGTGGCCGCCATTCTCGAATTGAAAAGCGAACATCGCGATTGGCAGAATCTTCAACTCGAGAATGGCGGCCACCAAATTCGAGATCATGGCAGCTTCCAGTTTTCAAGATGGAGTACCCCTATGTAGCAGACGACTCATCGAAGTGTCCACTCCCTACTAGGCTCCCTAACTCCAACTTCCTGCGTTTTATGGTCGCAAGTAGTTCACGGTCCTTGTGCAACCTCGTTGGTCAGCACTTTTAAGTACTTTGCACCCATAAAAATTTACCATCGAGTTGCAATTGTAAATAGCAAATTTAATCCCAAAGAAAACTCCCATTTCATCCTGTAAAAGGCTAATACATTAGAAAGTTATTAATAGTGGGATCCCCATGTGGGAAAACGAAAATGATAGAAAAGATGTATTTTGTAAGCGAGGATTCAGATTTTCATCAAGCTGAATCCAGTTTACATAGCTGAGGGAAAATCGCAAGAATGTATAATATTTCCCTTGTATATTATTACTCGTATCATACATTTTAGGAAATGGAAAAACCGTTACGGGAAACATTTATAAACAGAAGATCCGGACGACTTCGATACAAACGTCGGAACCTGTCTTTTTACATTTTGTTATTAAGGTTGTGAAAAGATTGCTTAGAGAAGCGTAATGTTTTATCCACTGTTTGTGAATGACTTTGGTTTTCGCCACACCGTGTTCAGTATGTGTCATACTTTTTTTTTTTTTCAAAAAAAAAAATCGCTTTTGGGTTTAAATGGAAAATAATTTTGGGAAAATCGAAAAGAGATTTTCCCCCTAAATGAAAAAAAAGAGGAGAGACAGACAATGCGATGGGGTTTCGAAGAACCGGAGGGCCGTCAAGTGGTATGTACAGCATTGAGGGATGCGATGCAGATTTGCCGCTGAAGCTGTCTGCAACACCTGGCCCGTTCCATCAATGCGGCAAACCACGCGTGAAATAGAATGGTAATGCCAAAACAAATCTCTTCTCCCAGCGGTTTTATTTTTATCTGCTAACATAAATCTGATTACGGTTCGATCGATTAGGGAAAAAAAAGGATTCCTTTTTTTTTTTGTGTTTTATTTTTTTTAGGAATCGATCCAGGTGACAAATATTTAACGAAGTTAAAATCTTCCCTCGTCGTAACTTAATCAAGATCCCAATTTCACAAAATCTCGAAAGTTAAGCTTTAGAAATTCATATTAACACAATTTCCCAGTGATAAAATATGATCAGAACAAATTCATAAGTGTAAATTAATACGAAAACCGATTAGGAAAATCATGTTCAACCTCCGTACGTTTTTCCCAACCTGTTAAGTCTCTCAACAAACTTGCGGGACTTTATAAATATCAGTTTAAAACGTAAAGTTAATGGATATGGGGGGGAGAGAACTAAAATGAAAAATCCAAGCGAAAGTAACGGATAAGCTAAACATTAAATTATAACGGTATAGTTTTGGTATAAGTTTTAAGTAGTTAAAGTCACTAATAGGAAATTTCTTAAGGAAATGATGTGGAAAAAGGGAAATGAGGTTCATGTTGATGACGTCATACAGTTTGTTGTTTTCCAAAGATTTTGCCCGCGGATTTTCATCGGTTTAAGCTTTCATGACCTATTGACTTTAAAATTTGATTCCTTTTTAAAAAT
Source organism: Liposcelis brunnea (assembly GCA_023512825.1). Lineage (NCBI taxonomy): Eukaryota > Metazoa > Arthropoda > Insecta > Psocodea > Liposcelididae > Liposcelis > Liposcelis brunnea. Next base: position 6,905,825 of record CM042065.1, on the reverse strand, counting down.
GATGATTCTTAATCGTATATGTGAGTGCGCTAAAATCAAGCGATAGTAGAAAGTAAGAGGGGATGGAGTGTGAGGAGGATTTTCCTATCTCCGACTGTCATCCAGACATCGTATGAAACGATTCCACCCCGATGAACTCTTTTGTTCTCCAACTGTATTGTTATTAATACTCCCCTCCCTCTTTACATTAAGTTAGCATATATACGCGAGGTTTATATCGCGCTAACTTGCCCGAGAAAAAGGGGAAAGAGATTCGTCAAGATTTTTTTTGCAGTTTTTTTAATGAAGAAAAAGTAAGTTTATCTCTGTTGAAAGTTGGAGCTAAGTAGTAAAAACCAATTGAAATTTTAGGATTTTGCATCTTAAAAATGTGAAATTGACATCACTCAATCAAACTGTGGCTGGGTTGTCGAATTTTAGGATCAGAATAGCCATTCACTCCTGACTTGCCCGAAAAAAAATCGTAATTTTTATTCTTTCTGTTTGAGCTCGATCAAAATACGTTTTGTTCAGTTAATAATAATGATAATACTCTGCTAACAGGTTATGGGCCCAGAACGCTTTGACTTCGACACTCTGCTCCGATCACAACGTCGATCCCAGAGAAAGAACCTTAGGTGGATTATATGATTCAATATTATTAAGGCTGAAAATTTGCTACGAGTAACACTTTTCTTCTACTTTTTTCATCCATCCAAATTCTCGGCGAAAATGTATCTGTTTTTGTCTAATGTCAGTGAAAATTAAAATAATTTCAAACCCATTTTTCAAGAGAAATTTCCACTAAAAATTTGGAATTGAAATAGAAGAAATCTGAAATACTTTCTTTGAAGAAAATTTCTACTAAATAATTAAAATTAAAAAAGTTTCCACTATTTACGATAAACATTTAGAATGGAAATTCATTCTTCAACTTCATTCACTCTTCAATTTTTTGCATTTTCTCAACAAATTTTTTTGCATATCTTCAACAAAAAATTTTTTGCCTTTTTTCAACAAAATTTTTTTGCATTTTTTCAACAAAATTTTTTTGCATTTTTTCAACAAAAATTTTCCACCATTTTTTCAACAAAAATTTTTTGCCATTTTTTCAACAAAATTTTTTTGCATTTTTTCAACAAAATTTTTTTGCATTTTTTCAACAAAATTTTTTTGCATTTTTTCAACAAAAATTTTCCACCATTTTTTCAACAAAATTTTTTTGCATTTTTTCAACAAAATTTTTTTGCATTTTTTCAACAAAAATTTTCCACCATTTTATCAACAAAAATTTTTTTGCATTTTTTCAACAAAAAATTTATTTTTCCTTCAATTCACTAAAAAATTGAAATTCCGGAAAAAAATTGTAATAAAAATCTATTTTTCAATGGAAATTTTATTGAAAAATTTCCTAAAACTTTACTTTTGCTTAAACTATCATCGGCGCCTGACAAAACTCGTGAACTACTTTTACAGTTATAAACAAATCAAAACCAAACAGCGAACCCAATTTCGTTAATCCAAAATTCCGAGAAAGTAAAACGGAAAATCCTCCGGAAACGCCTTTCCGAAATATTTAGGTATAACTTACTTGATAAAATTAACCAATGATACGAAACTTTTGAAAGAGTTATGAAAACCTCTTGAGAAAATCTCATGTTTAAACAAGTTGCGATAAAGTTAGCCACTTCTTCCAACCGTCAAAACTTTTTCTTGAAACCCATTCACAACGATGTTCAAATGGAGAAGCGGACGCGTCATATCAGTACAAACAAAAACAAGATTAAAAACTTCTATGACGTCATCAAAAACTCTTTTTCAAACATCTTTTTTTCATAAATCCCTTAATTTCTTTTTTTAAATAACCACGCCTAAGGGCAAAACTGCGGGCAGCCTTCTCAGGTAAAAAACAAATTTAAATATCGTAAATCAGGAGTGAAACCTTCACAAACCCCGAGCAGTTTCGAATCCCCGTGAGTTATTTATAATAGCGGGAAAAGGCGATTTTTCTGGCTGCTGTGTATCCTGATAAATATTTTCCATTTTAAAAGATTTAGAAAACCCCCCCCTCTGTGAAAAGTATCAAGTGATCGATGTACGTTGATAGCCCCCCGGGGCCATGGGGTTAGTTTGGGGGCGGACGTGAGGGATCTTCACGCTTCGATTCACAATGGCGGGCGCGCTCCGCCTATCAGGCATATGTGAAGGGTTGCGTTTACCAATTTCGAAGGGGTTTTTCTTCTTTCCAACCCCAATTTCTTTACATCTTTTAACATTCCACGTATCATTATCGAGAAAATGTTAGCGGTGATAGGAAATCTCCTTTTTTTTTATTCCCTTCGTCAGTGGCAAAGAAAGGATTTTTTCCAGACTTCACGAATATTAAAAGTTAATTTTTTAGACAAAATAATATTTATCTTAATAAAATGAATGTCGGAACGTTTTTGTAATTACTCAGTTTTTTTTTTTTTTTAGATGTTTTTTAAAAATATTAATTCCTGGAACGTTTTCAGTTCTGCTCTCTACATTCCGCTAACGATGAAAATGTTTCATGTTTGCTTTTTGAATACGTTTCGTTTTCCTAATGAAAACGTACTTTGGAGTCACTTTATTAATATATATTCGTTTGGGCTCATGATAAAATCCCAACGAGGGATTTCAGCATGAGGACGATGCGCCTGATAATCAAAGATTACACACACCTCCGCTCACATTTAAATTTAGTTAAAACGTTTTAAGCGGGTCTTTGTGGCTTTTTCGATGTAATTGAGAGGCTTCAGTAAAAAGAGTTTTAAATTAAGGTTTGTAATTTCTCTTCATCCGATTTGTTAATTGTATGGAAAATTTCGGGTGTTTTGGAAAGAGTGAAAAAAGTCGACAATTTTAACAAAAGTCATTGTAGTTTTTGTTCGAAAATTTTGGCGACTGCACACTTAGTCATACAACCAAAGGGCAGATTCTCATTGCAAAAAGTCCATTCGACCATTTTATTGCTCAAAAAAACTCGAAAAAAAAGACGGCAAGACAAATTTCTAACGCATCTTTCTTAAAAAAAAAAAAAAAAAAACAAGAACTTAAAACCGAAGTTACGTATTCATCGCAACCAATAACAAACGCCTACTCTTTTTAAATTATGCAATCTTACATAACCAATGTATCATTGTTTCTCCTTTGCGCAATATTTTGAATCGATTGTCATCTCCTTTTGTCAAAATCTACCCCATCATAGTAACTGATACCCCTCGTTAAAAATGAATTTAACTTGGATGCGAGGGTGAGTTTCTATTGTCCCAGTTGATTATCGATATTGTGTACAATCGTTCCGGATGTTTCTAGTCTTAAACACACTTCATCAACTTAAACTCGATTCTCAATTCTTTTGTTCCGCCCTTTTTCATTTTCCGACTTTTCCACAAAAAAAAACCCCTTCGGGGCAAATAATTAGCACTATACTCGAAGCACTAAAATTCTCTCCGCATTTCCGGGAAGAACTTTTAACTGACAGGTTATCACCTATTACCCGGCGATTTCTTTCATACTCGATAATTATTCTCTACGGTTAATGAGAATCAAGAGGACGGGCAAAAAAAAAAGGCTTGAAGAATTTATTTTCGAAAAGGTAAAATCCCATGTTCCGCATATGGGTATCGTACGTTTTTTTCCCGACAATGAACCGGAACGTCTATTATGAGAATATAATTGATCCGTTAACTCATGCGAACAGTGAACTGTTTCCTTTCCGAACAGTTTCTCCCCATTTTGGAACCCCTGCTACGAATAATCCATGCAAATCTTTCCACTTTTAATTGACAATGTGAGTTAGACCTTAAATAATGGTTGAATCATCTTTTTCCTACTCCTTAACGAATTTTAAACACAATTGTTCAGTGTTATCCGGATACGGATTTCCCAGTTAAAAAAACGTGGGGTTTAAAAATTTTTATTTTTAATGAACAGTTAAAAAAAGAGTTCGTCTGCCTCTCAATAAAAACAAAAACAAAAACGGTTAAATGCAGTTAATTGCAGATGTTGCCACAGACAGGTCTGAACCTGCAAAACAAAAGGTAAGAAGCCGATATTACGGTTTTAGTATCATCCAACCGAATTTGCAGCCACTGACGTTTTCCATTCTTCCACCTCAAAACGAAATCAATTAACTATCTCCTAATGAGACAGTTCAGTTATCTGCTCAATGACAATGACCGAGGCCAAGTCCACACTAAAAATCACCCCTCCACATCCCACATCACCAAAACAACAAAATCCCCCACTTACTGCAAAAAAAAAAAATAATTCCAGCAATTTTGTTTTCAAAAACTCTATTTTCACGGAATTTCACTTCGAAAAATAGCAAATTGATTTAGCATTTCGTCACGGTCTCCTTATTCATGTATCCTAAGGTGAGACTAAGCTAATGAACCATGGAAACAATTGCAGGCAGCTGACACAACTTTATCAAGAAGAAGGAAAAATTTTTTTTTTAAAAAGAATCGGCAGGTGGTCCGGTTAATAAAGATGCTGGTAAAATAGCGCCCATATTTTCTTGAAGAAGAGCATGTCATACGGTTCGATAAATTAATTGAAAAAATGGAAACCAAAGTATTAACACACGAGACAATAATATAACAAAAAACACGAGCCTTATGCGCACATACATATACCTCCGCCTTTCGCTCCAGTAATTTTCTTCTAAAGTACAAAAAAATCCTTTTTATCGATGGATGGTACTATTAAACTTAAAAGGTTATTTACCTATACATTAAAATAAATTCCTATTTTTTTACGGGGTTTTCTTTTATTTTTTTTGATAAAGCGAAGAAACCGACAAAGAGATTTTTACATAACGTAGAAGAATGAGGTTATGAAGAATAACCATGAGGTCATGCTTTTATTAATATTTATGTGTTCGATATTTGCCAGGAATAAAGTGAAATGATGAAGGATCTACACCTTGGTGAAGTGGATCCATAGTTAAGATTTCTGTTTAGCACTCAGCAAATTTTGCTTTTTGATGTGCTGCAGATGCTTGCCAAACCTTCAACAACTTTCGGATAATGTCTGCTCTCAACAGTGGTGTCTTCTTTATCATCGTGGTCATTGCCTTCTTCATGGTCATCAACACTGCCGAGTTGCTGCCTGTTGTGGTTTCGAATCCATCACTTAAATGTGTTCGCCATTGTATTCATTAACGCCATTGTAACTGTAGTTATGGTGAAATCAGTTATCGTCACCACCGTGGTTGCTTATAGCAATCTTCATCACCATCACCATCATCATCATTGTCATCAACATCAACATCGACATCATCATCATCATCATCATCATCATCATCATCACCATCGCCATCATCGTCACCGCCGCGGATGCTTATCGCAAGCTTCATCATCATCATCTCAATTATGATCGACATCACCATCATCTCAATTATGATCGACATCACCATCATCTCAATTATGATCGACATCACCATCATCACAATTATGATCGACATCATCATCACCATCACCCTTATATTCACCATTACCATTACCATCAACATCAACATCAACACATCATCACCATCGCCCTCATCATCAACATCACCATTACCATCGGCATCGCCGTCAACATCAACATCATCATCACCGCCATCGCCCTTATCAACATCTCCATTTTCATCATTATCGACATCGAAATCAACATCAACATCGCCATCATCATCGCTATCGCCATCACCCTCATCCTCATTATCATCACCATCACCATCACCATCGCCCTAATCATTAACATCACCAATACCATCGACATCACCATCACCATCACCATTACCATCGACATCGACGTCAACATCAACATTATCATCATCGCCATCGCCCTCATCATCAACATCTCCATTTTCATCATTATCGACATCGAAATCAACATCAACAACGCAATCATCATCGCTATCGTCATCACCATCACCATCGCCCTTATATTCACCATTACCATTACCATCACCATCAACATCAATATCAACTTCAACACATCATCATCATCATCATCGCCCTAATCATCAACATCACCAATACCATCAACATCACCATTACCATTACCATTACCATCACCATCGCCCTCATCATCAACATCTCCATTTTCATCATTATCGACATCAACATCAACATCGCGATCGCCGTCATCATCGCTATCGCCATCGCCCTCATCCTCATCATCATCATCATCATCATCATCACCAGTGTCAAATTTATCCCTCAAAATATTTCCAGATTTCACCTCAGGTCAAAATTTTCAAAAAACAATAAACTGTGAAACCCACAAAAAAACCATCTGTGTTTTACGATGGAAAGGAAATTACCCAAAGGCGGAGGAAAAAAAGTAGGGAGAGGTAAAGTTAGGTTGAAAAACCGTAAACGAAGCAGAAAACATGGAGATTTTTATCGGTCTAACAATGAAATGTTTCGAGTCAAAAACCAGCCCTCAAACTGATGGATAAACTCATTACTAGGTAATAAAGTAAACCGAAATGTAATTTTCAAAAACGGGGGAGAGGAGGGGAAGGTTCCCCGGAGAGTCAAAGAAACCGACCGAAGAAGGGTGAGAGGACTAATTTCATTACAGGAAACAATGGAAAAAAGGAATTCGACGATACGAAGAAAAATTGATATATCTAGTTCGATCATGTCCTGATTTTCAAATCCACGGACCTTCCAACCTGAAATAAATCCGGTGAATAGGAAACAAGGGAAAATCACTGCGTGACAAACCTACACGCATACATAAAAATGAATCAGCTTTATCGAATGATTTCGCTCCGCGGAATTTTTCTCCAGGGGGGGCCTTTCAGAAAAGGATGTTCGTTGAAGGAAAACTAGAGGGAAAAGGTTAGATCTGTTAGAAAAAGGAATTTGATTTTGAGTTGGCGGCGAAAAGCTCTTGTTGTTTTATTTAAATGAAATGTGAAAGACAGATTGTGATTAAAATCTTAACAAAAGAGAAAATAGAGATAAAAGAGAGTAATTATTTAAATCTTCCTAGTGGAGTTAATTAAATATTGTGTCGACACGGCAGGGTTGGTAAATCAAATGTGATCAACATATTCGCATTTTTTTGCAGAATTTCTGATCCTTTCGCGAAAGATTAAACCTCTTTTTAAACTGAATAAAAACAGTTTTTTTGGGATCAAGAGAAATTTCTTGAGAACAAGATAAATTTGTATGGGGAATTCGATGCGTTAAACGCGGTTAATTCCATTTGAAATACAATATGGGTAATTAATATTTATGAATTTTGATTTATTTACCAACCCTGGTCACAGTGAAAAAAAAAAAGTAACTGTACCGAAACTAAAACAAAGCAACAGCTCGAGGGTTCTAAACAATATAAACTCTCTTCTTTTAAAAAAACAAACTCATTTTTACAACTTTTTCATTACAATAAGTCTACCGTTAAAAGTTAATTATTTTAATTTCAAAAATGAAAATTTTACTTTTTCCTTGTTTCTTTTTAGTTTGATATTGTTGTGGGTGAGAAGCAGCATTTCTTCTTTGCTTTGTTATTTTTTGTATAATTTAAACCGACCTAAAAGAAAAATAACATTGTCCCGGGAAAAAGAGCAGAATGTGTCGAGGATGTTATTTCCGGCGAAAACGTTCACGTCCAAAGCTTATTTAAATATATAAGTCGAATTTTAAAACTTGCTTAGAAATATTATTCGAAATTTAACAAAAAAAAATTGCAGATTGTTACGATTTCCGGATAATCGGTCTAAGCTGTCAGAAAAAGTTTAGAAAATTTCGAATAATTTTTAAGGGGCTGTCAATCATATGATTGAGAGCGCCTTAGTATTTACTAACATTTAAACATGAGGCTATGAGAGTTACCTATTTAAAATGAAAAAGTAAAGAAAGGTTACGGCCAGTTACGATAATGGACGCTGAAGCAAAGATAGTGGATGCTGAAGCAAAGATGGTGGACGCTGAAGCAAAGATGGTGGACGCTGAAGCAAAGATGGTGGACGCTGAAGCAAAGATAATGGACGCTGAAGCAAAGATGGTGGACGCTGAAGCAAAGATGGTGGACGCTGAAGCAAAGACAACGGACGCTGAAGCAAAGATGGTGGACGCTAAAGCAAAGACAATGGACGCTGAAGCAAAGACAATGGACGCCGTAACTGGCCCGTAACCGTAACCGCCCATGGAACCGTAACTGGCTGGTAACTATGAGAGTTACCAATTTAAAATGAAAAAATAAAGAGAGGTTACGACCATTTATAGCGAAGTGCACATTTTACCTTAAAATGGCCGTAACTGGCTGAAAAAAATTTTCCCGAAGAAATCCCCCAAAAAATTTTTCTTCGGCGATTTTTATTGATGATTCAACTTCTATTTGAAGATCCCTCGTACCAAAACGCGACAATAACTTTGTAGGTTGATGCGGTCGTTATTTGACATTTTATTCCGATGCATGCAATAAAAATGAAAGACATCGTTACATTATGGTCCTCTGGATAGAGGCAATAAATTTTGAAATGTTTTAGAAGTGGGTCGCCAAAATCGTAAAAAATGTATTTTTTTTCTCTCAACTCCAGACTCACAAAAAACTCATTTCTCTCCCTCATTCCAATTATCATGGGAAAATAAAATCAAAAATCATTAATTAGCACGTATAAAAATCCATGCGTCAAATTACCCTCCTCACCCCCTCAAAAAAAAAACTCCTTACACTTTCCTTCCCCCGACAAAAGAATAATTTTCACGAGTATTTAGTAAAAAAAAATCGCATGTAATTGCTTCGAAACAGATTTCCAAGTCGTGTGACCAAACAATAACGAAAGGAAGAAAAAAAAACTAAAACGGGAAATCGCGCTACGAGTTTAGCAAAGGAAAAAAAAATGATAATTTAAAGTGTGCGTATCACGTCTCAATAAACAAATCAACATTGTAGCGACAGTTTGGCAAGTTGCGACAATGGCCAAGTCACGTGACCCGATATTGTAACCACGCTTTACTTCGACGCCTGGGCACGTGGCTTTCAATCTACCGTTACTTTCTCACATTGTGTAGACTTTATGTTTGTTTTATGCGGTAAAGATTTTTTTATGGACCGAATAATTCCCTTTCTCTTTTTTTTTTAATACATCGGTTAAACCTTTTGACAGCTGTATTAGAAATTTATATCTATATTAAAACGATTTTCTTTTCTTTTTTTCCGGATTTTATTTTTTTATTAATTTAGAGCGTTTGACCGGCGGCGCATAATCGAATTTCAAGAATCGGGGGAATCGATGTAATTAATCGATGTTTTTTAGTTGGTTAATTTTTTATTAAGTATGAAAAAAGAGTGGAGTAATTATCGTGAGATTGTACCAAAAAAGTTTTAGGCTAATCGTCTTCCCAATGGCCTTAGCCCCGAATTCGGAGATTAGCATTAAACGGTTTTTATAAATCCCCCGTTTTTGCCTCTTTATAGTTAAATCAATTCCTAATCGATAGCCGAAAGAATCTATTTGAGGGCAATAAACATTGTTCCCAATCATTTAACTTTTAAAATCACCCGAAGCTTAGAAAGGAAGTGACGACGACGTTGAGAAATCACGTGACAAAAGCAAACCGGATGCGATGCGTGCTTTGTCTCCGTATTGTGGTTCCAAAAAACTTCCGGTATGGTGTAATCGACCTTGTCTAAATGTGAACCGCACGATATTTTAGAAAGCGCTCATTTATCACGAGGGTATTACAAAGTGTTTCCTGTTCATTTGGACTTGGACTTTCTCCAGGTCATTTTCCATCGGGACGCGAGAAACTTTTAATTTGCATATAAATATCGTTTTTCACGCTTTTCCCGATATTTCCCTCTTTTTAAAGGGTGAAGTGTGATTCGATTTTTGTTCTGAGATTTCCTCGCTAGAAAAAAAAACTTTCAAGGATTGAATTTTTTTGTGGATTTTTGATGATTTTTAATTGCTTTGTTTTGAGGTGTTTGTCAGCCCCAGGCAATAGTTGTAAATCATTTTCCAGCATCGGGGAAAAAACTTTAATATGAAAAATTTTAGAAAAACTCTTAAGACAAGATCAGAAAATTCTCGAGATCTGGAGCAAAATTTTATTCTCGTTTCTCAACTTTTTAAAAAAAACAAATTTTTCGAGTTTTTCGTTCGTCAAAAGAAGAGCTAGATTTAAAATCTTTTAGTTTCTAGTTTGTCTTAATTCTTCCCAGATTCTCCTTTCAAAAATCTTGAGTCCCCGATAACCTAACTCAAGCTCAAAAAAAATAACAACTCGATTCTTGAGAATTTTGACCAAAAAACAAGAATTCCAATTCGAGAGAATTTCTATTTCACCAGAAAACAAGAATATGAATTCGAAAAAATTTTTATTTGACCAAAAACAAGAATCTCGATTGTAGAAAATTTTTATTTGACCAAGAAACAAGAATCTCAATTCGAAAGAATTTTTATTTGGCCAAGAAACAAAAATTTCAATTGCAGAGTTTTTATTTGACCAAAAACCCAAGAATCTCAATTCGAAAGAATTTTTATTTGACCAAAAACCCAAGAATCTCAATTCGAAAGAATTTTTATTTGACCAAAAACCAAGAGTCTTAAATCAAAAGAATTTTTATTTGACCAAAAACCAAGAGTCTCAATTCTAAGAATTTTTATTTGACTAAAAATCAAGAATCTCGATTCTAAAGAATTTTTATTGGACTAAAAAGCGGAAATCTTAATCCTTGACAATGAACATGTTCAAAAATAAAACAAACCGAACGACTTCTTGAACTTTAAGAAATCGAAATTTTGAAAAAAAGGTCAGAATTGCCAAAACTTTTTCAGAAATCCATTCTCGAGCAAAAAATTTTTTGAGAAATTTCCAATTTGTCTTCTCAATTTTTTTTTAAATCCCTTCTCATAATCTTGATTTTTCTGGAAACAATCGAAATAAACTCCATCGATTTGCACTACTTAAAATTGCTATTTCCAAGCAAACTTTTAAACTCCCACAACACGAATATTCCAAAACGAAAAGACCATTTCGTTATTATGACTATCCTCGTAGAAAATTAAAAACTCTAACAACAATAGACATAGGACTTTATAGTCCTTGCAATTTTGTATTACTGTTTTCGTATAATGATGTCATAAAATGAATGCGACATTAAATCCTTTGATATAAAAAAACGACATTAGTCGCCATAACAAAGAAACGAAAAATACTTGGAAGAAAATTCCTACAACAAAAAAAAAAAAAGAAATCTTTTCAATATCGGTTCCTCAATTTTTTTTTTATATTTTTTCGGAAAATACTCCAGAAATCATATCAACATTCAATTGACTATGCCATTTTACTTTCGACAGAATAAAAAAAAAATAAGTTTTAAAAAAAAGAAGGAGAAGAACGTAAGGCTATGTAAATTGTGTTTTCCCAATATCATGCATAGTTTTTTCTTTTTTTTTTCTTAAGGAAGTCTTATTTGCATGTCAAAATAATCGTAGAGTGAAATCGATATTGAATGATGTCGGATACAGAACAAGTTATCATGGAAATCATTTCCGTTTGCCGTTCTCTTCATGTCATGCATCTTATCTATATACCTTTCAACCAAATAGGCGCGGTCAATTTTTTTTCTTTTAGAAAAATTTTGTTTAAAACGCTTTTGAGGATAGGCAACCCGCACAACAATGAAAATTGAGATATTAACGTCGCAAAGGCTTCAAAAGGTTATTACTTAGGACACGTGCCTTGAGTGATAGCTTTGTTTTCAAGGGGTGTTCCTTATTGATAACGCGCTTGCTGCTAACGCCGACAAGTGGAAATTAGTTTGTATACAAAGTAACTGCACTTTTGTTTATAACGATTTTTAATATATTCTCCCTTTTTTTTCTTGACCTTATGTAATACTTCGAGATAAGAATTATTGCGAATGGGTTGAGAGTGGGCGCCAAAGAAAATTTATGAAGGAAAAAAAATACAAATGGGATGAAAACAAACCGAAAACGAATGAAGCACCTGCTTCTTCCTTTCCCCCCCCCCTCAAAAACAGCGAACATCATCCCTAGTGAGCACTCGGTTACCCGATAAAGCGGCTCACTCAGCTGGATCTAATTTACAAATTAGATTTTAATTGCATTTTCAACTCTCAGTATGCTGCCCTCTGCTCTCCAATCTCGAAAAAAATGGTTTCCACTTTTTTTTATCTGATTGATGACTATCATTGAGGAAAAACAATTTTTAGGAGTCGATTAGAGAAAAATTTAAAGCAACGTAGAATTAGGATTTATGGATTTCGTGAACCCAAAAAAATCGCCAAAAATTTCCCGAACAAATCGCTTATTCCTCCGATTTTTAACATTTCCCCGTAAATCCAGAACAATGAATGCGTTTGACATTAAGCTAAAAATGAAGCCCATGCATGACAAATTAGCAAGAATAAAAGAAAAAAGAAATGAATATGAAAAGGGAAAAAAACGGGAAACCCTTTTTTAACAGTTTATTATTTTCACACATAAATATCTGAATCAATTTTCCAAGACATAAAAATATTAGTCATCATGAGGAATGACTATCATTATTTTCAAGGACCCTTTCCTTTCTCTCTCCTACACTTTTTCGCATCCATCCTTTTTAGTTTGCATAACAACACTCTAAAAAAATAAAAAAAATAAATCAGGGCCGTTGCAACTATTTACTAAAAATTAAAATCTTCATTCACGGGCGATTCCTCAAAAAATTGAAAGTGGCGCCATTATCAACAAAGTTCCAAAAAAATCCAGACGAATTCGACTCCTCCCGCTAATTATTTCAGGTAAGGACACGTACTACTTTATTTATAAAAAAAACTCATAGGGTTCCGACCCTGCTGACTCTATCATCAATCACCCTATGGTAATATCACGTCACTACATTACACTATACAACATCATTACACTTCTTCATAAATGTTTCTCATTCTGTTTTGTTGTATTTTTCCTGTTATCTCGCCAGTTATGCAAGGGTTGTTATTGGATATGTCATAATTCAAGGGGTTGCACTTGACGTGCCGGAACTAATGACAAACATTCGGGCTTGCTTTTCCCAGATTCCGCGATTTTTTCCCTCCGATTTTCAATTTATCGACATGTCCCACCGAAAAATTCCCAACTCAAAACTGAAATTTTCCTTAAAACCTCAAGAAAGGGATTTTTGCTCTAAAAAGGGAAAGGAAGGAAGAAGGCGGCGGCGGCGGCGGTGGTGAAAGAGGATGATACAACAGCATCGTCACAAGAAGAAGAGTTGTGAAAACGATGGAAATATATTACGGATGATAAACATCAAAGCGCCCGAAATGAAATCGGAGAAATTCAAATTTGAAAACTCATGTCAATGCTGATGACATAAGAAATGGATTCCGTTCCTCCTTTGCTTTTAATTTTTAATGATGATCGTCATCAAGCACAAGGCACAAGATGCTGCGGTTGTTTATAATCCTTCCACCACCTTTCTCTCTTCTACAGAGGAAAAGATATATTCAAGGAAAAGGGAAACGCGGGGGGGGGGGGGGGGGGGGGGGGGAGGTTTGTCTTTTGAACGAATAATATTTAGTATTTTAGGATTTGTAGCTTTAGGTTATTTTTAGGATGTTTTTGAAAGATTTTAATGAGAAAATTAACCTTTTCCTCATAACTACAGTATTTTTCTTCCTCTTTTTTTAAGGAGGAAAAAAAAAGGGAAAAGGTCCTTTTCCGGGTATGAATTTAGAGAAAAATATATAAAAAAGTTTATCCAAGTAAAAGGTTCTTTGAAAATCTCATACCTTAAAAAAAAAAAAAAAAGGTGAAAGGACAAACAATGCGTTCGGATATTACTTTTTTTCATATCTGGAATATAAAGTTTCCCTTCGGTTCAAAAATTATTAAGAAGAGGGAGAAGAAGGAAAAAAAAATCCTTTTCTAATTTTCGAAGAGAAAAAAATATTTTTGAATTTGGTCGAATAGTTTTCAAAGGATTTCCTCATAAAAACTAGGCTTCGTTTTCATTTTCTTTTTATTTTTAATTTTCCCAACGAGAATAGAAATTGAAACAAGAGATAAATGGGAAAGGGGAGCGGGAAAGGGGTTTGGGGGAATAACTGACAAATTTCAATAAAAGAAAAGCATGAACAAAAGATTAGGCCCTACTGATTCCCGGAATGAATTGTAGAAACATCGTAACAAGGGAAAAACGTTTGTTTGTTGAAAACGACAAAAAATTGATTCGGTTTGCGATTTCAATATTTAAAATAAGATGGAAATAAGAAATAAGATGAGAATTTGGAATCATTTTGGAAAGATTAACAAGTTTTCAGACATTGGAGGAAAGTTAAAATAAAATATTGTTCAGCCTAAATTACAAAAAATGATTCCTGAAGTTTTTCCTTCAAAACAATTTATGTTCTTGAATTGTTTCGTGACTATTACCGAGTTCAAACCAAGAACGGTGTCTTTTTCCTGTTTTCAACAAGCATTGTTTTCAATGTTTTCATTGAACAGTGTTTTCAATGATTTCATCAAACCGTGTTTTCACTGTTTTCAACAAAAATTGTTTCCAATGGTTTCCTTAAACAGTGTTTTTAGTGTTTTCAACAACACGTGTTTTCAATATTTTCAGCAAACAGTGTTTTCAGGGTTTTTTAAAAGCAGTGTTTTCCTCAAACAGTGTTTTCAAAGTTTCAAACTAACAATGTTACCAACAAACAGTATTTTCAATGTTTCCAACAAACAGTGTTTTCAACAAACAGTGTTTTCAATGTTTCGATCTAACAATGTTTCCAACAAACAGTGTTTTTAATGTTTCGAACTAACAATGTTTCCAACAAACAGATTAAAGTGCTTTTGACAAAGTGCTTTTAACAACGTTTTCAGTGTTTTTAGCAAACTGTGTTTTGATACTTAGCCTCGAATTATGAAAATAGTTATTATTCCTCAATTGCTGCAAAGCTTTGTCATCAAAATGAAGCAAAAACTCGAAATTTTTTTCATAGCTTTCCCCATAATTTTCAACTTTTTATTTTCCTCCACTGACTATACCTCACTATTTAATAAATTCAAAAACCATCACAAAAAAGACAAATATATTTTCTCGCGAACGAAAGCCTGTTACAGAAAAAAAGAAAGCAGAAGACGAAAACAATCTCAAATAATTATGATGAATGGATTGAATCTACCATTGAAAGAGATTGAAAGACAAATTGTCTGATTCAGTCAAGGAGAAATATTTTTATATTATTACAAATCAAAATAAAATTGTTTTGTGTTTCTTTTCCAATACCCCACCATCTTCCCTTGCCCTCTCCGGTTATTTCTTTTTTATGGAATCTGAGTTTAATAGGATTTTCCCTTAAATCCATGGCATATTTCTTTTCTTCGCGACGGTTCGTGTTTCAGCGTTCCACAAATCGTCACCAACAATTTTCGCCTTCCCATAATCCTTTAACATTTCAACCTTGTTTCCTTTGAATAAAAATTACAGTAGAAAGGAAAATAAAAAAATTTGATAACGCGGGGGGGAAAAAAAGGAGAGAGAAAAAAAAGAAGAGAAAACTCATCTTGGTTTGCCTTTTTTTTCCAGAAATGGGTGAAAATAAAAATTTATAGCATTTCGCTTCGCTGAGCCAGAAGGAACTCGTCATATTATATTTTGCAATAAACAAAACTAAACAGAGAAATTGAATTAGTCGCAATGAAGGGACAAACCGTGAAAATCGTAAAAAGACATTTTTTTTTTTTAAAAAAACCGATTTTATTTTTTCTCAAGCTTATGTAAGAATTTCTTTTCCCAAGGGGGTGTAGGTTGATTTAGGAGAAGTAAAACGCTAAAATAAAAAAATAAAATTTCGAAATTATCCGGTGCACAATGAATTATTTGACGAAAGTAAAGATTTCCTTCCTTTTCAGAAGAAAAACAATTTTTTTCTTAGCACAAAAATGAAAGGTGGCTGGGTCAGGACATCAATCTTGGACGCTTGGAGACTCGGCATCATTTATCAGAACTGGAAAACATAAATTACTCCAACAGTACATTTTCTCTGATTCCC
Organism: Liposcelis brunnea; assembly: GCA_023512825.1. NCBI lineage: Eukaryota > Metazoa > Arthropoda > Insecta > Psocodea > Liposcelididae > Liposcelis > Liposcelis brunnea. Next base: position 6,889,820 of record CM042065.1, on the reverse strand, counting down.
CATTTCCCAACCTTTAAAAAAGGAAGAAGCGGGGAAAAAAAAGAGGAAAAGTGAGTTGAGTTAAAAACCCACGACTGACAATGACAACTAAAACCCACAAAATCACGCTAATGTAAAGTGTAATTCTAATGCAAATCGAACGCCCGTTCATTAAGTTAAAAAAAAAATCGACAAAAACTGATCTCAAAGAAAACGTGTGTTTTTAATTTGGAAAAACAAAAAAAAAAAAAAGGAAAAGGAAAAAGAAGGCTAACATCGATGTTGATTCTCCCCTAAAGAGAAGTGTGGATTTCACGCTGGGATGGTCATCAATGGATTCATTTACCATGTGCTGATGCGATGCACCCAGCTTGCCCCCTCCGCTTTCAAATTTCTAACGCAATCCCTGTAGTGACGTGCAGCTGACGCTTTAAAAAAAAAAAGAAAAAATGGGACTTATTCTGACCTATTTCATTTTTTTCTCGGAAAAAAATTTCGAAGTTGCAAATCCTTTGGTTTCAACATAAAAAGGGTTCAAGCTTACGATTTTGAGCTTTTTCGAATATTGAAAAGAGCATAAATTTCCATTAGCCAGCTACAAGTAGAATTCATATAGTTAAGCTTTGCTGAGATTGGTCGAATACGGAGAATCGAAGATAATTTAAGGATTCTGAGGTCATAAAGTTGCATAGAATTTGAAGACCAACTTGCAATCATGACTTTGGCCACAGAAGTGATCAAAGCTCATCGATTTTAGAAAGCGGAGCTTGTGGCTTGTGCGACCTCTTCAAGAGAGGTGATGCAGGGATGGAGGGTGAGCCTAAGATCTTTTTCTTCTTCTTTAAATGCAGTTCCTTGACGAAGATTGGCTCCAGACCTTGAAGGCCGCCGAACGAAAAAGATGCGGAGCTCATCTCTTCAATGAAAAAGCACTCCAAATTCTGGCAGCACCAGTCTCTGAAATTCTTGAGCCAAAATGTTTTCCTCCGACTTAGTCTCTGCTCACCTTCAATTTTCCCCTCCATCACCAGGTGCAGAAGGCGGTACTTTTCGTAACGATTACTAAGGTCAAAATTTTCAAGCCTCGGACGCTTGTTCTCGTATAGCACCTCCATATCTTTTCACATACAGTTCAAGACCTCGAATTTTTTACTTTTGCAGTCCGCGGTATTCACAACATGCGATAGCCACCTTCCCTTCCAACTTTCATACACAGTTCATGCTTGCACATCAGGTTTCGCAATTTCTTGAAAGCACTCCTGGCTTGTTTTATTCGCTTCCAAGATCTCGTCTTCTTCTTCTTTAAATGCCCGCTCCTCGTCGGAGATTGGCGATCATCATGGCCAACCATTGATGATTTTTGATGACTTTCCATAATCTTCCACATCGCAGTACGGGAGCCATACCATTGATCCAACTCTGCCTCCCGGTATCTGAACCTAGGCCTTGCCGATTACTACCATCTTCAGCCCCAGGTCAGTATTAGCGAAGCTGCTGCCCTCCACTAACTCATAACCCTGAGAAGGGAGCTCACCACAGGGCAAGGACTCCATTCCTTGAGCAAGACAAAACATGCCTCACCGGTTACCCCCCAAGATCTGTACGAAACTGTAATTTTACTAAGAAGAAAACAAAATTTCTGTGTGAGTGTGATTAAAAACAATGAAATCACCAAAAAAGAATACAAGCTTTTCGTAAAAAACAAAATCAACAAAATCAAGAAACTAACGAAGACTGGCGTTGGTTACCAACAAAACTCAACGTGGCCGACGACGGCACCCGAGACGATGCAGATTACGTCTCATAGTCACTTCCCGTACAACCACAATTGTTGCAGAGATATTGTGCAATATTACCGTGACACTGCCAACGTTGCAGCAACATTAGTACAATATTTCTGCAATAATTGTGGTTGTACGGGTTATTCTTAAATTTTCTTGGGTTTGCTTCACCTTTAATCACTCAATTTCAATATCAGTTTTAACTCAACTATCATCTTCTGCACTTAGCACTTTGTTTTCCTCCCAACTACCCACCGAAAAACGACGAACGGATATCATCCCGAACTTCGATTCACCTGTTACCCCGTTCAAGATTTTTTTTAGACGTTTCCGGGAATGAGTCATTTTTAAAAAAAAGAAAAAAGTAACCTCATAATTCAGCCGCCGATGGACGCGGTACGGAACGTAGGGCTCTTGAAGCGTAAGTCCTTTCATGTATTTAATATATAATTGCTGGATCAGATATAAGTTAAGCTTAGGCGAAAGTGGAAAACATTTTTGTATGGAAACATATAATGCGTCACGTACGCCTGGGCTGGTCTTACGGTAGATTTACCGCTAACGTTTTATTGCTTCAGGACATAACCAGGAGCTGTGTGCTCACTTGTCCACTTTTTATCGGAATCTCGGTTATTTTCAAAATGGTAATATTTCCCAGTCACGAATCAATGTTTTATTGCAGCCTTTTTCGATATTAGCCTAATCTATGAACGGAGGGAAGGGCGCGACTCGAAAACACGCTCCGACGATTTCCGAAACGATTTTTCAGATGATTTTTTTTTTATATTTTAAATTTGCCCTTTCGGGATATCGCATGTCCTTTTTTTTCCCCATCAAAAATCGGGGATTCGAGAATTAAAACAAAAACCCTATTGTGTATACTAGAGTTCGCCCTCGATTTGAGCGGAGTTACAAATTGGTTCTAGACGGATGAGTGGAGCAGTTGCTGTGATTGGCAGAACATCTATATATATCAGCAACACCTCACTGAACAGCAAGGCAGTACCGCAACCAAAATATCTCAATCGAGCTAACCAAGATCATTTAGGATTAATAAATTATTCCCATTTAGATTTTCGATTACGACAACAAGGGGACGTGTTTCGTTAATGTCTTATTGATGTATCGTTATAATTGGATCTGTTTACCTTAAAACGCTACTGTCGAGACTTGAAGTTAAAACTTATGTTCAATTACAGTAAACATCTATTATAAATTTGTTTTCCGTCGACAAGTTGCATTGGATTTGTGTAATCAGATGTTGTGATATTGTGTAAGGGTAATTGCAATTGAAGCCATGGCGTGTGTCCACTTAATTTATTCTACTTGTCTTAATATCGACTTTATTAGTTAAAGGGATTAATTTTGTATAACCGGGGTGAGAGTTTCGCTTTTCTCCTCCAAAAATTAAAGACTCGAGTATGGTTTAATTTGAAAACTTATTCCTGCCTGAATTAATATGAAGCCCCGGAGGGCAAAAAATTGACCCGAAAAATGATAATTATGTCTGAAGAACAGAAACTTGCATAATTTTAATCTTTGAGATAAAACCCAGGACACAATCTTCAGATTGGCAATTACTAAAAATAAAAGTTATTCTAAAATCGAAACGCATTCTTCCAATTATGTTAATTTAAAAACGGCAAAAGGGTTAAAAAAAGAAAAGCAAACCCGAAACCACCGAGAGAATAACAGTTTTGGTTACCCTTCGAAACCATTTATTAGCAACACGAGATACTTAAAATGGAAACACGATCCTCATCTAGTGTTTAACAGAAGCATTACATGATATCTTTAGTTGCTTACACTAACGATAGATGTCAGAGGATTCCTCAGATACGATGTATGATGAGTTTATTTTTGCACTCTTTTGGCTTTTAATGCCATGGTATCACTCGCGGTTTTTAAGTACCCGAAAGTCTTTGTATCCATATCATTGAAAAAGGTCGCTTTTTTATTCCGAATTCCTTTTCTGCAAGCACTTAACTTGGTTTCTTTTTCGTCTTTTTGAGGAATTGGCGCACTCAGAAAAGCAAAAACAGGAATTCGGGTAATACATGAGAAAAGTTCGGACAAAATCTTCTTAAATTCGAAAATGCTACGTATTTTGGATCTTTAATTTTTCTTGGGTAACCGGTGAGGCATGTTTTGTCTTGCTCAAGGAATGGCGCCCTTGCCCTGTGGTGAGCTCCCTTCTCAGGGTTATGAGTTAGTGGAGGGCAGCAGCTGTGACCCAGCAATACTGACCTAGGGCTGAAGATTAGTAATCGGCAAGGCCTAGGCTCAGATACCGGGAGGCAGAGTTGGATCAATGGTATGGCTCCCGTACTGCGATGTGGAAGATTATGGAAAGTCATCAATGGAAAGTCATCAAAAATCATCAATGGTTGGCCATGATGATCGCCAATCTCCGACGAGGAGCTGGCATTTAAAGAAGAAGAAGAAATTTTTCTTGGAACCATTACCAAAAACTGAGCTTTTTCCTAGTTTTCTATTAATTTTGGTGCCCTCGTTTCATTTCATTTCTAGATTTTCCGTTTCCCTTCTTATTATGCCAGTCTCTTACTTTTCAACTCACCTTTCTTTTCTCCTCTTTTCTCTCTCCTTTCTCCATCCTCTTTCATCTTCTCTGTCTAACTGTTCACTTTTCTTATATTTATTTTCTGCCATATCTTCTATTTTTTGTGTGTCATCTCTTGTTTTCACGTTAGTCTTGCATCTTTAGTTCCTACTCATCTCCCTTGCCTCTTCTTTTTTCATCTTATCTCTTCTCTCTGTAGTCTATACTCTTCTTTTTTTTCTTCCCTTCGTCTTCTTTTCTCTTTTCTCTCTTCTCTCTTCTCTCTTCTCTCTTCTCTCTTCTCTCTTCTCTCTCCTCTCTTCTCTCTCCTCTCTCCTCTCTCCTCTCTCCTCTCTCCTCTCTCCTCTCTCCTCTCTCCTCTCTCCTCTCTCCTCTCTCCTCTCTCCTCTCTCCTCTCTCCTCTCTCCTCTCTCCTCTCTCCTCTCTCCTCTCTCCTCTCTCCTCTCTCCTCTCTCCTCTCTCCTCTCTCCTCTCTCCTCTCTCCTCTCTCCTCTCTCCTCTCTCCTCTCTCCTCTCTCCTCTCTCCTCTCTCCTCTCTCCTCTCTCCTCTCTCCTCTCTCCTCTCTCCTCTCTCCTCTCTCCTCTCTCCTCTCTCCTCTCTCCTCTCTCCTCTCTCCTCTCTCCTCTCTCCTCTCTCCTCTCTCCTCTCTCCTCTCTCCTCTCTCCTCTCTCCTCTCTCCTCTCTCCTCTCTTCTCTCTTCTCTCTTCTCTCTTCTCTCTTCTCTCTTCTCTCTTCTCTCTTCTCTCTTCTCTCTTCTCTCTTCTCTCTTCTCTCTTCTCTCTTCTCTTTTCTCTTTTGTATTCTCAGCTTCTCTGAATCTTTTATAATCGTGTTTCTCGCCTTTTCTTTTCTTTCTTCTCTCATCTTTACTTTGCTCTTAGTTGTCTCCATTATTCCCTCCTTTTACTTCTTTCAAAACTTCTTTTCTTCTCCCTTCCTTATTTTTCTTTCAACTTTTTTCCTCTAAAACTTACTTCCCCATTTTCTTTCTTTCTCAAATTCTATCAGTTTCCTCTTCTTCAGGAATTTTACAGTGAATTGACTTCTCATCTGACTTTCTTATAACTCTTTTTACTCTCTACTCATCTCTTCCTTCTTGTTTTCTCTACCTGTACTTTCCTCCCCTTCCCACCTCATCTTATCTTAATCTGTTCTTCCCTCCGATCCTTTGGTCATTTCTTTCACTTGCATAATCAGAGTAGCGAAAACTATACGAAAGTCACTAAAAAATGTTGGGGAAAAAATCCATTTTATCATAAAAATCACGCTTAAACCTTTATTTGGCCACTAAAGAAATTAAGAAAATTGTTTACAAGACGGAAAACTCAACAGACATTAACTACATCTAGCGAGTAAAACCCAAACTTTATCACTGCTTTACCACCCCACAAATAGATGCGGACGTGCTGCCACACGCAAACACGGACAACAAATTTAATTTTTTATCATCTCGCAGCTTCCCTCATCTCTGCAACAGATGTCTGCTGCCTCTTTCCCCGAAACCACTACATAAAACACACTTGAGCAATCACCGACCTAATCTTTACCGCCAACACAGGCAGATGTCTCCAGCGTTTTATAAAATAAGCTCCTAATGACCCCGAAAAAAAAAAAAAAACAAATGATTAAAAACATAACAAAAAAGGTCGGAAGGGGAAGGAAAAAAAAGGGAAAGACGAGTATCAAAGAATAGGATCAGCAACCATCGTTAATCAAATTTACAAACGGCGATAAGTGGTCTTCTAATGAAAGAAAAATGCAAAATCATCCTGAGACATCATCCCACCAGATAAAACTGTGACTTAGCGAAAACCCAACTTTTTTTGTATCAACTGCTGGTAGTTAACAAGATCTGGCATAAACACCTTTTAACACAACATATCGTTCACATATTTTGCATAATAAGCAGACAGTGATATGAAACGGAAGGGTTGCGCATCCTCGCACAGAGATTTTCCACCTCAAACAATATACAACGGGAAAACGTGTGCAAAAATTTTCCTATTCGACAATTTGATATCTCTCTGTCCTCTTCTAAGTATCCGCCCATTTCAGAAAACAACTCTCTTAACTCTTCCGTCACTCCACCCATTGGTGAACTACGGATCCTATTGTTATAGTAGAATCATTTTCATTACACGCTTCGTAAACTCTTTCATCAAACCATCGAACCTGTTCCCGCAATTTTAATGACCGAAAACCGCATTCGACTAACATTATGCGAACCATGGATCTTAAAAACCGGCTTGAAATTCCGCACTCTCTGTTACTTGCCAAGCTTTTCAACGAAGCGTGTATTACACCCGGCATCTTTTTTCATAAGGAACGGTAATGAGTTTGCTCAAAACCGTTTACAATACAATAGGTAGAATTCTGTTGTCTTGTTGGAAATTTCAAATAACGTCGGACTCAACCGGGATTCGGTCAAGTGGATGTGTTTTCTAAGGATTCGTTCCATGACAATGCTTTCCTAATGATTCATCGTAAGAAGAGGGAGTTTGATGAGCTTTTTGAAGGGTGGACGATGGGTTTTTAATGGTTTTTCTCATGACGTTTTCATTGTCTGCGCTTACACCGCTTTGATGTGGGATCCCTTTCGCCAAAGTTGACAAAACTTGCGTTTGAAAGGAATGCCGAACCCGGTTCATTTAAAAGTGTTCACGGGGCAGACCGCCCACACAATGGTTAATTATTGGTGAAAGATTCGGATTACAAGAACACACCTGGGCTTTTCGGTTTTGTTTCTTTGATTCCTTTCTCTTTGGGGTTATTTTGATTTAGGAAGGGCGAAGACGAAGAGTAACGAGATAAAAATATCTGGGAAAGTATAGAATGTCCGAACATTTGAATCACACGATTTAGTGATAAAATTTTTCAGTAGTTCTGATGACAGGACTTTGGTCTCGCACAGTAAAATCATTGCGGAAGGTAGAGTTCCCCCCAAAGTTTTTCTTAAGGTCCCTGTACCGGAACAAGGAGTGTTCCAGAAAGAGAGACAAGTGACGAGCAGAAGAGTAATGTGTCAATATTGTCATTGTGATCATGTTGGCATTGCGATCATTCTGTCAGATTGATACAAATGCTCCTTCGAGCCTATAAATAAGCAAAAAAAAAAAAACGAAGTTAGAGAAGTATTAGTCAGAACAAAAAAAGGAATCTTTAGACGCCCAACTCACAAGGTAGTACCAAACCTTTCTTCACCCGGGTGGGAGTGTACTGGAACAAACAGTGTTCCAGAACGCGACAGACAAAAGAGAGACAAGTGACGAGCAGAAGAGTAATGTGTCAATATTGTCATTGTGATCATGTTGTCATTGCGATGTTGCGGCATAGCTCCTTTACAATTAAAATCCAGTCCAATACCGCATAGAAGATTTTGGAAGAAGTCGACAGAGGGCAAAAAAAAGCTCTGCTGCTGCGTTGAAGTCTGGCCGTGACTTCGCAGATTTGAGCACGTTTTTGAACTCTACCTCTCCGACTCGCAGTGAGTGTTTCTTCATTATCATCCCCTGCACATCTTGAGGTAATTCAAGCAACCCTTGCAGCCCTAGAGTGGAAAAACATAATTTTCCTGACAGATCTCATTCTTTAAAAATTGCTATGAGTTTCTGAGCTTCAAAATTTAAAAAAAAACAGAAGACTACCACTCCTAAACAACAAAATGAAGATAAGATTAAAAAAAATAAAAGAAGACTATAGTTCCTTCGTAATTGAGTTGATTATATGGATTAAGGTAGGTGCTGGTCATGTTATTGTTAAATAATATTTTAATGGACGAAACCGGATCGACTTGTATTTTACGATTAATAATTTCTAATCAGAATAACACTTAAACGATAATAAAAATGAAGTGATCCCAGCAAAACCGAGAAAAAAATGTGGGATGTTTTCAACCCGTCACATCACCGGCCAATCATCCTCATCGCAAAACTCGGAGATAATTTAAAATGACATTTATTAAATCGGGCAACCGCAACTGCATCCAGTTCACCTTAAAAAAAACAAAATAACTTTTTCCATGCGGTTTTTAACCTTTCCGCGAAAACTAAAATAATAAAAGAAGAGGGGGGCAACTGTCAAGCCACTGTAAATCCGAACTTGTTTCGTTTCATGTCGATTATGTCAGTTCGGCTGTCGACTTACCAAGTACTCTTACCGAATATAAGTGTTAATATATCAGATTATATCTATCTCCAGTTATGATAATGTACTTTATCCATTTGAAAATTAAAAGAGAGGAAAAAATGAGGTGGAATGTAGTAATGCGTATCCTCGATAAGTGACATGTTACATTGCAACTTGACCGATTAACTTCCATTTTTTTCTCCTCGGGTTTATACGATGATACTTAGTAATTTATTGCCACTGATTAATTGCTCAATAAAACTCTAATAACACACGGCGCGGTTATGACTCCTTTCGAATAATAAGCAGAAAAACGAATTGACATGAATGTGTTTGTCGCATAGTGTCCTCAACTTTAAAAAAAAAATTCCCACGCGTAAATTGATGATTAAGTGCGGTATCAAAAATTTTAAAAGGACCTGCCGTGTTTTTCGTTAGGCCAAAAAAAAAAAAATATTTTGTCGTTAATTGATCATATTAATTAGTAGTCAACCTATTCTTTTATTAAAACATGCCAAATTCCATTAGCCAAGAATAAAAAAAAACTTGTATGAATTAAGCTCGCGCGGGTAAAACCTTCGCCCAGCGAAACAAAAAAACCCATTTAACAAAAGATAAAAAATAACGATAAGACTGGAAAAGCCTTGTTTTAGTTTTAACAAAATAATCTTTTTATTTTTTTATTCGAGTATCTCCTAAGCAAATTTTTTTTTCTCTTCTATTTAATCTCATCTAATCTTATCCGACAATGTCATTGTGCAAAGCCGTTTTATTCGGCCTTCAGGTTTTTTAAATAGGATTTTGACCAAATAAGTCTGCATTAGTGACTATATGTCCACCGCATAAATTTCTTGATTTAACGGGAAAAAAATAAGCTACGATGACAATAATAATTTGTATGGTAACAGACAGCGTGCACATTTATTATTTCGAGTGGTTCGTTCTCGGAAAAGGGCGCTCATCATATCGTTTTTATGATTACTTTACAATTAGGCACACAACACGATTTTCGATCATTCCGTAAATCATTTGATGATAATCATCAAGATTAAAAAAAAAACAAAAAGGAAAAAATATAAGAGAGAAATTAATTATTTTTGAGGTATTTTAAGTTGCAAGAAATCACACTATAAATTACGAAGTTTAAACAAGAATCCACTCCCCGCGGTGTGTGAATTTTCATTTTCAAAATTTAATTTATATATGCATTTTCTTTTACTGTTGCGCCAGGTGAAATTATTGGGAAGAGGAAAATAGCTTTTTTTAGATTTCAAAATCATTTTTAGAATCCAACCAATTAATTATTGATGGCGAAGAAAATTCTACTGCAAATCTACTGCAGAAAAAGTTTTTTGAGAATGGCCCCATGAAAAACAAGCTCTACAGACCAAGCTCAACAAAACAGTGATTTTTTTATCACTTGGGATTAAGTGCTAATAAGTCACCACTCTTTCCTGTGGCTAGCTTAACACTCAACGGCGCTTGTTGGAAGCCACGACGAATCCTCAGAGTTACCATTTTTTAGTAAAAATTCATTCATTCTCCTCGTTTACATAAAATAAATGAAAATTCCACGTATATACGAAAAAAATTATACGAAAAAGAAAAAAATTTTGAACCAGTTAATTATCGATGACATGTTAATCAAGGTATGTTTAAACACGAACTGGTCAAACAATGCGCACACGTAGCATGATACAATGGAATTAGTAACATCGTACATTGATCAATGACAGACAAAGTTTTTACGATCATTTATAACTTTAAACGCAAGGTTTCAACAGCTTAAAAATAATTTGTGAGTGTTTAAGCGCCGAGAAAGGGGCAACTTTAACGTCTGTTATTTATTTATTGCAAACAGTTGGAAAAATAGCTGGAGGAAGTTTGGGCCCTCAACACCTTTTTCCTCACCAATAGCTCTCCTGGTTTGGCCTGGACACACTGCTGAATCTTTGCAACATCCATTTAGTTAGGGAAATTGAATCACTGAAATATCATCAAGCTGGTCAGAAGTCAAAGAGAGACCTGGTTTTCAAACTCTTCAATGTTGTTCGGTCTTCTGCTTTTCGGAACTAATCCCTTCCTGCGGGTTTTTTTTTGCTCCTAAGCAAAGATCTCCATTAAATCTCTCCATTCTGTTATTCTCACTAGCTCTCGGTCTTGCCTGGCCACATGGCCGCAATTGTTGGATCGCCTGTCATCAGAAAAGCTTTACAAATTTTCTCTAAATTAATTGTAATACACAAAACCCAGCAACTACATTCATGACAATGCCTCATTTGTTATCTTAAAATCCTTAATTTTTTCCTCAAAATATTTTAAACTAATTAACAAACATTTTTACAATTCACAAATACTTGCTATACTTATCGTTATTATTAAAAACTTTAAAAAAACAATCATTCTTCTCAATTAGAACTTATCTTCAACGTTCTCCATTATTCTCAAAAAAAAAAAAAAAAGGCGCCAAAAAAATATATAAACTATTTACAATATTAGCACGCATGATATGTTGATATTTGACAATCGACACATTTCAAAGCCGTAACAAACATACTACTTAATACCATTGTCTTGGCCGACATTATAAAGACCATGTTCATCACGCCGACTATTCAACCACTCCCATCATCTAAAAATAATTTACATGAACGGATTGAAATTTGATCAAAGCACCCTACTGTGATCGTTTTTATGAATCTTTCATTTTCTTCTTGTAGAGAAAAAAAACCGTATTGTTGAGTTTTTTTTTTTGCTTCAAACAGTTGCGTAAGTATATTTATCTAATCCTTTAATTTTCCCAATGTATTCAAAAGCATGCTTAGTAAAGCTATCTGTTGGTAATTTGTGATAATTTCTTTTATTCTTTTTTCTTCTTCTGGATCAGAGACTTATTCAAGAACGGTTTTTTTTGTATTCTTTATGAAGGCAATTCTACTGACTAGCATAAATTTGGAAGTTGCTTTTTGTTGTTTATAAACTCAGCCATGTATTCTTTTAGTAAGAGTCAGCTTTGATTGAAAATAGAAGTGAAATTCTGTTTGGTAAGATCAGATGCCTAAGTAATCTTGGCGGCCATATTGGATTCTTGAGGAAGCAAAATTTGGGTTGTAATGCAGAAATCAAACTTGCTAAATTTTGCTGAAAATAAAATTAATAAAATTTTGGCGCCAAAACATACTTTCGCTGTTCTACATTGAAGGTCGACCAATATTTTATAAACTCCGCCCCGCCAAGTATTCTTTTAAGTAAGAAGGTATCTCGCTAATAGTCAGAGTCAGCCTTGATTGAGAATAAAAGTAAAATTCTATTCGGTAAGATCAGATGCCCAAGTTTCAGCTGGCGAATTAAAATTAATCGGATTGGGTTAGGTTAGGTTCATGTTCGAAAACATTCTTGGGGAAGCAAGATCTGGGTTGTAATGAAGAGAGCAAACTTGCTAAATTTTGCTGAAGCCTCAAGCAAAATAAAATTAATGAAATTTTGGCGCCAAAACATACTTTTGCTGTTCTACATTGAAGGTCGACCAATATTTTATAAACTCCACCAAGTATTCTTTTAAGTCGCTAATAGTCAGAGTCAGCCTTGATTGAGAATAAAAGTAAAATTCGATTTGGTAAGATTAGATGCCCAAGTTTCAGCTGGCGAATTAAAATAATCGGATTGGGTTAGGTTAGGTTAGGTTCATGTTCAAAAAAATTCTTGAGGAAGCAAGATCTGGGTCGTAATGAAGAGAGCAAACTTGCTAAATTTTGCTGAAGCCCCAAGCAAAAACAATAGACGAAATTTTGGCGCCCAACATACCTTCGGTATACTTCAATTAAGGCCGACCAATATTTTACTTTGCAAACAGTTCATCAGTCCAATAACCTCTCCTGCAATGTCCACTCCGGCAATATACACCCAATAAACGTCGTGTACACTTTCCCATATAAGACTCGTCAAAATCCAACAACACAATTTAAAATATCCAGTTTACAAGTTTATAAAGTCATAACGCACTTGCATTTCCTCCGATGCATTCATCGTAGGCGTTTTTCATGATCAACATTATCTTTGTCGCTCAATCAATTTTCAATTTCGGGAACAAAAGACAATTCACAAGCGAATAAAAAAGTTTGTTGACATCATCTGAATTGCATAAATGCATTTAAAACGAAGAGACAAACTTCTTTTCATGAGCTAATCAATCATTGTCAGTTCCTTTCCTCTCGTTACACCGTATAAAAGGAAGTGAACTGTTTTATGGAAATCTCATTTAAATCCATCAGTGGGAAGCTTATTGTAAAGTTAAAAATAAAAAGTGAAGGCGGTATACATCGCCTTAAAATCAAAAGGGCGACAAATTGTCATTCGATAGGTATATGCGACTTAACTCACGACCTGGGACAACATCACGTCCATGTTCGATATTCATAACATTTTACGACGAATTGAGTTTGGCATTTATGTTTCTACTTTTTTTTTCTCTCCCTTCTGCTTTTCCCATTATTTCAATTCTTTCCACACTCTGGAACTGCATCGTAAAGTTCGAGCAGACGGAATTATGCAAGACTCTAATATATATAGATCTAATGAAACAAGTGGCAATTTATTGAAAAAAAAAAAACATCTAATTTATTGGAATCGTTATGCTTTGGACGAAGTTACCTTTAAAAGACAACTGGTTCTGAATATAATATTAGAAAAACATAAAAGAATCAACCGTTTACCTCGAGTCGTGTGATAGAACTGCATTATTTAATTGGGATTTTATCAACGGAGCATCGTTCGGTATCGCCTTGTTTGACGAGGTTCATTATCACCGTTAAATTGAGCCCAGATAAACTCCCATGTCTTGTCCCGATTGCGAATGTTGATGCGAAATGCATAATGTAACACTGTGAAAGTGGCTGCGTTTGCAATCAGGAGAGCGGATATAATATTATCAAGGAACATTCTTAATGGGGAAGTTATGGCTTTGGATGTTCAGCAGTTGTAATGGCCATTAGTTGGAAATGAAGATTCTCACGGGTTAAGTTGGCTAAAAAGTGAATGGAAGAACAAGAAATGAAGTTGCGAATTTATGCGATACACTGTAGTAGAGATGAAGTGAGGGTAACCGGTGAGGCATGTTTTGTCTTGCTCAAGGAATGGCGTCCTTGCCCTGTGGTAAGCTCCCTTCTCAGGGTTATGAGTTAGTGGAGGGCAGCAGCTTCGCTAATACTGACCAAGGGCTGAAGATGGTAGTAATCGGCAAGGCCTAGGCTGAGATACCGGGAGGCAGAGTTGGATCATTGGTATGGCTCCCGTACTGCGATGTGGAAGATTATGGAAAGTCACCACATTATTTGATATTCCTAGTAAAATCATCAATGGTTGGCCATGATGATCGCCAATCTCCGACGAGGAGTGGGCATTTAAAGAAGAAGAGATGAAGTGATCTCAAATCTCCGTCAGTAGGATGGAAAGGCCGGTCGAGCGCCACCATGTTGTGGAAACCAAGAGCATTGGTGGAACATAACCTAGAGCGGTCTGAAAAAGAATTAACCCTAAAAAAGGTGCTTAAATTTTTCTTATCTTAACTCTGATTTTTGCTCTTTGAAGTCTTTAATGCAGAAGTGCCTTCTTATTTCGTTCTCGCCATTTATCTCGGGGGCATACGCACAGGACTAAGGCACCTAAAGTTGTTTTAAGGTACATTAAGCTCTCCCCTGTCAGCATAACCATCGTCTCCAGCTTGTAAATTGCTGCCGGAAGGATGTAAGCGCCATCACGGAGCTTTCTTTAAAGATGATTATGGCCGCCCATGACAGTCCTTCAAGTGGTTTCGGCAGTTTGATTTCTTTAGCGACCCTAACCATCAGAAGTGCCAACAAGCTCCGCGTGGAGCAGCGCGCGATGGAGGAGTCCATTTTGGACACAAGGCTGCGAGATCGGATCAGAAATGAAACGATATAGGCAGACCAGGGTAATGGACATGGTAAGGCGTGCTGCAGAGCTGAAGTGGCAGTAACTCGCTCCAACATTATTTGGAAGAACTCTTTCACTTGCTTTGAAATTTTTATCTAGAGCAAAGTTACTGTCCTGCTGAAAGACACGGGGCTCCCAACGACCGCGGGGGTGAAAGGATGTTGCTACGCCACCGGACAGGTGGCCAGGCAGGACCAGGAGAAGTGGGCAGTAGCATCAACCCAATGGAGGCCGCATTTAACATCGAGAAGTCGGCAGACCTCAAAGACGGCGGCTCAACGATATCATTCACACTGCATGAAGGGGTTGGTTCCGGAGAGCGGAGAACAGTACGACATGGAGTAATTTGGTAGAGGTCTAAATCCGGGAGTGGATGCAAAAAGACTAAAGAAAAAGATTTATTTTGTCCATTTTGATTACACGGCCCATGTATTCTTCCACACTATCAACATTACAGCTTTCTAGATCTACCAGAATATATTAGCTAATGACATCACTTTCGTTTTTTGGATGCTGGTCTTCAACTCCGCTCGCTTTGGAGCCTCTCTCTGCTTTATTTACCAGGGGTATGCTACCGGCATACTCCTCCAGTTTTCATGAATCTCTAGCTCGGGCACCTTTTACTTTAACTGCTACTCTGGGGAAATTGGCAATGATCAGAGTGATCTGAGCCTTGAAAATTGGCTTCCAAAGCATCAGTTAGGTTGTAGCTCAAACCATCAGAACCCTCAAACTCTGGTTATCAGAAATTGCCAATACATTTCCCTGCCAGGTTTTCAGTTATACAAAAATACCTGTCTTTCATTGACCGTTCTCTGACCTTTTTATATAAAAAGCAAAAATTTATTCATTCTAATGCGACCGTTTAAAAACAAAACAACTCGACCAACATCGCCAGAAAGACATCTCTCTCTCCATAATACTAAAACTGGAATAAAAAGTAAAAAGAATTATAACCCCGAACCACCCAGTATTTTACATTTAATGAAAGCAATTAAACCATTATTATAACTTTTATTCAACATAAAAATTCCCAGATGTCCTAACATTTTAACATAAAGATGTAACACGCTCGATGACAAGTAGTATATCTACCTTTTAATCGAAAGCCGAATCATAACTTCAAACCACGAGGAAAAACATAAGGCGAACGAGAACATTTAACCAACATACACTTATTGTTTCAGATGGAGGGGATGATAATTACGTATTAACATGAATACAATTATAACAACAAAAAGAAACCTGTAAGGTATAATCATAATTTTACAGGGGCCCGGTTGTCAAATAATGCTGAAATATACGTGAAGCGGACGCAAATCATTTTGATGACTGGTGTAATTATGTAGTAGATTATAATACACCCGAGCCGCATATCTCAGTAATTCGGGATATTAATAAGGATTTATATAAAATTTGTAACTAAAGGCACGATCTCCACCCTTGGTGAACATATTTTTCTTTTAGCCGTAATTAATTACTAAGTCTAATATGGTCAGAATGCAGTTCTCCTGGCAGATTGACAATCCCCTTACGAATGCAAAAAGTAATAAAAACGGTAGCAGAGTCTCGTCTTGATTTTTCCTCAGGCCGATGACCTTTTTTTTTCCTCTTTCCTACATTTTATATGATTTACAAATCGAACGTTTAATCTTGTCAGATTAAACAATATTCCACAAACGGCATTGTTAATCATTTTTTGCGGATAATTGGCACGATGATAAATCTCGTAATTAAATAATTGTCTCCGCCTTTTCTAACCCGTTCTCTTAAAAAAAAAAGTGATAACTAATGAGAATGTTTAAGGAAGTCCGTGTAATGCCACCCATGCCAAAAGAAAAACAATTTTTTTACCGAGATTTTCACTTTAAAAAAAATAAGGCTCGTGAGAAAATAAGCGCGTTAAGCTATGCGAAGTTTTTTTTTTGTGAACTTATTCGATAACCCCATTTGTTCGTTTTGATTTATGCATAATATTACAAAGATGCAACCTAACTGAGTACCTACGGGTCATAAATAACAAAGGTGAGGTCGTACTGTGTACCTGTAATCAATGGCACACACGGTCCACTACTACCAACTCTTCAATGAGTAATTTGGTCTTGGGTTTAGCCACGTTTCTCACAGACTCTCTTTCATTATTTTTTTTTGATCCGTTCATCAATCGGTAACGGTCAAGAGATCAAGGCATTATGTCTGGGCTAATGGTAAGTATTTGTCTCGAAGAGATTTTATATCTTCGTACGCGCGACAGGTTCGAACACGTTGTGACTTAATACTTTCGGCTATGAAATTGCTTCCGTTTTTTTTTAGCAATAGTCATCCGCTCATTAAATTGATCATTAAAAATTTTAAATGCAAAAATTATTTTTTTTTTTCCATTTTAAAGTAGATTTGCCCGAGGTATAGATTCATCCCGACATGATCGATTTTAAATATAACTTGTAGAAATGTCAAACGCTTAAGTGGAATAATAGCGGAATTTATAAACGGGCAAGAATTAAAATAATTTAATATTTAATGTGTGTAAGTTTTTAAACCCCGAGCATGTTGGATGGTTGCGTATTGAGAAATATACAACGGATCACGTTTCTCGGAGCTATACTTAAAAATAATTTTTGGCGAAAAATCGGGGCTTTAATTTTAAATGTTCAGCGGTAATTAATAATTAATAATTGGTGAGAATTAATTAGAGTTTGGAGAAAAGGTATCATCTGCTGCGTAATTTTTCCAAATTATGCTTTCTCTGGTTCAAAATTTGTCTAGTTTTTTCTCTTGCTCTACAATGTTTCTAGACTTTTCCTCTGTTCCAAAATGTTTCAAGATTTTTTTCTCTGCTCCACTATGTATCTAGATTTTCTCTCTGCTCCACAATGTTTCCAGGTATTTTTCTCTGGTCCACTATGTATCTAGATTTTTTCTCTCCTTCACAATATTTCTAGATTTTCTCTCTGCTTCATAATGTTTCTAGATTTTTTTCCAGCTCCACAATATTTCTAGATTTTCTCTCTGCTTCATAATATTTTTAATATTTCTCTCTGCTCCACAATATTTCTAGATTTTCTCTCTGCTCCACAATATTTCTAGATTTTCTCTCTGCTCCACAATATTTCTAGATTTTCTCTCTGCTCCACAATATTTCTATATTTTTTCTCGGATCCACAATATTTCTAGATTATCTCTCTGCTTCACAATATTTCTAGATTTTCTCTCTGCTCCACAATGTTTCTATACTTTTCCTGTGCTCCACAATATTTCCAGATTTTCTCTCTGCTCCACAATATTTCTAGTTTTTTCTCTGCTCTACAATGTTTCTAGACTTTTCCTCTGTTCCAAAATGTTTCAAGATTTTTTCTCTGCTCCACAATGTTTCCAGGTATTTTTCTCTGGTCCACTATGTATCTAGATTTTTTCTCTCCTTCACAATATTTCTAGATTTTCTCTCTGCTCCACAATATTTCTAGATTTTTTCTCTGCTCCACAATATTTCTAGACTTTCTCTCTGCTCCACAATATTTCTATATTTTTTCTCGGCTCCACAATATTTCTAGATTTTCTCTCTGCTCCACAATATTTCTAGATTTTCTCTCTCCTCCACAATTTTTCCAATTTTTCTATGTGCTCCACAATGTTTCTAGACTTTTCCTGTGCTTCAAAATATTTCTAGATTTTCTCTCTGTTCCACAATATTTCTAGATTTTTTCTCTGCTTCTCAATATTTCTAGATTTTCTCTCTAGTCCACAATGTTTCTAGGTTCTTTTCTCTGCTCTCATATTTTCAAATTTTCTTCTCAAATCCAGTCTTCAAATTTTCTGATTTACAATTTTTCTAAATTTCTTCTCTGCTCGAAAATTTTTATAATTTTTCTCATCTCAAGATCAAATAATTTTTTCAATCCTTTTGTTGTAATAAAGAATTTTTCTTGATTTTACTTCACTCACAAAAAATAATTAAAAAATTAACCAAAACTCTAAAAAAATTTTTACTTCCAATTTTTTTTTTAGAAAAACTCGTTTTTTTATATTAAAAGAACTCACAAAAGCTCATGCACCTTTTCCTTTCTGAAGTCCAAACTTTCTCTCTATTCACGAAAACCTCTCTCAAAAAACGATATAAACAAAGCCAGATTTTAAAATTGATGATCTACAGAACAAATATTCTTACATGATAAATATGCTGAACAAGCGTTATTAAAAGTTGTTTGCAAAATCCAAACTCGACAGGGGGTTCGTGGAATACAACCTTGTGGAGCTGTGGAAGAATAAATAATGCCAATGTAAAACCAGACGTAATATGTCAAATTGCTTCTGTCTTTTTATTTTTTATTTAAACTTCTCGGTTGTGTTTTTCTCTCATACAACTTTTGTTTTGTGCAGCTTTTTTTTTTTTTTTTGTAAATTAGAGTTTTTTTCTAGCGGTTGTTTATCAACAGGTGGAATATGCTCAAGTTCGCAGTCATGTAAATTGTAATTGAGGAATCTTATCCATATATTATCTATAGGCCTACACTGACTTTTTCTTGCGGAAAAGTTAGCTCATTAATTTTTGTCACCACGTCAAGGGGAGAGCCTCTATGGTTATGGGAAGCGGTATCTGATTTATTCGATTTTTTTATGAATATAAAAATATACTTTATGGGAATTTTGAGAGGAATCAAAAGCTTGGACAAAAGAGAAAAGGATTCAAACTGAGACGAATTTCAATAATAATCCATACTGAGAGTAAGTGCGTGATAAGAGTATGAATGAGAAAACAATTTGCGGACCAACATGGGGCTCAAAGCCAATGCCCTGAGATTAAGCGCCTAACGAAATTCCGTTATCACCCAAAAAAATTGAATAGAATGCATTTTTTAACCTAAATCATTCAAACGAAAAGAAAATATTCGCTTGGGCGCCAACAATCGCATGCGATGCATCTCTTCCACATTCTAAAAATATTAATCAAATAAAAAAATTCTTTCTCATAGAAAAATATAAATCATGTACAATACGCAAATCTTTGACTTACGACCGAGGAATCCAAACTAAACGAAAGCAGATAAACTGCTATTATTTTTTCAGCTCGCAACAATCCTCGCACGCGATATCGTAAGGGTTTTTGACACTTCACACGATACAAACTATCGATCGTTGACATGATCAACAAAAAAAAAAAAAAATGTCTCCCTTTAACATTAAAATTCACCGTAGCCTGCGATGGGGGGAATATAATTCCTGCCAGTAATTAACGTTATTAATATCGCAAATAAAATACAAAAACTTCATTATTGTTTCATTTATAAGCAACACCGTGAAACTTTTTGTACAACAAGCTCATAAAAACATTTAAGTAAAAAAAAAAAAAAACAGATTTAAATTATTATCATTACAAGTTTTCTCCCAACGGTAATCAACAAAGATTTACTAAGGTGCTTTTTCTTATATTGTACAACTAAAAATAAGAACATACAACAACTTTCATAATAAAAAATTCACGGGCGGATAATTATTTTGAACTAATGTCATTATGCCTGCCTTTTTTAATTTATATTTTTTTTTAGCTAAAAATGGCGGCGTTTTAATTTCCATATTAAAAAAAAAAAGGCCCCTGAGATGCGGCTAAAGAACAGAAGCAGTTTTCGGGATCGACTTGTACATTTTCAAGATACAAGACTATAGGGCTTTATGTCGTGTGCATTTATCACTTTTACGTCAGGTATGAGTTATTAGTACCGTAGCCCGCCGCTCTGTACTGTCTTTCACTGGATGAAATTAATTTAGTATCAATAACAGTTGATCTTAACTGATAAATGACAAAGTCGGGTTGTGTGGCAAGTAATAAAAGAAGGAAGGAAAAAAACAAGCTTGATCATACTTCACTTAAACAAAAAATATAGCCCGACGAATTTCTTGTAAACAACAAAAAAGAATAATTATTTTATTAGATAAATAAGAATCCGAAATGTGGTAGTTTTTATTTTTCTTCAGGCGAGGATTAACCGTGAATTAATTCAACTACGTGCCAAAAAAATTTTTCCCTATCCGGAAGTTCAACGTTCTAATTTATTAGATGACATATCGAAAAAAAAAAAATCATAATAAGAAATTATGCACTATCATGTATTATCTCCAAATCGCATTAGATGAGCCACCGTTAAGAAATTATTTAAAAAAAAAAAAACAAGAAAGATTATTATCTGATGAAATCGAACGTATTAATGACAATAATGACCAGAGTAGGCTTGAATAAGTGTGACCAGAACAGCAGGTAGTCGGTATTGAGAATGTCAAAGATCAATCTATTAATTTCGTACTGCCTTAAATTATTTTTTTTTTTTAATATGCGGAATGAATTGTTGATATTAGGCTGAGATCTGAATGTTGAAGAATTTTGCGAAACTAGTATAAGTAAGAAACTATGTTTTGCATTAATAATGACCGTTGAATTTTTTTTAAATAAAAAAAAAACTAATGACTAGGTACGTCTATTTTTTTTTGACAGGTTACTTCATTCATACCATTTGGTTTTTTTTTCCAACGGTAAAAGTGGACGTTGTCATTTTTTTTATTGTTGTTTTTGATAAGGATAGCGGAATTTTTTTAGAATTTTTTTTAACTGAATTGAACCAGTGGATTTTTGGTCGCGTTTTTGTTTACTTCCTGGTCGATGTTTAAGGCTAGAGCTAAGTATCATCATTGCAGGTAGTACAGTACAAGCCCAAGTCAGGTGCAGAGAGTATGAATGAAATAAAAGATCTTTCACAATAGAAAGGTAAATGGTCAAAAGGAAAATCCGGGAGCTGAACAAAATGGCTAAGTGTGTTAACCTTTCTCAAGAAATCAGCTTGAAGCCAAAACTACCGATGACGCCCCTTTTGAAATTTTTCTCAAAAACATTGGCAACCAGTAATGGGATCTCATTTTAAAAATAACTGAGACTGAGCTCCGAATCGAACTAATTTCCGTCCTTTTCCCCATTTAAAAAAATTTAACACTCTCTTCATTTGATTTTTTCATAAAACTTACCTAAACACTCAAAAATAATCTTATTTTTATGAAAAAGACACATTAGCACCTTATTTCCTATTCACTTATATTATTTTTGCACGAAGCCACTCCCCCTCCTTCTCTGACCAATGGGAGCCATTGACGTCATCACCCCTACTTCCGCAGCGCCACCCTATATAAACAGGGGAACATCTCCTGCGCGCTCAGTAGTTTCTCGGATCTCGTAGCGTTCACATCGAAATTATTCGTTTACCGGAAGTCAAACAGTAATAATAAAGTAAGTTATTATTTTTTTTTTTTAAATTATTTAACGTTAATAAATTTTGCATGAATTTTTTTCACGAGAAAAAAATCGGAGTGAATTATAAAAGAGTAACTCTTGGTAATAAAATTTTTTTAATGCTTAATTTTATTACAATAAAGTTATTATGGAAGAGCTAATAATTAATAATAATAATACTAGGAATTAGTAATAAGTTCTTCTTTTCTCTTACTCTTTCTTTTTCTTTATACTAATTAGTAATAATTAGATTTAGTATAAGTTAGATTTTAAGGCATGGTATCTAATCATTTTAGGTTAGTAATAAGCTCGGTAATAATTAATCATTATCATCATCTTCATTGTCATCAATCACAATCATAACCATTACTAACAATTAGCTCTTACATAATAACTTATTTTCTTAATTTTGAATTCTCAAATAATTACTTACGAGTTACTCCGAGCAAAATAATTTTCGGGGCGGCGCTTTCGCGTACGGAAAACCCGCGTAAAAAAGTGAAGTGTGAGAAAAATTTAAATTGAAATAAAAAATCATTTTTTAGTGCGAATTTTTCATTTCATATTTCAGTTTCAATTTTTAATTTTTAATTTTGTCGGAGAGTGATCAAAAGCAGAGCAAAAATGAAGTGAAGTTTATCATCATCATTTGGATACACACATGTTGGATTACCCAAGAGGAGATCTTCTAGAGGAGGTAAGGCTACCAGCTGCCTTACCGCGCAGTAAGTGTTAGAGGTGCTAGTAGCTGTGGTGCGGGTGATGCAGCAAACGCATCTCATTTTTTATTTTCCCCTAGGGCTCGGTTTTCCCTTTAGGCCTTTGAGTTGAGTTAAGGGAGGGGGCAGCTATGGGTTTGTATAGGCCTCTTCATCGACCATTCCGTTGAAGGGGGAAGGGTTCCCATGGACAAAAACTCTAGCGATGGACAGCGTTCACACCTCCTGGGTGTCCAATGGAAGCTGAACGCCACCTTAGCAGCAAATTGTGCTACCAAGCGCTCAAATTAGAAAAGTTTGGGCAAAAAAGGAAAAATAGAGTCAGCATTTGGTAAAACAATGAGAAAAGCAAAATTGCCCAAAACTTAGAAACAGTTTTAAGAGTATGACAAATTAATCATAAATTCCTGTACGAACCTTGCAAAATTTCGTTCCTTTAAAGATTCATTTATTCCTCCTAAGTAGTAATCAAAAGTTTCACTTACCTGAAAATAAAAGAAAAAATCAATTAGTATTATTTTACATAGTAAAATCACATGATAAGAAAAATTAGGCCAAGTTTTTGATTTAAAACTCTTTTCAAAATTCGAACCATAGAATTTTTAAGGTCCCTAACCTAATTGAACTAAAAATTCTTCATTGATCGTTTGAGCTTGAACCAGCAGCAGTCTTTCAACCATACATCAGTCCTCATCGCTCCCACGGTTTGCTAATAACCACTGCCACCGTAATTTTTAATCTCTACCACTTAATTTTTTTTTTTTTACAATTACTAAAAACCCATAAAGCCATCTCGATCTGTCCTTAACGGTTCCGCTAAACGATCAATTTGTATCCAGTCCTGAGCACATAAGGCACAAAACCCAAAGAACTATTATTTACAACTATTTAATTTCATCTGGCGGTCGTTAACGTTGTCATAAATAACAATACTTAAATCCAAAATCATTAATTTTTTCTAAGATAACTTTTAATTAATTCATTTAAGCTTGTAAGTAATGTAATTATTTCTATTCGGCTTGTAAAGGTAATAAATTAATAATAACCTCCGTTCACACTTAATAATTTCACCCCATTTACATACGTTAATTTTTAACTAAATCCTCGATTTAATTTTGTAATTTTACATAATATCATCGAATCAATCAACGTGTAACAAAAAACCGATAAATACACGAATTTCGAATTTTTGCTAAAATCGTTAATTTAGCCGTTCCATCCTTTTAGCATGTCGTTCAACTTGACCGAAAAAAAAAAATACAGATTATTATTTTTCTTCTTCGATTAATTAACCATCCACAAAGTAAGTAAAAAAAAAGTAGAAAAATAAAATTCAATGGATTTTCTAGATAATGATCAGAGCCGATCTGCTTTGATTTTCTATTTTGTAAAAATTATACTTGTCGTAATTATATATCGAAAGAGTATAGCGTAACAGTTATTCTAAATTATTATTCTGAACGCATTTACCAATTAGTTCTACAAATCCAAGAGATGCTCAATGGGATGGACCACTATATTGTTTTTATTATATAGCATTAGGAGTTGTTCTCGCGAGTTCGTAAGTTGATCATTGAAGTTCCCTACTTTTTTAAAATAATTCATTAATTTTTTTTTCTTTTCGGGTTGCGTATGCATCATCTGATCGTAAATACTTTTGGTATACTCTGTTATTTATTTCATTACATTGTAGGATTGGTAGTTGGCAACAGAGGCGTAGCAATATCGAGAGTCACCGTCTGCAAAATAGTTCCTTCCAGGGCCAGGGCAACAACACGGTAAGCGTGGTAGGCGTCGCAGGGGGCGCCAGAAGCTATTTTTTGCTTGAAGCCTAAAATTTTTAGAGCGAAAAAGGCACAAGATTGTTCTTAGTGGCGGGAGGCGCCCCAAGGGCTTGCCCCAGCTTTGATTTCTTCAGGTCCCTTTTGGGTCCAAACGAGTTGGGCCAAATTCCAAGAGACATCGAGCAAAAGTGTTCTGCCGTGAAAGCCACATAGTACCTTGGATCTAATTTTAAGCCAAGAAGCCATTTTGCTGCAGCCCTCAACTGCTGAAGATGGCGGCCACGCCACTGATTGGCAATAAACCAAGGGCTTGCCCCGACCTTTAGGTCCCTTTTGGGGTTCAGCCCAATCTACGAGTTAGGCCAAACCCCCAGAGACATCGAGCGAAAGTGTTCTACCAGATAAAACCTTCGATCTAATTTTTTGGCCAGAGCACTACTATTTTAAGCCATTTTTCTGCAGCGCTCAACTGCGGAAAATGGTAGCCCCGCCTCTGATTAACAATAAGAATGTTTCCATGGAAAAAATATTTAAAGAGATATAAAAGATTCCGTTATTAATAATTGCCCGTGTCTAGTTGTGGAGGATGATAAAATATCCCAACTCTGTCAACATGGACGCGATGTCGCTCAGCCACTTTTCAATTCAAATTAGTCAACCTTCGTATTACTTGTTTTTGACGAATCCATCAATTGATTTTTCTTGACTGTCGAAAATCATGTCAAAATTTAAAAAAAAAAAAATTTTTTTATGAAGGTTTGTTACTTTGTAATCTTTTAAATAAAAACAGGATTGGAGAATAGATTCGAGTGCAAATATTTAATATTGTGAGGTTGGTTCAAATAAAAGTTGTTTAATTAATTAAGGGACCATCTGAATATTAATAAGGTTTAGTCTCGTGAAAATATTTTATATTTCCGGGTTCGCGAAAATTAATTGGAAAGCATCATGGCTTGAATTTGGGAAAAGGCTTGAATGTGAAATTTATCAAAAGCCTAGCTTAAGCTTTTAGGCGGGTCAATGGCCAAAGATTTAACATAAGCTCGAATTCAAAATTTCGTAAGGCGTAGCTCTTTCTCTGTACACTGAAGAAAATTTATCTGAATAAGAAAAGGAATTAATATTCTGAAACAAACTCCGCCGAAAAGGTGACTAATTTAAACGTATGTAATCCTGAAGTGACCAATTCTTCATCAAAAACAATAAGACCACCATCTAAGCGAGGTCGTGCCTGTGTACCAAAATTTTTTTCGTCAACTTTTTTTTCATATTCATTAATTACTTGTCGTTAAAAGTATTAGATTTATACATATTTATCGCCTCCGATGAAAGGAAAAAAAAACAGACAAACATTTTATTCAAGACTTATGATCAACCAGAAAAAAATTGAAAAGCAAACGAAGACAAATATTTGCAGAAGTAAAAAAAAAAAATCCGAAACACAATTACGGAATTTCGAATCGAACAAAAAAATATATGTCGCTTGTCATTTTTAACATTTCCAGGAGTCAGGTGCTGGATGAAAACGAAAAAAATGCATTAATCAATCCAGAGCATATTTCCCTCTGTAATCCTGTCAAAGGAGAGATTACTCAATTAAAAGATAGCATTGTAATTCAAACAAAAACAAAAGGAACAAAAAAAAAAAAAGATTTTAAAAAAACGTCCCATAATTCCGTCGGATTATGTTTCCTTATCCTATGGTGGCCTTATGTCCACTCATGTACATTCCACTAACAGCATGATAATTATCTAAAAACTAGAGATATAATGGTCTCTACGTCTGATTTATATTTAAATACAGCTTCCAAACGTTGAAGAAATCAAAATGACGACACGAAAACAAAATAGATAATAATTATTTAAACAAAACTTAAACTACAATAGGTGATGTGTATAATTATAGTAATATAGCAAAACCGCATTCCGAATGTTGGCCTTATATTAAGAGAGCATATGTAATATTATTTTATATCAAGACCGAATTTTCCATTTTTCGAGTAGAAATAAAATAAAGACTAATTGACCTGCTGATGATGATTACCGCGAAACTGCCATTTTCATAAATAACAAATCAATTTAAGTCTCATGATGGCCAAAGTTCTCAACTCCAATTTCAAGGAAAAATCTCTAATATGGCATTAAACTTTGCAAATAAACCGCAATGTCAAGTATGTCAATATTGACCGTTAGGATCACAATATTCACAAGATCGTTCCCTCCTTGTCGGCGCATTGTTTTTCCTTCCTACTTATTAACCTTGTCAATTATTTACTCTCATTGTATTCAAGCCGGCTTCTTTATTTTCTGGCGTTAAACTCATCCGCCCACAACTATACTAAAAGAGACGTTCAAGAAAACAATCGTAACATTTCCCGACAAGTTATTAGGTCGACATTGTCATTTACGGGTATGAAAACTGGTCATCTATATAAAAAAATTTATTTTTTTATTTTTTATAGTCCGTGTTTGAGGATGACGAGCCCGAGGAAGTAAAATGCGATCCTAATTGCACAATAGCATGAATGGAACCATCAAATAATGAACGAAATATATCCATCTTGATATGTAATGTTCATATCGTGATTTGTTTGTAAACCTTCACCAACAATGAATTTAATACGGTATTTTTAGTTTAGCGGCCCCGGAATGACCATTACGTATATTTTTTGTTTCGGTATTAATGTAATGGTATAAATAGAGATGGAAGAAATGAGTATGTAACCTCCGCATCATACGCGGGGCATGCGAGGATTTTGTGTGGTGTTATATGACCCCTTCTTCTTAATGGTCTTCGGAGCTGGATGTTTAAACTCTCACTTTTGGTCACGGAAATCCCATGAGGATGGTTATAATGATTTTTAATTGTAAATGAAAGCGTACCCTTTTTTGAAGAGAATTAAAATGGCAAGAAGATTTTGGTAGGAAACGAAGATTCATGGTGGAGATGATGGAGATCAAGAAAAATAAGGGCAGTTATTTTATGTTTTATTTGCTCCACTTGTGCCTAGTACCACTCCGACCATCACGGCCAAAGAGCGTATGGCAAAAACCCCAGCCGAAACGACTGTTTTAGGTCTTGAGGAGCAAACCTTTAGGCATGATGGCTGTACAAGGAAAAACTAATGCGGTGGCTTTCCAACACCTTCCGCATCGCAGTAGAAGAGCCATACCGTTGTTACAACTCTGCCTTCTGCTATCTGGTCTTAAGGCTAACTGACAGTATTATTTTCAGCTAAAGTGTTGTTTTCTAAATGCTAAAGGCATTCAAACAAATTGTAGCTATGTGGTCAGATTCGGAAAAACAAGCGCACTCGCACTTGCTTGAGATAGCAGTCCCATATTGATCAATCGGTTAGCAGCTTTACAGGGCCAGAAGTCCTGGTGCCAGATCACAGAGCTATCCTGGGCAGTCGTCTTCCAATCCGGCGACCCCGCTCAACCTCCGTCTTGACTCCCACCTAAGCCGCGAACTTCCCAATGGCCTAGGGCCCGTTGGCCGACTATCCATCACCTTCCTGATGTCCCGCCCACCGTAGCCTTCGTAATTTTAACATGCTTGTAATAAAAGGCTGGTCTGTGAGCCTCCGGATCTACTCATTAGTCTTAACACGCACGCTTCCGGTAGCAGGATCTATATTGTATCCTCAGCACGTTACTCTTAAAGGACCGCAGCTGCTCCTGAGCTTGGATCGTTAGAGTCCGGGTCTTGCAACCGTGCAAAACAGCAGGGAGTATGACGGAGTTGTAAATAATTAATTTGGAACGGCGGGTTAGGGACTTGCTGCGGAAAAGATGGCCAAGGGCTTGAAGGCAACGGTTTCCACTTTGGATCCTTGTAGTTGGTATCGTTGTCACGCGTTACTGTCGACTCGAGGTACCGCATTCCTGAATCTCAGGTTTCCGACTTCCAGAGATGGATCCAGGAAACTCCTCTGGTCGGGGACTCTCAATCGATCAGCATCTGTGAATACTGCAACGAATCCTACCTAGAGATCTTTGACTAGTAGGATGTCCATCCAGTCATATTGCTTTATCATCCGCGGCGGAGACACATGCTGGCGAATTATTGACTAGCAGACCGCCAGGATATTTTCTGGCAACTTCTCTCTCCTATTTTTCGCACAGCCCAGCACGTTTCTCGCTTTTGCCGAAATTCTACGCCATCTGTTTCCTGCTTTCATTGGAGTTCCTTTACTTTTTTTGATGTCTCGAATCATCGCTTTTGGGACAGTACTGACACCTAAAGCCTAACTGGTGTCGGTGTCTATTCGATGCATGAGGTCTTCTTGCTCCTCATTATGCCCGTTTCCTTCTCCAGCGACATGTCTTTGCGATTGTCAGTTGTTGCTACCCCGTTCTGAAACATCTACCCACTCATTTCAGAGGCTTTTCCTGAAAGCTCACTCCAAGCATTGCTCATCCAGACATATACCTCAGACAGACGAAGAAGACTTATAACTGACATTTTGATGAAATTAGATTTTATTCCCGCTTAACCCTTTAGCCCCAAGAAAATTCCTATCCTGCTCGTTACTCTAAGGGGTAGTTGAATATCCCCTCGCAGGGCAACAAAGCTAAAAATAGTCACGCTGGACGAAAAAAATATCATTATCAACCTTGACAACCTTTAAAAAAACTAAAGACGACACTTCTGCGCAACAAACTCATTCAAAAGAATCTGAATCCAACCTGAATCTTAAAAAAAAAAAAACTCTTCCACCTTATGTCTTGCTCTTAAAGCTAATGATGTCACATCTCCATACCATTTGTCTATCTCCTTTATTGTGTTTTTATGATCTTTTAATTTATTCCAATAAGAACAGATAAATTATTTTAAAAATATAATAATAAACCTCATAATCAAGTTTGTTCTTAATTTCTAGATCCATAAAAAAAACGGCATTGTAAACAGGACCATTTTAGACGAGTTTCTTGGTTGATTTGCAAAACGTATCGACCGCTCCTTCCTTCTTATCATACTGTTTATTAAGATTACATCATTGGTGGCCAAAGTGGTTACTGGACTTCCAGTGTGTGTGTGTGTGTGTATTATACCAAGTTCGATGATCTTAATGAGGATTCCAGTTTATTTTAATTAATTTCTTTTTTTTTTTTTATAAAAATTGGCTCCAGCAACAATATTGGATTTCATCGGCGGTGTTGAATTAAAATAAGTAAAGATGAAAAAACGGCATTGCTAATGATCAGTAACAAACACCGACGATTTCATTAATACTTAACAATAAATAAAAATCTTAGTTCATATATGTATTCGTGAGTGAATCAAAATCCTGCCCGAGGGGACCGAAAATGATCCTACGGCATGGTCATGCACCTTTCACCTTGCGTCGACGATTTCACAATACTATGTGGGTACTTGATAGAAAAGTAGTTTCGTAGACAATCACGTTACATTTTTCGAGTTTTTGTTTCCCTAACACTGTTTTTTTTTTTTTAGAAAAATAAAAAATAGGATTTAATTGAAAATTATCGTGTGGCACATAAAAAAGCAGCGTCGATGAGCGTATGTTCAGGTTTAGCCTAATCTGGTAATCGGTAATTGTATTGCTCCATACGTGTCATCATTTCATTGCAAATCACATGATTGAAATTGTTGTTATTTTGCAATATAACAACGTAAAGAATTTTTATTACGCTCTTTTTTTTTTTTTTTTTTTCATCTTCTTCTATTCGATTCTAGGTGATGGGCCTACGCTGGAAAGTAGCCGTGTGAACTTCAATCTTTTATAAAATGTGCCGGGTCGTAAAATTTTGCGTTATTAAAATTATGGTTCGTATCCGGAAATATTGTTTTGGGATTGTTAACCTCATAAAATGGGGAAATTAGAAAATTTTTAGGTTTAGGAGTTGTCAAAAGAACGCATGAAGAGATCAGTAGGCTCAAGGGACAATCGCTGATCACTGGTAAGATCAAGGCACGTCTGCTTCAATGAGCAGGACAAGTAGCGCCCGAGCTCTCTGTCTCTGATGATAAGGTAGGTCCTTGATAGACGCCCTACAAGACCTCAAGGGTAGATCGCGGCTTCGTGGTGAGGACAATATATTAAATGAGGCGGGTCGATTAGGAGTCATCGATCGGCGGGCCACCTGCCAGGATAGAGCCGCCTGGAAGGGAATCTGCGACGCCACGATAGAGCTTCAGGCTCTCAAAAGCCACTGATAGATAACACATGTTCAGAACTAGAAACTCAGTGAAAAACAGTGGCGTAGCAATATTACGAGAGGCCTCCCCCGCAGAAAGTTTACTCGAGGACCTTTTTTCAATTTTTTACAACTTTATATCTAGTGCAAAATTAATTTCCTGCTGACACACCAGGGGCTCCTTTGATCCAGGGAGTCCCCCCTGGGGTGAGGGTGGTTGATACGCCACTGCTTTCACTTCCTCCAAAACTTTTTTGGAGGAACTCTTGCACTTGCTCCGAAATTTTGATCTAGTGCAAAATTACTTTCCTGCTGAAAGACAAAGGGCCCCTTTCACTGCCCTTGACTGCGGGGGTGGTTGCTACGCCACAATTGACAAGCAGTAGAAGACCTTAGCAAGGAGATGGAGGTGCTCTTCGAGATCAAGCAGCGAAGGCTTGAATATTTCAGTCATATTATTCGTAACGGAAAATATCGTCTTCTGCAGCTGGTGGTGGAGGGGAAGATTGAGGGCAGGCGTAGACCGGGTCGGAGGAAAACATCTTGGCTCAAGAATCTAAGAGACTGGTACGGCCAAAATTCGGTATCCCTTTTTTGTTCGGCAGCCTCCAAAGTTAGGATCGCCATGATGATCGCCAATCTCCGACGAGGAGCGGGCATTTAAAGAAGACGAAGAAGAAGACCTTAAAAACACTGGCTTGAAGACATTTTTCAGAGAGCAGAAAGGGGCTGGTTTTGAAATCAGAGGAGTAAACGCAATTTAAAAAATTGGGAGATCGAGGTGCTTTGGGCAGAACATCAAGCAACGACAACCATAAAGAAAAGAATGACTCGCAGTGACTTTGGCTTCGAGCTCAAACCACAAACTACAAAAGCTCAATATCTCTTTCTTTAATTTTCCTCTTTCTCCTCAAAAAATCCAACTCTATTGTTTTTATCTGGTAGCACACTTACAAAATTTTTATTTCCTTAATTAACCTTCAAAGGTCGCATATTAACTACCTTTACTTGAACATAAACAACTTATACGGCACTGCAAAAAAAATTAGCAAAAATAAAAATACCTATAGATAAGACTTTCGATACGACATTTAAATAATAAAACGATTATTTCTCATCCACTTGTTCTTCTGACCTTGTTGATCAGTTGACAGGCCGGCGTTTTTAAGATAATTGTTCCACACATACTATAAATTTTTTCCCAATGATAAAAAATACGTTTTTATTTAAAAATATGCAGTCGCATACCGACCACAATAATAATAATAAAAAAAAACCAAGGCTCGCCTCTTTTATTTTCGTATATTTCATTTATTCTTCTCCAATATCTTTCCCAAAGAGTAATTGAATTTGTCCACGATCCTCAAAACCCATTCTTCACTCCTTTTTTTTTGGTGTCGAACTTTCCGAACAGGGCATATAAATATATTTATGCGCGGACGGACCACGAAAGTTCTAAAAGGAAAAAAAAAAAAATTGTGAGCGCAGTAACTTAGGATATAACAATGCACTGTGAAATATTTAAAATATCTTTCATACCTGTCAAAACCTAATTGTCATAAACAAAATTAAAAAAATTAAAAACAATATTTTAAGGATATCGGGGAAAAAATGTGAAGGCATTATTGTTAAAGGTGTCTCACATAAATTTCAAGGTACATTTCGATTACGGGATGTGAAAATAGTGAAAAAAGATCCAGTTGAATGACCGAAACTGTTGTAGTGCTGGAACAAGTGAAGTGGTGTAAAGTGGTTTTATAGTAGCTTTTCATTCGATTGTCGTATTCCTCACAAATTAATAAAGAATTTGCGGGGAAAAAAAAAAAAAATTTTCAATCAAAAAAAAAAAAAATAAATTTTGATTTTGTTATTTGTAGGAAATATCTTTATGCAGCAGCATTTTTTTACGG
Source organism: Liposcelis brunnea (assembly GCA_023512825.1). Classification (NCBI taxonomy): domain Eukaryota; kingdom Metazoa; phylum Arthropoda; class Insecta; order Psocodea; family Liposcelididae; genus Liposcelis; species Liposcelis brunnea. The sequence continues at coordinate 6,857,553 of CM042065.1, read as the reverse complement.
ACACAATCACTGGCCATATTTAAACTGCAGCTTTTGCCTAAAACCAAAAATAAAAATTAACAGCCCATTTTTTTTTTTTTTTTTTTTTTTTTTGGAAAATCTTTGCTCAAAATTTGGGGCCTTCTCTCTTTTTCTATTCCACACACTCAGTGACCCGAATCCCATTTCCAAAAAAAGTTCAGCACACCCGGCGGGGTCAAATTTTCGGCGCAAAAAAAACCCAAAACCGCTAATTAAGTTCAAAAGGCAATATTTTCTGATCACGACAATAAATCCGATCTGGAATGTAAACTTGTGGTCGGTAACTAGTGGTCAAGCGTGTATTTAGCCTTTGGCTTCGCCTCTGCGTGCGATCGGGGCTTAGCCCCCCTCAGGTCCCCACACCTCTCCGCAATTAACTTTTTATACATGTATCTTTTGATTACACTCTGAATTGTTTTCTTTTTATGCATAACAATTTTATAATAGCCTACATGTTTAGATACCGGTTTGCTGGTTTGCATTTCTAAACTCTTCTTTTTATACTTGTTTTCTTTCTTTTTTTTTATATTTATTTTTTTCATCTTATATATCCAGCCTGTATTTTATACGAATGATTGAAGCAAATTATTTTATATTCCGATGTTTTTATCTGTGTACTTATTCAGGTTTTTATATTTTTTTGTTTTTTTCTGACGTTGCTTTTTTTTTTGAAGATGAGGTCATAAGAATTAGCTCTTTTGACAATTGAATAAAATAACTTCATTTTCATCTTCAGGGATTTCCCCATCATACATAATAATAATAAAAAAATACTATTTTTAACGAAAATTAAGAATTCACCTAGAAGCGAAAACAACAACTGCATTTAGTAAAATGCAGTAGGACCACTTACGCCTACGGTAAAATCTTTTATTACCCGTAATTTAGATAGCAATTTTTTTTTTTTTTTTTTTGGTCAAAGGGATGATGCTTTAAATAAATTTCCCGAGTTGAAATTCATTACATTTTAAGAGTTGTTCGGCGGCGAAGGAAGAATAGTTATCGAAATCATATTTCAAACGTCAAACGCATGAGAATTATATGAGATGTATGTCCGAAATAGCTTATTGTAAACGCGAGTGGAATAATAATAGCATTCCTCATTTAATCATATTCATAAGACCTGCTAGATTACTTCATTACTTTTCACTTTTTTTTTTTTTAAATATTATTTTTCGATTTTGGGATCCTGATAGGTAAATCGCGAAAATAATAAAAGTTGCCCGGTCAACAGCTTTCCTTTAATCACTGAATATTTCCCTTCATTTATAATTCATGCCGATATGTCCTTGACCGGGGCAGAGTCGTCTGCATATAGTAGCTAAATGTAAATTCTATTATATTTTTTTTATTGGTTCTTTTATCAAAAAAAAAAAAAATGATTTTTTCACTTAAAAGGATTCGAAAGAAACGTGATCAGGTTGGTGTTAAATCGTTGATAAATTCCATCACCACAGTTTCACTAATTTCGTGACGGTCCCGGAGTGCTATGTCGAACCTACTATTTGATGAATGAACTATTCTTAATACAAAACAAACGATTTTTTTTTTTTTAAAACTTCAGGTGATGGAAGTCAGCTCTGACATTCCCGATTTCCAACCTCAATTATTTCCTTGAAAATAAATCCACATTTCCCGGTAAGGCCGTATTCTCTGTTGGTGGCTGGTTACCCAGAGCGCCAAGCTTAGAGTACACTGGAAATTGCCTAAGTTCACTCCTACCACACTTTTTCCTACCTTCCTTGTTAAATTTCTTCTGAGCATCCAACTTTAGAGACTTATTCTCAGCCACTCTCCGTTCTTCAACTCTTCCCTCATCAACAATAACATTTTGGAGAATACTCCCAGAAAATTATCCCACAACTCCCCGAAAAAAAAACAATGCGAAAATATCAGCGCTTAAGGTCAGGAGCAAGAGTGAAACAAGCGAGCGCCAGCAGTTAGAAGCTGTAAATCAAACATAAAACGAGGAATAAAAAAAACAAGAGGAGCTCAGCGGGAATCACCGTCCGAGTTTGATAGATGATTCTTCTCTTCTTTTGAACAATTTGTGCTACATGAAGCTGCAACAATGGTATATTCTCGTAACGACGACAAAATTGGGGGTGTACAATTGTATTTCCCGATGATTTACAATCTTTCCTACGTGTAACTATTAAATTCGTACCTAGCTCTAACCTTGATTACGAGAAGAAAGCAATGGAATTTCAACTATGCCATCGTATTGTTCGATACTTTTTCTTATGACTATTTCATTTGAGATTTTCGGGCTTGGATGTTATTAAATTAGATAGTGAAGCTATAAAACTAACTATGGTGTTTACAGGGCTTGAAACCTACTGCCGCATCGCATGTAGTACGCCATTCGATCCTGTTCTGGCAAGACTCTCTCCAGTCAGGAACTCCAAGCCGGCCCTTATCCTTCGCCATCGAAGCCACGGCATCTGGGACTTGTAGGTCTTCCGTTAATAAGGACCTGACGTATACAGTATACTGCGCCGGCGGCGTGGAGCCAGAGCGATATGTCCCTCCCATCTGAGCCTAGCCGGTTTGATCATTCCTGTGATCAACTGTTGGCCAGTGAGCTTTCAGACTTCCTCATTCGATGGCACTCACAAGCGCTTCTTAAGCGGGTCCCACTTAGGCAGTGGCGTAACAACCGGGCCCGTTAGTTCCCTCTTGCGGGGGGGGCCCCGGCATAATTCATTCTTCATGGGGGCCCCTAAGAAATTTTCGAAATCTTTAACGGGGGCCCCACTTATTGAATCTGCGGGGGGGGCCCGAAAATATTGTTACGCCACTGCACTTAGGTCGTAACGTCTTAACATCACTGCACTTAGGTCAGACGTAAGACCTTGTTCTCAAAAGTCTGCAGCCTTCTTTGGCTGGTCAGGATCCAAGTTTCGCAGCCGTAAGTGACAGTAGGGAGAAGAACGGCGTTATAGATGCGGAGCTTGCCTGCCTGGATACGACTCAACAGCAAAAAGACAACAGCGACCACTTTGGATTCTCAAATTTAGCGTTCACATTTCATCACAAAATAAAGTGTGATTCACATTAGCTACAATGTCATTTCTTTGATTTTATCATAATTAAATCCCTTCTGTACATGGCAAATGCATTACAATAATGGGATTAATTTTGTCAAGGTCACGAATATGAGAATTTTAACTTCTAATTTTTCTCATTTTAACTTTGGATTCTTCATAATCTATACCATTGTTCCTCGTTATAATACATTTTTAAAACTCAGTCCGGCCACTTCCAAAGAGTCCTCATCCTGTCGACTCCTCGCCATTGCCAAATACTCGGTTTTACCTTCATTGACTATGAGCCCAACCTGGCGAGTCGGAAACGACACGGCCCGAGTCAACCAAAATACTTCAGCACGGGCTAACTGTATCGATAGCTTCTCAAATATCGACCACTCTCCAACTAAAATCAAAGCACACACGGAAACAATTTCACCTTCCTTTTGCCTCATCATTCACAATATTCTCCAAATTTTTTTTGTGCGTTATAAACCGGTAAAATAACTTCTCAAAACATCAGATATAATTCATTTTATATAAATTTTAAATTCCATAATCCCTTTAAGAGATGATACAACCCGATGACTATCGCAAAAGGCAGATGTGTGACACACACACAAAACTGGTCCGAGACCGAAAAGTTTTCTTAATAAATAAAATAATGAATCCATCAATCACGACAATTTTTATTTATCAAGTAGCCTAATCTTTATACATTTACATATGTGACTTGTCATTTTTCGGCAATCTCCGAACAGACCTTGCTCGCCTTCATCGTCCAGATGGTCCATTACTACCATTTTTTTTTAAAAAATAAAAATTTCACCTGCTTTTAAATCCGAAACTATCCTAAAAGGATAATTAATTTGAAAACTAACAAATGAGTTAGAGGTCATGTAATGCGAGTGTGTGTTTAAGTATTTTAAATCGGTGTATTTAACATGGTAGCATGAACAACCGGATGATTGATTTCAGGTAATGATTTATCGATCTTAATTTGGAAGTTATTATTAAGACAAAAAAAATTTTTAAACGTTGCATATATACCGTTTGTTGAAAAATTAATGTTTGTACAACTGGTTTTAATTCGATTGAATTAATTTTATTATTTTTTTTTTTTTGCAACGCAAATAAAACGATGCAGTTAATAAAATTTATTATTAAAAAGGACTGAGTTATATAAATTGCACAGTATGATGTTGTCCTTCGGATTTTTAATGCAAATGAGACCTACATTCAAGAGAATAGTATTGTTTACATAATGAAAGCGAAGAAAAAAATTAGCGACATCGGTAATTAAATAATTAATTGATTTGTTGTAAAAATGAAAGGAATAGAAGGAAAACGATGGCGAAACTGATCGTAAAAGTTGATTACAATTATTAAAAGTTCAACATGGTTGCAGCAAAAATATCTTTGCTGATTTTTTTTAAAATGTAGAATTTGAATTTGGTTCCTGAGTTTAGACCAATTAACGCTTAATAGTCGATCAGCAGTACAGGAGCCATACCATCAGTCCTCGGCTCTGCCTCCTGCTTTCTGGACTTAAGCCTAGCCAACTTTTACCGTCTTCAGCCTTAAGCCAGTACTGATAGGACTGCTGCACCCTACCAGAACCCTTACCAGATTGCTACCTCCCGGGTCAGAAGGAATCTGGAGCTCGTCAAGGGCAGGTGCGCCAAACCTGAAGCAGAACTGTCACTGCACCCACCGACTACCCTAAAAGGCTTGTTTCCTAATCTTAGCTTATTTACGGACAACTCGCTGGCAGGTAGCTGGTTGAAAAGTAAAATATAAGAAACGAGCGAGTTTGCTAGCTCAGTAAAATGCGGCCCATAGGTTAAATTGCTGACCTAAATAAGAAAACAAAACCCGTATTAATTTTTCCGTCACGTTCGGAAAATTTTCACCCTTGAATCAAATTACTGACATCATCAACTGACTGGGGGGAGAAAATTCTATTCCTTCTTAACTACGCGTTGAATTGAATTTGAAACAATGTTACAGCTTCATGGTCGCTAACTGGGGTAATTCTTCCAGCTTTAACAACGAGAAACGTTTCAATTTCAAAAAAATCTATCGTTTGTTTTTTTTTTCTTCTAATGAAATTAAAAACCACTCGAAAAAAAATCTCAATGAAGACATATTCGCCGCGTTAAGTTACAAGCAATAAAGATGGAGTGAAGAATAATGAACCATAAAACGATGTTATAATGAACAACAATATAATATTATTACAACAAGGCGGTGGTTCTTATTGAATGTCAATCATAGTAAGCCACGCGCCGTCCTCATTAACTCCTTAAACTCTAATTTTATATCGATGAAAAAAAAAAAATAACTTTTCTCTCTTATACCGATTTTCAACGGTTTATACCGCCGAAGAGGATTTTTATGAGCCGAGAAAATTATGCCTTTTAATTTTCGAACAAAGTGACTGTAAAATTGAAATTATTTTTTTTTTTTAAGGTTGGGTTTTGCATTTTTGTTTCTTTCATTTTCCCCTCCAGCGGGTTTTTGTTTAGGTGTCGAAATGATAGTTTTTAAAAAATATTTTTGGATTCTTCTCCTTCGACTATCTATCAATATGAACCCGACTTTATCGCAGCGTTTCCTTTACACATGCGGCGAGATTTGCAGTGGAAAATGTCGCCGAAATGGAAAAATAATTTCGAAAAGAAAAAAAGGCCGAAGGGCTGTTGACTGGTAGCAAAGTTCGATTGCAGGTATAAAACACACATAATGAAATGAACGAATACCAATTAGAATGGTAAAAAAAAATAACAGTTGCGCCTCAAGCTGTGATCGATAAAACCGTGCATACCAACAATATTGAACTAATAACCGTCTCATCTCTATCATGCTACGGATATTTTGTCAGATGTAATTTGCTATAATCACTTTTTAACGCAAGTCCTGTGTAATTTCCTTGTTCTTTCCTATGTGTTTGCGGTCATTTTTGCCCGTTATAATATCATTCTATCATGTCTGTGACTGCTATTTTGTTTTTCTTCGTATGGAATTACGCTAATAACTTTTTAAAAAAATGTAACATGTTAAGAAAAAAAAAATTAGGCTGCCAATGTAAACAAAGATAATAGCAAGCTTCCTGCTAAAAAAATTTGACAGAAGCAAATGAAAATGAAAATCCCAATATTTCGTTGAAATCTAATTCTATACATACATTTAATCACTTTTCTATTTTCTCCTTTCCTTTTATTCCAAAAATAACACGCTTCAGGAGGAAATTCGGAAAAATTTATTTATCATTGTATAAAAAAAAAGAAAAATGAATAAGGGAAATGAGAAAAATGGGAAGAAAAGAAAATACACCGAATAAAATTTTCCGCTGATGTGTTCAAAAGAAAAATACCAAAAAAAAAAGTAAATAAATGATTAAAATTGCTTTTTCTTTATTGGGAACATTATTTCGTAATCCCATACAACCGAAAATGGCATTATTGTCACCTTATTCGATTTTATTCTCCCCTCTCAGCAGCCGTTCACACCGAACTTCTTACGTTTTTTTTTTATATATGAACATGAGTTTTATTTTTTTCATAGTGCCAATGAAAAAAAGAAATCACGAAATCATTTTAAATTCAAAATCGATCATCTCCGAATTTTATTTCGAGAGGGGGAGGTAGGCAATTGTATTTATATAAAGACAGCATCAAATTATAAGAAGAGTAAAGCGTGGAAAAATAAAAATAAAATGGAAATAGAAAATAAAAGCGATTCAAATTGTTCGCTTTCTAAGGAAATGAAATGATTCAATCAAGAGAAAGAAAATATTTTCAAATCGGATTAATAAAAACCTTGAAAATGTACTAATTTAAAATGAAAATGTTATTCTTTCCTTTGTTAAGATCAGTACCGAAAGTTCGTTTCAATTTTTTCCGGAAAAAGGAAAACTGAAAATTTCGGAGTTAACGTTTTTTAATAAAAAACCTTTTTAAAAAAATAAGAATACCGCCAGCTATTTGTTATTCTCTTTCCACGTTTGGAACAGAGAGGCGGATTCGAAATTTTCCTTTTAGTTGAGAAAAGAAATAATCTCGGAAAATAAATCAGTATCGAATTATATCACACTTTCGTACGTGTGAGGCTTCATTGTAAGAAGACACGAATGGAATGTTTTTAGCTAAAGAAATATTTTATTATTTTTAGCATGAGCGAAGGGAAAAATAAAAATTTTGAATTGTAATGCTTTTAGTTTTTATTCTCGGAATGATTTGATTATTTTATTTTTAAAAAATTTCCAGAAGCTTGTCTTTTTTGTTTGGGAAAGAAGCTTCGTTTTTTTTTAAAAAAATTTTCTTTGTGAACTAATGCCATTTCGAGTAAAGAAAAAAATTGAACTACAACAAATCGTAACAACCAAATATATATAAAATAAAGTTATTTAAAAAAAAATTACATTTTCCATTTTCTCATTCCGCCTTTTTTTTCTTCTTTATAAAAATGAAAATTGGGTGTATACAGAAGGAGCTTTTGACATTCCTTTTCGTAAATATGTTTCATTTTCCGTTGACGTGTTTCTTTCTTATTTTTTTTTTTTTTTAATGTTAAAATATTCACATGGCGTTAATTCTAAAATATACTCGATTCCCCCTTTTTTTTTCTTTTCGATGTTTTGCGTCATATCCATTTGTTATGCAAGGGAGTTGAGAGATCTTTGATTAACCGACGTTTCTTGGTATGTTCCTTGTTCTATAATTTATAATAGAAGACGGGAGATCGCACAAAAGGATGTGGAAAACAATAGACGTTGGAATTGTAGAATGTGTGAAATTTGATTGCTGAAACTTCCGAAAGGAATGGGGGCGAAAACGAGGAAGGCCCTAAGGGGGTCGAGAAATCGACTTGTCACTGAAATCGTTTACCCTTCATTTATTATCTTTACTTTTCTGTACCGGAACTAGATTTCCATTGAGTTTTAATCGGAGGGGAAGTATTACTAGTTTACTGCGGATTTTTTTTCTTTTAAAAAAGAATGAGAAATGATGTTCGGATTTTGTTTTTATGTTCAACTTTAAGAGATGTTGGTTTGAATACAAAGTTTCGTTGAGGTTAGGGAGGTTTAGTTTACGATACTGAAAGCGCACACGACATGTTTCTTCAATTCTCTTAGGCATTGTTAATGTTTCACTATACAATAATTCGCGTGGATTTGTAATAGAATCATTGTTCCCCGCGTTGAAGATAAATGCGCTTGTTGCGACAATCGGAAATCTTATTTTGTATCGTGGGGTTTTCGTAGTCGACGAGGAGGAAAAAGTCAGAAACTCACTCTACATTAATCTTTAAAAAAAAAATAGGTCACCTACTCATCATTAAATTCTGCTAAATCATTCCTTGTAAATTTTTACCTGACATAGTAACCGAATATCCCTCCCGCTTTTATTTCCTCAAAAAAATCTCCACTTTTTATTCAAAACGTTGACATGTTTACACCCAAACCTGTTATTAAAATAATGAATATAAATTTTCCGGAAAATAAAAAAAGGGAAAAGATAAAAAAACCATCCTTCAATTATTATCATCATTAATATTATCAACGTTATTATGATTATTATCGCCCGCGTTGTTATTATGATTATTAGAAAAAAGAGGGAATTTTCCTACAGAAATTCGAAAGAAAAACTCTACACAATGTAATTTATTTTCAACGCCAGGCCCCTTCACTTTTCTTGTTATATTATCAGAGCCTTACATCAAAATTACAGATTACTAGCTATAGAAAAAAAAAAGGTTGATCGGGGTGAAATTTAAAAAAACGGGGGAATCCAAGGCGGCGAGGCGGCGGAAAACTTTTTTTAAGGATTCTCCGGAAACGATTTCGAACGAGGATAAGTAAGCGGTAAATAGGGATCGGGAAACGTTAACATTTCGAGTCTTTTTAAGTTGAGGGTTAAGTAAAGAAAAGCGGGATAAGCTGTCTAGCCGGTAATTAGGCTGTCCAAAACACTCTGAGAAGCGTATATCTTGAAGCTTTCTAATATGGTCGATTATTGAAGCTTTGGGTTATCGCAAGCTTTTATTTTCCGCCTTTTTCTTAAAACAAAAGAGATTTTTATCAAAAAAAATTTTCCTTTGCGTTTTTTTATTCGTGTGGGCGATTTTCTCTCAAATGAAGTAATACTCTAGTCTTAAGTTTCATGATCGATTTTATCAAAGTTCTTTACCGTAAACACGAGGGGCTTTGTGCCTAATTTTTTTTTTGAGGGTTTCAAGAACTCAGAAGGAAAATCCGCCAAAAAAACCTCTCCAGAATTCTCCATATAAAAATCCCCTTCAACCAATCGATCCCATCAAACATTATAACGCACCTAAGTAGCAATCGAAAAACAAAACTTTGAATCGTAAATGAAAAACAAATAAAAGTCAGAAGTTATAATTTAGTTATCAAAACACAAAGAAGAAACAAGACATAGAACAAATACAAAAAAAAAAAATTTGGGCGTATTGAAAGAATGGGTGGCAGACAAAAGGGCAGCGTGGTCGTGAAGGGCGCTAATGAACAAACATTTACTCTGACCAAAGCACATAGAGCTCGTGGATGACTCGTGGGCCCCCAAGCCCCGACACGCTCAATTAACTCGCTACGATTTTGCTGTTTATACTTCGACCCCCCCTTTACAACCTCTCGAGAAAATTTACAGGTGTTTTCGTATTATAGCCACTTTGTATCGAAAGCATTATGGGAATTGCAACAAACAACTAATCAATTTTTCTCCTTCCTGTAATTACGTTGAAATATTCAAAAAAAAATAACGATTGATTACAGAATGAAAGGGATAAAAAAAAAGTTTAATTTTCGACTTTAATGTATTGTAATAGCCGACACAAGTCAAATAAAAAAATCAACAAAAGAAACGGCTTTATGGCTATGCAAACACCGTATTGTGCAGTTGGGTAACAGCAACAAAAGATGAATTGTTATTTCAGTTAGTTTAACAATTATTGTACCTATATCGTGAACGTGGCTTCTCTTTCGGATTCACCCGGATGTGATAGCGATGATGTAGACGGGATTCATCATCGGTATTTTATTCAAGAATTTAGTCGAGCTTGAGAATGATTTGTTAATTCATCGCGTTCTCACCCAGAATGGTTGGCTTTCGAAAAAAACTAACAGGTAGTTTTTTGCTTTATCGACCGTAGGTAGATAAAGCAAAAAAATGACCCAATATTTTTTTTTAGAACGGAAAGGGCAATAGGCTACTTGCATGAATTTTTGAAATTAACCGGTCCTTAAATTCTTATTTAAGGTTTACCAAGAAAAAATTGGTCAAATAAATTTTATTAAACAGGTAAAAATTCGATTTGAAATTCAAATTTTAGAAAGCCCGCCAAAAATCACCATACGCCATGTTTGAGCTAATGACGTCACAACTGAGTTGAATTCTTTTATTTCATTGGCTGATTTTTTTGCGCGCGAAAATTCTACCAATGGGAACAAAGGATCCGACTCAGTTGTGACGTCATAAAATCATGGTTGATTTTTGGCGGGCTTTCTAGAATTTGGATTTCAAAGCAAATTTTTCGGTATTTAAATTTTTTTTTTGATGAATTTTTTTTTGCTTAGTCTTTATTATTAATTGAAGAATTAATATTAATAATAAATTTGCGATTTTAAAATTTATGCAAGTTGCCTATTGGTCGGCCTAGGGAGCCAAGCAAGCAATCGACTTTTAACGTCACTGCCCTGTGACCGATTTCAACGATTTTCCTGAATTCATAAATCCAAATGCAATAAAAATTTTATTGCGAATTGATTGAATTTTGCTAAAATCCCCCTGATATGAGAACCACATAATCAAAATATTTTAATGTAAAAGGAATAAAGATAATGAAAAAAAGTTTTTTAATGTGTGGCCATCCCAAATTTTTTTTTACCAATTTTCAGTTCAATCCCCTTTTATGGGATAAAGAACAAAACCTTCGAGAGATTGACGTTTATTATTAAGCATCCAAGAGGAACTTGTCTACACCGGGTCAAGGGACGGCAAGACCCCCTACTAAGTGTCAAGACCGGTTGAAGCCCAAATTCGTGAACTTGACGCTTTAAGCCTCCCAAAACGAACACTACCAGCTGGAAACTGCAAGTTTTAAGCACGTACAAAGGAATATAAAAATGACTTCAAATCGATCATCAATTTTTTTCCCCAAAACTTTCGCTGATTTTTTCAAAAGTTCCTCTCACGATATTGCAATTTTGACAAAGAACGACCAAAGACGATTCCATCAAAGACAATTAATTTTTTTATCCGCATCTATTTCAAAAACTGGAAATAAATACAATAAAAAATTTTTGTAAACAAAAATTAGTGTTTTAAGATAGAATCTTAATTTAAAAAAAAAAAAAAAAAAAAAACAAGCATGTATGTAAACTTGATCAAGTCCTAATAACTCATATCGTAAACACACACGTTGGTACAAATTATCAAAAGATGTGTCGCAACCAGTGGCGCTTTGCTTTCAACAACTATCGCATAGGCCTATCGCTTATTTTTAATTTTTGACAGGGAACAATGATTTCGTATTTGCGCAAGAATTCCCCATTCGATATTCCCTAGAACTGGTAGAGTGAACATAACCGGGTTGTCTAGTTCTTGTTTTACTTGGCATGGAATCCAAAAGTCGAAAGATGGTACCGATAGGAACGGAGTTTTTTTTTTCCTCTCCTAAAGAAGAAAAGTCAGCTTCTCAATACGGCCTTGGCTGATAAGTTTCATTAGTAATGAAATAATGGTCAGTTAGTATGGTCATGTTAAAATTGTGAATAGTTTTGATTCTTTAACTCTGTTTGTTGTTTGTACTGTGTTACAATGTTCCCTATTGTCTCATTGTTTTCTTTAGCGACCATTTTCATCATTAAATTGTCATTCTACACACCTGGGTGCTCCTAAAGTAAAAAAAATATAATCGTTAAAATGATTTTGTAATGATGCATTTATTTGGAATCTGGTCGTGTTTGGAGATCCCCGTGCATGTTCGACAACATCGATTTTTATTTTGTGAGAGAGTGACGGGTATGAGACATCTTAATTTTGAGGAACAGGTGTGATTGAACAGATTTTAGGTCACTCGAGATTTTTTTACAGGAGCTGAAATACTGCTGCTGTCTAGGCCGAAATTCTTCACTCAGCACGGTGCCGTGGCAACGATCTTTGGGTGCAACTACACGGGCTAACATGTTAGAACATGCAGGGTCAACGGTTTCGCTGTTTTGCTGTTTCTTTTTCTTAGTTAAAGGGATGGAGAGTAAAAGTCGGGAGTTTTGTGGAATCGGCAGGACCGTCTCCGGAGCTAGCAGCACTCCTGAGGAAAATGTAACGGAACGCACCCGAAGAAAAAGAAATATATTCACAAGACTATTTAGTTAAATTATCTAAGTCTGTTAAATAAAATTTGAGCCCAATTTCGGTTAATCAGCAGATCGAGAAATTTAATACTTCTCGAGGGCCCAAAGTTGCTCCTCACACTTTTGAATAAGCTATGGGCGGAGCAATGGTTCAAAGGTCAATCGTCTGAACCAGAGGACTTGACCTTCTACAACTCTACGCCCAGATACTAATTTCAAACTCAACCCTTAAGACTCACGCAATTGCGATTTCTTCGAAAAAAAAACCTGAACCAATTCACACGTAAAATTAAAACACTTGTTCTGAACATTTGATTGAGCGATCCAAAAGCCAGTTAATCTATAAAAGAATATTGGAAACTAAGTTGGTGGTCAAAATACCAATGAAAACCTTCTTCAATTAACGCATTTTAGAGATAACCACTTGACAAAGTATCAATTTATTCTGTAACACGGTATACTTAATTGTCTGTAAGTTGTGCTTCTTTGCTGTAATTATACAATATAATAATAATGATTAATTATCCATAGCGGCGTAAATAATGATTTATGAGCATTAACTACATTTACCTCAAGGCCTGTCCTTCGAACGCATGCAGTCTGCATCTCATTGCTCTTAACTTAACACTCGAGAAAAAGCAATAAACAGCCCGAAAAAATTTTATTTATTTAAAATAAAATTTGGCGTTTTAAATTGCGCGGTTAAAAATTTTCCCCCACTCAATCCTCCTTCTCCCATTCATTATTCCGATACAATGTAGATCTAGATTTTTATTACAACTTCCTTGATCTGATAAAAGTTTTATTTACCTTGCATTTTATTTATTAAGTTATTAATAATTAATTACAAATAAGGGAACTTATTAAAAATAAGCCGTAGCCGGTTATCGGTTGTTAATCAGTAATTTAATCATATTACTTTGTATATCGCGAGGAAAGAAGAAAAATTTCTTTTTCATATTTTTTTTTTTTTTTTCGATTAAATAAGCTTTCGATTATAAAGGTATATCTGTCAGCACCTTTACCGGTAGTTAACGTTTGCGGTAACGCCTACTAATGGGGGGAATTTTAATCTGATTTTTTAAAATAAAAAAAAAAGGAAATCTATCACATGGACGTGATTAGAAAAATGTTGGGAGGGGTCAAGGGAAATTTATTTTTCGTATTTTAATTGCCTTTTGTGCTTGGGTTATAATGGAAACTTTGCAGTGGGAATATTTATCATAAAGGTCGTGCCTTGGTCTATAAATAAGTTGCGCTTTACTAATTTAGTGCTCACTGGATTTAATAGCTGCATAGAAAACTTAAAAAAAAAAAAACAAGAATCTTTGAAAAAGAAAATCAGAAGAAAATTTTAGGCCCGAACTCGACGCTGAATTAAAATTCAAGCCCGAACCGGATCCAAAACCCGAGCCCGACCCGATGCAGGATTCTGAACCATAGAGTAATTGAATTTGCAAAAAAGCACAGTATATTCGACTCGTTGCATGTCTACCAGAGCAGAGTACAAACATGGCGGACGTAGTGTTGATGAATTTTCTTCTTTTTTATTCTGCGGAATCGTCGGACGAAGAACTGGGACCCTGTTTTATTAAGAAAACTCTAAATTGCAATAATTTTCTTTAAAATCTTTCAAAATAAATAAACATACTAATCTGCTTCATTTATTTCACAGGAAAAACAATCTACAGGGAAAAAGTATTTTTCAAAATAATCGTGGATTTAGATTTTCTTTAAAATTTCAGCGGCGCCATCTTTTGACAAAATTATGAACTAAAGCCCTGAAAGTTCCTCATTTACTCTATGGAAGCTCTATTCAGCAAGGTCGAACGGAACAACCCTAAAACGGTTCAAGACAGTTTTCCCTAGCTCCCCGAATGCAACCTCCACATTAAATATCCAATCCCAAAAATCTCCATTTTATCAATCATTCTTCAATTTAGCCATTTACTTCCATCAAAAAAAAATCCTTTTCATTCATCAAAACTATAATTTAATTTTTAATTATCCTTCAACTTTAATCACAATCTAGTTGATACAAAACGGAAACCTACAAAACGCAACTACCGAAAAAAGAGTAAATAAATAAAAACATAAATCAAGATATTTCAACCGGTCATTATAATATGGCCGAACCTCCGAAAACACTACCTCGAGGATTCCTTCATTGAAAAAAAAAAAAAAAAATCCTAACAACTCCCATTTCGAAATCGACAATTCACAGAAGCTACTATTTCTTCACAATCAGCCTTTGGGCACACGTCTTCGTGGTAGAAAATATTTATCGCATTACCTTAATTTTTTTCTTTTCGAAAAAAAAAAAAAAAAAATGGCCATAATAGCATTATAGAAAAATTTAAGAGAAAAAAAACAATGATGATTGTGTGTGTGTATGCAAAACGATGATGAACAAAACCGCAGCAAAACATCTGTTCTAATCGGTCAAACCGCAATTGAGTCTCACAATTGTGGAAATCACGTTGTCGTTATATTCTCCCAATGTGTTTGAGATATTTTGTAAACCCAAATCATACTATATAAGTGGTTTTTATTCTTCCGAAACATTCAATTGAGTAATGAGCGTAATTTAGGAGGCAAAAAGAAAAAAAAATTTAAGAATGATTTTTTGTGTTGCCCATTTTCTTAAAACGTCTCTCGTATTGTTAAATCCTTATGGATGTTGCGGTTTTCATGGACCCCGTTATTTATAAAATTTTTACGTGGTATCAATTAAGCGGTTTTCATGGTTTTATTTCTGTGGCGGCTAAATTTTGAACACACTATCACTCATTCTGACAAAAAAAAAATACCTCCGACTAAAATAGTTTGCACACCAAAAAAAAGAAAGTTACAAAAACTCGTCCTCTTTTTTTCTCCCTGAAAAATATGAAAGGAAAATCCTTTTATCACAAAAATTGAAAAGGAAAGAAAATTCTATAAAAATTTCACTCATATTTAACTTATTTTTATAGTTTTCCTATTGGGGAAAAAAGAAAAAGAAGGCAAAACAACACATAGATTTTCATCAGCACCAAAAGCTCAACGATGATAAAAAGCTGATTATCTTTCTTTACAATGAAACGACAAGACATCCCACAACCAAAAGCTCAACACGAGCTCCCCGCACCTTTCAAACTAATTCTCGGGATTAATTATCACCTGAAGTATTAGAAGATTCTTTCTTTTTCGACAAAGAAGGTGAAAATTAAAGAAAGATTTTTTTTTTCTTTTTTCCTTTCTTTTCTTTCACGAGAAAATCCTTTTTTTTCCTCTTTCCTCCTGTTTAAGCTTTCATAAGGATTCTTGTATTAACATCCCACACTTGGGAAAAACCAACCCACGGTGAAAAGATTAGGAAAAAACATCCCATATACTCGTGTGTCCTTCTCAAGGTTTTCCTATTATCTCTCTTACATCTAAATTCCTTCAAAATATTTAAATAATAAAAAAAGAACAAAGAATTTTGATTACAAAAGTGGTTTGAGTTCCAGGTTAAGATTGTAAACCATTTTACGACTAGATTAGTCATAAATGGGACGAGTTATCTCGCCAAGGCACTCGGACCACAATTAAATGATGCTGAGCCGTCGTTCTGCAACATCGATTCGGATAATTTACTCGGAGCGTGTGAATCGCAAAAACCCATATGATAATGGATTCGTCTTTGAAAAAAAGCTTTTGATTGTGATACGAATGACAAATTTACTTATTTGAAAAAAGCTAATAATGTTTTACATAATTTTCTTTATGCGGTAATCGAAAAGTGATAGATATTGATGGAGATCATTTGTAATTCAGTCGTTAACCCTTTGCAAGCTGCGTTATCATTGTTTTATTCAAATCGATGTAAATGAAAATCTCGGGATTGATTTCTGTGAGATTTTATTGTCTTTTTTATGTCGGTCTACTCCCGCGCTGTAATATATCATCATTTACATATTTTGTACGTTTACCTGTTGCACGTGCTTGAAAGTTTTGACGTGTCATGTGGCAGAATGAATTCAATCTCGAAAAGTTTCTTGTTACGTGTTCAGAAATCAATTTTTATCGAATCTTGTAGAAATTGTTTCGTGGAAATAAATGGAATGGCGTGCAGCACTGTCATCAAGAGTGTTCGAGCCACTATTTTAGTGGTCGAAAGTTCATATCTCATAAAAGAAATTTCTCGAGTCGAAAACTATTAAATGTTGGGCCCGAAAGACTTTTGGAACTCCTTCTAACACACCAAGATTTGGCCTCTGAGCTAGGACCCCACGCCCTAGGCAACTGCACCAAGACCTACTGTCTAAACTTGCTGAGCTCTAAGCTCAAGTTCAAGCCCGATTTCTTCAGATCACAACCCTTATTTTACCTAAAGTAGTCAAGGAAATGATAAGGAGGCACCAACCCAAGTTCAGGATTTAATGACGACTCTTGTCTTCTTCACCAGTTCCTGATCAAATTAAAATGTCTGCAACCATTTGTCCACACACTGCTCACACACCTAAGCTTTTCCAATAATACCAAACAAGCAGAAGTCTTGAACGCCTTGTGCAGGTTCAGCTTGGCTCACTTCGCGAGCGGTAACAAAACCAAGCTCGCCAAGGTTTATGCTTCTCCCCATTTTTTACATTTTTGCTTCTTTCGTTGGAACGGCTGAATTTCAATAACTGAAAATCTAATGAGCTCGTCGGACATAAATGCTGAAAGAACTGATGTAATTGAATTTGCGATAGCTTTCGTCGTTTTTAGGCTATGGTGGATACTAAAAAATCGTGTAGTGAATTCAATACTTTGGCCATCTTTGATGAGTCTTCTTCTTGTTCTTCTTCTCCTCTCAACCTATACCCGTCCACTCCTGAACGAAAGTCTCTCTCAAACCTTGCCACACCTTCTTGTCTTGGGCTCTTTGCAACCATTTCAGTCCCGCCACCCTCTTAATGTCGTCGTAACATCTCTTCTGTGGCCTACCGACGCTTCTTTTCGACGCTCGAGGTCTCCATCTTTACCGCACGTGCCGTCCACCTATCCGGATCTTCCCTGGCGATTTGACCTGCCCATTGCCATTTAGCTGTTGCAAAAAGCTGCGCAACATCATCGACCCTAGTCCGCATCCTTATTTCTTCATTGCGAAAGCGGTCCCGCAGGCTAATACCAAGCATTGATCTTTCCATCGCTCTTTCCGTTATAACGAGCTGCTCAGCATGTTTCACTGTAATCACCATTGTCATCAGGCCATATATCATCTTCGTGCAGAAGTAAAAAAACGTTTATCTACGAATTACGTGCGTACCCAGCCCGTACTAGCTGTTTTAGGACTCAGCAGTCCGATCGCAGAAACTTAGGACCTGAATCTCCCCCTAAAACACCAAGATTTGGCTTCTAGTTAGGACACCATGCACTACGCAACTGCCACCAAGATCTACAGTCTAAACTTGCTGAGCTTTGAGCTCGAGTTCAAGCCCGATTTTTTCACACCACAACCCTAAAATACTCAAGGAAAAAAATATGGAGGCACCAATCCGAGTGCAGGATTTAACGATGACTCTTGTCTTCTTCAATGCCTGCAACCGTTTGGCCACACACTGCTCACCCTCCCAAGCTTTTTTCCAATAAACACACAAAAAAAAACTTATCTGAGAATTAAATCTCTTTCCTCGATTCATTTTTTCCGTCTCTTCCGGCAATAATTTCAAAGCCATTTTTACTCAACTAAAAAAAAACAACAATATCAAAACTGGACGAAGGACCACTCAAGTCAAGACAAGAATAACGCATGATAACTTATAATTAAACTAATGAACTACTTATTGATGGATGTACCTGTATAATGCGCCTAACTTGTCTCACCATTTGCTTTCAGTCGATTGCGATTTTTATTAGCAACAAAAAAGCCAAAAAAAAAAAATCACGATTTATCGTTGATTAACTCGATAATATTAAAACCGCGCGTTCAGTTCCTTGCACCGTAGGTCATGGTTGCGTGAATATTTATTCAAAATGACACTTCCATTTCGCCTAATTTGATTATTTTTATTAGGTGGGAGTTTGAAAAATCTCTTTTAAACAATCCTCCGTTAAAAAAAAATTAAAACGCAGGAGGGAAGAATCTCATTAATAAACGGTAAAAAAAACAAAAAAATAACGTGTTTTTACACAACACCCAGCCAAGATTTTTTTTTTCGGTGGAACGAATAATGCCTGGAAAAGGTGAATAAATTCAAACGCGCATGCACCAACCGAATTTAAATAAAGTTATAGAGACCATAAATAAGGTTTCGTCCAGTATATATCCTAGACACCATATGCATGTTTCGACTTGTTGTTTCCGAATTAATGAACCTTGTTCGAGGTGTTTTTTTTAAAAAGATTCCAACGGCGTTTTCAAAACAGGAAGGTAAAATACCTTCAAAATTTTTTTTATCAGCCGGTTTTGCTTGTATTAAATATTACTTTTCAACTTCTGACCAAAGTTCATCCAGGACCGGACTCAGATTAAAAATAATTAATGTAATTTAAAAAAAACAATTGCTCTTAAGCTTCTTGGATATTTTAATTCCTTATCCTCTTTTTCCTTTTAATTTTCTTTGACGTTTGAACCCTCCCGATTTGATCAATGCTTTCGCATTACAAAAGGAATCGATAACATTGAATACTTATTAATAAATGAAAGCTTTTAATTACACAAAAGAGCTTTCTTTTTTTTCTTGCTTTTCGAGAGAAAACCTTGCCCGAACTCCTTTTGTTTCTTTTATTCCATTTTCTCCCTTTATAAAAAAAATAAGAGAGAACAAAAGTTTTTGCCATAAGGTTACCGAGAAAAATTCTCACGTAAAAATAATGCGAGAGATTTTTTTTCCCCCCCAAGCACCGGGAAACAGGCCTCGAGGCGAATTAGTTAAAAAAAATTCGTAATGGGAGGTATGTGTATCCATACGAAAATATCAAAAGTGTAAAAACAACAATGGTCAGTAATTAGAGAAAAGTTGTAATTGACAAGATAGACAATGCATAACACACCCATTGTGCATTGCTATTTGTAATCATCTCATGCACCTCGCAACGCCCTCCCGTATATTGTACGTGCCCTTCTCCGAAACCTTTTGTTAATTTCGAATATGAGAAAAAGAAATGAAACAATAGATTAAAAACGGAAAACGTTTTTTTTTTTCGAGTGTTTATGCAATTAAAAAAAATTAACAGGAAAAACGAGAACGCCCTATACGGGATCATCGAGTATGAGCGTGAAAGGGTCATCTAAAGTAGATTTTTTGTGTTGCATTCTTGCGAATGTTTGCAGTAGAAGAATAATATGATTTCTGTCTGGAAAGTGGAGCTATAATATTTTATTCCATGGTCAGGAAAGATGCCAAAGTCTCATATTTGCGAATGAAGTTACATGGTTATGCGATTGGGGGAAAGGGGTTCCCGGAAAATTCGTCACCAGTGAATTGGTACCCGGTTATTTTTGTCAAGAAAAATTTTGGTCACTTTGTACAATTCGTCACAAAACTTTTTCGTAACTTGTCATCATTTGTCATAACATTTTTGGTACCACCTCTTAATTAGTTACAAAATTTTTCGTACCATTCCATAATTCGTCATAAAATTTTTTCGCACCTATTGATTTGTCACAATTTTTTTGTCACCAAAAAAATTTGTCACGATTTTTCTTATTTTTGTTACCAAAAAAGTTCGTCACAATTTTTTTTTTATTTCTTGGTCACTAGAAGATTCTTTGTATTTATTTATACGTCGCCACAAATTTTTTTACACTAATTTAATCCGAGATGAGGCCACCATGTATTAAAAGTTTCCAGCAATATTATTGCCTGTAGATTTTAAATATTGCATTACCCCGCCCTTTTTTTTTGTACACGTCACCACATTTTGGATATGATTATTGATGTTGATATACTCTTTCCTTTTTTTTCGTCGGAGTGAATCTTGATTGTAGCAGGGCAAGGACCGCAAAAAGAATAATTTCGCGTCCTCGTCAAAAATATTTCTTGTCCTCAAACAAGATCTTTTACAACTATCAATCTTCTTCTTTTGGGCTAAGTACTCCGGCTAACACAGGTTCACTCATGCCGCACAACCACTATACGAACAGCGGGATCTACGAAAAAAATTCTGCCATGACATGCAGTCTGCCATGAAAAAAATCCTAGGTATGAGCTAGGATCGAACAAGCGTGCATCTAGTCTCTCTGTTTGAGAGTCGAGAACGCTGACCACTCGGCCGACTGATGAGTCGTCCCATAGAAGAACTTAATTATCTGTATCGGTAGTAAACTTCTATAACTATTTCCTTTTATTCTGTTCTGAACATGCGTAGGTTGCACAAAGATCGTGAACTACTTGCGCAGAAAGTTGCTAGGACTTGCCATAACCAACTTTTAAAATGACATTTTTCTTACCGACCGGTCGATTTGGACCCCTTCCCCCGAAATGGAAATTGGTGGATCAACTTACCTAAAAGGAAAGAAAACATAATTAATATCGATTAAAAATAAAAATGTGGAAATTCCTTTATAAAGGCCAATTTTCAAATCACGGTAAGATAACGTTAAACCTGGTATTTAACACTGCATGAAATTCAAAAGCCTACTGTCTTCTTTGTTTGGAGATTCTACAAAATAAACAAGTATCAAAATTTTAAACTTCCCGGCTGAGCATTTTTTAAAAGCTCCGCAACTTTTTTATTTCGAGTTCCGCAAGCTCCAAACTTTGTTCGCACACCTTCGCAGGCTTTCGCAACACGTCGCAACAAAAAAAGATCTGAAATTCGAAACTTCTCGCGGCTGAGCATTTCTTAAAAGCTCCGCAGCTTCCTATTTGGAAGCTTCGCAAGCACCAAACTTGTTTCGCAAACTTTCGCAGGCTTCCGCAACACGTCGCAACAAAAAAAGTTCCAAAAAATTCGAAACTTCCCGGCTGAGCTTTTTTGAAAGCTCAATAACTTCGTTGTTTCGAATTTCGCAAAACTTGAGGTTTTGGGCGTAAACTTTCGCAACACGTTTATGAAAAAAAGTTGAGCTTTCGAACTTTTCCGGCTAATGTTATTGACCTGCTCGTCGGATCGATCGCCTAAGCTCGTGTGCGAGCAGGGCACCCAAAGAAGAAGAAGAACATGCTACCCGTCCGTCAACCAGCCTTAACAAGCAAGAGGCTCTGCTTGTTATTGACTGAATATTGATTATCGCAAATTGAAAACACGGCTCCGGCTTCAGCTAGAAAAAAGCAAAGGCATTTCCTTAGCTCAGCTTAACCTCATTGACACCGAAGGATCCCTAACGTCGCATATTAAACAAAAATAATCCCCACTATTCAATTTAATAAAATAATCATCATAATTGAAAAATAAAATATGAAATGATATAACGCGGAGATTTTAGATTTAAAGCTTCTTTTCGTACAAATGACTTTTCCACATCATTATTTGTTTAAAGATTACACAAGGTATAAATAACTGTAGGTAAAGGTTTTAACGATCTCTCCACGGCAATGAGGAAAATAAACAAGAGTGTTTCCATCAAAGAAACCTAATAGAAATCCTCCGAGCGGTTTTGTTTCTTCTCTTTCTCCCGAAACATCAATCCTTGCCATTAATATTAAAACCATTTATATCCATTAATTACAGATATTCTCAACTCTAATCACATTAACAAAAATTTTCAACATTGTATTATTGGAGTTATACTCTCAATACGGTCTCAATTATGCAATTACGATCGTAATTCGGAGAACAATATCGATGCTAATGATTAACTCGGCCTAATTGTTAAAAAATTTAATCATCTCAATAATTTTCTTTAAAATGCTCATAATAATTAAAGTGAATCATATTGTTTAAGTTTTTATTCATTTTTTTTTTTTTTAAAAACTTGGAACAATTTTATTTTTTTTAACGAACTGCGGTTTTTACGGATATTTTCAAAGTTGATGAACGGGAGAAATGTTTTAATATTTACAAATACGACTTGTACAGTTTTGGAGCGAGATACATCACGTTCATTTGAATAAAAACGAAATCCTTTGTGTTGATGGCTCGGGAAATGATGTGAGTAGTATTTCATTTTGATATGGAAATACCTGAAAATTTTCATCAAATAAACATGTATTATTTAAGCAACTTTGTTTTCCTCTTCGTAGACGAATTCTGAAAATCCGATTTCCATAAAGTATCAGCTTACACATAAAAAGCTTCGAGCAAATAAAACGTGATGAATGAATACTTGAATGCAACATTAATATGTCGAGAGAGAGAGAGAGAGAGAGAGGTCGAGCTAAGATTTAAATTATTTTCAAATTCTGAATAATGATTATCGTCATTAGCTAATTTGGAAGGAAAAGAAGACTAGAAAGAAAAATTATCATGGTGAAGTGATTGGAAAGCAGAAATTTTAAAATAAACAGGGAAGGGGGTAGGTGGTTTTTGTGAGAGTAGAGAGAGAAGAGAAAGAGGGGCGTCTCTTTGATGGAAAAGGAAGAGCTACTGTTTACTCATTTATAATAAACTTGTCTCTTTTGTTTACATTTACTGTATTGTTTGGATCGTTCGAAGTTTATTTTTTAACAAAAGGGGTTCCTCTGTCGGTGAATAACAACATAACCAAAGGGCTGATTGGGGAAAAAAGAAAGAGACGTTTTAAACAAATCTGTAATTTTTTTTTAGTTAGCACGGAGACGGTAATTACAGTTGATTTGAAAGGGAGTTTTACTTAAAAAAATTATTTAGAGTATTGGTGCCATGTTCGAAGCTAAAGTGACCATGTGGACGATTGTTGAGGAGTAATACTTAAGATTAAGTTAAATGCGGAATTAACTGTCACACACGATGCAAAGTGTTCTTTCTGCCACGTAGAGGAGATCACTAGTTGGGGAGTCCAAGTAGATTTGCGTTGTCCTCCAAAGACCTTGAAATCCCAGTCTTCTGGCAGGCCGCTGCTCTAATGAAAGATCGACATGTTGAAGACTCCAGATCAGCTTGGAGTTTCTGATTGGAAAGAAGCAAGCAGAGATAAGTTCAACTGGCGAGCTGAATGCGATGCTGCAATAGGATTTCAAGTTTTGCAAGACTTGGCGGTGTCGGCACCAGCAATCAACGAAAACGCTGTGCCAAACCCCCATACAGCAACAGCTTTTAACTGTTCCGAAACTTTAACAAATAAGGTAAATTCTTTGCTACTATTTTAAAATACAGGATTATTGGGGGCACTAAATTCATCCACCCTCAACGATAACCCCAAACACTGAAATACGATACCCTTATAAAATTAATAGCAACATAGTTCAAACGTTAATTATAAACTAAATTATCAAACCCATTATCATCTCAATTTATTTACAACAATCCCGTTTTTTGCAAAATCATTCCCATCCATTTTTCAAAAAAAAAACCTTTTCACCTTTTGTTCTTTCAAGCTTTTCATCTCTCTTAAAAGAAAAACAAATTCCCGCGATAAGAATAATTATTTCAAAACAGTATCTTCTCTTCTTTCCGGAATAACGGGAAATCACGGGAAAATTAGGAAAATGAAAAGTAATCCTTCGGAATGTAAAAGAGGATGAATGGGTAATGCTATCAACTGATTAAAAGAAAAGTCTATTGGGGAATACGATATTTAAATGAAAACATTAAAGGAAATCAAAACCCTCCCCCTGTTTTTGCCTTGTAATTTGGTTACCGACAAAAGAGTCCCCCTTCCTAGTCCCCGTTTTTAGGTAAGCTAATCAGGAAATGCAACAGTGTTGTTCTATGACATCACTGATTGAATAATGTTATATTCATTATTTATTTTTTAAAAGCTCCCGCGCGTACCTTTTTTCTTTATTTCACGTGCACCGTTTTCATAATTTCGTTCTAAAAAAACCAAACGCCTTTTTTTTTTTACTTTGACAATTAATTAAAGGAATTACCTAAAAAAACAATGTTTGACGAGACAGCCTGGCAATTATTTACAATCCTTTAATAAAAGATTGTCAGTGACTTTCCCAAGAGAGAGAGAAAAAAAAAAGGATGAAAAAAAGGCAAGCTTGACAAGTGGCCCCCGACCACACAAGCAAAGCTTGTTTGAGCTTCCGGCTGAATTGAGACGTTTCCACTTGACTTGGTTTTCGAATTCCCGTTTTTTTTCTCATTCGGGAAACGTTAAATTTTTTTTTGTTTTTTACTAATTAGTTCGAAAAAAAAAATGAAAACAGATGCAAGGTCAAAGACCATAGTAACAGCTACTGCTATTTCTTCATCTGAATATATTAACCGCAATTTAAAGTTAAAAAAAAAAAAAAAACTAAAGAGTTTTAACTTGAGGAATTTGCTCACTACGTAATATCGACACTTTTGACAATTGTGCAGTTAATTAAATATAATTTTCCTCCATCGCGTGCCGTCAAATAAGTAATAAATATATTTTTAGTAAAATAACTTGTTTTTCTTAAGTTCATTCTAGTTCATCTTAATACTTGATAATTACATTAAAAAAAGGGAACTTTTATCATTTCTATGTGTAATAATTGGGTGCAGTTGCAAGCTAAACATAAGAATAGTTCAATGATCCATCATGGGTTCACGCGGGTAAAAATATGCGGACAAAAATGGATATAATTGACCGATGCAGAATAATAACGAACAACATGCACTTCGATTCGATTTGTAATTTTTCTATTTTTTAAAGAATGGATTTTGTTTAAAAAGGAAAATATGTTAAAACGATGATTATAACATGGAGGGTGCGCCTTAAGTGATGGATCGGAAAATGATTTGTCATGCGTTTTTATGCAAAAAAAAAGTGTGCGAGTGAGATCATCATCTCTTTATCATAAATGCAAAAAGATTAGAATGTTTTTTTTTTGCACGAATGAAAACTACTGCAAAAGAAATTTATTAATCTCTTTAGTAATTTTTTAAGCAGGTTACAAGAGAGAAAGATCTAGAAGAAATCTTCACAGTTCAAAATATTTGAGAAAATTTGAAACTTTTAGGTTTCAAATTAAATGCAAACGAGTTTCAAATGATACTTTCCTAAAACTATTTGGGAAAAAAGTTTCAAAATTGAAACTTTTTTTTAAAGTTTCAAAATTGAAACTTTTTTTAAAGTTTCAAAATTGAACTTTTTTTTAAGTTTCAAAATTGAAACTTTTTTGACTTCAAATTGAAACTTTTAGGCTGAAACTCTTTTTTTTCCTCAAATGAGAATATTATTTTCAACTGTGTTGTTAAAAACTTCACAAACAAAGGGAGGGGGGAGGGGGGGGGACGGTGGGAGGATTGACATCATATTGGTCAAAATAATTTCTTGGTCCCGTATTCATTTCAAAAGCCATCTCAGTGGCACTAACAAAATTAACTACACTGGCGGAATTTTCCTGAACTTAAACCAACATACGTTCCCTACTTTCTGCTCCGCACTTCTCTTTTCTTTTACACAATTATCCCTACACATGTCATCGCCTTAATTCCCTACTCTCCTCTCTTCGCTTTGCATTTTAAATTTAGAATAAAAGAAATGGCCTAAAAAAATTTTACCCATAAATCAGTCCCTTTTACAAAATTTATTATCGGCCAAATAGAAAAGATTAGATCATGCAGTAAAACATGAACGTTATATTCGACCTCCTTCTCCGCATAAAACCGAATAATAAATAAAATTATTTATAATTTCCGTCAGCCTTTTAAATATCAAAATATTATATCAAAAAAAAAAAAAAACAACAAACACATTGCGAATCTTATTAATCGAATCAAAGTATTTCTTTTTTTGTCGTCATAAGAAATAAATTTTGTTTACCGAAGAAAACGACCCGAAGAGGAAATCGGTTTCAAACTTGAGGCCATTATTTATTGATGATATCTTACACATTCTACTATTTTTCTTCGCCTCTGGGTCGTTATTATTTTTTCTTAACAACTGTATGGTATAATTGTATTCCTGTATTATTGACCTCTTGCTGGATGATATTAAAATGATTAGAAATTATATGATAATTTATGTTTAATAAATGCTGAAATGCCTTACACGAGGTGTGCTCCTTGGCGACATATCTGTCAACTTTTCACTTCTTGTAAACTTTTATAAATGGCAAAAATCTCAAAATGTCAAGATTTTATACGAGTCGATACTTCGTGTAAAACAATTTATTCTTGGGGATTCGGATTTTAATACATCTGATCGGGTTCAATGTTATGATGCAATGTAATCACCTGAAGGCGAAAACCGTCAAAAAAATTCTTCAACACTGTCAAGTCAAGCTTTTGGCCCGTCCTCAGATTTGGTTTTCACAAAACTTGTGCCAGGCCAAGCTAGGGCCCAAATTTGAAAATCAGGTGGGCCTAAATCTGCCTTGGCCAATCCGGACTAGCTTCCACTAAAAGGCTGCAACAGCCGAAGTGTTATCTCACTGCGACACAATTGCTGTAAACTCATTTTGTGGTAATCAGCTTTTAACCACATCACTGAATTTTTTTAGGGACTGCAGCCTCTCCTCCCCAGACATTTTCTTTGCTCCGCCAATTCAAAGTCTAGCTTAATTTTAGTCTCAATATTCAAAGACTAAACACGAGTCGATACTCTCAATTATCTGAAAATGAAGCTACGTGATATTAACAAGGAGGAGAGAACTCTCCCCAAACTTTCTCGCTGTTTTGAATAAATTACAGTCTGTTAAAAAGTCTAAATAAAATGGAAAAAAATACAGGAACTATGTCATCTCTAAGCTTTGGCAGTTTTGATCTTCGTTTGCTGAAATTTCGACTCTTTCCCCCTAAAAAATCTACTCCTTGTAATATGCAATCTCAAAGTGACGTCACTTCAGAGCTATGACGCTGTATTGGGAGCAGCATTGGAGTCATGACGTCACCATGGGGTCATGACGTAATTTTGGTTTAGTGACGTCAGCATTCCGCCAAAATTGAGAAATCGTGACGTCGTTTACGTCACTGAACACAGACACCCGTCATAGCACACGAACAATATTTTCTTTATTCGTCAACGTCATTTTTTGATTCTCACAGCCCAGGCTGTGATATCATTTGAAAGAGGATTAAAAGCTCTATCAGAACATACCCAATACATTTCTTTTCGAAAACACTAAATATCGGAAATATCGGACATGAAATCGCCCTCCGATACTTTCTCATTGGGCTCGAAAGTAAAAAGTGGTGGCAGCGGAGGAAAAATTCGCAGCAGACAAAATAAGCATCCGAACCGGTATCCAAAATCTTTCTAGACAATCATTTTTCCAAAAGCTCAAAAATCTCGGGCCCTAAGAATCCGCCCTAGAAGCAGAATAGAACATCCACCCCAGACGGCTTAAACAAACCAAACAAAAAGAAAAGAAAAATTAATTAAACAATGTTAATTAATGTCGTGTCAGGAGGAGACGTTACATTTACTACGGTACCTATGAATGACATCTCTCCCGGAAATGGCATGTAAACAATGTTTAGTTTGTCTGTCTCTCTTGCCCTGTACAATGCCATTGCATCATTTGTACAACAATTCGTGTTTCAGAGATGAAAACCAAGAACAATAAAAGAAATTACAAGAAAAAAAGAAGAAGAGTATCTTTTTTAGGATGTCTATTTACATTTTGCAATGAAAAAACTATGGTTGAACAGATGGCGAGACACGTTCAGTTGAGTTTTGAATAACAAAAGATGTTATCTCTCAATTAAAAGAATGATTTTCTTTTATCTTTTCGCCGGTCGGAGATTTTAATTGTTTTTTTTTAATTCGATCCAAAGGAAGTTGCTGGCGCACTGCTGACTGCAGGATCAATGAAAACGTTCATTCAACGTAGTCCATGGTCTGTGTATCTCAGTTTTTTTGGGATACTTGCAGGATTCATTCGACTGCTTTTAATTTTCTGAAAGCTTTCTTTGCTGGAATGAGGAAAAGATAGATAATGACAAAACTACCGTACCGCCATTTTATTTGCAAGATTACCGCTTATGGATAAGAAGTGAAAAAAAAAAACTGACCATAATTATGCCTGATGGTATGATTTAGCGTGAAACTAGCTATATGACAATGCCAAAATAATAACGTACTTGTTAGACTCAAGTTCCCATGTTTATCTTCCGAGGCGCGAACCAACATTTGTTTTTATTGTTCCTTTTGTTGACAATACATGCTTTCTAACAAAAAGATTTCTCATTCATGATAAATTTTTGTATTATCTTCCTTTTTATAAAAAACTTTTATAACAAGAATTTTCAATGAATTCGTTTTTTTTTTTTCCTTTCTTTCGTCTTGTACTTGTGTTTTGTTTGGGATTAATAGAAGAAGAAGACGATGAAGAAGAAGAAAGAGAAAAAGAAAGAAAAAACAAACAAAATTTTGTTTGGTTGTCGCGCCATAATGAGTTGCGTGCTTTTCTGCTCCTTTGAGATTTTTTTTTTTTTCATCATCGGTTTTCGGTTATTATTATTTGTCGTATATTCGTGATTTCTGCGAGATCCGCATTTTGTAAGAGCGGTCATTATCGGTACATGCGCCATTTTTATGTAAATAGGAGGATGGGCTAAACGATTTTTAATGTTTTTTTTTTTTCGTAAATAAACGGAGAATCTTTTTTCAATTATTGAAGAAATTTTTGGTGTATCTAATTTTAAAAGGAGTAAAAAAAAACCTCCAATGAGGTTGATTATTTTACTCGTGCAAGACATGGCAATTTGGAGAAAGGTTAATCGTCTAAAGTGAACCGTAGGAAGTTATAGGGTACGCCGAGTCCGCCCAAGTGACCAGCAGCTTTTATTAATTTTTAATGAGTGGCTTTTAAAAAACCGAGCATAACAAAAAATTGAGATCCAGCACTTAGAAAAAAAATTGGTATTGCGGCCGGTTAGGCCGAAATACCGGATTGGCCCAAACAAGAAACTTACGTGTGGCTTAGTGTAATGAACCGATCAAACTTACCCGAAAAGAAAGAAAAATATCGGTAAATTAAGTTATTAATATTAAAAGCCTACCTAATAAACTCGGCATAGGATAAACAAACACTGAAAAAAAAAAATAAACAAGCAGAAGACCGCCATATTGCATGAGGGTTAGTGAGTGCTTTCCATCGAGTGGCATATGCCATTCTAAGCTAGCTTGTCGTTTGTCGAAAAAAAGTAGCGCATGCGCAGTATCATGGCATGTGCCAGCATATGCTGCTAAGATGAAAAGCACCCACTGCCAACTTCGCCAGGTCGAGTCAGGAGGCAATACTTCCACGACCTGATTTTAAAACCTTGTCGTGGCGGGTTGATATAACCTGCACGTGCACGGCTCCAGTGAAAGAAAACTCACCCAAACCAGAATCGAGCGGAAAATTATGGAACGAAATTACTCATACTTATTAAAAGTCGTTGAGTCGCTAGCTTTTCAAGGGTAGCTCACTTATTTACTTACGCAACCATGGATAATCTAGTTAAATAATAAATTTTCAAGATAAAATGCTTCGCTTGTTCCCGAAATGGCGAAAATTAATAAAATAAACGTTTCCCCGTCTTTGAAAATGTTTTATCATCGAATCCTTTTTTCGGAGAAAAACCGGGGAGGGAAAAAGAAAATGAAAAGGAAAAAAAGGTTGATCGACCAAAAACATTGACAAGGAAGTATGAAATATCGGGTCAAAGCTCAAAGACCCAAGGAAACAATGGACCGAATTATCTATACAATAAAACATCATTTTCCTTAGTTGAAAAGTCGAGATCGCGGAGTATTCCTTCATTATAGACCTTTGTCTTCACCCCCCGCCCACCCGCTCGTATACCCCCTCCCTACCTTGCATCCTATTCATTGCTTAATTCGCTTTTGTTCGATTATTACTCTTATTGAAAAGATATTTCATTTTTAGGAAATAATATTTTTATCTCGAAATTAATTCACATGTCTTGTTTTTCTCTGTTTGAAGCTGGATCAGGGTTGCGCCTCGATAAAAAAAACAGGAGTGAAAAATTGAGAATGCTTGCACTGAGAAAAAAAGGATGTTTGAAATATTTTTGCCACAAGAAAAATAGTTTTCCGATGGTTTTTGATCGGATCAGGGAAAGAAATTTCTTGGGAAGACGTTTTGCAAAAAGAAATCGAGACTTTGGGGATCCGCAAGTTGTGACATTTCGCTAAACCAAACAAGACTTTTGAAGTCAGAGAAAAAAAGAACTTTTGAATGCTCAGGTTTAGCTCACCAGCCTGGGGAAGTTTGAATATTCTTCTGCGCCTCTAAGTCTGAAAACTCCTTCTGAGCCAAAATCCTTAACTGAGGAACAGTTTCAGTTAATAGGGAATGGGCACGTCTATGAATCGTCTGCTACACACGAGGGTGCCAAGATCTCGAACTGGTGATAACCATGATGGCTTAATAGAAAGCTTATAAGACAATTTAGCGGAGTCCACTAAATGGAGAAAATGGCATCCCCCTGTGTAGGAGACGACTCATCGCACTGTTAACTCGCTAGTCTCACTCGGCTAGTGATGGACGACCAGACAAGAAATGCATGGTTCTTGTCTTGTCTTACAATAGAGAACTGCATTTTCTTGCTTCAAAAACAATGCAAAATCTCAAGACTTTTCTTACATATTGCTAAAAACCATTAATCTTGTCTCGTCTTGCAGTAAAAAATGAAGTCTTGTTCTTGTCTTGTTCGCTTTTGCAAAACAAGACTTATTCTTGTGGTCTCGTCCATCGCTACATTCGGCTAAGATACACTGCTAAAAGTCAATCACTGGCCAACGCTTGGAAAATATTAACTGGTGCTTTGCTAACCATTTAATTTAACAATCGCTCCCTAACTCAAGTTCAACGCACCCGTTTTTATAATGGAAAAACCACCCCCTGCGATTTATCGGGGAGGGAATAAAAAAATCGGATAACATCGTTAACTGGGGAATAAACGAAAAAAAAAAGACAAACAAAATCATGAAGAGGAAATTAAAAAATGATATTTTTTTCGAAAACAAACTGAAGAGTCAAATAAAACAAATCGAAACCAATTTGCTGGGTGCTACAAAGAAATGGGGAAAAAAAAACCCGACTGTCAATGTGTGTTAGGGGAGAGGGAGATCAATTGAATTTCAATACAATTACATGTACGAAGGGTCCTTTTTCCCAGAAAAAAGCCACCCTCTGATAAAGAAGATTCATTTCCTGGCCGGTTAAATAATATTTTTATTAATTTAAATTTCTGACAATTAATGCACGTCCGTTTTTTTTTTCCATATCAGAGCGAAAATAGAGCGATGACTTCGGATGCAAAGTAAAAATGCCCCAAAGGGAGTTCATATATTTACAAAGGTGTCACATTGATTAAGGATCTTCGAGGTAGGATAAGTCTTTAACATCGATCATTTAGTCGATTGAAATTTTAAATCGAATCCAAAACGGCTCTGGCTATCTAATACCATACAAGGAAAATCTTAAATCTGTCCCTTCTTCCTTGAGGCTATCAGGGTAATATATTCATATTATCGCGTCAATATATCGTTAAAATATGTCTTTATTTTTATTCGACGGAAACGTTGAGGACGATGTCATTTATAAAGAAAATGAGATCTGAGTTGCAGAAAAATTGATATTCCTTTGAATCAATCTTAAACGGGAATAATTTTTTTTTTTTTAACGGGTTAATCTTTTGAGATTAAAGCGGCATGAAAGAGAAAGAATAGCCATCAAGTCATCAACTCTCAAGCTAAAATTTTTGAACCATGAAAAATTCAAAGCAGTTGGCGCTAGTGTCGTTGAGGGGCGTGGCTATAGGCAATGTGCTCGTGACGTATCTCGTGACGTCACGAATCTAAAACCTATATTTAACTTATATATTCGAGTCCCCGTATTGATTCTGCATAACCTGCGCCTTAATTCGCTTCTGCATAAGCTAAGAATAAGTGATTGGTCCCGAATTGATTTTGCCTATCCAGTCGGAGGAAGGTGCACGACATAGCCTATGTTAGTTCCATTCATCGCCGATTTCCTACACTACTGCCATCTAACAGAAACTTCTGAAACTAGTTTGACTGCGTCATCGGAACAGAAATGAAAAGCATTATTTACTTTTTTTTAAGACAGTGTAAATGGCTCAACTAGATGTCACTTACTGGCTGTCTAAACTCTCAGGCTCATTGTAAAAAATTAGGTGGCCACCTAACGGCCAATTTTCGAACTTCTGTGAATCAACACATATTTTCACTTTTTAAGAGAAAAGCCAGCACAAGAATTTGTCATCAGTGATCATCAAAGCTATTGGCACCAAATTTCATCCCTTCAAAATTCTGACTCCGCTCATGATCGCCTAAAGAAACTACAAGACCATAGAGAATCTCATACTGTCTATTCTGCAAAAAGAGCAAAAATGATAAAAGGAAACAACTTTTTCCCCGAACCGTTCAAATGCTGAGAGATCAAAAGAAATATCTTACTGTTCTTTCTGTCGTTCATTATATTTCTTTTTGTATTTCCCATTTTTTTTTTTTTTTTGACCTTTTGAAAAAACTTCCGATGCAAACTTTTCTTTTTAGTGAATGAGAAAATAAAATTCATGGAAAATTACTCTTTAACAAAAGTACAATTTTCGGAAACTGAAGGAATGAGAGGAAAATGAAAATAATCAACGAACCAACTTTTATTCGGTTTCTTCTATGGCAAGAAAGAAAGAAATTGTATAG
Source organism: Liposcelis brunnea (assembly GCA_023512825.1). NCBI lineage: Eukaryota > Metazoa > Arthropoda > Insecta > Psocodea > Liposcelididae > Liposcelis > Liposcelis brunnea. The sequence goes on along the minus strand of CM042065.1, from coordinate 6,824,501 downwards.
AAAAAGTTTCCGGGAGACAAAAAAAAGGATAAATTTATCTGTTTTCTTTGTAGAACGTTACCAGGAAAGAAGAAGAAGAAGAGAAAAAGGGTGGCTGCCGCATTATTCTCATTGGATTTGTTTACTTGCAGCTTTAAATTCTTTTATCTGAAGCTTTCTTCACCGACGAAAAACGTTTAAAAAAGATTAAGTAAAAAAAAAATATAACCTCCATGATCGATCCGCGGAAGCTGTGGTTAAAGAAAAGATAAATGTTCGATTTGTCAGAAAGTCCCCGGTGAGAAGTGATTTGAGTTGACATGACCCCACTGTGAGTTTATTGTGACAGACCCCCTCCGCCTCTCGCCCCACGTCATTCCTCTAGCCCTTAGACCTTGTTGATAGGTGTTTTCGATTTTCCTTCTTTCGGAACCCGCAACACCAGCTGTGAGGACTTTACACAAAATAAACTTTGTTAATCTGAATGCGACAGAATGCGATGCGTTATTGATGAGGCTAATAATTTGTTTGTTCTGTGGGAGACTAATTTTTAAATGCTGACATCATGGTTGGAAACCAGGGGATTGGTTTTTAGCCTAATTTTTCCTTTATATATTTAAACCGGTATTCTAATATGCAAAGTGTGAAGTGACAAATTGTAAAACGCTGTCGTTTTTAATGAACATTCCCTTATATATATTTCATTCTTATTCAAAAATCGGTCATTGATTAAAAAAAATTAAGCACGGGTAATTGCCCAAAAAGATAAATAGTTTGTACATAAACAGTTATTCATTACACTTGCAAGTTGGAAGAAAACTAAGAGAGGGAGAGAGAAAAGAGATACCGCCAGGAATAGTTCCAATGGTTCAAAAAGAAAGGTTCAACTCATCAGTACGTGCTCAAACCTGACTATGTATCTAGAGTACATAAAATCGTGAACCTGATAATTATTTTACATGCGTAGAAATATTCATAAGATCAGTCGATTTATTATGTTTTTTTTTTCTTTTTTGTTGTTGTAAGCCAAGTCACGACATCCAAGACTAATGGGTTTAATTATCTTTGTTAAATCGTTTAAAAATTGCAACTATTATAGCAGCGTCGATCCTCTCGGGCATGCTACTGTCTGTCGACCACCGTGGGCGAGACACTGCTTTACGAGTTCCTCAAGGGGGAAAAAATAGTTTCTCAGATGTAATAAGTACGAGTTAATGAGTAATCAATCGAGTTATCGCTTTGAGAGACCGTAAAAAAATTAAATGGCGATTCATAATTTGATATTTAGAGATGTTTCTTTAGGAGAGATTTGCAGCCACTGGGAGTTTGAGGAGTCACTGTCTCCAAACCCTCATTGATCCACATCGGATGGTCATTGTCTTTCTGATCGGATCCTCAACCTCTTCCTGACCGGATACTCAGTCTCTTCTTTATGAGATCCTCTTCCCGATCGGAACCTCAACCTCTTCTTGATCGGATCCTTAACTTCATTCTCATCGGAGATTCAATCTCATCTTAACCGGATCCTCAACCTCGTTTTGATCCTGAATCTGATTTTAAAATTTCACGAACAAACAGAAATCGAACGGGACACTCCTCCTTCTATGATCTTCCACGGAGTAAGAGGACAAAATCTCCAAGAAGGCGACTGCCCATTTTGGCTAAACAACCAAGAAATTTGGCAGGTTTCTATTCCCTAAAAAATATTACTCGATCAGCCTCAACCTTATCCTCATCAAATCCTCAGTCTCATCCTCATAGCATTCTCATCCGATCATCATCGCCATCCTGATTGGATCCTTAACTTCATCCTCATCGGATTCTCTTCCTCATCAGATACTCAACCTCATCTTCATCGGATCCTCGACCTCATTCTTATAGCATTCTCATCGAATGGCCATCGTCATCCTGATCGGATCCTCAACCTCTTCCTGATAGGATCCTCAACCTCTTCCTGAACGGATCCTCAACCTCTTCCTGAACGGATCCTCAACCTCTTCCTGAACGGATCCTCAACCTCTTCCTGATCGGATCCTCAACCTCTTCCTGATCGGATCCTCAACCTCTTCCTGATCGGATCCTCAACCTCATTCTGATCGGATCCTCAACTTCTTCCTCACCGGATACTCGATCTCTTCTTTGTGGGATTCTCTTTCCGATCGGATCCTCAATCTCTTCTTGGTCGGATCCTTAACCTCATCTTCATCGGATCTCGACCTCATCCTCATAGCATTTTCATCGGATAGTCATCGTCATCGTGATAGGATCCTCAACCTCTTCCTGATCGGATTCTGAAGCTTCTGACCTTCTGCAGCTTAAAAGCTTTATCTTGGCCCCCGTGGGCTGCAACTCAATACTTGGTAGGGCTTCCATTCTCCACCAAGGAACGATTTTCGACCTTCCGGTCTAGATCCGTAGAGAACTGCAAGACCTAGCAGTGTATGGCTCCTCCATCTACTACGGTCTTGGTAAGGGAGAGGCTGAGGTTCCTTTTACGGAACTTTAATCGCATCAAAATCCTGACGCCAAAAATTAATTAGGCTGATCTAATTTGCACTAAATGATAGTCTATTTGGCTGAGCCCGCGGTTGTTGCCGATGAACTTTTAAATCTGGCTCCTCTGCCTCCTCTGCGTATAATCTTTGGTTTTTATATTCAGCACATCCTCATTCTCTCAAAAACCATTATTCACTCCAAAAAAAAAACCGTACATCAAACATTTTCCTTTTTATAAAAGCGACCATCTTGAAATTAAATTAATTAAACATTAGACTAATAATAAGATGATATCAATGAGAAAAGTTTTGCCCCGGTAAGATATGCAGTTTATAGAAAGAGGTTTTCCACGAGGAGGTTAGAAGACGGGCGGGACGGCACGAAGGGGGGGGATTTAGGAGGTAATGGAAACAAACATGAAATGTGGGGTGGTGGTTTGTATTTTGAGCAGAACTAGGCTCATAGTAAACCTTGTGGACTTCATTTATACAACAAACTTTCTTACAAGTTTCCTTCTCCTTTCGATTTGGTTTCCTCCGTTTGTATAACTTGGGTTTCTACCTTCTGTCTTTGCATTCATTGATTTCCTCTTCTTCCTTCCTCATCCCACCCACGCCTCACCTTCTCTTTTAAATCTTTCCGAGAGTTATCTCTTGAGCTGAATATACATGTTAGAAGGTTTTTGTGAAATTGATATCCCATGTCGATGTGTCGGACAAAGGGAACACCGGTTGAAACGTAATTATAGAAAAAAAAAAAGGTCGAATGCAGTCACACGAAGATGAATTTAATACGAATAATATTCAAATCAAGTCCACCTATTGTCGTCATCCTATTATTGAGTTAACAAAAGTTAACTTTTTACCACAGAACTTAGTATCTAAGGGTAAATTGTACCCTTTGTTGCTCCATCACTTGCATAATATTTTCTGTTAACTAAGTGGCTGAGGTGAGTTGCGCCAAAATAAAATCGTCTGTTGGTTTTTTGGGTTTGGAGGTTTTGTAACTGGCCGAGTTGTGGTGGTTGGTCGGTTTTTTTGGTTTTGGGCGGTGAAGCTTTTGTGCGTGGGTTGCAGTTAAGAAACACGCATGATGAAGCATTGTCGGTTGTCTTCAGATTTAATGCAGGTGGTTGGGATTAAAATAATTCAAAAGTTCTCAAACACACCGTATAGAATTGACTACATTAGTTTATTGCACAATTGATAGCAAGGACCCCATCCTCCAAGTGCATGAGGGTAGAAAACCTGTGCGCTCACCATTCTTAGACCAGGTGGTCAGAAACGAGTCTTTACAAATAATAATAAAAAAAAAGAAGAAAGGAGGGTTTCTCAAATTTCTAACACTTTATTCTCAAGAATGAACTGCGTCATTTCTTAATTTAAATCCTGTGGACGGTCGCTTGTCGCTTATAAGGGGGTCGATGGACTGGAAAAAAAAAAATCCTCGAGAACGGAATTATTAAAAAATCAAGTAAGGGGGAAAAAATTTTTTTCAGGAAATTAGGATAATTTAAAAATGTACAGGATGAAGGAAAATTGTAAAAGAGTTGTCTCGAAGCACCGGAAACTATTTTCTCTTAACGGTCAATCGATAATTGAATTGCTCCGATATCGAAAAGGGACATGGAAAAAGGCGGAACAAAGTTTTAATAAAAGCTCATCAGAAAGGGTATTGTGAAGGTAAAAGGAAGGAACAAAGCCTACACTTAACCCAGTTTGACCAAGAGGTAATTAGGAAAAGTTGATCAATGACTATTGTTCGGGAAGAAGGATGTGGTTTTACAGACAAGTGAAGGGAGGAGGGAAAAGCCGGACGAAGAGAAACTGTTAACTCAATTTTCATCCTTCGTCTATCCTGGGCTGAAACAAAAGTCGACAAGATGCGATTTCGCACTATTGTTTTATGAGTGAGAGGAGTTGAAAAGTTATGAAATTAAATCATATTGGTCATTGTTTTTGAAGGAAGCTTTGAAGTTGAAAATGGGCTTTTGAATAGTTTTGTAGGTGATTATTTAGTTATGAAGATTTTAAAAGTAGGGAAAGGGTCGCAACAGCGTTTGAATAAATTTTGATAAGTTTGGAGTTTAAATTGTGGAATTCGTTAAGCGTCAAATTTTTTAAATGATGGATTGCGTAGATGAAGAAAAATGCACTTAGATTCATAATAATGGCGATTCGTGCGAGTGAATAAATTAATAAATCGGTTGATCAGTGTCCCGTGATGCAGCATTTATGGCTGGTCCTTACTCGGAATTTGTTGAAATTAAGATGAAAATGTGAAAAGTTGAATACTTTCGGAAATTTCGACATAGAAGGAAAAGTAGACCCCGAAAAACAATCTTGATTAATTTTTAAAAAGCACACATGAAAAAATGCTTTTTTGAAGAAAAGTCTCATATCGTGGAAATAAAGCACAAGTGGAAAGAGAATCTTCAACTTTATCACAAAATTCATAATACAGCCTCTCCCTTGCCATGTTAAACTAAAGCTTGTATAAGAAGCTCATACTGAAAGGCTTCCCTTCCCTCAAAGCTTTTGAATGAAGCCAGTATTTGTTTTAGAATTTTTAATTGTTACAAGTATTTGTATGTAATCAATAAATTGTTTTCAGCTGTTCACTTTTGTTTTGGCGAGGAGAGAAGAAGCGCTGGTGAATCAGTTCATCAAACCGACCGATTTTACTTAACCTTCTTCGTTGTGTGCAGAACTCGTGCCCGAGCATAGGCGACCCCCAAATTCATCTACTTTCTCATCCATCCTGTACTAAAGAGAATTAGGGACAAAAATGACGGCTATTCAAAGGGAGATAATAATGCAGTGGTTCCCCTCTTACCTTCTGCACAGCAGTATTAAAGCCGGTTCAAGTACACTCTTTAGCGCCTGCAAAAGTTCAGTAATGAGCCGTAGAAGAAAACACATTTAACACGCTCCATTCTGATGCTGGTGCCTACTGCTGCCCTCAACCAGAGATGTTTAGTGACCACCCGGTGGATAAAAATCCAGGGCTGCCACTGGGCGGTGGGAGCGCCACATCCCTACGCCCGCACCTAACCTAACCTAACCTCAAATTTTTGACTGCTGCTCCTTATAATTACGCGTGAATCACGTTGCTTCCGCAAAAATACCAACAAAACGACGAACATTCCACGTTCCAATAATCATAAACAGCAAATACTTCAACCCGTCCATCCTAACCTATTACGTAATCCCCTCGAAAAAAAAAAGTGTTCACTAAGTACACCGCATCAATCGATCACATTACAAAAAAATCATCAACAGACAATAGAAACGAATTAACAATATTTACGACCTAATTGTGTAAACAGTGTATTAACGAGAAGCAAGGACAAACATTAAAAAAAAAAAAGAACTTTGAAATCAACTTCTAAAAAAAATTTTTATCATCACTGGAGTGTCTTTCTGGTTAAAACCAACTACCGTTTAATGATCCTTTTTTTTCCATAAAAATTACTTCAGAATCATTTCCTTTAGGAGCATTTTCAACATTGATGGATGTATCAGTGGTTGTTGTTGTATTGAGTCGCCCGGGGCTGAGATCATACAGTTTAGTGATCGATTACCACCCGTGATTCCATCAAAAAACCGTTTCTAAAACCGAAACGATCCATAAGGAGAACCTGATAGGTCACATACAAGAAGAAGAAAAAAAAAGATACAAATAACCCGAGCCGTGCCAAACAAACAACTCGTGAACGAAAATTAATTCAAAAAAATTAAAAATTGATGAATTTATATTTTAAAAAAATCTGCATTCATTTGTTTTAGAAAAATACCATCACAAAACTTTCCGAATTGTAATGTTTAGCATATGAACCCAGACTGAAATTTAAATTTACAAATTTTTAAAAAGAAACGGATTTAAATTCACCCGGATCGCCTCGACGGATCTTCTTACGATTCAGATCGAGCCGTGTAAGGATGGTATAAAATTATTCTTAGTACCAGGTGCTCGCGATCTTCGGAGTCGCGCGCAAGCTAAGTATGAACCATTTTCCACATTATAAAATTCAATTTTTATTATGATCTTAAATACTCGTCTCCGTAAGGTAAAGATTTCAACGATTATACCATACTTAAACAATAAATCCGAGACATGTTTATAAATGATCTTGTCCCTAAGCTAAACATGATTGATACTTTTTTCGAAACGCATTTGTTTGTAAATCAGGCTTAGTACTCGTTCACATGTTGTCGCGTAAACTTCGATATATTTCGCTATTCATTTGTTTTTGTGTTTTTTCAATTGTTTTCGAAAAAATTTTTTATTGTTGATAGTGATTATCGTGTTTTGTTAAAAGTGTTTGTTAAAAGAAATTATTTGTAAATTTTTAAATAAAAATTATAAAAAATAATAATAAAAAAAACAAAACGCGGGTTTTTTAAAAAATTTTTTATAGTGATTTTTGTAATTTTTTATAATTTTTTAAAATTCAACTGTTGTTAGTTCAGTTTTGCTCAAAAGTGATGATCTCTCATGACAGTGAAAAATTTCGGTTGTGCTGCAAATCCATAAATTACTGGAAATTCTTGGAAAAATCACGAACGTCAAGGTAAGCGATTAACGTCCCCTTAATAAAAAAAACCCAATTAATAAAAAAAAACTCGATTCTTTTGCGTACGCGCGGTTTTGCCTGACGTGAATCATTTTCCTTCTTCGCAAAAATTTTTCATTCCGCGAAAAAAATATTTACATAGATAAATTATTGTACGGGTTTGGGAAAAAAAAATTCAAAATAAAATAAAACCGAAGGGGATTTAATTTAAAGAGTTGATGTTCTATTTAAAAAAATCCTATGGCTCTCATCAATCACGAGTAGTAAATCCCATCATTTGCTACCTGCATTAAGGGCGATCTCTAATTAATCAAGATTAATGCGCCAACTCGTTAATACAAACCGGAATTTGACAAAAGGAAAAGAGAGAAAAAAAAATCAATTATACTCGGGGAATTAATTTTTTTTATTTTTAAAAAAAATCGACTATGAAATTATTGGCAGCCGCACAGAGAGAGAGAAAGGTATAAAAATATAAAAATCCTCCTGGACTAAAATTTTTTACAAGGAAATGGGATTTTCTCCAGAATCTTTTAGAGAAAAAAAGAAATAAATTGTTTTGACGAGCTGTGACACAATGTTCACACGTTGAACAGAAGAAACAAGGAAGGGAGCCCTGACAATGACTGATGATAGAAATCAATTGGAGCTGCATAATGACAAAGAAGCATTGTGCTTATCAAATAAAAGAAAAGAGTGATGACGACCTTGGGCATTTTGGGGTCTATTTCCCATTCCCTAGGCGCCCGACTTTTTTCATTCATTTCCCAAAAGGAAATCCTATTCCCAACCGACAAATATCAGTTCAGTGAATTAATTTTGATAGACATTATCAATGCTCATCAATTTTTCTTCTCAAAATTTCTTCTTAAAATCCCTGCGGCTTTAAACAAATTACGATTTTGTAAATATGAACTACTGCTACTCTGCCCACTTGCTATTGTTTTAAAAATTCATAAAAAAAAACTTGTCGGGACTAACAGCAGTTAAAACATAAATCCCGATAAGATCTAACGAGACCACTGTTGTAGGCAGAGAAAAAATATATATCCAGCGGCTTAAAGACATGGCTGATTTTTTTTTTTTTTTTGTTTCACGATGAAAAAATTTCCGAAACGTTTATTAACGAGGTAGACAATACAATGGGTGATAATTGCAATCGGAAATAAACAGTCTTTTGAAGAGTCATATGAGTAAATAATTGAAGAACGAATCGATTCAAACATAGTTTCGGTTGAAACAATGCCGCTATACTTTCAACGAATGAAAAAAAAAAGAAGAAAGATATTTACGATGCTAAAATGAAAATGTAATAACGGTTGGAAAGTGTGTAAAAAAAAAGAATGGAACTTGTTATTAGCCGAGGTGTTAAAAATTCACACTGTCGCTTGATAAAGATCGAAGACTTTTTTGTTTAGGGGAGGGTTAGATTACGTATATTAAAGAACTATGTGCGAAATGTAAAAGAACAATTTTTTTAGGAGATAATATTTTGAAATTAGTTTAAAATCATTTTACCTAGAAGTCTGTTTTTTGTTCAGAAAGCGATTTGTGTTTTACCTTGGAGATTAATTCGCGCCGAGCATTAATCGCAACCCTTGATTTAACGACTCGCCGGAAGTACTTGACTCCATGATCCCGTTCTGTTCAGTTTTTAAAAAAGATTAATCGGCTTAAGAGTTCTACTATCCAAAAGCTATAAAATCGAATAAAAGAAACATTTGTGACTTACAGAAAGCTGAAAGCTTCATTAATATCCTGATTTCTTGATTTGTAAAATATTTATTTTCGTCGCCATCTTTCTCGTTTTCAAAACAAAGCTCTATTTTCAAAATTTTCAAACGAAATCACAAGCAAGTACTTCCGGTCGGTCATTTAATGAGCGGTTGAAATTATTTAAATAGAGTATGGAGACAAGGTATTTGATGTTTTTTTGGATCTCTTACTTGCAAAAGTGACAAGCAAAAAAATCTAAGACGACTCGACAGGACAGACAAAACTACATGGTAAATTTGCTTCAGTTGAAAAAAATTGAAAAATTGGTTGTCGACAATTTTATTCGCCATTTAAATTTTAATGAGACTATGATTTTCTTTAACCTCAGTTCGTGAAACAACATCAGCAGCGCCAGAGGTGCAAGTGCACAAGGGCTCAGATCTGATTATTTCTCGAGGGGTGCAAGAAGCGCAGTTTGTTTTAAAATAGTATAACAGCAAACTGAAATTTTATTGTAGCAAATTATTGTTGTCTTTTGTTTTGCTAAAAAAATCGTTAGAAATTGCTTTTTTTAAAGATTTGTTGAGTTTCTAGTCTGTTTTATTATGCTTCCGTCAGATTAAGCAAACTATCGTTTGCAATTTTATAGCTTTCGAGTCTTCTTCTTCTTTAAATGCCCGCTCCTCGTCGGAGATTGGCGATCATAACTTTGGAGGCTGCCGAACGAAAAAGGGATACTGAATTTTGGCCGTACTAGTCATTTAGATTCTTGAGCCAGGATGTTTTCCTCCGACCCGGTCTACGCCTGCCTTCAATCTTCCCCTCCATCACCAGCTGCAGAAGGCGATATTTTCTGTTACGAATAACATGGCCTTCAGTGCTTTTCGGCTTTCAGGGCTTTCGAGCATTCAGTGATCCAAAAATGAGATGGTTCATAACTAGGTGCTCGGTTCATTACTGGCTGGTGCACCCTTTCATCTTAAAAATACTCCCAACCGTTCAACCTATTACCCATTTCCCGCCTAAACTCTCCTTTAATCCCATGCTTAATTAATTAATTCTCATACATAAAACTTAAACCACCATTCAGGCGCCACCACATTACAAACCATTACAACAACCAGATATTGGATAACAACCCAACAATTAACAGTCGGCAAAGCAGCGAGCAAAGCAAAGCAAAAAAAAAAAAAAGATGTGACGGTGAAACAATGATTAACTAACTTTCTCTTTTTTCAGCATCCTTCTCCTCTGATTAATTAATTATTTTATTATTCCAGTTCTTAAAAAATCGATTTTAGGCTTCGGACGAAACCACTTTCTTTCAGACGACAATACCGCCTATATTTATTTTTTTATTGTTATTAAACATTCGCTCTTTCTAAAAAAAAATTGCAATCGGTGAAAATTTCAAAATCCATTCCAGATTTTCCAAATTAATTCTAATGGAGCTAAAATCTATTAAAAACGAACTGCTGAATGGTGCTTTATGAATGAACTACTAAGAGACACCTGTTCCAAACCATTTGAGATTCACTAATCTAAAATGCGTAGGTCAGATTGTTGAATTTGACGTCGTTAGATTCCTTTTTTTTCCTCTCAAAAACTATTTTTATTAATAAATTTTACTTTTTCATTCATAAATTTTTTAACACAAGGATGAAAAATAATATATCAGCGTGAAGAAAAAAAAATAAATAAAAATCCCGACTCTAGCTATTTTTTTTAAAATTCTGTCCTCCCGTCCGAATACGCTTAATTAAAACCTACGAAATTCATTAAAAATATAATTCGCTGTTACTACTAATTACTAATCAGATATTAATTAATACACACTCGATTAATATTTCTTTTAAAATTTTATTATTGTCATCCTATTATTTAAAAACCATTTTTACACTTTAATTAACTGATTATTATTCGTTTAATTAACTATTAAATGATTATTTTTTTTTAAGGCTAAGATTCATTGACCAGTCCAATAAAGTATGAGCTGTATATGCACAAAACCGGAAGCTTGATCTGGCTGAATTATTAGAAAAATTCTGCCCACCCCGCTCGCCTTTCTCTTACGAAAATAAAAAAAAATTGGCATTTGCTGAGACAACATGAATCCTTTGAATCCTCTTTCTAAAAGAATCAATTATCCTTCAAAATGTAAATAGGCGAATGTGTTTTTTTTGTAATCGAGGTGAAACATTTTAATAAAGAAGTTGGAAACACATGAAAAATGAATAGAAATCACGTATTTTTGCACAAAATTAATAGCATTAAAAGGAACGGAAGTTGGGAATTCTTTGAAAAGGAAGAACAGGTGAATTTTCCAAGACATTATAATCTGAGATACTTTTGAAATGACAAACGAGGGTGGATCAAAAAGTGGATTAGCTTAATTTATGAAAATCGAACAAACTCGCTGCTACTGGCCACCTTCTCATTCTCTTGGTCCTCATCCACAAAATTCCTCCTCTTTGTGCTACGTGGCTTGTCAATATATTTTTGTCGGTATTTGCGGTGTAAAAGAACGTGTTAAATGAGAGGAAAAAGCAGGATTAGCGCCATCGATGTATTTATTACCTGTTTTGCCAAACTTGTAGCGTGTTGAATTGATAAGAGTACAGAAAAACTGAATCTGGATTGAATTTAAATGAAACTCGATTCGGATTTTTATGAATCTTCATTGGAAATTATTAGCAAGTAATAGGTGACCTTTCAAGTTCCTTTTTCTTAATTTTTCCCACTACATAAATTAAACAATCTTCCTTCTGCATTCGTATTGAATTCATTACATTCGTTTAATAAGTTCAGTGAATGTTTTATAGAGCGATAAAAAAAAAATATTGAGATTATTAATGCAGGATTTTATTTTAATCGGGTGCAAGTTCTTACAATTTATTCAAAAAAAAATTTTTTTCATTCGGTCAGTCAAGTTTTGTGCTTGCGAATTTTTAATTTTTGCAGTGGATGAAATTTAATGTAGAAATTGAAATTTGGCAAAGGAAGGTTTTGTTTCTCAACAATGGCTGTTTCTAATCTAATTTCACTCAATTTTTTGATGATTAAGTAAAGTCCCAGGCGAAAGGATCAATAAAGTGTCGAATTCTCAATAAAATTATACTGATAATCAATAAGATTTTACTGATCGTCATTTGGCCTCACGATGAAAATTATTGGGAAACAAACACTAAAACTTATTTAGTCGAGAGGTTATACCCTGTCTCCATACTCTATTTAAATAGCACCGAGGATTATTCGAATCGCTATTTAAATGACCGAGCGGAAGTGCTTGCTTCTAATTTCGTTCGAAAATTTTGAAAATATAGCTTTGTTTTGAAGCAAAAAAAATGGCGAAGAAAATAAACATTTTTAAAAGTAAGAAATTCGGATATTAATGAAGCCTTCAGCCTTCTGTAAGTCACAAATGTTTCTTTTATTCAATTTTATAGCTTTTTGATTCCATATTAGAACTCTAAAGCCGATTTATCTTTTTTAAAAACTGAACAGAACGGGATCATGGAGTCAAGTACTTCCGGCGAGTCGTTTAATCAAGAGTTCCGATTAATCCGCGGTGCTATTTAAATAGAGTATGGAGACAAGGTATTAGTTATTGGCCTTATCGACAATTCTTACTATACAACAACAGAAGAGAATAGTCCATTTTAAATCGATAATTCGACTGTGGACCGACAATTGACAATTAGGCCGACAATTCAAATAAAAATCCGACAGATGAAACAATCCGACTATGAACAGAAAATCGACCATCCGACTGACAATTTAAGCAACACAATAAACCGGTAATCGATGTCCTACAAACCAAAAACAATTCGCAAAAGCGACTGACGATTCTAACAATTCGACAATGAACCGCCAATCGACAATTCAAAGATCACAATTAACCGACAATTGAAGACTCATAATTCAAACAAAAATTAGACAATTAAAAATATTCGACAACGAACCGAAAATCCAGGCCTAAAATAGTGTTTAGAGACTGCCAATTCAAACAACACAATGAACCGACAATCGACGACCGACAATTTTTACGCCAACTCAAACAAAAATTCGTTAGTTCTACCGAAAATTGAAAAAATTCGACATTGAACCGACAATTAACAATGGCAAATATTTTTCGGGTCAGTTTTTTATTTAATTTTGTCAGTTATTTTTTAAAATTTTCGGTCAGTGAAAATTTCTTTTTTGGATCAGTATAGTAATTAAAAGGTCAGTAAATATTTTATTTCGGCAGTTTTAAATTCTCATTTTGACAGTAAAAAATTGAATTCGGGTCAGTAAATAAGAGGATTTTGGTCAGATTCACTGGTCAGTAATTATATAAGATTGATCAGTTTTATTAATATCTTCCAATTTTTCTAAAGTAGAATGAAAAAAAAATACTTACCGTAAGATCCAATGTCAATTTAATCAACTAGCAAAGCTTTCGTAGCTACTTTGGGCCTTCCTCTTTTTCTTTTTTGCCCAAAGGGAACATTTTTGGCCGCTGGCGGTGGTTTGACGTACTTCAGCCGGATCAGAATTCCAAGAAGGTGTTTGCAAGTAAATTTTTTGTGAAAACTGGGGCAAGTACAAATACCTTTTAAATAGTCGGCTTTGTTTTGGGGCAACTGAATAACATAAATCTTAAAAGCGCGATTACTAAACTGATTGAAAGTGTTATAACGTTTTTTTGTGACATTATTAATGTCTTCGTCAGAAGCAGAAGTTAAATCTCCAGATGGAACGTAATAATGAATGGAATCTCCCTTCAGTACCGAGGTGACTTCTTTTTCAGACCTGGCCCAGTTGTAGGCCGCAGTCCAATCTTTTAGTTCGATTGTAACCGCAGTGGTGATTTGACGATATGAAATGTTGTACTCATGGGACCATTTCTCTACTGCACTACTTGCCATTGCAAGAAAACGAGATAGCGGGAGGCGCTTTCGGAATGTTTCCTCTTTTTTCAATACAAGGTTGAAAGCCTCCAGGCAATTATTTTTTGAAGGGGTAAAATGACCCACCCCCTCATACCATTTTGTATGACTGTCGACCCACTCCCTTTTAAAATAAATTATGAATTCTTTCTGTTTTTTGCTCATCCATTTTTTTACAAAAAGTGCGGCTGCTTTGTCAAAGACTTCTTTGGAGCTACTTAACTGTAGTTGATCAATATCGGCAGAAATGTCTTTTCTAAACTCCGTAGCCACCATAGATTTTCATGTAATTATGTTGCAGTGCAGTATTCAGCCTTTTTCACTAATAGCAAAAATAACTGATCTAGTTATTATTTTTTTTGAAAAAAGGAATTTATTACTGACATTGTAATTAAATCACCGACCGAACCATTTTTTTTACTGCCCTAATAAATAATTTACTTACATTTGAAATACTTTACTGACCACTGTGACACTGACCGTGGAATTACTGACCATTTTAAATATAAACTGACAAAGTATTATAAAAACTGATAATTCAATTAAAAAACTGACCAAATAAAATTAAAAAAACTGACCCGGTAAATACACGCCATTAACAATTCTACTGACAATTCAAACAACTATTCGACAATATGAACAACGATTAAAATAACAATTGAAAAATTCAGCCGACACTTCAAACAACACGATGAACCGACAATCGACGACCGACAATTTTTACGCCAACTCCCCAATTCAAAAAAAAATTCGTCAGTTCGACAATTGAAAAAATTCGACTTTGAACCGACAATTAACAATTCTACTGACAGTTCAAACAACTATTCGACAATATGAACGAAGATTAAAATAACAATTCAAAAATTCATCCGACACTTCAAACAACACAATGAACCGACAATCGACAACTGGCAATTGAATGTTATTGGAAGCCCATGCGGCCTAAATTGATTTGAAGGTGACCGGTGCATCAGGCCCACAGGATAATGTTGGCACCTTAAGAGAAAAGGGGGCCAAATTTTAATATCCTCAAGCTTACAGTCCACAATAACAACTTACAAAGACAATCGCTTATTATAGAGCTGGACTCGTTTCCAAAAACACTGACAATTAAAAATTTTTATCAATTTTATTTAACGACTCACACCCTAAAACCGTTATGATAACTTTCTCACATTTCTCCCCCAAAATCCCTCATTTCTTCATTTATATTTCTTGAAAACATCTCCCAATTTTTAAAAAAAATAAAAAAAAGCCTAACAGAACAGCTGTGATACGAATTATAAAAAATTTTCGGATTTTTTTCTTCATAATTTCGTTATTATAATTAATTCTGACATTAACTTTAATACGATGTTAATCCGCGATGTAAAATGACTCCACGCCCCTACCGCGAATTCGCGAACCATTCGACTTTTCTAATAAGAAAAATGGGATCCCGCATACGTGGGAGTGACCAAAGCATCTCATCCATAGCCATATCACAGTAGTCTTTTTCACATATTTTTTAAAAATGTTCTTGTTTTTGTGAAATAATGCAGAATATCTATTTATAATTGTGACGTTTCTTACAAACACACTATTTACCTCCTCTTGGAATCGTCCTACAATTTTTGTATTCCCCCCTTTTCAAGTTCGAACGGGCCGTTTCCAGCAACACACTTTTCAATTAGCTTAAAAGACCTCCCGCCATTTTTTTTTCCCCTTATCAAAGCGCGCAAGGTTCCCGTTAAAGACTTCAACCCTGCGTGATTAAAATAAAAAGAAAAGGTTAAACGAAGTAACGCAGTAGATAGATAATGATGCTACAAGTTACGATCAAATTTGCTGACGAGATAGACGTGATCGTTCAATTTATTGCCCATTATTGACCCTCGAAATAAACCGTAACCACGTATCCGATCAAAAATGTAACCCACCTTCTTATATTGAAGGTACCCCGAGGGGTAATGAAGGATAGAGCAAGTTTGGATGTTGGGACGTTCGAATCCAGATGAATCTTACGGTCAAACTTTTTTATATCCGAAGATAGTCGGTAGCTATCGTGGGACTATAATAATATAATGCTCGTAGCACTGACATCGACGTATCATTTTATTATCTTTTACTTTTGTTACATGGTTTCGTTGTTACTTTTTGTAGGCGCGAGGCGCCATTGTCAAAAATTGAAAAACAAAACATACAATTTCTTTTTTAGTCGTCCCGTGTTTGTTTCAAAATAAGAACAGCTTTCCATTGTGATTTTTTGAAATCTTAAGATGAGAATGGAAATTTCGTGGTAAAATTAGAAAAGATTGTAAAAGTTGTGGCATAGCAAGAAAAATATTGGAAAATGGCTAAAAGAAAAGGCTGAAAATTATTGCACTGATTGGCCGAGCAACCTACTGAATAAATCCTCAACAGATGTATTTTTTTGGAATAAAAATTGAAAACAAATAAATGCGACAAATTTTCGATATTTCAGTTTAAAAATAAAAAAATTATTTATCCGCATGCTAAGAAGACAGGGCACTTATGAAATAATCAATAGTTCACCTTGTCTTCTTAGAGTGTCAGCCAAATTTTTTCTTTAAATAAATAAAATCAACTGTAATGGAGGTCTGTAGTAGAGCCCTGCACCGGGCCGGACTCGGGCCGGAAAATTTTGGGTGGCAGTCGGACCGGGCCGGACTCGGGCCTGAATTGTGTACTAAGATTATCGAGCCGGGCCGGACTCGGGCCTGGCTACTTTTTTTACATTACTCTCTGGGCTACTCTCACCCCACAAACAGTCGATTCAATTCTGTTTTTACATGGGCGATGAACTTCATCGGATGAAATTGGGTCGATTTGTATGAATATTTTAATATTAATATACAATGAAAAAATATAAAAATTTAAAGTCGGACTCGGGCCACATTGTTGTCGGGCCGGGCCTAAAATTTTAGAGTCGGGCCGGACTCGGGCCTGAAAATTTCGGCCCGTGCAGGGCTCTATTCTATAGTCATCTCATCTGGTATTCTGCCTGCGCCCTCTGGAAAAGCCAGTCCGTGCCTAAAAATTTCACAATTTAAAAAACTTCATCTGAACATTTTTTCAAAAATTAATTTCTCGCTATGGTTAGTCTGAACTTTGCTCAGCAGCCTCAAGAATAATGGTTACTGTTCAGCTTCAGTAGCATGTATAAGGAGATTTTAGATCAAAGTTACCAAAAATCCCGCCAGAAGGCGCCATTGTTCTGAAGCGTTAGTTTTGCTCCGAAAAAAGTAAACATTTTTCAGAAGACGTCAAAAGTTTCAAGTTCTCACACCAAATCAGGTTATGTTTCTCATCTAAAGCGACACTAGCGCCATTAAGTAAATGTTAATGAGTCGATTGATTGCCTCACGGGTCAGAATTGCATATCACGGATTTTCTCCAAACTACTTTTAACTTCGCAAGTGGCCCTAAAGTGGAGACTGGCGCATTTTCCGCCACAACGAATCGCAGTCTTCTTAGGAGTTCTCTAACTCCTTTTAAACGAATCGCAGTCTTCTGCGGACCAGGGAGTCCATCCAGAGCCTCTGCAGTATTATCAGCGACCAGCAGGGCGCACAAGAAGCCGTTGCATCTTGGTCCAAAGCCATGAGTCTTCGAATGTTTTCACTGTAGCGCACTCCAATAAGTCTTTAAAAAAAATCTTGTAGATTTTTCCCGAACCAAAACTGATCAACCCAGATTCGCAAAAAAAAAACCAACCAAAAAAATTACCAAACGAGACGGATAAAATGACACGCACCTACGTAGTAGATTCTCTTCCGACAAATTATAGTTAAGACTTTTTTTTTTCTTTTTATTTAGATTTCGTGTAGGAACAATGTGTAGGTAGCCTGAATTTAGACTTGATTTAATCATTGTTTCTGCATTGATTACAGGTAAATACCATTAATGACCACTTATTACATTTCAATACATGGATTTTAAAACTTCGCTCACATTTGGCAGGAGTTTACCCCTCCTAAGTGGGAATTATTCTTCAGAAAATGGGCAATTTGTTTAGCGTGAACCGGTACATTCATTTAAATGCCCGACGCGCGTTTAATTACCCAGGGATATTATGATTTAATTTCATTAATAACAAATCAAGGCATTAGAGCTATTCATTATAAATTCCGTGGAAGGAAATGAGCGTTTCGGAGAGTAGGAATGTCCGAATCCGTTGTCGGGAACCGGGTGTTAAAAATATTTATAGGTTTAATAATCCGGGCAAGGCCGAATATGAAGGTTGTTTTAAAACACGCCTCGTACCCGCATCTATGATGGTGATAATTTGTAGCAATGAAGAAACTAAAATTACAATGATACGGATTCGTAAGTGAAAAAGAAGCGTGTACTAGCTAACTACCGAATTGGATAGGAAAACAAGTCTACTTGTCAAGGATTTGATGAATGCAAAAGATTGAGTTTCAATGTTTAGAAATTTTTTTTTTTGTAGCTAGAAGTAGGCCTAGTATGTGTATAAAAAAATTTATCTTCCACAATAACTTATCGATTACAATATAAACAATTTTAACATGTCCCAGATATGACAAACGGATCTGCAACTCAATGCCAAACTGGTTAATCTACACCTTCAGCAAACACAGTTTACACAATTCACATGTTTTAAAAAAAAAAAAAATGTTTTTTAGCTTATTTCAAGTTTGAAGAGGAATGAAGGGATTTTTCAAAATGGGTAAAATTGTTGGCTGTAAGGCGAAAGTGGTGCCTGGTCGTTTACTCAAGTCAAATGAAGGCAGTTCCCGTGGCCTGGTTGTGGATAGAGAATGCTCCCAAGATTATTTGTATCAGAATTCTCGAAATTCAAAAGTCACTCCTCTCGAAAAATTATCGGAAATTTTTTTTTGAATTATTTTCAGCTTTCACTTTTCACAAATTGTCCAAATTTTTTTTCAACATTTCGAGAAATTTGAAGAAAATTCTCAAAATTTCGAACTATTTTCACAAAAAGTTAATTTTTTCGAGATCATCTCTTCTCCAGGAGAAAAATCAAATTTTCCACCAGGATCTCCTGAAAAAATGTTGATCTCATTCTCGAAAATTTTTAAAATTATTTTGTGAAATCTGTTTCTAGACAAACCGTATCTAAACATTTTGTATCATTTTTATTGAAAATCTTAACAAAAAATTAAGAAAATTCTCGAAATCTTAAACTATTTTTCCCACAAAAATTCTTGAGAATTTTTTTCAACAGTTTCGAAAATATTGTTCTCTAGGAAGCGAAATGCATTATAGTTCAAGATTTCTTATAAGAATTCTCAGATATTTTGAGAGGCACGAAAAAATCCTCGAAATCTTAAACGATTTTCCTCAAAAACATTTCTCTTATCTCTTGATTGAGAACTTTTCTTCTTGAGAAGAAACACTTCATCTCGAAAAACCTTTACAATTTCGCGAAAGTTCTCGACATTTCCAACAACTTTTCTCTAATAATTCTCGAAAATTCATTTTTTTATTTATTTTGCAAGAAGCAAAATCTCAAGAACTCTTGAAAAACTTAGAAAAATTCTCAGACTTCAAACCACTTTTCTCAAAAAAAAAAAATTCTTCAGTATTTTTCCTCAATAATTTTAGGCATCTCCTTTCATGAGCATTTGACATTTTTTCGAAATTTTTCTATAGAATCTCGAGAAACTCAGAAAATATTCAAGATTTTCAACCGTTTTTATCGAAAAAATTCTCTGGACTTTGTGTTCTAATTTTTTTGAGAATTTCATTCCTCAAGAAACAAATTCTCATACATTTTTTTAAGATATGGCTCAAAAATATTATGGAATCTCAAAAACTCAAGAAAATTCTCGAAAAAATGTCAGAAATCAAATTTTCAAGCTTGACTCTCAGTTTTTTTTACCAAAACAACAAAAATTGATTCCAGGAAACCATTTTTCCAAAAATTTGGGAAAACGAATTCTTTTTTCAACCATGAGCAAAATCAAAAAAAATCGACTTAAATATTGAAATTCATTTACGACACCAAGTTGAAAAACGACCGTATGTCGAGTCAGTGATAGAACGTGCAAACGATTCTTTCATTATCTGTATGAGTGATGTTATTCCCAGGAAACCATCTCTCTGTTATAAATTGTTCATTTTATCTCGCACGTACTCTATGTATTTTATGGAAAGTCTTTAATAATTTTTTCTTCGAGCCTGAATAGGTACGTCCGGTACGTGTGCGTGAATATAACTCTCGATCGGGTCATTTTATTACTTAAACGGCTCAAAAAGTGCGCGCGGTTAATCGATGTGAAAACAACGAGATTGAGAATTTGATAATAGATTCTATCTAATTTTTTTTTTTTTAATAAAGTGAAATGTAAGTTATCGTTTTTTTTTGTAAAGGTACTGAGTAAATCAAGATTAAACGGTGCATTATCGCGGTTATTTATAGTGTGATAGAAATAGGCGGGTTATGTTTTTATAAACTTTATTTTTTAAATTTTTTTTCTAAGCTTCCTAGGAAACGGGGATTTCAGTTCGGAAGTGTAAATATGTAAATGAATTGCCTTGCGGTTACAAGAAAGAATCTTGGTTTTCAACGTTGTTTTTTTTCTTACATTACAATTACCGATCAAAATTTGTTGATTTTGTTGATTGACATTTGAAATTTAAAAAAAAAAAAGTTTTAGTCTAATTTTTCTGTTGGCCACACTGAAGTTGAAACAAAAATACCAAAAAAGTCCAAAAAAAAACCCGTTGGCCTACTTGATAAATTATACCCGAAAAATTTCCAACGGTCACGATTTTAATTCCTCAAAATTGGAAACACCGCTTTTACAATTCGCCATATTCCCAAAACAAATCATTCAAAGAAGAATCTCAATTATCAATTAAAAAAAACCTCATACACATCATCAATATGTAAACTTCATATAAAAGAAAATAACATTTCGAGTTCTAGCCGAGTATTAAGTCATCACTTAACACGCAAAAGGTCAGTAAATCAATCCTTATAGCAACATAAAAAACCATAACGAAGATTCCATGCAAAATTATCATTTTACACGTATGGAAATATTGCAGCAATAGTTAAAAACACCCCAAACTCGCTTTTGATTGCTCATTCATATATTTTTTTCCTCTCTCAATTATTAAAAACAATAAAATCATTTTAGCGCGAGCAGGGTGCTTCGAAAAATTTCAAAAAGTTAATTTTATTACCCCGAAGCCATGAACAGAAGATTGTAAGAAGGAAAAGGCGGCTGTCCGGGTGGGAGTGACTGGAGAAGGCCTGATGAAATGCATAATAATAAGCTTTGTTTCCTGATTAGTAGGAGTTTTTTTTTTTTTTTAATTTTTTTTATAAACGACTTTTCGTGCAATCGATCATCCATACGGTCACATTCGATCATCATTTATCTTCTTTGTGGAAAATTTTTTTTTCCAGGAGAATCCGTACGAATTCAAGCTCAAGCATCTGTTATTGGTGTTAATGATGTACGGATGGGATTATAACATAAAAATTGCGTTTGATTTACTTGAAACGATAACATGGTCTCTCTCTCTCTCTTTTTTTTAAAGTCAGGTTTAGAAATCCACTTGTTACTTGTAATCTTGTACCCATTATGAAATCCGTTGAGTAGCGATTTTATCGCTGATTCCACTCTTGTAAGTTCATCCATGCGTATTACAACGTTTTCAGCTATTAGGATTCATTTGAGAAAAGAAAAAAAAAATATTGGA
Organism: Liposcelis brunnea; assembly: GCA_023512825.1. Taxonomy (NCBI): domain Eukaryota; kingdom Metazoa; phylum Arthropoda; class Insecta; order Psocodea; family Liposcelididae; genus Liposcelis; species Liposcelis brunnea. Next base: position 6,803,102 of record CM042065.1, on the reverse strand, counting down.
AAAATAATGGAATTTTTTTTAAAAGAGATTGTTCTCCTTTAATAAAGATATTTTTGAATACTTTTTATTGGAGTTTTCGGCAAGATTGCGATTTATGGTTTTTGTCGGTGCATAATGAAAATTATAACATGGAAACAATATTATAGTGAGAAACAGGTGCGAGTAGTTTTTTTTTTTTTTAGAAAAATAAAAAATTCGCGAATCTGTTTAATATTAGACAGTGTCAAATATTTGAAAATTACTGCAGGCCTTTTTTTTTGCTGTTGGTTAAATTAAACAACTGTTTGGCATCGTAAATTATAAATTTTCTTACATTTAATTATGAAAAAGAAATATTTGTGTTGCCGGGGAAATATACAAACAAGGTCGGTGCAGCTGCAGTGGAAATTACAAATATAATGTGCCTAGCCAATGATGATTGAGCGCTTTTATTAAATTTGCCAAGTTTTTTATTTAGAAAAAAGCATGGTCAGTGTAATTTTTTTTTTTTATTTCCACCTATTTTCATACGATGAAGAATTTATCATTAACTTATGAGGCTGCAGCTGGAGGGCTTAGAAACTTAGAAAGCTCGAAGTTAATTCTGTCCGCCGAAAAGATTAGAAAGAATTTTTTTGCAATAATCATTCCTTGGCAAAAAAAAAATTTTTCCAGAATTTTTCCTCATCAAAAATTTCTTTCCAGAATTTTTTCTTTCCAAAGATTTCTTTCCAGAATTTTTTCTTTCCAAAGATTTCTTTCCAGAATTTTTTCTTTCCAGAATTTTTTCTTTCCAAAGATTTCTTTCCAGAATTTTTTCTTTCCAAAGATTTCTTTCCAGAATTTTTTCTTTCCAGAATTTTTTCTTTTCAAAGATTTCTTTCCAGAATTTTTTCTTTCCAAAGATTTCTTTCCAGAATTTTTGCTTTCCAAAGATTTCTTTCCAGAATTTTTTCTTTCCAAAGAGTTCTTTCCAGATTTTTTTCTTTCCAAAGATTTCTTTCCAGAATTTTTTCTTTTCGAAGATTTCTTTCTAGAATTTTTTCTTTTCAAAGATTTCTTTCTAGAATTTTTTCTTTCCAGAGTTTTTTCTTTTCAAAAATTTCTTTCCAGAATTTTTTCCCATCAAAAGTTTCTTTCAACAAAAGAAAGAGAAAGAAAGAAAGAGAAATTTTTCAACAAAAGAAAGAGAATTTTCTTCGATCTTTTTTCTTTCGCGCTCTGATATTTTTTAAAAATCAAATACAACTTTCCAGAGTTTTTATCTCATCGAAAACCTCTTCTTTTTCCAATATTTATTTCTAAGAACTCATCTCTAAAAAAAATTCCAGAATTTTTTATTCCCATAAAAGATTTTCTAATTTAAACATGCCTCAAAATTTTCACTCATAAAAAATATTCTTAGTATTTTCTGATCTGGCGACAATTTCTCAAAAAAAAATTTATTCCAGAACTTTCCCACATCTTCCGAATCCACTGACCAGCACTGGCTAAAAAAAATATCAAATGGAGATACCTTTTTCTCATCCTCAACTTATTTTTCTAATAAAGATGCTAAGTGATGGAAAAAAAACACACACACACATACAATCGCTTATTGTCTTGGAATGAGCCCTAGGCTATGTCAAACACAGTATGATTTGTTCCTGGATTTTCCAAGTCATGTCTTAACTCCACCTTTATAATTGATCCAGCGGCGCTCCGCGACCCACGAAGATGCGCGTGTCTGACGTATTGTTGCCTCAAACGCCAACCGCATTCGATTAAAAAAATTAAAAAAAGCACAATCGCGGCCTCGTTCTATTCCGATAACAATTTTTTTTTCGAATCCTCAGCATGTGAGATTGACAAGCAACTCTTATCCAGGAACCGTAATTAGATCTAGGAAAATATATGACCCCTAAAATGAAATGGAAATAGAAGATTAACACAATTACCCTCTGCAATCGAGTGACTAATGCAATTTGCCACTCTAGTCACTGGGGCTGAACTGGAAGACAACAATTCGAATAAAAAGGGAAGGGCGGGCGTCGAAGAAACAAAGGGTTAATAACAATCGGAATGTTTGACACGGAATTTCCTCCCTTTCCCGGAGAAGTTACACTCCAGGAGTGCCGGTTCATTTAGGGGATGATTTATGACTCCAGCTGAGAACAAATTGATTCTCGAGTGGAGAAATCACATTTCACAAACCATCGAATCCTTTAATCTCAATATTTTTCTCCCCGAACAAGAGATAAAAATAATAAAAAAAAGAAACAACGTCCGATAAGATGAAACTGACCGATGCGCGGTCAGGCTCTTTGGTGCCGAAGAGACCGGTTTGAGTTCGCACTCGTGAGACTTCGGACCAACTTCTTCTTGGTGGCAGAAGACGATCGTCAAGAGGTGAAGGTCGATTAACCTATAAGTTCAAAATTATTACCTCTTTCTACAATCCACTTCTTTTAGTTTATCTCTTATTGCTTTTTGATGCATATTTACTCGTTTCCTTCTATTTTTTTTTTATTATTATCATTATTATTTCTTTTCCAACCATTCGAATTTTTATTTTTCAATTAATAATTCGATTAGCCTGTCGTAAATCATAGATTTTTTTTTGCGTTTTGCGCCGCCTAAGGTTCGCGATCGGTTTTCGCCTCATTATATCGGCATGTATAGGGAAATAATAATTACGACGATTAAGTATATACCTTTTGGTCTAACAACTGTTCACCAGATAGCACTATTAATTTCATTTTTACTTCGGCACGCTTGTGTTTGGAGAATGCAATTATTTTTAAAAGTTACGGAATACGGCTTTTTATTATTTATAATTTTAATTATAATAATTATAAAAGAGAATCCAAACAAAACTATCTTTTGTTTAAGATTTTGTTTTCCTAAATTGTTAAATCGGCTATCGTGGAAAATTTCCGTGATTTTCAATGAATTAGAAAAAAGTATGACTTTTTCATTTAATTGAAGAAAATCATTTCGCCCGTTGTCAGAAATATAGCGAAGAATTGAAGTCAAACGAGTCAAACTTTCGCTTGGCCGAAGATTTAGAGGAGCAAAGGATTTTGTTAAGAAAGAAAATCTTGTATCTTATGTGCACTAAGTAAAAGAAATGAAGAGAACTCAGAAAGGCAGTCAAAAGTTTTTACCAGAAACCAGTCCAAGAAGTTTAAAAAAAAATTCTTCAGACTGCTGCAAATCTGAAGTGGACATTAATTAATTCTAATGCACTTCTTTTTTACAGATTACACAAAACGATTGCTGTAAAAAATTTTTAAAAATTTGCTTAAGTAAAAAAAATGGAAAAGAGACTAGAAAAAAATATTTTGAGAAGTTCTTCAGAAGAAAATTTTGAAAAGTTTTTCAGAAGAAAATTTTAAAAAGTTCTTCAACAGAAAATTTTGAAAAGTTCTTCAGAAGAAAATTTTGAACAGTTCTTCAAAAGAAAATTTTGAAAAGTTCTTCAGAAGAAAATTTTGAAAAGTTCTTCAGAAGAAAATTTTGAAAAATTGCTAAAGATTCAAAATATTGAACTGCAAAGAAAAATTTTTTTGGCACAAAAATGAAACGTTTTTCTGAAGAAATTTTTTGTAATTTACTTTAAAATTTGTTTTTTAATGTTTTGCAATTCATTTTACATTTCTCTGCAATTTTTTTATAAAACTTATAAATTTTCAAAAAGCAAAATGTTTTGAAAAATCAATACTGTAGATTGTGCAACAGTTTTTTCGACGGATTTTGCTTCTGGCTGCTTAAAGTTCTTAAAAGGAAAGTGGAACAAAATCTCTCTCTGTTTACGTAGCTTTAAAACTTTAAATGAAGAAGGACGCAAGAAAAAAAACCAAAAATTTTTCAGGATAATCCGTCAAATTTTTCAAAAAAAAAATCTGACAAATTTTTTATTAAAAGAAATGATGAAAAATTTACAGATGAAAACTTTCTCAATTTCTCAGTGAAAGAAATTTACAAGAATTACCCAGGAAAAAAATTCTAAAAATTTCCTTACAGTAAAACAAATTTAGAAAATCGCTCAGAAAAATTCCCAAAAAATTTCACATTGCTCAGGAAAATAATTTTGAAAAACTTCTAAGGAAACCTATAGAGAACCTAAGCTTTATTATTCGTTTAAACTCTTAAAAAAATCTTTTGCTTAACATATCTCTTTGCAGACAGCTTATTATTTTTCTCAGTCGATTCAACCATAATAAACTTGCAAATTTCCTTTTAATACTAAAAATTTTTTACCATACAATTATACGAGCAATAATTTTTTTTTTTAAGAATTCAGCATCTCTTATCTTATCAATTTTATACTTTAAATTTTCAATCCTTAATTTAAGACTTGCTTTTAGTATGTTTCCAGTTGTCGACTAATAGATTATCTTTTGTAATAAGAATAAACAATGAATTACTTATATGATAAAAACGAAATGCATGCAACCTACATATCAAATTTATGAAACGAGTTTTTTTTTCTTCGAGAATGGTGAGATCAAAAATATCCTAAAGGTATCACTACTGTTAATTATATCCATGTTAAGCTTATACAACTAAATCAATTCGTAAACTTTGCAATTATTGGTCAAGCTAAATACACTTATTTCAATGAGCGTTTCCCCGCTTTTTAAAAACATTAACCGCTGTCGGTAATGACGGAAACAAACAAAATCCCAGAGTTAATAATTTCTCAAGAAAAAAGCGCCACACATCATTATAATAAAACCAGTCGCGACCATCGATTCGAACAATAAATCATTGGGTTGTTAATCGTTTATAATTATTCATCGATGGCGGAGGAATACCGGAATGGGCTTGTTACCACCTTTACCGGGGCAACATTTCTATTATATCCTGACTTATATTATTTTTTTCCTCGATTTTTGACGAGTTGTCTCTCATCAGTCGAAAACGTCAATGAATGAAAATGTAATAATCAAAAAAATCATTTGCATAAAGATTCGATTACAATGAAAGATATTTACTTGTATGAATGAAGTGTAACTGTTCGGGAATGGTTTTAAAAAAAAAAAGTTAAAAAAACTCGTCCATCGCTTGATTTCATGCTAATTAATATCCAAGAGTCTCCATTTATATTTAACATAACAATGTGTTCGTGACCTCGGCAGTTTGATTCGAGGAATCTTTGTTCTTTCACTGACTACTGGTTTTTAAGTGCATCAGAAAATTATCAGAGCTGAGTTAGGGAGGAATTTTCCTCAGAAAAAAAATTTCTTTAAAAAAACGGTGGCACAAAGTCCCCCCCTGTTTACAGTCGTTTTCTTTTTTGCTGAAGACTTGATAGGCTGATAAAAATGATCTAGTGTCAGAGAGTGAATGTTTAGAAATTAATTTTATCCATCAAGGTGAATTTTTTTCGATATTTAGCCACGGGATAAGAATGTAGGAAAAGTTTCAATTAGTTTAATATTAATATCAATTTATTTAAATGACCGTTAAGAATGGTAAAGAAAATAGGACTAATGCAAATATTTCCGCGTAGAAGTTAAAAAAAAATAATGTGAGGTAGAGCTAGTTAGCTAATCTTAATGAGAGCTAAGATAGTAGAGTCCTGCATCGGGTTTGCAAATATAAGCCCGAAACCGACACGAACTCGAATGGTTTGGGCCGAACCAAAACCCGAAATGTCAGGTTCTTCCTATAAATAACTCTATACGATATCTTCGGCTTAGACTAGACTTTTTTTTAGAATGAAAGGTCATTGTGAGCAATCTGCCTCGTCAGATAAGAATTTAGTAATTCACCATCTTAGAAAACTTCAGTTTTAGAGTCTTTTAACTACCGATTAATTATGTCAATCGATTTGTTATTTATCGATGAAGATTTAAAAAAGCTATTACCATCAATCATTCATACTCAGCATTAAACTTTGCGCTATTATTTTGAAGCGGTGAAAGGCGTGACTTTTTATATTTCTTATATCCGAAATAATTTTTGATGAGAAAAAGAATCATGAGAAACTTTTGGAGAAAAAGATTCACGAGAAACTTTTCGAGAAAAAGATTCACGAGAAACTTTTCGAGAAAAAGGTTCACGAGAAACTTTTCGAGAAAAAGATTCACGAGAAACTTTTGGGGAAAAAAATTCATATGAAACTTTTGGAGAAAAAGATTCATGAGAAATTTTTGGAGAAAAAAATTTATAAGAAACTTTTGGAGAAAAAGATTCATGAGAAATTTTTGGAAAAAAAGATTCATGAGAAACTTTTGGAGAAAAAGATTCATGAGAAACTTTTGGAGAAAAAGATTCATGAGAAACTTTTCGAGAAAAAGATTCACGAGAAACTTTTCGAGAAAAAGATTCACGAGAAACTTTTCGAGAAAAAGGTTCACGAGAAACTTTTCGAGAAAAAGATTCACGAGAAACTTTTGGGGAAAAAAATTCATATGAAACTTTTGGAGAAAAAGATTCATGAGAAATTTTTGGAGAAAAAAATTTATAAGAAACTTTTGGAGAAAAAGATTCATGAGAAATTTTTGGAAAAAAAATTCATAAGAAACTTTTGGAGAAAAAAATTCGAAATCCATGTCACTCTTACATTCGCAGATAGCACAAAATTATTTCATAACATCGCTATTTCTTTCACCCGATCGATAACCGCCATTCTTCAAAAAACTCATTGGATTTTTTGGTAAAATCCAGATTAGTCAGTTCGTCCTCCATTCTTTGCGGGGGCCACAACTCAAAAATAGAAATCCTCGCGAACCACATATTAAAAATTACGACTTTTCAAGAATAGAAGTATAAATTTTTGTTAAACTCCACATAATGATTATAAAATGTAACTAATCAAGTTGATTATAAAATGAAGAAACAACGAAACAAGTTTAGGATTTACCGAACTTTGAACCTGATTCTTAATGTTTTCTGTCACTTTTATGTTTTCGTGAACTGATCATAATTCCTTTTTTTTCTCCCCAGCTAATGTGACATTTCCCCGTAAGATAAACATAACAGCGGCATGTTAAAACCTTCTGATGTTGAAATAAATGGATTCAAGCATTTTACTTTTAAAAGATACCAACTTTATTAATTATTCGGAACATGTGATTCCCGACGCGGTGTAATAACACAGAATTAATGAAGAAAAGTGATTTCGGATTCTTCTTTTTCGAAATGAACGGGCATTGCTTCGTTCTTATGTAATAGGAAGATTCTATGAAAAGTAATGAGGAACTGAACTGGTTCGGGTTTCGAACTAATTTTTTAACCGAGAGGTGTTGAGATTTAAAAAAACGGATTCTTAAATAGACCACCGAAGAATCACTTAAGTAGAGTACAATTAATTAATCATCCTCAAACGTCCACATCAGCTGTGATCTTTTGACTCGCTAATTGTTACTACAACTTGTAAATGAAGTTCCTTCATCTCCCTGGTCGTGATTTCTACAGTTATGTGCCCCAAATTATTTTTACCATTCAATTTAGATTTGAATTTTGAATGGAGGTAAAACTTACGTCAGAATGGTTTTAAGACAATTAATTAAGGTTATTTCAATTAGGGGGGCTGGAAGAAATATGAAAAAAAGTTTAATACTTTATGTAACTAGTGCAATAAGATTCATGAGAAACTTTTGGAGAAAAAGATTCATGAGAAACTTTTGGAGAAAAAGATTCACGAGAAACTTTTGGAGAAAAAGATTCACGAGAAACTTTTGGAGAAAAAGATTCACGAGAAACTTTTGGAGAAAAAAATTCACGAGAAACTTTTGGGAGACAGATTCACGAGAAACTTTTGGAGAAAAAAATTCACGAGAAACTTTTGGAGAAAAAGATTCACGAGAAACTTTTGGAGAAAAAAATTCACGAGAAACTTTTGGAGACAGATTCACGAGAAACTTTTGGAGAAAAAGATTCATGAGAAACTTTTGGAGAAAAAGATTCATGAGAAACTTTTGGAGAAAAAGATTCATGAGAAACTTTTGGAGAAAAAGATTCATGAGAAACTTTTGGAGAAAAAGACTAGTTTTTTTTACCAGATATTCAAAATCTCATTCTCAACGCCTGCCTAAATCAAAAAATAACTTAAACTTAGGCCTAAATCATTTTCTTAACTCAACCCGTTTCCAGAAAAAAATTTGAAAGCCTTTATTACAAATGTAGCAATCAAACTTTAAAAAAAGTGACATAATTAACAAATAAACACTACCCACTACAATTAAACCCGCCTGGACAAAAAAAAAGAAAAAAATAATCAAAGTCTGGAGCATAAATTATTCGTCCCATATAATAAGAAACCGCGTCCCGTGTAATAAAATAACACGCGAAATCGTTATTGTTCAATAAAAATTAACATAATAATGAAAAAATTTCAATATAAATATAAAATCGATCAATCAAAGGAAAAAATACATAAATAACGAAAAAAAAAGTTTAAAAATAAATGGAATTCCACGGATTATAATGAGTAGAAACCCGTTAGCAATCCAAGTGGCTGGACAGGTTCGAAACAGCAAATAATTCATACCTGTAATGTGTGTGGATGTTTTCAAGTCTTTGACCGTACAAAATTTTTACCTTCAGGAAGATACTGATTAGTCCCATTTTTATAAGAAAAATTAAAATAATGGGTATTTCAGAAGGATCGGCAAGGGATAGGTATTTTTTTTTCCTATATAGACAAAAACGCTTCCGGTATTCGAAATAAAAGTCACGCAATCTCGATACTTGATCATCGTTTTGATTGTTATGAATTTTTTAGGGCATTTATTAATAATCGCTATTTTTTTTAGCCAAAAAAAAATTGCTAAGATTTAATTTTCACACTTCCGGCTTGAGAGATTTTGAATGGTCGAAAAAAAAGAAGAAATCCTGTAATCAAAGAAGAGAGACCACCTGTTAAAAATTAAAAAGAAAGGAATGGACGCGAGATAAAAAAATAAAGAGCATGTCCAAAAAACTGAGCTATGAATAAAGGAAAACTAATGAATAATTACAAATAATTAGGGAATAATCAATAGAATTATATACCTGGATGTTAATAATTTCCCATAATTAAATTCCAAGGTCAAATCTCTTAACCCCTCGGGGTAAAATAAAAAACAATACCTTAAAAAAAGAAGAAGAAGAAAAAAAAAACAAAACTAGAAATATCTATGGGGAATCTTAGAGGCTGTGAACTCAAGATATGACCTCTAGGGCTTCGAAACCTGAACTGAACCTGATCAGCGTTAACAACTGGACTAACAACTTGCTCACTCTTTTAAGTGACGTCATTTTTTACACTTGTTGGACAATCTACCCTTCACCGAATTTATTTTTAAAAATTTTTTTATTTGTCTGGAGAAAGTGATTTCCAGGCGAAGAAGAAATATTCGGGCGAGATGATTTTCAGGAAAAGTCAAAGCTTCCTGATCAGATGTATGATTGTAAAGATTGAAAATGTGTGAGATTTCAGTTGAAGCAGAGTACACATGCCTGATGTCAACAGCAAATTTTAAAAGTTCAAATATCCATTGGTCAAATTAACGACTGTAAGAGAATCTTTAGCCGCTATACGAAGAGAGTCTTCCAGGGTCCGGTCATCGTTCTCTTTGGCAAGTCTGAATAGCAGCAGTAATCACAAAGGCGAGGAATAGAGCAGCTGCAATTCCTGCAGGTCCTGAAAGCACCGAAGCTTAGGTAGAAGCTTGAGGCCACCAAACACAGCTTTAGATGACCAGTCTAGGAGAGTCTGAGAAGAAATCTCGATTGCGACATTTACTTTTCTTGCTGTCTAAGTACCAGCTCCGCAACTCAACACAGATTAGTGATCACCAAACGAAATTGGGAAGCTGAATTTTCGCCATACCAATTTTGAGCCGTGAGGTCTTCTTTCGACCTGGTCTGCAACAACCCTTTACCACTAGCTGTAGGTGGCACTTCTCGTTTCGCAGAGCACATGACCAAATTATTCCAGCTTCAGCAGGGGACCTGCACTCCCTTACCGAAGAACTCGTAATTCCTCACCACGAAATCCGTAGCAAGCGACAATAAAGTCAAATTTCAAACGCCGCCATCTTACTTTCCAAAGTTTACTAAATCCCAGCTACCACAGTCAGGAGTACCCCCTAATCCTCATTATTGTATCATGTTACACCAATACACGAGTAAACTACACGAGCCTGTAACTTTAAAAATCATTAATTATCCATCCTATACTTAAATCATCCTCCAGCTACAATCAAACCTTCCCATTCAATCCCAACAATAAAATTTTCCAAATTGGGATTGCAGTGCCATTTATTAAAAAAAAATCGTCGCATCTAATAATCAAAAATCGAAACCAATAAATCTACCAGCACGATGCAAGCCGCAATCAAGGTGTGTGTCGTGTGTGCGTATGTGTATGTTAGCTGCCTACTGCCATAAATAAAACACCAAAAAAAAAACACCGTGTTTCCTTCATTATTCCGTTTTTCCTCTTGATAAATAATTATCATCGAAAAATCCGAAGGTGCTACGACCTTTAAACCTTTAAATACAATACGTCCATTTTTCACTATCAGAATTTCTGTTCCCCGATATCAAAGGGAACCGAAAAAAAATCATTGAAGTGAAAAATTAAATACAAGATCACCTTATTAAAGAATCCTTTTTTTTCGAAAAAGAAAAAAAATATATAAAGAAGATTTAATAATCATTTAATTGATCATATTTACGCGGTCCTATAAGTCGTTAAGCTGAAAGAAACACAAAAATTAAAGATTCTAATCTCGATTAATCGTCGTTAATAACCTTTCCTTGCGCATTGGTTTTTAAAGAAGCTAAAAAAATGATTCACAATACAGGAAACCGGCGATGAAAAATATTATTTTTTTTTTTTCTAAAACGGCCACCCCATAAATTAAAAGATTACCTTACTTTGTACGACTGTCAACGAAGATTTGTTTTTCTTCCAATCCCCTCCCCGCGCTCCCGGAAAGATAAATAGGACTAGCGCGAATAATGGACTTTATCATTTTATGTCAAGGAAAACCGGGGTGGGAATTATTCAAGATGGCAACTCACGGGCCTAATAGATACTCAAAGCAGAAGAAGTAAGATTGATAGTAAAAGGTGGATTAAAAATACAAAGTATTCAAACAACGCCGTGAGTGGTTTTTTAAAAATATACTGGAAATGATAACTGGAAACGATGAGTTATTAATATTCGTCCTGAGTTTGAAATGATGGCACTTGAATTTCCGGGTCAAATCTGGTCCAATTGACCTTGAGAAATGTCTAAGAATAAAAATTAGGAGCAAATCTTGTTTCTTTATTATCGGAGAGGGTATTTTTTTGTGGATATAGTGAAATTCGATACTTGATCGAGGTTTGATCTAGGTTTTTTTTTTTTTTACTTTACCTCATTTAAAACCAGATTCCAAATACTTCTGCAACAAATTTTTTGAAATAATTATTCGATTCATTAATATTTATGGGAATGATTAAATTAGATATTAAAAGATTTTGTTTTGAATGATTTGTATAAATCTTAAGAGGATATGTGCGTTTATTAGGCTGGTCTGACACTGAATAAATTTTGAAGTGCTATTAACTTCAGCTGTATGTCTTTAAAGACCAATAATGTTAGAGCTAGGCGGTTACGGGGAGGCAATGCCAACTGTATCGGTAGCCAACAAGGCTTAGGATTTTAAATCGAGGTAAGCCATGGTTTTTAGGTTGATTGATGTCTTAAATATGGTCATTGTCAGATTTAACCAACAACTACTTGATCAATAAGAGACATAGGGTAAATTTCGCATCTGATTCCATTTAGCTGGAGAGGTCGAATTATTTTTAACTATGTATTACTGCTGGCACTGAATCTGGTCTCCTAGAAAGGTACACAGGACTATTGGGCTGCTGCCTGATTCTCCACATCATTGTCACCACTTGCAAGAGAGAAATAAAACGAAAGCTCTAGTAGAAAGGTCTAGCAGCTGAGACTAAGAAGCTCGGCCTACCCTGAGCCAAGTACATTAGGTTGATACAACCACTGCTTTAAAAAACTGGTGGCCTCCTGACAACTTCGGCCTTCTGCAACTGGAGCCTGGAGCCTTCTGCCGACTGTGGTCTTCTGCAACTAGAGTCTCCTGCCTATTGTAGTCTTCTACAACTGGAGCCTCCTGTCAAGTGTCGCCTCTTGCAACTGGAGTCTCCTGTCTACTGTGGTCTTCTGCAACTGGAGCCTCCTGCTTCCTGCCGACTGTGGTTTTCTGCAACTGGAGCCTCCTACCAAGTGTTGCCTCCTGCAACTGGAGTCTCCTGCCTACTCTGGTCTTCTGCAACTGGAGCCTCCTGCCGACTGTCTTCTTCTTCTTCTCTCAACCTATACCCGTCCACTCCTAAACGAAGGTCTCTCTCAAACCTTGCCACACCTTCTTGTCTTGGGCTCTTTGCAACCATCTCAGTCCCGCCACCCTGTTAATGTCGTCGTACCATCTCTTCTGTGGCCTACCGACGCTTTTTTTCGACGCTCGAGGTCTCCATCTTACCGCACGTGCCATCCACCTATCCGGATCTTCCCTGGCGACATGACCTGTCCATCTTCTACAACTGGATGAGCCTCCTGCCAAGTGCCGCCTCTTGCAACTGGAGTCTCCTGCCGCCTGTGGTCTTCTGCAACTGGAGCCTCCTACCAAGTGTTGCCTCCTGCAACTGGAGCCTCCTGCCGACTGTGGTTTTCTGCAACTGGAGCCTCCTGCCAAGTGTTGCCTCCTGCAACTGGAGTCTCCTGCCTACTCTGGTCCTCTGCAACTGTCGCATCCTGTTAAGTGGCACCTCCTGCAACTGGAGTCTCCTGCCTACTGTAGTTTTCTGCAACTGGAGCCTCCTGCCGGCTGTGGTCTTCTCCAACTGTCGCCTCGAGCTGGCCATGGTATCTCCAGTTGCAGGAGGCGCAATGGCTGCAACGCATGACTCGTCTATGCAGCAATCTTTTAAGGACCAGACCATTTAATTCTTTCGCCACTGCAACTTCCTGATTTTGAATTTGAAACGAATTGCAAAATGAGCAAAAAATTTTAAGGATGGCTACAGAAAATCAATGCAGATAACTGATTCGTTTTCGCTCGTAAAAATCCACTTTCAAATCTTACGTAATTACGCGCCATAAAATACCTTTTGTGAATCTCTTTTGTTGCCCCTCGTCTTAATTAAGACGTCAGAATTTTATGTATATTTTTCGTTTCACGGGAATTTTCCGCAGTAATTTTTTAATTTAGAAGAATCATGAGAGTGGGGTGTTCGGTTTCAGGCTGATGCAATCATTTACCGTTTTTTTTCCTTCTTACAATGTGGAGGATGTCAGTTTGGGCAATATGTGAATATAAAAAAAAAGGAAGAAAAAAAACCTGTATTTGTTCACAAGACTCGTTGTCATGCTTAAATATGTACAGGATGTCAGTTTGAATTGATATTTTGGGTTGTGAGGAGACAGAAAAAAGGCCTATTGCGGAGGCGAAGTCTGTTCACTTCAGTCGAATACTGTTAGTAGAAATTTGTCACGGGCACCATCAAACAACTTAGCATCGTGGCAGTTGTTCAATCGGACCTTTCAAGTTATAAAATATAAGAAAAGAAAAACTTTGTAATCTAATTAATTATCAAAAAACGCGATTTGACAAAATCAATTAAGATAGCCATATTTGAAACTTGCCAGGATTGAATCACGCCGTGACAAAGTTTTCGCATCCGGCATTGTAATCCAGACGGAGAAAAACTTCTCAACAAGGATAATAATTCCAGGAGTTTGAATAAATATCACTAAGCAAACAAGTTCGACCTAAATATTACAATGAGAACAAAAGCGAGTCTTACATAAAAGGTTTTTTTTTCTTCTTTTGTGGAAGAAGAACAAACACCCTCAAGGAAGATGATGTGTACTACAACCGATGACGTCACCGTCATCTATTGTGACACTAATAACCAATCGACAATTGTAAGTCATCGGAGATGAAAAAGAAAATGGCAGGGGCGAAGGTTGTCATCAAAATGACCAGTCTGAAAAATGGCTAAACGCATGACGTGATGTGAATTACATTTTGTGGCACAACCTTCAGCTGGTTCCAGCACTAAGAACAATGATCCGCTTCCGAGTTTTATTGAGAAAAAAAGCGTGATGAACATGACTCTTCTGTTCCGTCACTGCAATTCAAGGGTTCTTGATATGAATGCATAATGACCCAAGTACTTTTTATTGACATTGTTCGCTTGCACGGTGACAAATTTTGTTATTCTTGTCCGTGTTATAGTTTTTTTTTTTTAAATGTGGTGATACGAATGGAAAAGAAAAACAAAAGAAACTTATTAAAAAGCGGGTCTGTCATTTTGATTGCATAAGCTAAGTGTCGTTTTGAAAATACACGAGTGGTAACCTTAACAATGATGACAGGAAAAGTAACAGATTAATAAATACAACGGCACCGTTTCGACTCTCCAAGTTTTTTTTTTCTCCGACTTGGCTATCGGGTATTGTCATCTATACCAATGCGCCATGTATAAAACCCACGGATTTATTTCGTACGAATTATTCTTCCTGGGTGAGGAAGTTCGTTTTTTTAAAATTTTTTCAGTTAGGATTAATTATAAGGCCTTTTATTGTAAATGATAAATAATTAAAAATCGTGACTTATAAGAGGAAGTCGATATTAATGGGGTAGAACGTCCGTACAAGATCAAGTCATTTACTGAGAATTTGCCATTGTGGTTTCTTTTGTAATGCCAAGAGTTGTCATGTGAGGTTAGTTGTCCAGTGAAAAACCGAGTGACTAACGATAGGTTTTGTTCGTGTGTGAAGAACTGGTCTTGGAAGTTCTTGTTAATGAGAAAATAAAAGCCTAATTTTCTTTCAAGTTAAATCGTACGTCGCAGGTGGAAAGATAACTTGGTACTTGTCACATTTTCAGGGCAACACCCCGCGCCTCAACAGCTCTTAATGAGTGCTGCATTGTTTTGTCTTTTTTTTTGGCACTGGGGGCAGAATAATTTTCATTCCCGCCCTTTTTTCCTAAAAAATTTTTTCCTACTTTTTTTTTTCCTAAAA
The DNA here is from genome assembly GCA_023512825.1 of Liposcelis brunnea. Classification (NCBI taxonomy): domain Eukaryota; kingdom Metazoa; phylum Arthropoda; class Insecta; order Psocodea; family Liposcelididae; genus Liposcelis; species Liposcelis brunnea. The sequence goes on along the minus strand of CM042065.1, from coordinate 6,788,101 downwards.
TTAATTTTTCTAAAGCCACCCATTCCTAAATTTTTATTCATAAAATATTAATTCCTATAAAATTAATTTCCTAAAATTTATTTTCCTAAAAATTAATTTCCTAAAATTAATTTTCCTAAAAATTAATTTCCTAAAATTTATTTTCCTAAAAATTAATTTCCTAAAATTAATTTTCCTAAAAATTAATTTCCTAAAATTTATTTTCCTAAAAATTAATTTCCTAAAATTTATTTTCCTAAAAATTAATTTCCTAAAATTTATTTTCCTAAAAATTAATTTCCTAAAATTTATTTTCCTAAAAATTAATTTCCTAAAATTTATTTTCCTAAAAATTAATTTCCTAAAATTTATTTTCCTGAAAGTTGCTTTAATATTGAATATTTTAATATATTAAATATGAAAAATAAAGAATATTAAAAATAAACAATATAAAAATATGAAGAAATATGAAGCCACCGTTTAAAATTTTTAAAAAAAAAGAGCAAAAAAACGGACATTTTAAAACCAAAACCGAAAAGTAAACATGAAAATCGAAACAAAAAAATTAGCAGACATGGTTTTCGAACAATATTAAAGCAAGTGCTATCAAACATAATCTTCAAAAGCCAAAAATGCAACTTTTAGGAAAATTTCTTTTTAGGAAATTAATTTTTAGGGAAATAAATTTTAGGAATTAATATTTTAGGAATAAAAATTTAGGAATTTGGCTTTAGGAAAATTAGTTTTAGGAAAAACGGTAGGGAATCACCATTAGTTACCACCATTAGCATGGTACGGTCTATAAAACGTAACTATAAAACGGTCTATAATAACATATACGGTCTATATAGATGACCGTTCAACTGAACTCTGAGAAAGGTCGCGGTTGAGAGAGTTGACGAAGAATACAGATCATGCAAACAGGAGAACGCATAGATGGCAAAACTAGTCCCATATTCCCAGAGCTCAGGAATCCTGCAGAACACTGTCGACTTAAGGGCGGAAAGAGTAACACATGCCACATAACATGTTACTTATCAATTTCCACCTTAACACAACCTTGCAAAGTCCCTGTGACCAAAAACTCAACATCTATTTCAATCGGCTGCTTACCAATTTCTAGAAGTGAGAATTAATTATAATAAACACCAAGTGTCCATTAATCTCAACAAATTTCCTCATTTCTCAAAAAAACCCATTCCTGTCGCTTAAGGGTGTAACGCAAGCAATTACAAAGAATCCACATATTATCACTAAATTCCTATTGTAATTTTTTATATGAATCATTTATTTCTGCTAAATAATAACTCAAGTTAATAGGCCCGGTAATAATGACAGGACCTTCTCAGAATCTAAACATTCCAGGATATCGCTCACAAAACCGAAAAAATTTAAACAGAGGCAAAGTAGCTTTCTTTCCTCTGAACCATAAATCAATTTTAATAACTACTTATCTCGGGCAGTCCTGCCCCTCTATAAAAAAAAATCTCTCTGCCTCCTTGACACTTCTGTTTCTCCTGCAGGGCCCATTGACTTCAACATGACTTCCTTTTACTTCGCAAACCACGTTACCTTTCATTTTTATTCCCAAGCCATTCAAAACGTAACGTGATACATGCCCAATAACATCAGTAGCTTATCAATCTAATAAAATAATTTTTTTCTTTCCACAATCAAGTGAACGTTAAAAAAAATAATAAAAATTTTGTGGTTATTAACTTTCATAGCAGTTTCGAAACTCCAATAAGGCGATTACGATTACTATATATAAAAAAAAACGTTTATTGACGAATAAATGAAAAATTGCAACTGTGGGAATAGGTGGCCGATACCTCTCAATCAAACGCGAGCACTATCATTACGTCATCTTCTCTAATATTTATATATATATGTACAAGCATATTAGATACATTATTCTTTTTTTTTTTCTTCTTTAAAACTGGAAACAATCTTAGAGTGATTAGACTTAAAAGAAAATAGTTTAATGATCGTATAATCACGATCGAGACGTGCAACCGCATTTCCAAGGTCGTTAACTAGAAGCGATAGCAAATTACAATGTTCATTCAGGCAGCACTTCTATTTTAATTTGAACCTATCGATAATTAATCGGTTAGGTATCAAAACGCAATGGGTCATGACAAAAGGATCTTCTTTTTTTTATAATTCGGTAATAATATTCTTCGTGGCCTGTTAAGAGGATGCATCTCTTTGCAAAAGTAGCTTTTGGGTACAAGAAGCCACTTGCAAGTTTTGCAGCTAAAAGCTAATGCAATGGGTGATAAGTCAGTTGTATGGCTGAGTGGCGGCGTAATCCGAAGTCTCACTGAAAAGTAAGCGGGTGGTAGAAGGGTAAAATTTCGGTAATTACAGTGGGCAGTAGTGGCATGGACCGCGATGAACCAAAATGTGCAGAGAGAGCCATCGTTGTGGCATTCAAGAGAAGACAAAATGGATACTTAAGAAACTGTGGGTTGGTTAAGTGAAAACTGACACCAGTGTAAAAGTCTAAATCTCGAGTAGTGAAACCCGGTTGTTGCAGCAAAAGAACGTCAATTTTTACAGACAGTGGCGTTGCAATGTTAGGAGAGGCCCCCCCCCTCCCGCAGAAGGTTTAATTGAGGGCCCTTCCTCAATTTTTTACAGCTTTTCATCTAGTGCAAAATTACTTTCCTGCTGGAAGATTGGGGCTCCACTGACCCCAGGCCCCCCTGGCCACTACACCACTATTTACAGATGTAAAATCCTAAACCGTTTTCTTAAAGGGGTAAATCCTGGTTTGGGAACTCCAAAGGTCGTAGGTTCGTTCCCCACACAAGGGACGCCACTTTTTTATAATTTAAACTTTAAATGACTCACATAAATTTCTTGAAATTGGATTTTGTTCTAAATTTTTTGTACATTGATTTTCTTCTTAGATTCTTTTAAAACCTCGTTCCGGAGTTCGCGACAGCGATCTTGCCCTTGGCAAGCTTCTGACTTCGAGTATGAGCTACTGGAGGGCAGCAGTAACCAGAACCGGTAAGGCATTTTTTTGTCTTGCTCAAGGAATGGCGTCCTTGCCCTGTGGTGAGCTTCCTTCTCAGGGTTGTGAGTTAGTAGAGGGCAGCAGCTTCGCTAATACTGACCTAGGGCTGAAAATGGTGGTAATCGGCAAGGCCTAGGCTCAGATACCGGGAGGCAGAGTTGAATCAATGTTATGGCTCCCGTACTGCGATGTGGAGATTATGGAAAGTCACCACATTATTTGATATTCCTAGTAAAATCGTCCATCATTGGCCATGATGATCGCCAATCTCCGACGAGGAGCGGGCATTTAAAGAAGAAGTAACCAGAAGGAGAAGAATGGAGCGTCTGCAACATTTACCATTTTTATGCAGACACTTGGAAATTTTTCCGAACCGACAAATTTTCAAGCGAGGTCTTCATCTTGCTCCTCGTGCCGATCATCTTCCGGGTCCTCTTTGGCGACTAAATTACTCCTGCACTCTCTCGTGTCTTCTCAACATAGAAGCGCCAACCACTTCTCACACTTCAGCCTTCTCCCTTCTCTCACCTGGCTCAATTTTACTAATGCTCTTTGCATTTCAACACACAGCTCTGCTCGTATTATCATTATCAACACTGTCGACTGCTAATCCCGGTACCGAAAACCTTTCACACCAATGGACTCATGCCTCTTTTAAATTTCCGAAGATATTTCCAAATCTAAGCAAACTCAATCCTTGAAAACGAAACCCAAACTACATGACGATTGTTTTCGTTTTCGGCGAATGCTAAACGCCTAATCGCGCACAACCATCTACTCCTCATCTCATTGTTTTCAAAGCTACGAACAAAAAATTACTTCCAACAATTTTCCTGGATACATTATACATTGTGTGTAAGAATTTCATGTCTAGTTTTTAAATCGTGATAACGCTTTATATTGTTTTTGTAAATAATTGCGATAGATGGACTAGGTTATCTAATCGATTTTTTACAGAGAATATTTGCACTCTAACTAAGAAAATATCATTATCATTTCGTGGCGCCAGTATTATAATGTTCTATTTGCAAAAAAATCGAAAATCGACTTTTTTGCATAGTCATATTTTATTTGCCGCCCTTGATCATTTCGCGAAAAAAAAATATCCAAAATTAAAAAATGAACGGTTTTATTAGCAAAATAAAATTGTCCTATTTGCATTACCTTTCAAAATTTCAGGATTAGATTGTTCTATTTGCATAAGACAATTTTTCCCCCTTCTATTCCCCGTTAATTTTTACTTTTTTTGCATTTTTACACAGTTGTTAATTGAAAACATGGATTAAAATCCTAAATATGGCCGTATTTTTTTACCTACCAGTCAAAAAATAGAAAAAACCGTCATTTGTAATAACCGTTTTAATTTGCTATTTTGATTGTCAACAACAAAGATGGCGGGCGTTCATCTAACTTGCGAGTCAATGCAGCGTCTTTCATTTGAAACGTTTTTACTTAAAAATTCTAATAAACTGATTTTAGAGTATTTCAGAAAATAAATAAAATCTTAAAAATATTTATAATAGCCTTTGCAATGAACCGCCAGTAATTTTTTCGTTGATTTTTCAGCTGAATTAGAAGAATTAAACGCTATTCTGATACGACAATATAACACTGAAAGAAACTGAAATTTCTTATTGTTATATTGTTCTGTTTGAGCGATAATTTTTTCGATAATTACGTTTTTCGTTGTTAAAAATAATAAATAATAATACGTATCAGGTTATTGGGGTTATTTATCATCTGGGCAATACGTAACAACTTGGTTTGAGGCTGTATAATGTGCGAGTAGTGAAATATTAGAGGTTAAAAATTGCCATCCCTCTACTGTAAAATTTCAAAAAGTGCAAATAGAACAATATAATACTGGTGCCACGATTTGTTTACACGAGTTTTATTAATATGATTCATTCCATTTCTTTCCCCAAAAGATTGTCTTAAACCGGTAATTTCCTACAAACTATATTCTTCTCTTCTCCGTCTCAACAAGATACACAACACTGAAGGCAAAAAAAAATCCTTCGGCTAAAAATTCCCAGACAAATTTCCAGATTGCAAAAAAAAAGAAATAATGCGCCATTCATCGGAAAAAGAAGAAATAAAAAAAAAAAACCGCGATAAAATTTTCGGTGTTTGATTGCAGATAAGATGATCAGGAGCACATTCTTATCCTTCAAGTCATGTTTGTTCAGCGAGTGCAAATAGTAATTCCTTGTATAATAATCAATTCAGTACGTGAATTTTTGGTGCATTTTTTTTGCACGGCCATCCGCATGAAAACAAACTCACTTAAAACCAAAACGCCCCAGATAAGTCGATCAATAGGAAGAAAATGATGGGAACTGACGAAACGCGAGCATAGGTAATCAATCAATTGATCGGTTCCCTAATGAGGTCAATAGATGAAGATGTGCTTTTAAAAATGCACATTAAATAACCAAAGATGGATATCAAACCTTTTAAATATTCCGCAAGATTCTTTTTCTTTTTTTTTTATTTCACCAACCTTGAAATCGTTTTGAGAATCTTCTTTTTAAAATTAAGTGACATACAAACCTAAACAAGCAATGGCGTAGGCGGTACATTTAAGATAAGGTATCGAAAAATTGCATCAGAGTCGGATATAAGTAATTGTTTCACTTAAGTGGTACAAATCTAAAAAAAAAATCCGGTTTGATGGCAAATTAAGATAGGCCAGCAAAAATATTTCTCTGCATGCAACAGAAATTCACCTTCTCTGCAGCAACAATATGCGATAAAGATAGTGTTTTGTTTATTTTTCGCCATTATCTCTTTTCAGGGTGTGCTTGCTCGGGCGAAGATGAAGAGGATAACCAGTCGATTTTGAGCACATTTATTTTGTAGATGGAAGTGTTGATGCCCCTTGATCCTGGCTTTCACGTCATGCAAAGGTAGGTAAATTACCTTTTCATTATTTTATTTATTCGGTTGCTTAAAAAAAAGTGTGATTTTTATGCGGGAGATATTACGAAACGATTCGCGAAATCCCGATGACCTAATTATTATACTTATCACGAGGATTTTTCTAAAAAATATTCTTCCAACATTTCTTTCGCGAATAATTTAAATATCTAATCGAACCTTGACATTAGCATTTTATTTTTGAATAATGGCGCAGGCGTGAGTTTGGCTATCTCGGGAAACGATATCTCTGAATTTAATGGGGGATGGCTTGTCAGTGATGGCGCCAGAAAAAAATTCAGGATGGGGCACAAATTTTCACGTGGGGCCCAAATCTAACAGTGCTATGTCATCTAACAGTCATTCTTTTCAATCACGAACATTTAGAAACACAGAAAATATTTTGACAAGCACCGCCATAGACTGAAAAAACCATAGAACTTCCGGTTTGAAGATTAATCCACGAGAATAGTCAACCCAAATCGTGAATATGCTTGTCAGAGCATCAAAGAAAAATCAAGAAAAATTTTTTTTGTCCCAGATAAAATCAAGAAAAAATTTTTTTGTCCCAGATAAAATCAAGAAAAATTTTTTTTGTCAAAGATCGGACACTTTTCCTTTGCCGAGACACACATTTTTTTAAAGTTGACTAAAAAAATTTTTAAAGTAAAAGATTAACTAGACTTACCCCGAGATCTTGCAGAAGACATACTTCCATACTTCCATACTTCCATGCTTCCATGCTTCCATAATGATTCACAAACACACCTGAAAAAAAAAAATACAAAAAATAAATTCCAAAAAACTACTTCACTGGCTGTTTATACCAAAACAAACTGTTTAAAACTTTTAAATACTAAACCTAAGCTTATTTCATATTTCAAGCCTACACGAGATAAATAAACTAAAAGTAATGAAAAGGTGAATGAAACCGTTTTCTGAGATATTCGCATTTCAATCAATGTAAAAGTACAAACTCAAACGTTTCCCATTCAATTTCCGTTATTTTGAAATCGAAAAGAAAATAACATATAAACGAAAATTGTCGCTTTTTTTTTCTTATTTCATATATGACGACGAGGAAAAAAAATTTTTTTTCAATTTTTCAAAAGTCAACAATATTTGTCGGGTCGAACTCATCTTCCTCAAAGAAAATAAAAAGTTCTTACATTTTCGTTTATTTAACATCAAAAACGGAATTGCACGACATATGGTATTGACAATCTTGAAAGGAATTTTTTTTAAAAGAAAAAAATCACGTTAACCGCGCCTAAAACTGTAAAGTAAAAAAAAAAGTATGCAAAACATAAAGAATAATGAGAATCTTCCATTTCCTTTAACTTCCGTGGACACCGCTGGAGATCATCTCTACGCCTTTAGCTTTTTCATTTTTACCTTTTTTTTTTCCTCCTTCCCTTGAAAAAAAAAAGTAAAGTTTACATGGAAGAGAAAATTAGTTGTTCTACTTTTAATGTTTATTTTTCTTTTTTCGGAAAAAAAGGAAATGAGAAAATGTGTTGAGTAACTGTGACTGACATCATAATGAGATTTTTCTTTTTATATTGCTTCCTAACCTTTTTGTAATATACTCTTTCAGCAAAAAAAAAAAGTAAAAAAAAAAATATTTAAAAAAAAGTTTGTCAGGAGTACATAATTCCATCAGACAAAAAGAAGTAAAGCTGACTTCATAAATTTCCGGTTGATCCCACTTAGTCTGGTGATTTTTACGGAGATTTCCTTTTTCCTCTTTTTAGTCGAGCGGTATTTTATCTTGCCCGCAAAAAATTGCTTTTTGCGGGTTTAGGGTATATAAGAAACAGGTTAAGGCAACGAAGGCCTTAAGGATGTGGTTAGGGGGGAACCTGCAGGGGCGGTTGCTGCCAAAAGAGTTTAACTTACATAAGCAACATTGCGGAATATTTTAAGCCTTCTCAACGCTGCATCTTGTTTAGAGCTTCCCTTCTCCCTTAAAAAAATTAGATTTGAGAATCGTTCAGATTCATCCAACTTTTATTCTCACTTACTCTGCTGCCACCACAGGGCCTGAAGCCCTACCGCCGCCTCCACCAAATTCTGCCACTGACAGGTGGCAGCCTGCCAATCCCTGACCTCCCAGGGGTAAGGGCATCATGAGATGATCGACCCGCCTCATCCTCAGCACCTCAATCTCAGCGACAGGGCAGAACCAGCCGCCTGGCAGTACAGGGGAGGGGGATTCATCAAAGTCAAGCAGAAAACCTTTCATATGAGGTTTAAGTTGGGCACCAAGCTAAGCCCGTTCTCGCCTAAAGCAGTTTTAGGCCAGAGCTAAAGCTTTCACAATCTGTGGTTTATTTTTTTTATTAACCCAGAAAAAAGAAAAAGGGGCCAGCCAAGCTGAACAGTTTTGGACCTTTTGTCGCCTTTTACGACACGGTGGCCAAAACACCGGTGGCAGTATTCGTAGGCCCCACCACAGGCCGAACCCTTTCATAATTGTTAGGAGTGTCGGCTAAGTCTGGCCGATCAGAAGCCAGTTGGGAGCCAAAGTCAAGGGTTCTAATGGAGCTAGGCTCCAGCAAGTTCCCCTCTTTCAAAACAGAATGATGATCTCACTCGAAGCAGATTCTCAGATTTTTAAATTTTTTATTCGCCATCATCTTCTCCCGCTCCTGTTTCAAGAAAAAAATAATGTCGAAAAGAGAAAAAAAAAACGGTTTCAAAACACGAAAAAAAAAGATGGGCATAAAAAGGCCAGTAATACGGGGAAGAAGATCGCAGCCATAAAGTATTATGGTCAAACGGGAAGGTTGTATCGAATAAGGGGATTAGAACATCACATTATAAAGCTTGTTAATAATTCATCCCGCTATATAACTCAAACTTATAAGAGATAATAGCCTTTTTTTAGTGCATTATATTACAGCATCGTTAAATTCGTTTACCTTTAACCTATTTTTTTACGTCCGGTATACCCAAGAACGGGTTAAGGATTCTTCTCAAAATAATCAAACTTTCTGCTACTTTCGAAAAAAAAAAATAAAGAGAAAAAGGAAAAGAAAACAAAACTCGGAATTGAGAATATTGGGTTCTTCGATATAAAGTTATGAAAAGGTTTAAAAATGAATGAAGAAAGGCTCGTAAATAGAAAAACAACATGAAAAGAGGAAGACTTGGAGTTATTTTTCCAGACTCCTTTAGTGCTCAGTTTGTGAGTAAGTCGATATATTATTGTACATTATCGAGATCGAAGATACAGCACAACGCATCGATTCCCCTTCAAGACCTCTTGAGATGTTGACCCCTAACGTTTGAAAACTATAAAAATCCTCTTCAAGGTCTTTAGCATTTATCATTTTAAATCGCACCACATATTTTCACGAAGCAAGGAAATTTTTACAGGAGAAGAAAAAAAAAAGAGAATTGAAGCATTACAATTTAATCCAAACATTGATGATATCGCGTTTCTTGCCCTTAAGTGGTAGTGAATATAATAAAATCCTTAAGTGTATTCGACTGTGTGTGCGATAAGCTGACTAGCTGAGCTTCTTCGTTGTAATTCATTTTTTTTCAACCGGACTCGGGTCAATTATTCAAAAAATTACAGCTCCCAAGAGGAGCAACAGGAGTAAAATTGAACAACCCTTGGAATAGAGAAGTTTATTTAACAATTTACAGCTCTTGTCTTTTCTTACGTTACCCGTTTTTTTTCTTCTTTTTTAAAAAAATGAAAATATCATGTTTTTTTTTGGACTTCGCTGAGAGGAAGATTCGCTGGTTGCGTTTACAAAATTTTTTGTGATGTTTATTTTTTGCGGTACTTGTTTATGACCTTAATCGAATGTGTTTTGGCCCCCGGTGGCATATAAATAACGGTGAGCCAAAGTTAAGAGACATTTTTTGCGATTATGTCGACGGCGAAAGTAAGTACTTCACTACTTCTTGCAACTTCCATCATTATTTTTCGGTGTGGCCATAATTAACAATTAAAGGGGCATCAACAACGATCATGCATCAAGCCTCGAGGGTATTTCAAGCCTAAGTGCAAAAGAAAGGCCATGTTGGATGATGGAAAGAGGTTTGGCAGCCTGACTCTTCTTCTTCTTCTCTCAACCTATACCCGTCCACTCCTAAACGAAGGTCTCTCTCAAACCTTGCCACACCTTCTTGTCTTGGGCTCTTTGCAACCATTTCAGTCCCGCCACCCTCTTAATGTCGTCGTACCATCTCTTCTGTGGCCTACCGGCAGCCTGACTGCTGCGGTCTAATTAGGCTTCTTTACGAGTCAGATTCTTCCAGCCCGAAAAATGGTAAAGATCAGTTTAATTGTTGCGAATCAACTTGGACCCAATCCAAAGGGGACCATAGCCCATGTCCGATAGAGTTAGACCAGCTTTGACTCTGGACCAATCTCTGGTTTAAAAAATTTTTAGCTTTTGTTTTTTATAGATAATTAAACCCTTCTATACTTTTGCAGAAAACTGATAAAAGTCACTATTCTCGACAAGCCATTTGTGGTCTCTGGCCAATTTTTGTTTTCAAGCTTTGTAATTCTTTTATCGCCATGTCTCCTTTGAAAGATCCCAAAATTCTGAGCTTGGCAGCTGCAGTTAAAAAAATTCTAAATTTGAAAATTTTCTCACTCTTCACACAAGCTTCTCATAATGTCTTCTGCTGTCGATCCATATCTTCCTCCAGGCCTAATAACATCATCAAGTCCCTATTTTTTGGGTCCTGTCCTGCCTCTTGCCATAGGCCTTAATACTCCATACCATTAATTTCACTTTCCAGCTCTTCTGGTCTTGTCTGGCCATTTTTTCGACTCACTACCAATTTGGTTCTTAATACTTTACAAGACCCATTCATTCTTCCTAAACAGCCCCAATAGGCCACATTTATATTTGATACTGAGATCTCACTCATCTCTTAAAGAAGATTAAATCAAATCTTTCACCGTCAAAAGGGAAAAAGAATTAATTATGAAATGGACTAAAAGTCATATAGGGTTCATCCATTTTTTTGTTATTATATGATCCGCCCGTCAATAATGAAAGAAAGCTTTTTGATTCCGCTTTGATCTTCTGTCTCTTTTACAAAAGCACCGAAACACTTTCACAGTTTCCAGAAAATGAAAAACTAAAAAAATTTTCTCATTATCCTTTTTCCACCAAAAATATACTTTCAGCAAACTCACTTATTTCATTTTAAAATCAATATTAAACGATTTAAGTAACTTTTTAAAAAAAAAAAAAAAACGCGACAACAATTAACAAAGTGAAAACAGCTTGTTAAATAATTGCAGAAAATGACAAATGACATGAAAATAACAGTGAGAAAGATTGGAACATTATTGTTGGTTTAAAGTTTTTAATGAAGCTCATAATTACGTAGTGTTTCTGACTTGTGACAGCTAAAACTTTTCCGAAACTTACTTCATTTAACACTTTTCTTTCATTCTTTTGTCATGTGACCTAAATGCAGAAAGGGATTAAAAATTTTTTAGGTTTTGTGAAAAATTAGATTGAAAGAAACCATGACCTGCAACGAGATTAAATTCACCTAGCTTGATTGCATTTTTTTATCTATTAAAAACATTTTTTCCCCCTTTTCTTTACGTCACGCGATTCTTCATACAAATCTTAGGGACAGTTCACTTAAGGCTAAATATACCTATTTGCGTTAATATAATTACATATCTTCTTAATACGTATTTAATTATTGTATAATTTAATATCACTAGATCATGGCCGGTCAAATGCGACAAAACTCTCCAGTGTGAAATATTTAATAAACCTGTAGGCTGGGATTCGACTTCTTACTGCACGCAGGTTCAACAACATCACGGGTGCTATAATCTCGTTATTTTATGCCCAACCGTTATCTGTTCAATTTTTTTTTTTTTTTTTGCTATTTACAATCTTTTTTTTAGATTATTTTTGAGCCTGCATCCATTCAATGGAGGAACGAGTTTGAATGGGAGGGAAAAGTCGGATAAATCGTTTTCGCACTGATGAATTTATCTTCACTTTCTAAAGAAAGGAAAAAAATTTCCGAGTTTTGATGCATTATTCATTTGGGGGTTTTCGTTTTAAGAAGAAAAAAAGGAAGTTTGTTAAAGTTTGAAAAACTAAACAAAGACCAATGACTGTTTTTGTGAGCCGGGAAATGAGTTGGGTTGGCTTGGCTTTTTTTTTTAAAATGGTTGAGAATTCGAACTGGCAGGAAAAAAGAAAAAAATCAGCCGCGCCTTAAAAGGAATAAAAACAAACAACGTATTTTTTAACGAAGACCTTAGAGTGTATTTGAGGTGTATTCTTTCAAAAGTCATAAATTGTAGGTTTGATGTGAAATACTGCGAGACTCCGGTCCCCAAGGGTTCCAGATAAGAGATATGGGTTATCAATAGAAAGGGTAGTTTTACAGAACGGGCTGTTGGGGTGAATGAAATGGGGATGCTTTCAAATACATTGGAGGTGAAAGACCGGATCAAAAATTACTCAATTTTTTTATGAGCTTTTTTTTTGTTTTTAAGGGTTAGATGCAGGTGTTTGTCGTGGCAAGGAAAATTATTTCATAAATTGGATTTGGAATTTATGAAGGAATTTTATGAACAAAAAAATTAGTAACGAAACTTCTTCTTCGGGTACCATACTCGTTTTCGAGCTTAGGCGACCTCTCTGCATATAGCTAGTTTGCAGCTATATGGGACCTATAGTTTAATGCCGGATCCGAACGGCTAAGTAGAGAGGCTGTTCTAAGCAAGTTACCACCTGCTGGTTTGCCATTGCCGAGCGACAATACACGGTAATCGCTTTTTCGGAATCCCCAAATCCTCGAATTAAGATCACATGACGCAGATGACATTGGTTAGAGGTGAAATCCGAACCGTAGAGTGGAATCGAACCCATAGACTCCCGAGTGTGAGTCGGGCACGAGCCACGACACTAGGAGCGGCTAAAAGGGGCAAGTAGGGGTTATGGCCGCCACCACCACACTTTATTGCGTCAGTCGGATAAATTGTACACCTCAAAGTTCTTCCGGCAACAGTCACTAGCTCTGCTTCTAAGGTCACTCTAGCATCGAGCAATGTCACTAAATGGCCCCTAGAGCAAATCGAGACCTGAGGATTAAACTATCTCAGGTTTGGAATAGACTGAGCGCTGCACAAGTTAAACATGCGACAGTAAAGTCAACTGCAAACCACAGATAGTACAGTTTACTCCTCAGGTCTCGAAGAATCGTTGTTAATTTTCATGGTCTTGCCTATCCGAAATCCCTGCAGCGACATCTATCATTTCCAGAACTATTAAAAACACTTGCGGCGTCTTGTGCCTGTTCCCACAACTATTACCATGGGGCCCTTTATCTAATAACTCAAGTGACGGTAAATGCGATGACTGCAGCGCCCAAAGACCCTAATAATAGACCAAACGCTCTTACGGAGGTCTTGAAGCCAAAACAAAATCGAGTGAGCGTCTAGATTTCCGTTCAGAAAGAATCATTTCTGACAAAGGAACAAAGAAACCTTTGACAAATACTGTGCTAACTGAACGGAATTCCAAGCACTCAGTTGATTTGTTTTGGCTTCAGCGCTAAGCACGGGAGTGTTCGGTCTATTTATTAAGGTCTTTGGCAGCGCCACCATCTTCAATTTTTTCTCACACTGGCCACCTTTCATTTTCTCCCCCCTCCCAAAAACTTTCAAAATTCTCGCCCAATAAAACTAAACAAAGAATCCAATTACGAAAAAGAGAGCGAAAAGAAATAGTCGCCCTGTCGAGTTAGTCGTCCTGATCAGAGTCTGTCGTCAGTGGAATCATAATAAAGATATGCAAGAGTGTGGAAATTAATAAACATGTCATTTTAATGGTAAATGCGTGTTATCAGATCTGAGAAACAATTATTCAAATTCTTATGTATTTTGGAAGTGACAAAAAAATAAAGATGAGACCCCGTAGAGAGTGGGGTGGGGGGAACAAGGGAGCGAACGGTGGAGGAGGACTTGTCATATTTTTAAAAAATATGAGACAACGGCACACGTGTTATTGAATATGTGTCTTGTAAGATCCTTAACTTTTCTTTCTCCCCTTAAAACACCATTAAGATTTCAGTGAAAATAGGTTCGTCGATAAATCTATTCCGTTAATAAGTTTTAATTTATACCGGATATTAGAGGAAGCAATCCTCTCTAACGTTTTAACCCAAGATTTTTAGCCTAACGATCCTCTTTCGGGAGTAGTTTATTTTGCAGCTAACAAGAAACTTTTAGTGTTAGCATCGTAGGGAAAAAATTAAGGAAATGAAAGGTTAGACCTTTGAGTGTTGATGTCTCCTTGAATGCGGCAGGGGCAACGCACTTGACTGATGTACCGAATGCTGTTGAATTCACTTTCAATATCTCACATCACGGTGGTTTTTTATGTAAATGGATGAATTTAAAATTTTTAGGATTGGTTAAGAAATAAACAATAGTAGAAGGAAAACGTTAAGCTTGGCCAAAGTTTGTTAAAATCTGAAGCTCAGTCCCAAGCCATCTCCTCGGCAATCAGCCCCTTGGAAATAACTCAATCGTAAAGATTAAAATACAAAAATCCTGCTTAAAAATTCCTTCTCACTCTTAACGTAGCCCGTTCTCAACCCTGAAATGTCTTCATATATGATTTTTAAAAACCTAATTGTCCGTAAAGAATATCACAAAGAAAAAATCGTAATCCGGATAAATTATATGCGGACTCGAAAAAAAGAAGGGGAGGAAGAATCCAAACGCGCATAAATTATGAGACAATTTGGTTAGAATTCATTTATAGATATTGTATTATTATAAAATTTTCTGTATACTGTCCGTCAGGCATTAAGTTTCTTTTATTGTTCCCAACCAAAGTTATTAATGATACTTCTCTCCTGACAGAATTTTTTTTTATTTTTTAAAAAGACATTGTTTGACGTGTTGAAAGCTTAGAATAAACATTTCGGATGATTTTTTTCGAGCCATTGTGTATACCAGCAAGGTGCCAGAGTCTCACATCAATAAAAAATTCATCCACATCAAATATTCTGACCAATGCAATGTCCGGAAGGGACGATTACACAAAACTAACTCAAGGTTTTAAAATTTAATATTAAGAACAATTGCGAAACCCGTTAGATCTGCCACAAAAAAAAAGAGACCGCGTTTCTTATGCGAAAATTCGATACCGACATCATAAAATTCAGTAGTAAACGCCTCTGAATCTCAACCTAAAACGATACAGCCATAAAACGTGTCCTAAACAAACCAACGAATGCAAATTTTTAACAAAAATTTACTTGTATGCGGTACTAAAATAAACCCTTTGTGATTTAAGCAATAAAAAATTCCAGTTTTTGTATTTTACATTTCCAGTTATATCATTAACCGATGACGTCTTTTAGGTGCAATAAAGGATTATGTACCTAGTTCAAACAATCCCAGATGAATCCTGGTTGCATGACTCGCAAGTTTTCCCTTTGTTTAACCCATTCTTTACACCCTTTTTTCTTCTTCTCCTTTTCTTTTCTTCCTATTCAATCTGATCCTTCGTAATACTACCTTGCGCAAGGTCTCTATGCATCTTCTTTCCATTATTCCCCATTCAATCAATCACTATTCAAATTTTCTTTCTATTATTGTCGACTGTCATATAATTATTTATTTGAAGTTGGGGTTGATCTTTATTATAAACGTTTCTTCGTCGTTCTCCTTTTTTTTTTCCTTTAGTGTTCATTTACTGAAAGCCGGTTGATGTGACCGGTAGAGAGGAGAAGGAGGTAATAAGATAAGTGAACGGTATTGTTATGCCATTTTGCGATGGCTAATCTTGGGAAAATCCTTTATGAAAAATTTGTATCTAGAATCCGACATCTCCTTTTTTATTCATTCCTGGACATAAATCTTTTCCAGTCTTTTCCGTATCGCTCCAGCTCCTTCTTGTGGAGTCAAGAACCTTCATCCCGACTAATGCTGCCCAGGTCTTGAAGCTCCGTTTTTTGCAAATTTTTCAAATTCCTACCACTTTTTTCACTCAGATAAATACTGGTAATGTCGCCGAGAGTACGAAGAAAAATCTGATAAAAGAGATCCACCGGGTTACTGGGCTTCTTTTTCTTTACGTGCCGTCTCCACGGCGATCATCATAGTGATCCGCACTTTCGAGGCTGCTGAACGAAATAGGGGCAATGAATTAACGCCGAACCAGTCCCTGAGATTCTTCAGCCAAGACGTCTTCCTACGAGCAGGTCTGCGCCGTCCCTCAATCTTTCCTTGCATTATAAGCTGCAGGAAGTTACAACGTGGCCGAAATACAGGAGCTTCCGTCGCTTAATGCTGTTGAGCACTTCTACTTCCTTGCCCATACGATTAAGCACTTCGGTATTTCTCACTCTATCGGTTCACGGTATCCGGAGCGTGCGAAGATAAAGCCACATCTCTGCTACTGGTCTAATTGATTTTAGGTTCTCCAAGCCTTTGCTTACTCAGCGAGACCGAGTTAGGCCGAGGCCGGACCGAATTTGTCGCGGTTTGAGGAGTCAAAACAAAACATCGCCATTTTACTCAAAATAACCACTGACGATTCAGATCTGAATTCGATTCAGGAGAGTTTGGAAACATTTAGTTTTGCACATGATAGAACATGATCAAACCACTTTTCTTGCTGTCTTCCTCTCTTCTTCACCGATGGCCGCAATGTAACTCTTGATCCTGTCTGACTTTTTGCCATTTCAATGCTGCAGAGCACCTCAACATCCACCGCTCTCGCCTTCCTCTGAATCTCTTTCCAAACCGATTTTTAAATCACAATAAAATATTTTAAAACTCTCTAGAAAAAATATCCCAAGTTGAAATGAGATACAAACATGAGATAAAGAAGGAAAGAAAAAGACTTTTTCGAATTAGTTTACGGTCATCTAAGCAAAGGAAAAATGAGTTTCCGACTGATATTTTACTTAAATGTTAGCTTTTTCCCGATGTTTTATGATTCATCATACTTCAACTTTCTTCCTGTATCATCAATGATGACCATACCCGATTATTAAAAAAAAAAAAAAAAAAAAAAAGAAAACTGGAATGAGATAAAATTTCTTATCTTCTTTTTTTTTTTTTTTAAACTTTGCGGACATTTTTAACCCGCGGTTGCTTTGCCTAATGGATATTTTATGTATGTTCATTAGTGCTGGTAATATCAAACAATTTTTTATCCTTTTTTTCTCCCCCTTTTTTTTTGCGAAAAAAAAAAACGAAAGACAGTTTAGCATTCTGGAAAAGATTTAACGGGACAAAGATTCATCTTGCAAAGAAATGAAAAAAGGATTGTAGAAGATTTTGAATTAGCTATTGAAATAAACTTTAGATGGTTAATGATCCTTCTTTGTTAAATTATTTAATTAAAAATACTGATTTGATGAACCAAGAACGATTAGGCTAGAATTTCCTTCCAAGCGGCACGAGACTAGCTCCATAAGTCTCTTCAAAAAAATCCAAGAAATCAATTTCTTCTTCTTTGATTTAACTAAAACTCTAATTCAGGTGAAACTTCCATCTATTAATACATAAGTCTACGGCCTTTCGGATTAACTCTTAACGCAATATATTGTTCATCGCTTAAAAAAATCACTCTGGATTACCCCTCCTCCTTGTTAAATTATCTCTCTATTTCACCACTTAAAAACTTAAATCTTCGGCTTAGTCTCTCTCCCTTTCCACAATCAATTAAAACCCATCCCAAAAAAAAAAAAAAATATCAAAGACAAATTATTCAATTTTTTATTCTCGCCCGCGCCAATTCTTTTCCCGTCGCTGACGTCTTATTATCCCAAATGCAAAATATTAAAATATGATTTACAATTATGAAAAAGCTTTTAAGAATCCCTTTATTTCCCGCGAAAAAAAAGATTCGATTACTTAGTTCGCAAATGTTTATGGTCCTTGCGTCAAAATTAATGTCTTTGTCATCGTATCCCCGTACAAGTTTTCCCATATACAAAAAATATTTACGACCCGCGTGGGGGCTTTTTGATATTGAATTGTAGCAAACTTTAAAAAAAAGAAAACGGGGAAAACGTCGTTATTTTATTTTATCTAAAAAATCTTTGTGGTCAACATGGTTTATTATGCGATCAGCCTACCAAAACGTTAATTAGGACGATTTATGTCCCGCTTCCCTTTTCGAATTCTCTTTTTTTCTGCTCTTTATTTTATTTTCAGCAATTTACATTGGATTAAAAACCGATTTTCTTCATAAGTAAACCTTATCGAATCGATACACCTTTGGCTAATAAATCGACAAGAACAGCAGGTGACGATCATGTCTTAAAGGATTAATAAACAATAGTTAAATCCATTTTTTTTACCTTTCCCGTACGAGAAAACGAGTTTATAGAAAATAACCTTCACAAATTGAAACCGTCATAAAATTAGCGATCGTTGGAAGATTTTTTTTTTTCTAGTCAAGAAAAATAACAATCATTCTCTGATTGGCTCGCGAATCATGAACCTAACACAATAAACAAGTTGTTATTGGTTTGTCAAAATGAGTAGCTACTTCACTTTTATAATCCTAAATTACGGCCGTATTTTCATCTTTGAAGCTTCTGTAAAATGTCAACCTTCGATTAGAATTATGACATTCCGGTAAAAGTGTCTTGTAAAAAAAGTATAATAACGATAATAATCTCACCCTGTATTTTTCTTCGACACGGGAAAGAATCGACGTGTTTAGTAAATGACGATGGCTTACAAACTTTTATTACTTTCGTTTTCATTTTTTTTCCCCAAGCTTTTCATGAAATATTTCTTTATGTCGCGGGTATTATTAACACGATTTGTCTCTGAAATTGCTTTTGCTGATTACTACTTTTGTTGTGATTATTATTTGAATCACGAATTTTATGATAAGAATTCATGGGGAGGATTTGAAGATTTTTTTTTGTATTTATTTTGTTTTTCTTTATTGTTACAGGTAAGATGATGAAAAATCATTTTCAACAGTCGGGATTGTTCATGAATTCAAGTTGCAAGAGTATAAGCAGATCTAAAAACAGTTAGTAGAAAATCATTTTTATTCAAGGTTCACACAATATTTTTCTGAAAAATTTCATGTTCAAATTGATTTTCCTCAGTAGACCAAACGAATTTTCTGGTTCTTTCACTTTAAAAGCAGATCAGATCAGTTTTTTCCTTAAAGCTATTCTGCCAAGACCCAGACTGGCTTTTCTAGCGGAGGCGATTAAAAATACCACCAGTGGCGCTCTGAAGTGACTGCAGAATTTCAGTAGGACTGTTTTTACTAATAAAAAAATTTGACTCATACTGTAAGAAGACTGGGTGAAGTATTAACTACTCTATAAGATCCCCGTCTTCTTAAAATGGGGGTAAAAAATTTTTTTATTCAAAAACTGACATTCTAACTTTTGTATTCAAGTGAGAAAAAGAATTTTGGGCAAAAAAATTACTTTTGCTGAATCAAAGAACAAAGGGGTCTTTTATTTTAGGGGCGCAGCAGAATTTTTCTCGGTTGGCCAATTCGAGCCTTATCCTGCTGCTATCCATAACTCTGAATAATGGCTATGTAAGTTATCCATCGGTCATGTAACTCTAGCTCCTTATTCGATCAATTTCTACACACAAAAAAATTATCGCAAAAAAGTCCAGACTTTTTAAATTAAAATCGAGTCCACACTTTTTCTCTTAACTTTTAACCTGGATTCTTAATCGTCACTACACTCCAAAAAATTAAAATAATTTTTTAAGACTTACGTATTTAAAATTACACCGATGTGATTCATTTTTAATCTTCTTGGACTGATTGTTTATTTTTCATTTTGCGAAAATAAATAAATAAGCGGAGGAAATTTGAAGAATTCCTTAAACAAGGCAGTGACTTGTTCAGTTTTGCCTTAGACTATGGAGATTTTTACTAGGGTGACAAGCCGCCTCCACCGCCCTCCAAGATAAAAATTAAATATATATCTGGATAAATATCCGGAGGAAAATATTTATTTCGGCACAAAATAAACAATCCTCTTTGTTTGATTTTTAATCAACATGGATTTAAAAAAGTTAAGCAAATTCTTTTAGTCCAAATTTTATTAAACTTAATCTGAAATATTTTTTTGTGTGTAGGCTTTTCCAAAAAATCTAAAGCCAATTCTACATTTCCAGGAAATCTAGATCAAAAATTCGATTAGCAGGAAAAATTTGTAAGAGTTCTAGAACTCGAGTTCCTTAATCCTTAATTTTTAATATGAGTCCAAGGATACCACTGGCAAAAACTTCTAAATCGCTTCTCGCATCCTTAATCCTGTCATGAAGACCCTTTTCTACTTATCATCCATTTGTCGGGTTAATATTTTCCCTATTTAATAATTCTAAAAACAAAGATTGGCAAGCACATAGAAAACTCCCTCAAAGTTAATTACCACAAAAGTTTAAGAAAGTTAGCTTTAAACCCAGAAGGCAGTCATGTGTGATGCTGGTTGATAATACCAGCGAAATGTTGTTATCACGACCACTACAATGACTCAGCTACTTTATAAAGCTAGCTCTTGGGTTTTAAACTCCTTTAATATTGTCAACTTCCCTATTCACAACAAAAAAGATTCCATAAAACTGATGAAAAATTCCATTTCGGGGGGCTATTTTTTTTTTTCAAAAAAAAAAAACCACCCCCTCCCTTAATGACATTCCTATACACCATTGCATCGGTCGTAATACCGTATATACAACAACTAAATACTTTACATCTGTACGGTTCTAATCCGATATAAAAAGCTTCAAACTCAATGGAAATGATTGACACAAGATAATGAGGAAATTTAAATTTATTGTCGAATAAAATGTTTTTGAAAAGATCGGTAACCCGAGGTAGGGGGTGGCAAACAAAGGGGCTGTT
Organism: Liposcelis brunnea; assembly: GCA_023512825.1. Taxonomy (NCBI): domain Eukaryota; kingdom Metazoa; phylum Arthropoda; class Insecta; order Psocodea; family Liposcelididae; genus Liposcelis; species Liposcelis brunnea. The sequence continues at coordinate 6,767,290 of CM042065.1, read as the reverse complement.
CTCGATATAGATTCCTCATTAATCACGAACGGTGACGTTTGCCAAGCCGATAACTTGACACGTCACTTGGAGCGGTTCGCAGTGTTTTCCTTATAGCGGTTTCTTCTATTATCCGCAGCTGAAACTTTGAGGTTTGAATTTGATCGATGACGTAATTAGAATACTTCCTCTCTTTAAAATGTGAAAATCGGAAAATTCATTTCCCGACAAAGTTGTAAGGCGAAAAGAATGTTTGTGAATGCATAAGGTCGCTCGGGCTCGGTGGGATGAGGGTTTTTTTTTCCTCTTATTTTTTTTCTTTTTCTTCTCTTCCGTTTTTTTAATAATGACGCCCCTTGTGTTCGATGTGTCTTCGAAGGTGCCGTGATCATGTTACGGGGTTACTTTTTATTTATAGGATGGTCAAAATTTTGGAGATAGAAGTCAACTATCAGAATGTTGGGCATGAAGGTGGACGTTAACAAAAGTGCTGGAAAAGAGGCTGGCGGCTTTTGAGATGTGGATATATCGCCGCATGTTACGAATTCCGTGGACCGCACGAGTAAGCAATGTCAAAGTTTTGAATTGTATGAGCAAGGAGATGGAGGTGCTCTTCGAGATCAAGCGGCGAAGGCTTGAATATTTCGGCCATATTATTAGTAACGGAAAATATCGCCTTCTGCAGCTGGTGATGGAGGGGAAGATTGAGGGCAGGCGTAGACAGGGTCGGAGGAAAACATCCTGGCTCAAGAATCTAAGAGACTGGTACGGCCAAAATTCAGTATCCCTTTTTCGTTCGGCAGCCTCCAAAGTTAGGATCGCCATGACGATCGCCAATCTCCGACGAGGAGCGGGCATTTAAAGAAGAAGATCAGAATGTTACCAAAATAGATTCTCCATACAATTCGTGAGGGCAACCTGCTAGATATCAGGCTTAAGGCTTTCTGCTTTTCGTATAAAATTCAATGCGCATTATTTCATTCCCCTATCCCTAAGATCGGAAGGGAACAAGTAAAAGAGATAATTATAAATTTAACTGAAAACGAATTGGGTAATCAATGAAAGGAAAAAAGAGGAAGAGACAAAAAATCCGAGACCACGCAAAACATTAGGTGAAGAATGTAGACATGTCAGGACATCGAAGATGTTTAAATCCTTTGATCGCATCTCTGTTAGCTACAGTAAAAATCACTTCGAAATGTGGTCCCTAAATTTTACAACTACGCCATTTTTGCTCATAGCCTCCCACTTTACCCCAACCCGACCAACCATTACTTCTTCATTTCTCCTAATTAAGCCCCCTTCACCGATTAGCCGAGCCTGTTCGCCTCCGGCGAGAGAAAACCGAGATTAGGCCGAAACTAACACTATACACATTTCTAGAACAACATCCTAACGTTTCCAAAGACTCTGGTGTAGATTGATGAGTTTCCTATTTAAGATGATGAGGGAGCTGATCTCTGGAAACCCTCCTCCCCCTTCTCTTTCTTTCCTCGCCCCCAAGCTTACTTCAATAGCTTTCTTAAATAAAAAAAAAGTAAAAAATAAACACGAGGAAAAAAACATGGATTAGTTTTTTTTATCAGCGCGTTCTTTTTAAAACCGATCGAACATTCTAGCCAGACAAATTCAGTAATTTCCAAAAAAAAAAAAAAAAAAATTAAACCTTATACGGAAGTGAACATGGTATCATTGTTTAGTTAAATACTCTATGATTAATGTCATTTACCTCAATTTTTAAGCCGAATGCCATTAAGCTTGAACTTCCAAAAAATTTCCGCCCGGTCTTTCTAAATGATAAAAGTGATTTAAGTGTACATTAAATAATTAAATCCACATTATTGTGCGCGAAACGCTTATGGTCGTCATTTATTAGATTAATATTCTCTCATTTATATTTCTCATATTTGGTAACAAGTATAACGGAAGATATAGCATAATTTCGGATATTTAAATATCAATAGGAAATTATGTAGCAATTCATTTTATTAATTGTTATTATATTATTAAGCAATGAAAAACGCCTTGAGGCACGTAAACATTCATTTAGAACTAATGTGTTTGCACTGGGAAAATGTTTAGAGAGAGTTTTGCGAAGAAGAAAATTATTAGATCGATAGAAACGGGATAGCCTCGTGGATTAATTAATAACTCTGAATTTTTTCAGTATTAATTTTTTCCCTCACCTCTTAGATAATCAATGGGCTTATCTCAAACTTTAACAGACCTTCGGTTTTAATCGACCCCAGCCGCAATGTAATTCGGGCTTCTAACCAATCTCTTTACTCATGAGGAAAGCTCTTGTTTGTTTATCGTGCAAGTGAGCTTGAGGCGGAATGGTCCCTAATAAGCCATAGTAGCCCTAATGGGAGAAACGAGACTTTTAAGACGCGGTAGATGGCAAATTCCGTGGACCGCACGAGTAAGCAATGTCTAAGTCTTGAATCGTATGAGCAAGGAGATGGAGGTGCTCTTCGAGATCAAGCGGCGAAGGCTTGAATATTTCGGCCAAATTATTCGTAACGGGAAATATCGCCTTCAGCAGCTGGTGATGGAGGGGAAGACTGAAGGCAGGCGTAGACCGGGTCGGAGGAAAACATCCTGGCTCAAGAATCTAAGAGACTGGTACGGCCAAAATTCAGTATCCCTTTTTCGTTCGGCAGCCACCAAAGTTAGGATCGCCAATCTCCGACGAGGAGCGGGCATTTAAAGAAGAAGAAGAAGATGGCGACTGGTCATGATGATTGTTCCAAGGGCAATAAGCAGTGCAGTGGTGTCCCCTTGCCTTCTGCACAGCTGTACTGACGCCGTTCTCATGGTTGCTAGATACCCAGATTGCAGCCGTTCCGATCTTACTGATCTCCGCTTACAACCAGGGGCAGCACTTCACGTGGCTGATTGCAGTGAAAAATCACAGGGTGGTGGGAGCGCCACTCTGATACGTATCTTTGGCATAAGATGCGGGGACCCAAGTACAGAGGCTGCTGCAGACCATCATGCAGGGCAAGGTCGAGGGTAAAAGAAGACTTGGTCGAAAGAATCTCTCCTGGTTCCTGAATATCCAGAATCGGATCGGAAACAATCGGATCGATCGCCTAAGCTCGTGTGCGAGCAGGGCACTCAAAGAAGAAGACGGCAACTGGGTGGAAAGCCATTGATGAGCTAGCCCTATAGTTGAGAGTCATCTAGAAGAATTTTTTCAGGCTCATCTTCTGACTTCTGATATTTTTCACCATCAACAATTGACCTAACAACTTCTACCGGGTATTCCTGATCCTTGCTCACATCTCCTCAGCCTTACTTCCTCACAATTGTAAACTTAATTTCGCCCCTGATCACACACCAGGAACAAAACACCGGCCATACAAACTTCGAAACAGTTACATGAAAGAACTTCGCTCTAGTTTTAAATAAACAAATTTTCAAACACAATAGCAGAAAATAGCCAATTAGTAAAATCTCGACAAAAGAAATATTGGCAAACCTCAATAACACAATACAACACACCTACATGCAATCCGTTCATAAAAAAAAAAGTTTCAAAAACAAAGCAAGATGATCTCGAACTAAAAAGATCATTTTGAAGAGGATCCCGATGTGAAGTAATGGATGTTACGTAATGGGTGAATGTTGACATTAGATGACTAGAGGACACACCTTGATTGAAAGTGAACGGCGTACACAAAATTTATTAATCCTTTCTTTTTTTTCCCTTTTTTTAATTAAAAAACAGTGGCGTCGTTTCTTTCGCTACCGGGCCCACCCCCTTTGAAACTTTACAAAAGGCGTCGTGTAGACGCTACTGCCATCAAATAAGAAAATGATCCAACCGCACGTCACCGCATAAACCCATGATATTATTCTATATAATCTCTATATTATACATTTTGTAAGCTTTCGAGATATTATGTTTTCTGAGCCCTTCAAATGCCACAATATTACAAGTCTTTTCCATTATCTCTTATACACTTTCGAATTTCATTCTTCATCAACACCCTGAAAAGGGTGTTAATTCCGGATTACATCCGCATTAGGTTCGATATCGAAAATTGTAACCGGAAAAGTTAAACATAACGCTTTTCCTTAATCCTTCTTTCTTTTTTCAACTTAAACTCCTTTTCCCCGCGAGCTCCGTCGGGCGATTTCATTACGCAATTTGAACAAAAGAAAAAAAGTAAACGCGCCTGAAAATATATCGGAACAATGGGAGTAATTTGTGAACGTAAATAACATGGTCGAATAAGAATAATTGAGGCAAAACGATGAGTGACGAACTGTCGACAAAAAAAAAGCGTTGACAACTTGAGAAAGAGAAATGTAGCGACACTGCCTTGCCAACGTTAAGTGCATTTTGGCCATTATTAATTCCTTCTATTGTTATTTTGTTAGCGTGCGATATATCGGATTTAAAACGTATATTGTGTAGGAAAAGTCATTGATTGATTTCTTATTCGACAAAGCTATTATTATAGCATTATTTAAAATCGTTTTTGTTTTGTTTATTTTGTAACAATTAGGAGAAGGATTAATTATTTTCGTGAACAGGTTTTTTTTGATATGTTTGAAAGGGACAAGGATGGGCGATGGACGGCGGCGTTTTTCTTTCTTTTTTTTTTTTTTGTGAGAGCATGCAGATGAATTTTTTGCGGAGGCGGCGTATGACGAGCTATCGTTTCTTGTCCACCCAGAGTATGATTTTTTAATCTCGAGATCAGGTTCCCCATCCGGCAAAAAAAAAATGATCTGCTGTATTGTTCAAGTACTCGATATCATGTTGACAAACAGTGGGTGTCACTGGTATATTAGTTAATATCAATAGCACCCTTGCGGAGGATAATCCGGTTTGAATGTGCTTGAATTGTGTTGCAGTGCAGTGGGATAAAAAGTATAGTTCAATGCTGGCGAAGATGAAGAATATCAAAAGAGATTAAATGCGTTCTTCAAATTTTCATTGGGAGTAATCACACTGTGAAGAATTATTCAGGGCAGTTGTACTCTTTTTGGAGTTACAAATACTATGAGTTTCTGGATGAACGGCAAATCCTACCGTAAAGAAAACGTTTCTTCTTTCTTTTACATCTGGATCTACAAGGCCCAAGATCCCAAAAACGCAACCATCAAAATAAACGTTACCTCTGGGCATTCTCTCAAGTTTCTTCTTTCGGTGCCCTGCTCGCACACGAGCTCCTCTTTCCTCGCGGTATCAAGATTGTTCTAAGGACAATAAATAGTGCAGTGGTGCCTTTCTTTCCTTCTGCACCGCTGTACTGACGCCGTTCTAATGGTTGCCATCCCGCCACTAGATACCCAGATTGCAGCCGTTCCGATCTTACTGATCTCCACCTACAACCGGTACTGAAGTGCCAGCTGCTGCACTTCACGAGGCTGATTGCAGTGGAAAACCACTGGACGGTGGGAGCGCCACTTCCCTACGCCTAATCTCTAAGCTTACTTACATAGTTCTCAAGTCCCTCTAGACCTGAACGCTTAAAGCTTCCTCGGTTGGCTCTTTTTAGGATCTCACAGTACCACCCAGCGTCGGTGAATCTAAGTGTAGTGATCTTACCTGGAAAATAAGATAAAATAAGTTCGATTAGATTAAAGTTCAAATATACAAACTCAAAGCATACAAAGAAGACGAGCGCTCGGAAAGGTTGAAAAGTTCTGGAAGCTGCCACGGCAAAAACTTGGAACTGACGTCAACGATCTCAGCGCCATATTCGCCACTGCAATTACTTTTAACCTCCATAACCGATACCTAAAACATTTTCATCCCTGCTCTAATTTACTCTCCAAAAAAAATCCCATCACCTCTTTAGATCTCACAAAAACCTTCTCTAAAGAATCCCCAATAAAACCGAAAAAAAAAAAAATCTAAAGCACCGGGACAAGAGCGCAAAAGCATTCTGTATAATGTCATTCAGCAATCGGTGTCGTAAAATCACTTCACAATAGTCTTTTTCTTCTTAAGATATTAATAATAGCCGGGAAGTAAGAAAAAAAGCTCTAATCGAAAGGGGGAGGGCCATCTGGTTCTGATGTTTTGATTCAAAGCATTATTTTGTATTTATATTGTTTTAAAGTGAATCGACCGAGGTTTTTAGGGTTGCTTGGATTACATTATGATCTCGATTTAGATTTTTCTTTTTAATCCTTCTCTTTATTAATTGTTTAATTGTGTTTATTTTTGTGTTATTTTTATATACCTACTAGTTTGCTTTGAATCACGTGCACTGACGGAGGGGAGCAACAGACCCATCTCTTCATTAAAAACCCCGTTTTATTGATCTTTTCGAGAAGCTTTTACCGAAGCAATATGGATCCTTCATTATTATAAAGAAAAAATCATACCAGGTGCTTGCGGCTCAATATCGGAGTCAATGTTTTCTTTTAGGGGATCGAAGAGAAATATTTTAAGCGAAAAATAATTAGACCAAGCCAAAATGAATGTCCTAGTCCTTTATTAAAACATCATTTCATCTCTCTCTCTCTTTTTTTTTTTTAATAAATATTTTTATCGTCGCAGCCGCTTCGACCGGAAGTTGTGTGTTATACTTTTTGGTTTGATTGTAATCTTTAAAAGATTAATTTGTCTTAGTTTATTAATTTAGATGGAATGTCAACCGCGTTCGCAAGTAGGAGTATTTTTTTTTTTTTTTTAACGAAATGTTTAAAAATAAACAATGGGAAAAGGGGGAAAAACGGAACAAGAATCAACAAGTGGGCAATAGAGATTAGGGGTGACTCAAATGCAGGGGAAAATAAAAGTTTCTAGCTAAGGCCTGTTAAAACGGGAACAATGAAAAGAGCTTGATAACAAGGGATAGATATAAATGCTTTTAAAAAAGGACTCTTCTCACACGATATAACACAGAAAAGACAAATCGCTCAACACTTTTAGCGTTAAAGAGAGAGAAATCCGATACCCTAAACATCTCCATTGTAATAGTCCTAGGACAATTATTTAACTCAAGAGTTTCAGTGTCGATCCCCCGAAAAAAAAATAAGAAAATATCAGGTTAACAAGAATGTTTTGTTATGAAAACGATTTAAAACCAACGATTTCGTGTAATTCTTCATTTGGTTTCTGGCGTCGTTTTGTTCTAATACTAATTTGATATTTATACCATTTTCTTTAAAATAAATTATTTATACCGGGGTTTTGTTATTAAGCCTGACGTATACGAAAAGGGGAAAAAATCATGAGATCGGTTGAAAGTCTTTGATTAATCGCACGCAGCGGTTTCCTACCCCTCCATTCAATTAGATTAGCATGTTAAAGGATTTTTTTTTAATAAAATCGGAGAGATTATATGTTTTGTAAGAGTACACATGTGTTTAGTTTTTCTGCTTTTTACGAAATGAATAGAAAGCTTTTTAAGTTGAACGATTAAGGTGCTAAAGCTTTTGTTTTTATTTGAAAGGAAATGGTATTTATTTTGATTTATTGGGAGGGGGAATGAGAGAGCAGAGGGGGTAAATAGGTCTAAAATTAAAGTCTGTAGCATTGTTTTCAGTGGGCCATGATCGTTTTCAAGGTGCGAAATCCTTGCCAATCCTGGACAAGCTTAAAATCCATACTCAGGTCGAAGCTCTTACTTTTCTTTTCGATTTGATGACACTCTAATCATGGTGGCACAAAAACCTGGAAACTGGTCTAGGTTTTTTCCAACCATAGTTTCCATAGACCAGATTCCAGTAGCAGTTTCCAGTTTTTATAAGAATCTGGTCTACTAAAAGTTGAGAAAAAAAAGGAAAAATTCTGGAAACGATTCCAACAAAAATCCGTGTCAAGAAAATATTCTAGAAACAATCTCAACGAAAAACCATCTCATAAAAAAATTCTTGGACAGTTTCAACAAAAATTTGTGTCAAGAAAAAATTCTGAAAAAAAGTTGCTGCTTAAATAGGCTAGTTGCATGAATTTTTAAAACGTCATTAACCGGTTATTAAATTCTTATTTAAGGTATCCGAAGAAAAAATCAGTCCAAAAATCTTATTAAAAAGGTAAAAATTCAATTTGAAGTTCAAATTCTAGAAAGCCCGCCAAAAATCACCATACGCCATGTTTGAGCTAATGACGTCACAACTGAGTTGAATCCTTTTATTTCATTGGCTGATTTTTTTGCGCCCGAAAATCCTACCAATAGGAACAACGGATCCGACTCAGTTGTGACGTCATAAATTCATGGTTGGTTTTTGGCGGGCTTTCTAGAATTTGAATTTCAAAGCAAATTTTTTGGTATTTAAAATGGTTTTTTTGATGATTTTTTTTTGCTACGTCTTCATTATTAATCGAAGAATTAATATTAATAATAAATTTGCGATTTTAAAATTTATACAAGTTGCCTATTTAAAAATACAATTTCTTAAAGACTTAAAAGTAGACCGATTTTCCAAAAAATTTCGGAAAATGGTCTACTGTCAACTTTTTAGTAGACCAGTTTCCATAGAGCCGGTGGCGCCTGTTTACGAATGTTTCAGCTTTACGAAAATTCTTGATGAAAACCACCCCACTAAACAATGAACCCGGCCACAAAAAGCTCGATTGCTTTTGCACCATACGCAACTTTGAAACCTCTAACCTAATCCGTGATTTAAAAATTCAATAAAAAGGGAAGAATACATGTAACAGGGAAAATCGGGATTTTTATCAAACAGAAGAAGGAGATCTCATTGTAATTGACATCGGATGAAAAGACTAAATCGGGCAGATGAGTCACCGATCTTCTGGATAAAAGCAACACTGATTAGAAAGCTCTAATCTCTATTGTTGAGCCATGTGTCAACGAGTTTCTATCTAAATCCTTCAAAAGGAGACAATTGTATTCTTTGCGGTTTCCTTTCATCCCCGTATATCGCTACCTCAAATTTCCTTTCACCATTTTTCTCTTCTCTACTTTTTCCTTTCGGAAAAAAAATATAGGTCATTTAAGAGTGATCGTAATGAAATAATAAAAATGGAGGGGATGTAATGGACCAGTTTCGAAAGAGGCGCGGAAGATGAAGAAGACTGTAGGTGAAAACATGACAGCTCATCAGCGAATATCAACTAACAATCGAGATTCACTTATAATGATAAACTGGTTAATGGAGTTATAAAAGTTTTTTATTGTTCAAGGCCAATATAAACAAAACGTTTTATTATTTCAATCTTTAATGCTTTTTTTTTTTTTTGTTCAATTAAATTTAAGTTATAACGAAACCTTGAACAACTTGCTTCACATTTTATGGAAATCTCTTGTAAATATTCTTTTAAGACAAAAGATACTTCGCCACGTTATGACATATAACTTGGCGCCAAGATATTATAACGGAATGAAAGAAGGCAGAAAAAGAGAGTATGCGGTTCCAGAGCCCGATGATGATGATGCGCGTCGCGCGCCGTTAATAGACCCACGAAATCGATTCGTGACGAGTGGCATAGCCTTAGGGAGCCCATAACAGCTTCACAACTGGTAGCGAATCAAAAACCAATTAGATATTAACATGCTGTTGACGACCCGAGATGACAATCATCCTGTCATCGAATGACAGTCGCTATCACGGAAAACCAGATTTTTTTTTAAAGTATTTGGGTCTTAGAAGGAGCTCATCGATGGAAAAAGAAATATGTATTTGGGGTATCAATCATAATAAGTCTCGGTATTATTTCTCGAGCTTTTTTTTTTTGAAGCGCTGCCAAATTGCGGCTTACATTGTTTCCGATCGTCTTTTGTTTCGGAGGTGTTATTTAACATACATCATCATCTTTTCTTTTGATTTATTGTTGGGTGTCTAGCTTTTGACAACGGTTTACATTCAATTGTTTAATATTCGTCATTTATTTGTTTTTTTTTTTTTTGCTTTTCTCTTTAGTTTTTTTTCGGTTTGGTTATTTTGTTTGCTTGTGAAGTTGAAAGCGAAGATGTGTGGGAATGGTGCAGAAGTTTTGAGAGGAGTGAAAAGAGTAGCCGAAAGCCAAATGGAATGTTGGTGGTAGTAGATATTTTTCAAGGATTTTTAAACAATTTACTAAAGAAAAAAATAATTTAAGAAGTAACTTTTAAACTTAAGTTGGGAGAAGCTTTGCAACCGAAGCTTCGACAAGAAGATTTAAAGAATGACTGAACAGCCTTTGATCACCAGTGCGATCAAGGCACGTCGGTTTAGGAATCTCCGAATGGCGAGCAATCTGCCAGGATAGAGTCATTTCTATGGAGAAGAATCTGATTTCAAGCCCTGAAAGACTGGACCAGTGGCGTAACAACCGGGCCCGCTAGTTCCCTCTTGCGGGGTGGGGGCCCCAAGAAATGTTCTAAGTCTTTAACGGGGGCCCCACTTATTGAATCTGCGGGGGGCACAGAAAATATTGTTACGCCACTGGACTGGACTTTTTGGAGACTGAAATCTCTTCTCTAAGGCTTCAAGCCTTCTTACCGCATCACAGAGTTTCCGCCAGTCAGACCTCTATCTCTCGCAGCGCTATCCTCCCCCCCCCCCCCCCCCCCCCGAGACTGAAATATTTGGGCGATAATAACTTTCAGTGGAAAGAGGGGAAAACTTTGCTTGTGCCGACATCTCAGAAGCACCTGAAGATCTTCATTTCCTCCTCCTCCATCCAAATGGCAAGATTGCCGCCGGTCAGAGACTCCTAAACCTTGATCGCAGTAGCTTAGATTTTTCGACGAACAATCTCTTTCTCAGGAGAAACCGTCTCCAAAACCATTCATCTCCCCAGAAACCCGATTAATAAATCTTGTATAAAAAATTAACATCTGATGACAAGATCCAGATGGAGGGAAGCTAGCGCAAGAGCGCGGAGTGGGAAGGGAAAAACGATACGGGCCCTACCAAAATACATAAACGTTACGATTTCAACCAACATTTTTTTTGTCTTTCGCTGAATGAAAATAAAAAGGAAGCCCATTTTTTATCTTCATCATCTGTTCTTCACCTACACGATTTGTTCGCACTCGGCCATGTTAGAGGGACATCATGAATGAATGGCAAACCTCAGTGCACGTGTTTCAAAACGTAACGCACGTGCCCCCTTCGCTACTGCACAACATTGTACCCCACTAATTAACATGTACTTTCAATGAAAAAAAAAAAACGTTATCGCAATGAAAATCGTCGCCTTATATTTCCCCCATTTAGACCGATCGGGCTGGAACCGGGATAAATCCTACTTAGAACAACAATAAAATACCAGAATTGCCATATTAGTGTTAACAACATCGTATTTCGCGTAAAGTTTTATGTTTTACGACTTAACTCGAATCTTACGGTCTTTATTCTTCTCGTTAAATGCACTCGGTACCGGTTCTAGGCGAATAATAACAAAGATGGTATCTCATCTCGGACGTGTTGCAAGATCAAAAAAAGTGAAACGTGAGGTCATTCATAATCATTCCTGTCCACCCCTGAAAGTGGAAAGAAGATGAGGAGAAAAAAGAAATGGAGTAAAAGAAAAGAATTGAAGTGAGACAAATCTTGGCATGACGTAACTTCCGGACGTCCCCGCAAATCATTTAGGCTTTGATATAAATTGACTTAGAATTAGAATGATGCATTCTTTAAACCGTTCCTTGGGTCAATTCGTCTTTGTACAACTCGATGACGTCACTTCCGGTAGTCCCTATAAATTAGATTAAGTTGTAAATCTCACGACAAATCACGACCGAATTCCATTCTCTCGGTCTTTCTTCGTGTGAGACAATTAATTCTCTCCTTTCCGTAAAGTGTGAAATAACAGAGAAGGGGAACCCGGGTAAGGCGCCACTTATTATAAGCCTTAAAGATAAAGGTCTTCAAGACGTTTTAAAGACATTTTGTGTCTTGAATACGTCTTAAGGGTGGGACGATCTTTATGATGTCTACATCTTCATTTTATCGTGAATAAATTATGCTAAATTGAAATGAATAATTGTTTTTGTGGGTGAAATGGAGGATAATACTATAATTGCTGTTTGATTGAATTATTAGACACTTTAAATCTCATAAGTATTAAATTAAGACTTTGTTCGGTGTATTGTAAGTGGCCTAATGTCTTGTTATGACGATTTCTGGTGATTTATTTCGTCATGATTTGAAGAAAAAACTAGGGGACCAGCAGTCCGGGAGGACCACTCACTTTCTTGCTCAGTCGGAGTATAGCTTCATTCGATTAAGGCATAATTGGGGAGGTCGGGGGATTTGCTTGAAATCAGGAAATGAACCAACAATTTAAAATCCCTAACTATTAATTGTCGAAATCGAGTTCCATGTCAACGCTATTTGTAAAACTTCAAAAATTGCTGGTTTTTCCGGATTTTTCGGGGAGGCCGAATTTTAACGAAAAATTGCGAAAGGGAAAAGTGGTTCCTTATAGGATCAGGTATCACACAAAAAATAAAAACAATCGTTAGAGCCGTTTTTGATAAAATATTTGAAAATTCATTGTTTGGCCTTTTTTGGAGTTGCCTTCAAATTACAAAATGGACCTAAAATTTGAAATCACCGACCAATTTTCAGTCGAAATCGAGTCCCATGTCAACAAAACTTAAAAATTTTCAGTTTTTCCGGATTTTCCGGGGAGGGCGATTTTTTACTGAAAAATACCGAAGGAAAAAGTTGTTGAAAATAGAGTCAGGTATCTCTACACAAAAAATAAAAAAAAACCTTACAGCCGTTTTCGAGAAAATTCCCGAAACCTCTAAATTTGGCCTTTTTGGCCCTGCCAAAGCCGTAAATTTGGCCGGATGGTCTTGATCATGGAATAACAGTTTTCCCCCTTCCTGAGGAAGGCGGTTGCCAATTTTCGTTGCGCTGGCTCTTTCGGTTTCGAAAACACAGGCGAAAAACGAAAGTGCACGAACGGACAAACGGACGGACGTCAGCCCAAAAACCATTTTTGCGGTTATTTCTCGCCATTTCACAGCAAAATACGCAGTTTGGCGAAATTTCATTTTTGACACGACCGCAATACTTCCTCACTCTAGGAGCTCAAAACTAAAAATTGATATGTAAATTCTAGGACCAAGTAAATTCTTATTATATTTTTTTCCCAATGACACATTTACATTCTGCTTAACCAAAAGAAGGGGGATGAAAAGAAAAAGGAAAAGGATTTTTTTTTTTCATCTTGAAAGGCGTAGAGGGAGGGAGAAAAATGAACAAAGTGCCGTTCGAATTGAATTTTGAAATTACCATTACCTTTTGTTATTTTAGGCTTTTGAATTGAAGAGACTGCTGGGGAAAGTTTTTATTTTATTCCTCATTAAGCTGAAGATAAACAATAACACGATTGCGGGTTCTTCGATCAAGTACTTCTTTTTTTTTTTTTCCTCCGAACACAACGACGGTCTCTCATCGTTATTTTCGTTCCTTTTATTTAGTTTTACTTTATCTGATTCCAATTTGTGTTAAATTAATTTTTGAAGAAAGGAGAGTATTGTTTTGGATAGGTTTGTAGAAAGCTCTCGTAGGTTTAAGTATCGGAAGGGAATGATTAGCGGTGTAAGAAAATTTGAGAATTAGCTTTGTTGTTGTGATTGAATGATGATCTGGTGGTTTTGATTGTTTCAAGAGACGTTAAAGAGAGATGAATGTTGAAGTTTAGAAAAATGAAGAAGGTAGAAGGTTTAACAATTTTGTCTACAAAATGAGACAGAGGTGTCCTGAATTTTTGGCATGGGAGTATTGAAATTATTGCCTAGCTACTACTCACTACAGCTTACCTTAGTCGATTTTGATATTTTGCAGAATATTAGCTAGTAGGTAGGCTGGTAGGAGGAGGTAGTTGAGGAAGTTGAGGAAGTAATTTGGTTAAGAAATTTTCTGAGCTTTTATTTTAATTTTCTAGGCCCATAACCTGTCGTTGTAACTTGATAGCGTTGCCGTTTAATAAATATATTGTTGTATTAAGTTCATATATTTGATATTTTAAATATAACGGTGTTCACGATGTTTACAACATTATGGCAGAGGAAAAATAAGGGAAAACTTCAAAACCGGGAAATTTGACAAAATAACCCAAACTACTGCCTACCGAATTTCACTTTTTTTGACATTAAGCTGCCTGTTTTTGACATACAAACAAAGCTTTTGGTCTTACTCTCCTAATTTTCCATCAGCAACAACAGCTCTCCTCGTGAACATTAGAACACTCCATTAATTTAATATATCCTGCATTTATAACTGACGATCTCTATCATTTTTTTCTTCAAGGGGGGTTTCTTAACAAAAGAGCTTTCATTTTCCACCGTGAACCTTATAAAAACCGTTTTAAAAAAAATACAGTAATTAATACGGTAGTGATTAAAAAGAAGAAAAGAGAAAAAAAATTGCGGGGAAAAAAATTAGAAAAATAAAAGGGAAAAACGCTGCGGTGGGTTAATAATTTAAAAAAAAAAAAAAAAAAGCACACCGTTTGGAAAAGTCAAGAGCTCTTAAAAGCAGACAAAATACCCCGAACGACGGCCTACCGACTTCCAAGACTAATACGAACATAAGAGCTCTTCTTTATTTTCGCTCTTTTGTTTTCTCTCCATTTTTTTTTCTTTTTTGGACATTGAGCTGCCTATTGAAACCAGTTAAGGACGCCCGTTCATTTTTATTCCCAAAGTTTTTCCAAAGAATAATTTTTTGTTAATTGGAAAATCGGCCTCAAAAGCTTTTCTTTAATTTTTTTTTGTCCAGTCCTGAAAATTATTGTTGTGGATTTAAAATTGAGATTTATTCTGGCGAGAAAACACAGCCTGAGCTTTCTTAGTTAAGGCGCCTGTTTTCAAGACTAATCTAATTGCCAAAATGCTAAACGGACCACCACCCAAAGTCCTTCTCGGTTATAATAACCGTTTCGGCTTTTTCAAACATATAAATGATATCAAAAATAAAAAATTAAAAAAAAGGGGGGGGAAGAGGAATAATATAAGATCTCATCTTTTGAAAAATGTTTTTATCTTATCTTTTGAATGTATTTGATGTATTAAACCGGGATATAATTTAGTTGGCAGAGATTTAGAGGCTCTAAAAAGTTGGCATTGTCTTGAAAGACAAAAGACAAAAAAACAAAAGCAAGACAACGATACACTAAATTACCCCGTTTCTATTCTTATAAACATGACAAAAATCCAAAATCTTAATTCTCAATGAATTTCCAAGCCCATTGTGTAGATGAAACCGCAAATGAAATGTTAGATTTGACAGGAGAGGATTTAGTATGAGGAGTGAGAAGCCGGGGATCATCATAATGATGGAAAAAAATGCGACGAGGGAAAAATATTTGAGCTTGTGCTATTTCGTTAATTATGCATGTAATAAAATTTATTCAGCAGAGCTCTATTTTAATTATAATAATGGAAAATGCCCACTGGTCGTAACAAAGTTGTATGTAAATGGGGAAATAATTTGAGGGGATAGTTAACCGTGAAAAAATTTAAGCGAGTGCGCTTTGCATAAAAGAATTAACAATAATTTTAAATTCGCAAGGAAGAATAATTCTGGGGTCCAAATTAGGGGTTTTTAGCGCCTGTCTGGACAATGCCGGTAGCAGTGGCCACAGAAACTTGTTTTCGTTTATATGAAGAAAACAGTTTCCTCTTTGGTGGTAACGAGCTTGTTGTTAATACGGGACAATGATATCAATAATTTAAGTACAATCTAGGGCCACCACAAATAATAGCAGTGGGCTGTTGAATTCTCTGGCATTTGCAGCAACTTTTGTCCTAAAACAAAAGGCAGGGACGTTTAAGGGCTCAACTAACCGGCTTGTTAGTAATTCTGTCAGTGTTAAGAAGCTTTTTACAAATATTAAGAGGCAGTTTTCCTCTCTCCTCTTGGTTTTTTCTGGGTTAAATTGATGCCAATGAAAAACCTGAAACTTACGTTTGATGATTTTATAAAAAAACAATACAACTAGGCATTCACCGCAACTGAATATTCAATTTTTTAAATCTTTTATCGTAACGGCCCTGAATTCGCCTTCACTATCTTCATACTCCTGACTCTTCTCCCTCAACAATTCTTCTACTTTTTTTGAGATACGCTGTGGCCTGCTCGTTTCCAATCGAGGATATCAGGCACTCTTCCGACTCCCTAGATATCTGCCTCGATATTTTCTAGTCACTAACTTTGATAAACATGCCTTTTTGCCAATCTGTGATTTTTCTTTCTCTCCAAATACTGACGCCATTCTTTCTACCTTCCATTCTTGCAATAAATAGAAGTCTTCTCACAATCCAGCCCAAGGCCTGGGTAATCCCTTGGTGCGCCCTCCGCCACAGGGAGCTATTGAGCAAAAAAAGGTCTTCAGGTAGCTATGCAGCGCCCCTTGCTGTTGGCGCCCCTGTGGCGTTTACCGTGTTGCCCCGGCCCTGTTCAGCTCTCCTGATCGTTGGTGTATCATTGAGGATGATAAAACAAATCTTATGCCAATTTCCATCATTAAAAACTTGTGTCACATAATCCGAATTTTAAATTCAAAAAAAAAAATGTATACCTTCCAAATTCCAGTTTTTCTTCTTCCCAATCCCTCGTTAATAATCAAACGTAGTAAAGCTTTCAACCGAATAAAAAGATCCGCTAACAAAGCCATTACCAAAGTGTCAAATTCGGCACCTAATCAAAAACAGGCACGCGACACGTCCAACGCCATAAAAAAATTTAACACCTTATTTGGCATTTTTAAAAAAACACCTAAGCGAAATAAAAAAAAATTTATATAAGGCATAACCCCCATTAAAATAAAAACAGGATTCGCCTCTGCGAGACAATTACTATTACAAAGACTATTAACGTGTGTGTTAACGCAAAACGATTAATGACTCGATTTAACGGCTTGTTAGCTGGGGTGATTGTTTCACGAAAACCACAAAATTACTGACTCTTTGACTCCCCGGGCTTTGTTAAACAATAGTTTAGTTAATTGTTTTTCACAGGCATTTATAAACAACTCAATCCCATTTTTTTTTTCTTCCTCTCTTTTTCATTCACGAAGCTTTCCGGTTTCATTCTCATGATATTTCCATCTCTCTTCAATTCACCTGCACGCGTCTTTTGTTGATTTAATTTAATTATATCCACCGTCGCTTCAAAAAAAAAAAAAAAAAAAAATTATATATAATGTGTTTAAGTGAATTATGCATGGCATTTAGCATAAACATAACGCTCGAGAAGATAAATGATTATAAGAATAGAAAAGAATTTTTTAAAGTTGACAAAATATTTAAAACACAATGTGTTGCTATTATTTTAAAAAGCCTGCGCGGGATACTTTCGTTGCTGGCCCTGTTTCCGCTTTTAAAAATTTCACAGGTGAGCTCTTTTTATTATTTATTTACTGGCCATAATGTATATACTCCGCGGCAATATTAATGAATGACTTTGTAGTTTGCTACATTGTTTCGATGCAAGAAACAAATATTTTAACACCGGTTTTCATGCTATACAAAATGTAGAATTAATTTATAATGTCCTAATGTGATTAGGCCTTAAGATGGAATCGTTATCAGAAAATTTTTCATTAAACTCCTCACTGACGGCAATTCCCGGCCAAATTATCCAGTGCACCTTTCGCAGACACACCTGGACTCCATAAAGCGATGACTTAACGTCCCCAGTTCGAATTAACAAAAAAAAAATGTCAACAAACCTCCTTGAATTTGTCAATTCCCACATTATTTTTAAAAATCCGAAAAAAATGCCTGATAACAGAAACCAGTTGTTACTTTCAAAGATTGTTGACTAATCTTTGTTATACATAACAAAAAGGAATTCATTAATGATGATGTTTTCAAAGAGATCGAATTTAAACAATAACAACATGTCGGCTTCTCTCTTGCAACCCATATGAACTATTTCTGTTCTTTACATTGTTTGTTTTCTGACAGGGCTGACCGATATTGATGAATTATAATTGTTCGGCTAAGAGAATTGAGTTCTAAACAAACAAATCTACCCACTTTTTATGTCTTTCAGTGAAACAACATAAATCTCACTTTTATCAGTTGGTCATGAAAGCTGTCTGGAACGAACAAAAAAAAAAAAAATTGGAATTAAGTATAAAGGAAAAAAAATTCAAGGGTAGAGCTATTATGTTTCGAGCCAATCCCGCAGAAGTTTATAGCTTCGTGAAACAGATATAAATCGAGTCCTACAAGTTTGGAAGATGAAAGAATGTAAAGAGTAGTTGTTTTTGCAGAATCTGGCAATGAGATTTCAAAGAAATCAAAATAATAGTAAAGGATTTTCTTGGATAAAATCATTTGACAAAAAAAGAATGAAATTCGAAGATTATTAGTAGGAGATGGCCTATGATTCTGCACGCAACCGCACTTAGGGAACTACGGCGCACCATAACGTATCGTTGTGGCTGTGGCCTTGTGAGAAAAGAGAGAATTGAGAGATTTGTGAGATCAAGACGATCAATTACATTATTATTTTAAAAGAAATCTTTTTGGTTCTTTTTCCTTGTAAATAAGCGATCGTTTGTTTTGCTTCTGTCCTCCTCCTTCGTAGATGTGGATGTCCAGCATTTGTTCCATCTCTGCCTTGAGAAGGGTTTGCCGTGGAGGTCTCCTTTGAGATGTCCTAGCCTCTGGCTTTGATTGATAAGCTTTTTTTTGCCAATCTGGGGTCTTCCTCATCCATGTGCCATCTGTTGATTCATTCCAGTATCTGAGGCCTGAATAGTCCTTTGAGACTGGTTCAGTTTGAACCAGAACTTGTTTGTCTGAGGGAGAATTCTGAAGCAATCGTCCGCCCCTGAGACGCTCTCCGTAGGAGTTGCAGGTTCCTGTCTTTCTTTCATGCCATGCCATGGATGTGGATGATAGGGCTGCTATCTCAAGGTGGCCCGACCCATCTGATTTTCTATCGGGGTGTTCTCCCCTAACTTTTCGGATCCCCTGCCACGCCACAAGGCAGTGGTCACAGTGCAGAACCATACAGTTGCCATCAACAACGCTGCCTCCTGTTCCCTAGCTTCATGCTAGCACCGGTTGGGCTGCTACCCCCTTCTAATGCTGTTTCCATTGGGGTCGCCACGTCCCGACGTCATGAAAATTACTGCCTCATTTTAGTAATTGTAAATTATTTTCTTTATATTCCACTCTGATATTTTTTCGTGACTAAACTCATGCAAATAACACTCACTAGTTTGCGTCAATAATAAAAATAACTTACTTAATTATTAAAAATTTTCAAAAAACAGCAAGAAAACCCCAAAATCATAAATTCTGCCAGAATCCAAGAATTTAAAAAAAATTTCTTATTGAAATATTTTCAAATTTTTCAGATTTTCCGAACTGCTTGAATTCTGCTTTTCCTACTAAGACAAATCCACACTATACCGAAAGCCAAACCACAAAACTAAAAAAAAATTCTTCCTAGCAATTAGCACATTATCAAATCCCATCAGAAAACCCAAAAATCCCAACAATTCGCATTTCATCAAGCAATTTCCCTCCCGTTTTAATTTTTATTAGTTGATTTATATATTTCCCAAGGTAACAATAATGTCCGTTGTCATGGCAATAAACATTTATCTTGCGCATCGTTAATTTGGATTTACCTTCGACACGCATATTATAAAACAACAGAGATTATTTTTGTTTCCTAAAATATTACCCTATTATTTAGTTAATGACTTTCGTTAGTGGCATTCGTATCGGGGCTAACAATTTTTTCTTTTCCTTTCTCTCTCTCAAAAAAAAAAAAAAACGCCAGACCGTTGAACCCAATTTGTCAACGAAATTCCCTCATCTATCCCCGATGAAAACGTTTCAAACTTTTCATGTTCATTTTTAATTTATGAATGAAAGAGAACAAGAAGAAGAAGAAGAAAAAAAAACAAGATCATGTTTTAATTATTAAATATATAATCCCGACTTTTCCCTATTTTTTTTTTTTTTAAACTTCTCCTCCGGAGAAAAACATAAACCATTATCATTTTTTATGCTGATTTATGAAAATTTTTACAAAATTTACGAGATTTATTTTAATGAATTATTTCGGAATACAAGGGAATGAATGAGGGGAGCTATTATGTCTAAGACTATGATTAAGACATCAAAAAATAGGCTT
Source organism: Liposcelis brunnea (assembly GCA_023512825.1). Classification (NCBI taxonomy): domain Eukaryota; kingdom Metazoa; phylum Arthropoda; class Insecta; order Psocodea; family Liposcelididae; genus Liposcelis; species Liposcelis brunnea. The sequence continues at coordinate 6,747,265 of CM042065.1, read as the reverse complement.
CGACTTAAAATAAAGTTATTACCATTATCCTAAATCATATAAAAAAAGACGACGCTCCCGCAATATGGGAGGAAGAGGGGGGAAAGATGAGAGGGTTTTTGGCTACGGCGCTGGGTTTTTAATAATTTAACCGTTTTTTTAATGGACACAATACACTCTGTACGACCGAACGGTTCCATGCCAGCGAACAATGCTAATGCAATCATATAAGCTGAGAGTGGCGGTGCTGCAGTTGCTGATTGCCTGTTATGCAATTTGCTTCATGTCATTTCATATCAATTTCGAATGTTGTTCATTTAAATTCTTTTTCATCTTTTTATCGCGCTTTTTTTTTCATGTAATTGTCGCTTCGTGGATTCCCTGCGCTTTTCACAATTTTTTTTGAATGCTTAATCGCTTCCGTGAAAAATTTCATTTTTTTTTTTACTTTTTAACTCATCCGCACGTACATTCAAAAAAAAATAAAAATAAACCCTTCACACAGAAAAGAAAAACTGAATACAAGTGTTCATTTTCCGATCCATTCAATCATCAAGTTGACAGTTAATTCAAAGCCCCGTCCTAATATTTACAACTTTTTCCTAATTCCAGAAAAAGAAAAAAATAAGAAAAAAAAGGGGGGAAAGAAAAGGCACGAAAATCAAAACAAATTTCCAACGCTTAATCGAGGCATAAGGATATAATGTCGAAAAGGCATTCTCCATCTTTTAGTTCCGGTGAACGGATTTTAAAATGGGAAAAACGTAGGGACTATATACATATTTGAGAAAGACGAGGAAAACGTCATTAAATGAACAAGGATGGTCTTTTGTCTCAATAAATGAACAGAAAGATAAAAGCTGGAGTCGGGCGAACAAAAAGAGCAAAAGATAATCCGTTAAACAAACTCCAGAATCTTTCCAGTCCAGCGATTCAGTTCAAAGTTCATCATTTTTTAATGAAATCAGGGAAAAAGAAAGTTAAAAACATGTAGCAACTAATGGCAAGTGTACAACAGCTCTTTTGTGACCTTTTTTTTTCCTCCTTTATGGGTCAGTGGCGGAGTTGTGCTTTCAGTCCGTAACTATTTTCCTCCCGTTTGTGTTTTATCGACATTGCCATGAATTTTTTCGAACCGCAATGATAAAATATTTGTTACTACGGCCCTCACGGATTTTCTTGAAAAATTTCTTCTGTCAAGGGCCATAATTTTTAATTTAAAATTCTGAACACGGCCCTTATCCATTCTTATCGTCTTTTTGTGCCGCTTGCTTTATGTTTTAAAAAATATATAATGTTGCTTTCTTTTTTCTTCAAAAAAAAAAACTGAGTTTTTATCTCATTAAAAAATACAGAGGATTTCCAATGTTAAGCAAATTTTCTTTCTCGTTTTCTCTCTTCTTTTTTTGTTCCTCCTTTTTTTTTTCGCTTGCTTTCTTGTTACTTTCTTCTCCCGCTTTTTCTTTTTTTGACGAATTCTATTATTCCACTTTTTATTTTAATGTCATTAAGTTATCTTTTAAAAAAAATGTTCCCTGAACTGATATAAGGAGCGGAAATGTAAATCTTTTTTCTCCGTTTTTCTTTTCTGTATAGAAAAGTCAATTTTTTATTTTTGAAACAAGAGGCACAAAAAATTTTAATTGAATATATTCATTGTGATAAGTTAATCTTGATCGGGGGGGGGGGGGGGAAGAAATTTTAAAATTTTAAGGGGGGGATGTCAAGAAGCAAAACTTTTGATCTGGCTAAAACCTCAAAACCATTTTTTTTCCTAACAACAAAAGAGCGCCACATGAAGTTCGAGGATGGCTCGAAAATCTCTAATGTTTCTTGCTTGCAAGCGACGTCACAAGAGGGATGCTAAGGGACTATTTGTCTTCTCAAAGCTCATTAGAGGCCATTTAGCGCTCTTTCTTCTCTGGCGGCATTTCTACAATATTATCTCATAGTCACAGATTTTTGAACCCGCTTCAAAAATTCGACTGACACTAATCGGAAAAACTAAAATCCTTAGCGCATTTTTTTCAATTTCAATTTTGTAATTAAATTAAGGTCAATAACATTAGCCGGGAAAGTTCGAAAACTCAACTTCTTTTTCATAAACGTGTTGCGAAAGCCTCCGAAAGTTTGCTAAACCAGTTTGAAGCTTCCGGAAGCTGCGGAGCTTTTTAAAAAAATGCTCAGCCGGGAAGTTTCGAATTTCGGAACTTTTTTTGTTGCGACTTGTTGCGAAAGTTAGCGAAACAAGTTTGGAGCTTGCAAAGCTTCGAACAAGGAAGTTGCGGAGCTTTTAAGATATGCTCAGCCGGAAAGTTTGGAATTTTGTAACATTTTTTGTTGCGACGTGTTGCGGAAGCTTGCGAACCAAGAGCTTGCGGAATGTAACCTTTAGATTATCTGGGCCCACATGAGCTTTTAAAAACCGATTCCACTTTTTTTTGTTCCCCTTAACCAATTTTAAAAATTACCTTTTTTCTTACCGACCGGTCGATTTGAACCCCTTGCCCCAAAATGGAAATTGCTGGATCGACTTACCTAAAAGAAAAGAAAACATCATTAATATCGATTACAAATAGAAATATGGAAATTCCTTTATGAAGGCCTATTTTTAAATCACGGAAAGATAATCTGGTATGTGATACATTGGAATAATTGGAGCGTTATAAATTAGACGACAATTGTTTATTATCTTTATTTCTATCGTCTTCTTGCAAACCTATCTTACCCCTCCCTATCGATCAGCTGATTAGATATTTTCGCATATCTTGATATTTTTTTTAAAGTTTATATTTCCCGCTAAGCCTTTCTATACAAGATCTCTTATAAGGATCCTACGCAAACTAATAATAATTACTCACTGAAACCCATCTTCGGAAAAATATTCCATTCCGAGACATTTAATTTCCCAGGAAAAAAAATATACAAAGAATAAAACCAAGAAAAAAAAATCCCAAAAAGCTTGATTCCATCCCAAGTCTTATAAAAACGCGCTATCTCCGATGAATGATTGGAAAAAGAAAATGAATGAAAAGCTTTTAAATCCCACGACCGAAATACCAAAACGTCGATTCATCACGGCGTTGTCATTGATAAACCCTTCGAAGAAGAGAGAAAAAAAAATAGGAAACAATCACCGAAAAGGGAGGTTAAAAGATATTGGCATCCCTGCATGATTCTCTATCGGATGGAAAGAAAAGCAAAAAAAAAAAAAGCAAGATGTCTACCGTTTAAAAAAGGAAGTATCATTTTAAAAAAAGCTTTAACGGGGGAAAGAGGAACACGGTAACCTAAAGTAGAGGAGTAATATAATTTGAAGATAGGAAAGATCTTCTCACCCTTATTCTTAACCCTTTGACCCCCCCTCCTCCCCAACGCGACTCCCTTGTTTTTACCCTCCGTCTTTTGGGACTTATTCTCTAAATTATGATTTAACCCTTCAAAGAAAACCACTATGCATATCACAGCATTACAGTATTATGTAAGATACAGCTATGGTTTGCTAATACTATAAATGTTTCTCTCAGTCAGTGCCGTAAGTAAAGGGAGGAAAATTATTAAGTAAAGGAGGTTTAAGAAGTCAGAATTTAGGGAGATAAAATGGAATGCTGCAAGGAGAAGTAGTTGCACAAGGCGTAGAAAGTTGAAGTAGCTTATACTTTGAAGTTCCGCTGCCACCAGTTTGAATCTTCATCATGAAATATGGTTTTCTAGTGGTATAACTAGCTTTGAAATTTTAGCAATCCATTTTTTGCTTAAATTAGGCCTAGAGTTTTGCAAGGAGAAGTAGTTGCACACTACGTACAATGGTGAAGTTACTTATACTTCAAAGTTCAGCAGATGAAGAGCTCTGGCCCACTGCCACCAGTCAGAATCTTGCTTAATTGATTAGACCAATAGGCTCTGCAACTGCAGCAGTTGTCTTCTGTTGAAGTGGATGGGTTCTGGTTACCAGTACGCAGTCAGTCTTCAAGGCTGACAACTATTGTATACTTCGTCACACTCACATTCCAGTCGTGAGCATTAGGAATTTTTGTGTCGAATTTTGTACCTGCAGTAAAAGTCATTCTTAGCCAAACACAAATCTCACACAAGCTTCCCTGTTTCCCAGACAAGCGTCAATTTCTCCAAATAATTCTATGAGCAGAACCCCATACGACTGGGGCTGGAGTGGCTAAAGTCCTAGATAAGAGAGAACAGCGACCGATGGCCTAAGTTCTGATTGGCTATTCTCGGAGGAGCCATTTTGTCGTCCTGATGTAAAAACTCCCATAAGTTAAGAATGGAATTAAAGCAGTGTTGTCAGATTATAAATGAAGAAGTCTATGATCGAAGCCATTTTGGCGTCCCCAGTGAATACAATAGACGGTTCCATGGCAGTCGGTCGATGTTCTCCCAGTATATAGGACTCTAGGAGCAGCCACTTCTTTCAATTTCGTTGGCATGCTCTCTGAACTCATTTCTTTTATTACTAATTACTACTCTCTTTACCACTGTCCTGCTCAGAACTTAATCCATGGATACTCTTCCCTTATCATTCAAAAAAGGAATTACTGAGTTCCTCCTCGTGACGATTTCAATCCGACATTTCCTTGTCTTGCCACCATTGCCAATAGCTATGCACTTCAACGCCTTCAGCCAATCTAAGAAGAGTCAAAAAAGCCTTATAATTTTCAAACACACATACCAGCATCTTTTTTAAGGGCGAACAACGTATAAAAGAAAACGAAAAAGACATAGATCCTCCACTGCAGCATAATAACTGTATCCCGTCGACTGACGTCGTTTCGTCCTATATATAATTGTATTAGTTAATCCTTTGCTGAAACTTGTCTGTATATACTCTGTTAGCTTGTACCAATTATATTCTTGTTCTAATTAAGATCTAGCTTAATGAGCGAATCCGAGTTTCAAGTCTTGAAACTCGTTTACCGGGGTTTCTTCCACTTTAAACCTTTACTTTAAAAACAATCTTTAAGGCAGTGTATATGATCCTTACTTCGGGGAAAGGGGTAGGGATGGAAGAAAGCGAGGGAGAATTGTCGGCTGAATTCGAATTTTAACGTTTAAATACTTAATGATGAACCCACTCCACAAAGAAAAACCGTTTTTATACAACGTGAAAGGATTTTAAAAGTATAAAAAGCGCCATTTCCGTTCGGGGTAAAAGAATGCAGGTGAAGACAATTGAGAAGTGGAGGAATATAATAAAAAAACAGTGAAGAGATTTGTATTTGAACAGGTAGAAGGAACTTGGAGAATGTATTGTTTCGAGAGGGAATCCCATTGGTTGTTGAAAGCATCCCTTTGTTCACTGCCACACCCCTTTGGTTTCATTGCGACGCTTATCTAACAATAAGCTTTGTTACCGTGACGCGGATTTAATATCAGAACCTGCGCTCTTTACTAGTTTTTTTTAAATCTTGTGTAGCATGTGTAAAGGAATTCCGAATTTAAAGAGTGATTTTTTCCGTAATTTTGTTAAAAATGAAAAACTCGAAAGTTGTTACGTATTTTTTCTTCGTCTAGAATCCAATTTGTGGTCGCTAGTGCCGTGTTTTTTTTTTCAAGTTTTCTTTAAAAATCCGTGAATTGTTTTTCCTGATTTACGGTTTTTGGCTTTGCAACATCAAAGCTGCAGCCACTTAGCGGCCAAAAGAATTTATCGGAATCGCGAGCTTGAATCTGCCTTGAATCATATGATTTGGCAAGAAATGAGGCGAATCAAAGGATTCATATGTAGGTCGTATTTGAAAGTTACTTAGTTAGATTTCACTTCTTGCATTCCCTGAAGTCAAATAAAACAGCGACTGGGAAAACAAGAATCGTGGTTAGCAGATGTGGTACTAGTCCGGAGAGTAAAATTTTTAATGAGGTATTGTGGAAGCAGGAAAAGTTGAACTGACAAACTTGTCGCTGTCTTCTTCTTCTTTAAATGCCCGCTCCTCGTCGGAGATTGGCGATAATCCTCAACCATTGATGATTTTACTAGGAATATCAAATAATGTGGTGACTTTCCATAATCTTCCACATCGCAGTACGGGAGCCATACCATTGATCCAACTCTGCCTCCCGGTACCTGAGCCTAGGCCTTGCCGATTACTACCATCTTCAGCCCTAGGTCAGTATTAGCGAAGCTGCTGCCCTCCACTAACTCATAACCCTGAGAAGGAAGCCCACCACAGGGCAAGGACGCCATTCCTTGAGCAAGACAAAACATGCCTCACCGGTTACCCTACCGGTTCACTTGCAACATCTCTTTCCATCTCTTCAGCCATTCACTTAAAGCTCTCTTCTTTTGTTTTCGAGTATTACTTTCTTGAGATTTGACGACTCAATCCTTTGCGGTAGTAGGTGCTTTCTTTTTTCGACTGAACGCTTTTATATATCAGAATTCATACCTAGAGTTTTCAGCGTGACAATCTAGAAGCATGTCGCTGTTTTTTTTTTCTTCTTCTTTTTTAGCCCATTTCCAAAAATTCCAGCCTCTTCTAATTTCTTTCGTGTCGCCGGAACCGAACGCACTTCTAACCATTCTTTGGATCATCCTTTGATCTTTGCCGATGGTCAAAACCTCCACTGTCAGTCGGCCATTCTGCCTGCTGGCTTATTGCCTGTTCAACTCTGCAGCGCTCATTCATTGTTTCAGTTTGTCTGGGTATTTTTTCATTTCTAATCCGATTCTAATCCTGATAAAATCGCACGATTGATCCGATCCGACGTGACTGCTCATACTTTAATAGCTGTCGCATCTTCTTGCGGACATAACTTCTTTTACTCTTAAAATACCAGTGCGACCCATGCAATGAGCTTGGATAATATTTTAGGGAAGTCATTCAACCGTAATATTCATGCCTCTTTCAGCAAGAAAGCGCCATTAAAACAAAACCTAAATATGTCTTCAAGATCTTCCTCTTTCTGCCATCTGGACTGTGCAAACTGCTTGATATGTGTCTCTCAATTTTAGAAAATCCAATCCCAAACCAAACGATCAAACCAACAACCCCCATAAAATCTTAATCGGACCCCAAATTTCCTTTTTAAACAAACTCACACCCACGATTACTCAACTATTCCACTCAAACCTACAAAAAAAAAAAATACTTCCGCTAAAACACTCGGGAAAACTCCAAGAGGGATAAAAAAAAAAGAAGAAATCGATATTCCACTGAGAATATGCTATTTTCATAGTTATTGCTTTTCTTTGGTCAGCTTCAGTTGAAATATTTCCGTATTAAAATTTCAATTTTGGTAAAAGCACAATAAAATTGAGAAAGACCTGATATCTTATCATTCCTTCCTAAACAAGAAATCTAACCCTCGGGAAAGCTAAACGAAAGTTTGTTGTTTTCAATAAAAGCCCAAGAAATAAAGGGGTTGTGAACACAATGCGCATGCTCCTTTATCTCTCTTTCTCTCATTATCCTTCTTTATTCCATCAGGCCTTTTCTTTTCCCATCTAACCATTCTTTTCCTGATTTTTCCTTAAAAGAAATATTCTATCCGTGTTCTTACATCGATCCTGAATTTCTCTTTCAAAAAGAAATAATAATAAAAATGCTAATTGCTCAACAAAAAAAAAAAAATACATTCATGTAATAATTATTTAAACTTAGCCAAATAAACTTATTCTTGTTAGAGATTAGGGAGTCGCTAAGTGGAGGATAAAAGGGAAGAAAACACAAGAAAATTAATTCAATGGAAACTATTCAGTCGGACCTGAAAGGCATCTGTTGTATAACAGATAAATGACTTTGATTCATTATATTCTCACGTCTTTATAACACACCGGGTCCATTAGACAAAAGGTCGAAAATGCCGCTTGGATTTCCCCGACAATGAATCTTGCTCAAAACGCGACAACTTCTGCCTAAAAAAGAATGCTGAATTTTTATTAAATTAACAAAAAAACCTCCCGAAAAAAAAAAAAATATTCATATATTTTATATAGAAAGAGAGAAACGTTTAAAGCGCATGTTTTATATTAAAACAGTGTTTAGAACGGAACAAAACATAAGAATATGAAGTTGAAAAAGCGAAACATAAGAATGACAATAAACAAAGAAAGACGTAGCTGTTATTGTCTGTTGTTAGAATGAGACAGAACTTTGGAGGGTGGATGGAGTGAGATGGCTAGTGAGATGGCTAGTGCGCGGCATTCGCATTTCAGCTGTTGTTCGTTGACTACACATTGTCACCCAAGACAAAAAGTAATCGTTTTTCTTTTATTTTTTTTTCTCCTGTCGTAATTTTTATTCGGTGACATACGGAATTAGCCGTGAGATTTTTCGGTGGACAGTGAATTTTCTTGTTTTCTTTTCCTTTTTTCCGGATATTATGAGATAAATCAAAGGTTTTTAGATATTTTAGTGCAAGTGATTATTATTTTTTCAAATGAACCCGTGATTTGGGTTTTTTTTATTTATTTATGGAAGATGATATTACTCGGGTAATAATGTCTTGAAGGAGCTGACGTTTTATTCACAGAGTGGTCCGGCGGTAAGTCATCATAGAAAATTTAAAAAAAAAAAATCTCACGCTTTAAAATTATTAAAATATTTAAAACTCCCCCCCCAAAAATTTTATGGAGACATCCCGACGGCCTGACAAATCTAATCATTCATTTTTTTCAAAATTCCAGACATTTTTCTTATTTAAAAAAAAAAACTATTTTAATACGATAAACAATTGGAGTTGGATATGTGCTGGTATGACTTACAAAACGACATAACTCATAATCAATTCTCGTAAGATAAACCCATAAATCAAAATAAGATTTATTGAGTTTTTTCATTTTTGATGTGTTTGAAATGTATTATAGTCGCCATGTGTAAAATTTTAATTCGTTTCTGTTTAATAAGAAGTCCCGGATTAAAATCCATTGACAAAGCATTTGTTTGGCTTTTTAGTAAGGGACAGACGCAAGGGAAATATGAAAAATTAAAATGTACAATTGTAAATGAATTTTATTGTCGCCGTTGATTTGATTGCTGTTGGGTTGATCTTGAAGGAGGAATTTGAATTATAAACCGGCGCAGCCGGCTAGTGAAGAATTGAAGCGGTTGCAAAAAGATGAGAATAGATTAGGGAGAAATGAATTGCAAATTCATTGAATTAGTTTAGGGACTCCAACCTGTAATTTAAGTTCTTTCTCAAGTATACTCCGAAAAAATCAAGCCCAGAATCTTAGCAGCTTATTTTCAAAGCTCTCCCATAAAAATTTTAATTACAGATACTCTAAAGCTGCCTTAAATTTTTCTGGCGCAAGCTCTTATCAAAAAGTTTTTTAACTATTTTAGTGAAACTAAAATTAATCTCAGTCACATAACTAAAAGTGTTTTTTCCGTGAAATCTTTGACTCGAAAACGACACGCAAAGAAGATGAAGGTAAAAATTTAAAATTTAAGATTCCAGATTTTCAAATATCATTCAGATTCATGGTATTGCGTGAAAAATGAGGCTTTGAAACAATTTTTGTTTTTTAACCTAGAGCTGGAGAAAAGGGAGAGTTGGAATCTCGTAACCCTAATCTCATTCTAGTGCACACACAAGAAAATTATCGCGAAAAAGCCCACACTTTTTCTCTTAACTTTTAATCTGGATTCTTAATCGTCACTAAACTCCAAAAAATTAAAATAATTTTAAGACTTACGTAAGTTAAAATTACACCGATGTGATTCATTTTTAATCTTCTTGGACTGATTGTTTATTTTTTATTTTGCGAAAATAAATAAATAAGCGGACGAAATTTGAAGAATTCGTTAAACAAGGCAGTGACTTGTTCAGTTTTGCCTTAGACTATGGAGATTTTTACTAGGGTGACAAGCCGCCTCCACCGCCCTCCAAGATTAACCTTTCTGGGACGGAGGGCAAAACGTATTGCCCGACCATATAGTGCTCCTGGGACGGAGGGCAATACGTATTGCCCAAATGAAGAGTCCAACCAAAGTTCTCGGCTGATGTTCAGAACTACTTTAGGCTATTCTACAGGTCCAATGCATTGCAAAAAAGGCAAAAAAAAATTCCGTCTGGTGGGAAAATTTTCGATGAAATTTTTCCGATTTCTAAAGGTTAAAATTAAATATACTGTATATCAGGCCGCGTATGACATACATAAAGTAGGCATCCAATCAATTCCCGGTAAGGAACCCCAGGTCGTTAGCATATTTATTTACATGTAACCATAATCTTGGTTCAACGGGAATTGCTGAGCTCTTACAATCATTCATTCTAAACTTATCTAAAATTTTGTTATAAGATCTGAATAAAAATCCGGAGGAAAACATTTATTTCGGCACAAAATAAACAATCCTCTTTGTTTGATTTTTAATCAACATGGATTTTAAAAAGTTAAGCAAATTCTTTTAGTCCAAATATTAAACTTAATCTGAAATATTTTTTTGTGTATGGGAAGCTCCAGATTTCAAAGATGCGGACATTTTCCCGTTTCGTATATGGACATTGCCTTGTTTTGACTCGTTAAAGGTCATGAGCAGTATTTTCCCATGGACCGCTTCTTGATAAGTTTATAGCTAAACCACTAACAAAGCTAAAAATTTTTCCCCTTGGATTCAAATCGCTTCCGAAAATAATTAATCCCTCCCTGCATATTCTACTTTTAATCAAACGTCGAGCGGTTTATTATTCATTATACGATTTTGCTCCCATCTTTAAAGCTGAGATCCAGAAAGGAGACCTTAAATCTGTTTGCGGTTCTCAAACGATTCCTTCAGTCTGTTATAGAAACCGTATCATATCCGCAGTTGCTTCAAAGTCACCACCTAAAATATCCATAATAATGAAATTAGTCCTTATATCAAAGGATTTTCCCCATATACATAGCCTCGCTTTGCACGATATTTAGGTTATTCTTCCAAAAAAAAAATTTAAATCTTAAATCCGCGCCTGATTCGGTTTTTTTCTTTAATTGAAAAAAATTTTTCGAAATTCAACGGTTGATTATATTTTCCACGTGAGTTTTTAAAATGCATCGACTGCATTGATCCCAATCTCATGGGAATGAATGACTCTTACTCTTCGGGAAAAATAAAAATTTACTTTCATCTTTTACGGGTCGTTTAACTTGGAAATATGATTGTAATGTAAGATAATTAAAAAAGAACAATCCACCTTCATTTCTTCGTCAATTCAAGCAGTAACCCGTAACTGTTTTAAATGATTTGGCGCCCTCTTGGACCCCGCTTTCTGTAAATTGGATGTAAAAAGCAACCCCTTAACTTAATACGGGGGCGAATCTTTTTAAATATTTTTTCGTGTGGCATCATTTGGCTTTAATTAACGTTGACATGAGATGCATTTATTATGAGGTAATAACGAAATCGAAGGCGCCGATCTTGAGGAGGTTTCGTGGACATTTTTTTGGGGGGGGCGAAGAAGGTTATCCGTTTAATAATATTAAACAATGGAAGATACAAAAATAAATATAACCATAAAAATGAATTTATGAATATGAGAAGAAAAGAAACGAAATCGGTTCCAGATGTGATTCGTCTTCCTGTTGAAACAAAAGGGTCTTTCAAGATTTTAAAAGCTATAAAACAGAAATTTCGACTCATTTTTGACAATGACATAAAGTCGTAAACAACAGGTCTCTTTAAACAACACATTGCACCGAGAGAGGGGAAAAAAGATTGACCTGGTTTTTCATCATCAAGTGCATTTTGGATTGAGCAGGAGTATAAAAAGTTACAATGGAGCTTTCGGGATGACTTTTGGAATTTGTCGTGGCGATTTTTTTCACGGGTTCATGAATTTCTGAGCATTATTCGAGTGGTGGATAATTTGTTTAAAAAAAGGCTTGTAATTAAACGAATCGAGAGACCGATTATATGTGTGCACATGTATTTTTTAAGAAAAAGTGGGCATGTACATTGCCCATTTTCCCAATTATTTTCTTTATCTTCCCTTGGCAAATCTATAACCCAAATTTTGAAGACCCTCACACATTTTTCATGCATAAATAAGCAAGTTACATCTCGAAGTAAATGTTTCCTAATTATCGGAAATTATTTCCGATGTAACAATAACAACTTCATTTCAATATTGAATAACAATAATCGCAATTTTTTTCAAATTATTTTACTGACCGATTTATTTCTTTTTCAAGATACTAACCTTAAAATACTGACCAATTTATTTTTTTCTAATACTGACCTTTTTATACTGTCCACTCGTTTTTTTTACTGATCCTCTGAATACTGACCACTGCATACTTTTTAAAACCTACCGTTTAATTTAAATACTGACCAAATAAATAGTCCTCTTAAAAAAATAGGACAAAAAAATTGTTTTTTGTGGTCAAAAAAAAATTTTCGACCAACAAAATTGCAGCTACTGGAAAAAAAACCAACCCTAGGATTAGCACATCTGGTTTCCATTCTTTACTACCCAAGAAGGAATAACTGACAGGATGTGGATGCACTTGATTTTAAACATCCACCGCCCTATCCCTGAGATAATGGTTCGAACCCGGCGACGATCTCATAATGTTGTCTAGCTACTACATAATGGATTCATCGGATGAACGATTTTCCTAATGAAACCGACAATACTTCTTTTCGACCACCACTTCCCTTTTGCATATTTTTTCTTCTAATGACAAGGAATGGAAAATATTGACAAATGACGCGAAGATCAAGAGTTCAAATGATTCATGTTCTTCGACCGACACTTTTCTCTTTTCAAGAGGACAATTAAAAAGAAGACGAACAAAGCTAAACTCCCAGACAACCTTAGTATGGTAGCCTTTTAACAAAACCTTTTTTTTTTTTAGTTCTCCTCTCTCTCTTTCTCTCACCGGTACTTAAGATTTGAACAAAAAACATTCCTGTTTTGTGGCGGACAAAAGGGGAACACAAGATAAGCTAAATCTTTTCTTTATACAACTAAAAAAAGGTCATTATTTAACTTATGAAAAGGAAAAAGTTTTCGGTGAATCAAAAAAGGTTTTTTTTATATCAAACACACAAAAAATGCTACCGTACCACTAAAAGCAGAAGAAAATAATGTAATCTACACAGAAATTGGTCCTGACGTAATTTATCATCATAACAAATGGAGTATAATTGTGTTGATATAACTAAAACGCATTGATGATGAATATTTTAATTATTCGTGGCTAAAAAAAATTAATAAAATCAAACAATTAATTCAAAATAATTTTTATTGTTTGAGCTAAAGCTCAAAAAATAAATTAGCTTTAATTTTATTTAGCCACGCTAATCAATCGGGGCTAATAAAAAATTGTCGGGGGTAGCTTCGCTCGCTTCACAATAGGAATTAGGGCAAATATACTGAATTCAATTCACGATTCAAGGGGATGGAATGTCTGGAAGGGTGTAAGTGCATTTTTTTTTCTTTTCTTATGTATTTTTTTCCTCCTCCGGTTTTTATTTATTCGATTGTTGTCAAGAGAAAGGTTGGGGGTGGCTAAAACGTTGATTAATCGATTATTATACGAGGAATGACTGATGATGAAATGCCACCAGATTCTTTCAATCTTACGCTCTCAGTCTCATAGGATTATTAATTATTCTAAAGTAATATTTTTACACATCATTACGTGTTTTGTTTTTTTTTTTTTCGCTTTGAGGAAAAAAATGAGGGCTGCGATGATTTTTTAAAAGACATCTGTTATCGGGTTTAGTAAATTAATTTGGAAAGACGGAAGTGGTGATGCGTTGCGGTTTTATATACGGGAATTATTGCCAAGGGGATTTTTTTGAGATTTTTTTTAAAGGTGGGGCTGATCGGTTAAGTAAAGCTTTGGGTTGAATATTTGTTTTAGGAAATAGGAATGTTTTGGGAAAGTTATTAAGATTTTTGGGTTGGTAAAAAAAATATTGATAAAGTCCTGATTATGAGAATTGCTTGACAACGGCATTTCCTGGATAAATAGAAAATGCAGCTAAGAGATTTAAAAGTTTGGGATGATAATTTCTGAAAAAAAATCTAAAAGGGCAAATGAACTGCATAACAAAATTTTAAAGTTTTGCTGTCCAGTGTCAATTGTGGAGCAAGTTTATCCTTTTAGAATTTTCTTGTATCATCAAAGGATTTTTTATAAGTAAAAATTACTTAAAAAATGATTTTTAATAATCTCCTTTGTCCTCCAAGAATGGAGCTTAGATTTTTGATCACAAAGTCAAACAGTCAAAGTCAAAAGTCGGGAGGACCCCTTTCAGAGCTCTCGCAGGGAAATCTGTGATATGACAAAAGTGATCAGATGGTGTAAAGTTTAAAATTTAGACTTTTAGACTTTATCTCTAAAACAAATAAAATCCTAAACTGCTGACCCATAACTCATGCAGTAATTTTATTCCTATAAGCGAGAAGGTAACTAGCCATCAAGACTTTCCCTTTCTCTCCTGGCTTAAGGCGTCCAGGTTTGCCTAAATTTTGTACCTGGGCCAACTAAAAAATATACAACTTTTCTTTTGTTGAATTTTAAATTTTCAAACACGACTAATTGATCGCCCTTTAATCTCTCACTCTCCCAACGGCAGAAGTTGAACTACATTTCTGGCTTCAATAACAGATCGCCATTTTTTAGTAAAATCAACTTGAGTTTCCCGACCTTCACCCCGTCTTCTTAGAGTGTGAGCCAAATTTTTTTAAAAATAAAAATAGCTATACTTGAAATCTTAAATATCTTGGATGGCTTTTTCTGGTATTTTTACCTGCGTCCTCTGGAAAAGCCAGTCCAAGCCTATTTCAAACTTTTTGTCTTTTTCGTCCCTGGTATAGTAATTTACGATTTTACTCACGGCCGTCCAGATAAGATTAAGTTTACTTCCACACCAAAAAAAATTACAACTTACCTAAAACAAAAAGAAAAATTCACAATTAATACAAAATACACACTTGATTCAAGAAGAGAAATGAAAAAGTAAAAAACGTCTCTGCCAAATGGCTTTGTCTACTATAAGGGCCAAGGAATTTCACAAAAGATTCCCTTAGCTCAGACCGATACACACAGCAAATAAATTCTCTCAGATCGAATGAGCTTCAACAAAGCAAGAAAATTCATTCTTCCACCCTATTTTAAATAAAATTAAATCTCACAAATCAGTAACCCTTTCACTATCCCGACCCTCTCCCCCAAATCCAACACCTCATCAAGGTCAACATCACACGAAACAACAATCGCTTCGCCACTGCTGACACATGAGTAATGACGTGCAAATGTAAACATTTATATAAGAAAGATACAATGGAAAAGAAAAGTAATAAATTAATAAAATAAAATAATTTTGGCAAGAGGTATGACCATTAACCTCAAGTGTACAATACGCGTCCAAACCCCAATTCAAAAAAAAAAAAAATCCAAATTATTAAAGAAATGCTTTTGTTATAATCTAAAATACAAAATAGTGTTGACATTTTTCGGTGGGAGTTATTAATGGCCCCGAAACCGTTTATACAATGTATACTGGATGATTATCGTATTAGGGTAACAGCTCAAGTCACACGCGGCGATTTCAACTTCATAAAATAGATAATTATTTAAAAATGACTTTCTCAGCTCCTGAAGCCGTTTTAAATCTCATTCTAAATTCCTTAAATCTTATAGTTAGTAATTTCAACGTTTTATTTATTACACTGAGGCCCATGCAAAAGCCCTTTATAAATCAGGCTAAGGTTTTACAGGTGCTTAGCAGAAGATATCGTGCAGAGCGAAACTTTTATAAGATCAAATATCCCTGTTGCGCGCCCTCTATTAACAGGGTGGTTTTTTGTTAAGTAGGGGAAGGAAAAAAAAACACAGATCCCGAACAGGGGGAATTACCTAAAATGAAAATGCACTTTATGCATTCCAATTCTTTTTGAACTGACCCTTTGTGTCCGTTATTGTTTATTAATGTACCTTCTTCCCTTTATTGTCTTCCTTCCACTTGATCCCTCCGGTTGACAAACTACACTCATTCCCTTATACATCTCCAACCCCTTGTTATGTGATCATTACATTGATATTCGGGTGCATTTTTTTCCCTCTCCCTATATTTATTTATTTATAAAATTTCTTTTTATTGTTATAAGGAAACCAGATATTTTTTTTTCTTCTTCGCCTTTAAATAAAAAAAATTCTTCGAATCACTATATATAATTTTTTATCGAAACGATAAATATATATAAACCGTTACATATGGCCAGTGTTAACTGGTTTTTAATTCGCATTAATAGCCACTGCCTTGGACAATCAAGGAAGAATAATAATAACAACAAAAAAGATTGATTATATATTCTTTCCGATTAATCGTTTTAAAAAAAGAAAAAGATTAATCGATAGTTTCAATTTTTCTGATATTTAATAATTTCAGTCATTTTTCTTTTTAAAACTAAATTAAAGACTTGCTTTATAATTTCTTTAATAACCCTTAAGGAAGGTTATAAATTTGCACATTCTTTTCCCTCTCTTAAAAAAAAAAAAAAAAAACGTCCACGTTAAAGTGTTAAATATTACCATCCAATCGCAAACATATCATTAATTTCATAATCGAAACAAGTATTTTTTTTTAAAAAATAAAATTAAAGTTAATCACAGATTGATTAACAGACCGATCGATTGATCGATTTTACGGTCCGCGCGCCAAGACCCCCTCTTACAATCATTCACCCTGAGGGACTAAGCTATCAAAGCCATTGGCATTGCTTCTCCAGTCCAAAAAAAAAAAAAATGTTGCACAACTAATGATCAATCAATAAATCAATCATTCAAGAATATTAAGAAAAAAAAATGATTTAAATATTATGGGTCGAAAAAAAATAATAAAGCCCTTCGAGGTAATATCAAAAAAAGTTGCAATAGATAATTAATGGAATCGATGCTTTGTTTTAAAATATTTTAAATTTATCGTCACAGATGCGTTATTACATTGTTTTTTTTTCTTTTACAAAATATTGTTATAAAAAATAAGATTAGAGTGAATCGTGTGAGTCATTTTGGTTGTAAAAAAAAGTATCGTCTGCTTTCGAACTGATTAAATCGTTACATGTCCTTAAAGTCCAAAGTCACACTGACCTTTTAACATTCCTTTTTTTTAAATTAATATAATAAAATATTATAATCGTTATTTTAGCATTTAGTTGTTCTTTTTTTTTTTAAAAAAATATACGAGTATTCATTCACTTATTTAATCCGTGTTTGGTTTTATTTTTTTCTTTGGCTTGTTAAGGTTGATTTTTAGTTTTATTTAAAAGAATAATATTTTGGTAAATATATTTTAGTCTCAATTTTTTTTAAAAATTAAATAATTCTAATAGAAAATTTTTTCGAGTCAGAATTGTAATTTGTTTTGTGGACTCAAAATAAATGCGAAAGTGCAACTTATGTAAAAGAAAATTCGAGTGCCAAAACTCTAACAAGAGCTAGCTCGTCCAGTTCCCTAAAAGATTTCGTTGGCGCCGCCACTAAAGTAAAATGTTGCTTAAAAAAATTTCACCCTGCTGAATTTAAAGCAGAACAAAGAAAAGAGTAGACGCATGAACCCGTTAAAAGACAAAAACCAATTCTTTTAAAAATATTTAGTAGATTCAAAAAAGTTCTTAGGTCAAATTTGAACTCAGTTCTGGCGCCTAACAATCCCCTACAACGGTTGACCTAGATCAATTCAAAAAATTCCACCGAATAAGATTTTCTTACGAGAAGTTAAATAAAATTTTGAACTCTAATCAACAAACTCTAATCAACATTAAATCAAATTTTTGCATTACTTTTTTCAATTCTTTGAAAGAAGCCGGTCAGTATATCTGCGATAAAGTTTTCTAAGGAAAAATATTCTTGCTTTCAGGAAAAATTCTTTAAATGGTTCAAGATATTTTTAGCCAAATAAGACCAAAGAGGCCAATATGTGTTGAAGAGGCCATAATGTATATTATCACTCAGTTTCGCTTTCTTTGCCAAGTTCTGGCTAGCTAGCAAATGGTAGCTTGCCTACTCAAATTAAAAAAATCTTTTACTTGGCCGAATTTCGTCCTAAACATAAAAATAAAACAAAAATAGGCAATGACTTCAATGGAGTTCAGGAGCTTTTAAGACGTTCACTAGCCTCTAGAGAGCTCTAGGAGATATTCACACTACAATCTCGAAAAGGCGGCAAGGCCACAGATCGCGCAGGGGACGCAAATTTCAGCTAGGAAACTTTAAACATTCCAAAAAAAATTTTGTAAATCCCAACGCTCTTTTTGCACAAGAAAAACTCTAAACATGACCCTTCACCTTAAATCAACCTTCAGACAAAATAATTCCAAACTTCCATAAAAATCCCCCGGAGTAAAATCATACAACAACGAAAAAAGGGACACATGAAACCCATTGGATTTTCTAAAAAGAGGAAAGTATCCAGGAAAATAATTCCGAAGATGAATTGAAAAAGGCTCTCTCCTTTCTCTTTACATAATAATAAACCGAAATAAAACAAGGAGGTAAATAGACGTGGACACAATATCCTCATCAGAAGCCCTTGTCCAGTCCCCGAGCTTTCTAGAGTTTCTAGAACAGGAAGTCGTTCGTCTCTAGTGACAGCCGTTTTGTCTCTCTAGCTCCTGCGAGAACAACTCTCGATTGTGGTTTTTCTAAAAAGGAATCCTATTCAATTTAATGTTGTATATCGTTTCAAAGTTGGGTTAAACATTTTCAAACCTCAGCTTTTAAATCGGGGTTTAAAACCAACAGGAGAAGTTCTATTCTAAAAAAAAATCTAAAAAATAATAATGCAGCTTTGTTATCGCAAGAGGCTTTCTGCAACGAGTATTATTATATCGTAATATGTCTGACCTTACGAGTCAGGACATTCATTGAGTAATTCCTTTCGTATATGGCCAGTAGTCCACCTCGTGGTTTATATACGCGATTTCTACTATAATTTACAAAGTTCACATGATTAATTCAAAAAGTACAATAGCTCTTGTCTTTATTTTTTTTTACTATGTAATGCTTAGTCTGCCACACGCTTGGAAGATTATTTATGCAATCACTTTTTATCATTATTAAGCATTATTATTAGGAATGACTAAGAAAGATGTACGCGGACTCGTTTATTAAAACGACGAAAGAATCCAGGGAAGAATTTCACAATTAAATAACAATTTAGATTTCCCATCCATCGGGGAAATTGTAAAAGGAAACAAAGTGGGGTGGTTTTAACCCCGGCGAATTTCCTGTCAAAAAGGTCCAATCGTTTCCTTCTTTATGTCCTTTCTCCTTTTGTGTCGTGCAACTTTTAAATTGTAGAGGAAACAAGTGATAAAATGGTAATAAAAACAGAAAAAGTCGTTTCCATTATCGGGAAATTTATATTCTTTCCCCGCTAATGGGGTTTCTTTCTTTTCTTTTTTATCATTCAGCCCTGGGATAAATAAATATAGAAAAACGTAGCGAAAACAAATACCGCTCTCCCCCTCCCTTTATTTTTCTTTAAAAATTTCCAAGCCTGAAACCAAAAAATCTTTATAAATCAGAACCAAACAGTAGCTCTTCATAATCATTAACGCCATCAACATGAATTAATAAGTCTTTTAAAAAAATCATAAATTATACTCGAAATTTTTTTCAATATACTTAAACTGTCAGCGGAGAAAAGGAAGAAAAAAAATTTATATAAAATAAAAGGGTAATTGATACACCTACTTAAAATTAAATTCGCTAGTTTTAAAAGCGTTAAATCAAAAAATTCAATCACCACGTCCTAAGCTAATTACCACTAATTAGAAATAAGGGAGTCCGAGCACATAGTCAAAACTCTATTACTACATTTTAAAATTTTAATATAACTAAGTTAAGTTATTATTATAAATTTCAATATATTAATGGTCACGTTGAAAATAGAAATAGAAAAGCAATTCTAAAACGGAAATTAACCTAGATATTCATTAGCTATAAGGAATTAAATTCTGAGATGCTTCCCAAATCGCATTGGCTAAAAGATTCCTCTTTAACTTTTCTTATTCCATTTCCTTTTTCAAAAAGTCCCTTCCATTTTAACATCCTCTCTTATTTTATCCAATCCCGGGGAAATACAATTTAAGACAAGAAGTTTTATTATTGAGTTGAGGACCCCGAAAAAAAAAAAAAACTTTAAGGTGATTCGTTAAATTTTTTTCTTAAGAGAAAAAACTGGACGCGGTAATTAAATTTTATATTAATCGGAATTGATCTCGATCACGTATCGCGAGCGCGCAAGCCAAAAAATCTATTTCCTAGATTTAGCGGTATTTGAAATCCATTCTCCGATCGTTATCGCCGGCTTTTGGGCAGTATCTTTTAAAAAAAAGTACCTAAACGATTTAAAAGTCGTTTATCCATATTAAGATTGGGATTGAAAAAATATTCATTAAAAAATAAATTAATCAAATTATTACTATTAATACTGGAATTAAAATTTAAGACGTGGAAAAAAAAATATGATTTAAGTTATTCATAATAATTAGGATCTTGATTTTTTCACAGTGGCGACTAAAATTTTTTAACGGTAGCTGGACAAGATTTTTTTTTTAGAATTTAATTTATTGTTAGAGCTTGAAACTTGCCAGGGAAAAAATTAGTAGAAAAATTCAAGCTTATCTTTTTTTTAAATAAAAAAATTCTATGATTTTCTTTAAATTTGATATTTAATTTTTTTTAAGAGGCCAGATTGGCCAAGTTGGTCCACACAGTTCAAAATAATATTCTCATTTGAGAAAAAAAAGAGTTTCAACCTAAAAGATTCAATTTGAAATTCAAAAAGTTTCAAAATTGAAACTTTTTAACTTTAAAGTGAAACTTTTTTTGTAAATAGTTTCATGAAAGTATCATTTGAAACTCGTTTACATTCAATTTGAAACCGAAAAGGTTTCATTCCCCAGTGAAACCTAAAAGTTTCAATTTAAAATTCAAAAAGTTTCAAAATTAAAACTTTTTAACTTCAAATTGAAACTTTTTTTGTAAATAGTTTTATGAAAGTATCATTTGAAACTCGTTTACAATTAATTTGAAACTCGTTTACATTTAATTTGAAACCGAAAAGATTTCATTCCCCAGTGAAACCGAAAAGGTTTCATTAGTAGACTGGCCAGTCTACTTTCATTCCCCAGTAAAACCTAAAAGTTTCAATTTAAAATTCAAAAAGTTTCAAATTGAAACTTTTTAACTTCAAATTGAAACTTTTTTTGTAAATAGTTTCATGAAAGTATAATTTGAAACCGAAAAGGTTTCATTCCCCAGTGGAACTTAAAAGTTTCAATTTAAAATTCAAAAAGTTTCAAAATTGAAACTTTTTAACTTCAAATTGAAACTTTTTTTGTAAATAGTTTCATGAAAGTATCATTTGAAACTCGTTTACATTTAATTTGAAACCGAAAAGATTTCATTCCCCAGTGAAACCTAAAAGTTTCAGTTTTTCTCAAATATTTTGAACTGTGCAATTGCTCTTGGAGGATTCAAGTTTTCCTCAAAGGATTTTACCATCTGATAACGCGCCCTTTTGCTCCTTAGCCCAAAAATTCTATGCTACAACTATGATCCTGCAAAATCACTTGAACGCAAAAATTCAGACACCTTAAATTTTTACGTTCTTCAATTTTTTCTCCTTCTTTTTCCAGAAACATGTCATCAAAGCGGAAGTCTCCGCCGACGAAGCTACAAGAAGGAAACACATTATCGCCAGGTCAACAATTATCCACGCTTCCAGAAGAACCCGAGTCATCGCCGCAAAAAATGGCTGCGGCAACGTGCATCGCATCATCGGCGCCGCCGACAACCGCAACGACCCCCAACCAAGACGGGGGAATGTTTACCGACCCGGAAGAGAACAGTAGTGATGTGAACGATGATTTAGACAATACAGACTCCGAAACGAATAGACCTTGCCAAATCAATTTAAAAATCGAAGATAATCATTACAAAGACATCCCCGGAAATTATTCCAAACACACGGACAATTTTAATAACGAATATCCCGAAGAGAATAGATCGTGTTCCCTTTCCTCTAGGTCTTTATCGGGTAGTGATATCGATGAGAACTCAGTGACGCCTCCGCCTAGTAGGAAAAGGAAAACGTCTCCGAAAACTCCTCCGGATGTACCGTTCGTTTCACCTCAACCATCGGCGATGGCGTTGTGGAACCTTCATCAGCATTACGAACGGTTCTACCAGTCGAATCACGTCGACGGAAAAAATGATAACCAAAGAAGACGTTCTTCCTCTGAGTGTGGTTCCCCTATATCCAACAGTGAGAAACACAACAATAACAATAATAATACAATTAGTAACAATAATAACAATAACAATAGTGGACATTTAAAACGTTCAATGGACGATGTATTAAAACGATTAACTTCTAAAATGAACAATAGTATGGTTAGAGAAGAAAGAAGACCGACCCCTGCATCCACACCAAACAGTAAAAACAGGTGAGTCACGTGTGCTAACTTTAAAAATATTAAGTTACGAGGTGTAAGATTGAGGGAAAAATTTTCTGCATACACAAGAAATTAATTTCGACATCGTAAATCATTCTCCTATTCAGCACGAGCAGGGAAAAAACAGCCATCCTGCAGACTGCAGCCAATTAGTGGCATGAAATCTCACTTTCGATTACTCGCATTATCTTATCAGGACCGGTCCAACCGTGGCGTCGAGCCAAAAAAAATGAAGACTCATAAAAAATTTGTACATCAAAGTCATCTAGTACTCTCAATATTTCTGTATACTCGCTCTTTTTTAAGATCCGCAATTTTTTTTTTTTTAAAGAACGATTTTCGTTACAAAGTAGTTTGATTGACGTCAGTTTCAGCATTTTATCACCATGTGATATCAATAATTGCACGAATGAGGTATGTTGAGCTTACGATTGATCGTTTTGATGAGAAGACATATTTAACCCTTCCCGGATAAATCGATAACCTTGCCGCAGTTTTGTTCTATATAGGTCTTTGTTTCACAGACGCTAACTGTCTATCGCATTCAGGGACGAAGTCTTTCCCAATCACAGTTAATCACACTTTTGTCACGATTACGAATATGTGCCAATAACGAGGGTTTGAAAAGTTTCATTCAAAAAAGAGAAGACACCCTACAAAATAAGATTTCTTCCAAATTTCGTTTGTCCATCGGCTTGTCCATCTGTCCATTGGACTCAGAATTTCTTTCCGTAACTTGGATGAAGCCGCTCGGACGTTAGATCAACTAGACTCTTAAGTCTTTAAGCTGCAAAGTTTCCCTTTTGGTGCGATTCTTCTATCTTACCTTCTGTAACAAGACGCACAATCAAATGACTGAATAATGCAAGCTTCTGTCTCTCAATCTCATAGAGCAGCTTCATCCCTTTGCCGGTGCAATTCGGCTTCTCGGTATTTTTCATTCTGTCTGACAATGATGTGCAGAGAATCAGGTGGTAACGTCACATCTCGAAGATCTTCTTTGAGTGCTTTGCTGGCACCAAGCTTAGGCGATCGATCTGACGAGCTTTTTGAATGTTTCACGATCTGCGGCCATGCGGAATAACTCCTCTACGGTTAACCCGGTCCACTTCCGGATATTCCGCAACCACAAGAGATTCTTACGCCCAAGTCTTCTTTTACCCTCGACCTTGCCCTGCATGATGGTCTGGTCTGCGCAGCCTGTACTTGGGTCCCCGTAACTTTTGCCCAAGATACTCCAACTCATTGCGCTTTATGGTCGCACTTTGTTCAGGGTCCTTGCGCAATCCGGCGCAAGACCTCCTTATTGGTCATGTGTCTAGGTCCTGGATATTCAAAGGATTCTTCTGTAACACCACATCTCGAACGCTTCTAGACGATTCAGGTACAAAGTCAGTCCAGAATGTTCTTCGATGCTGTCAGCGTAATTTCTTCTACTACAGTTTTCTGCCAGAGTTCTAAAAAAATATCTCTTCATTCTTAATAATCTTTTCTCAACCGCAATTTTTCTAAGGACAAATCATTCATTTGGTCAACTAAGTAATTAAAAAACTCTGAACCGTGACAAAAAAAATTTCAAAGACACGCATGAGGGCAAAAAGTAGAAGCAACCAACTTGCAAAGATATACCTGAAATTCGGTCCCCTATCGCACAGATGAGCCATTATGGTCGAATTTATTACTTATAAAAAAGGTTGACATTTGCAAAACCCTTATGTAACCCGACACTTAAAATAGGAGAAGAATCCACCTTCTTCTTTAACTCGGATTTTGTAATTTTACCGTCAGTTTCGCGTTAAACGATTATAAAAACCCATGGAAAAATAATTTGGAGGGTTTTGACTAAGAATGGGCCTTATGCACACTCAAAAATTGAACCAATGCGCTCCTAAAATCATGTGCTCGTTATACTTCCCCCAAATCTCATTTTTTTGGCTCGTTACCACCGGGTTTTCGTTAAATCAGTGAAAATTTAACATTGAAAAAATGGGGCCACCAAATGGTTTTCATCTCCTCGTAAAAACCGGATCTCGTTTTAACCGAGCTCGACATATTTTATGAAACATTAAAATTTTCTTGGGCTATGTAGCTTCGCCTAGAGCTTGCCCAACTCTTAAATATTTTAATGTGGTCCTAGGCTAACTTGGCTTCTTGCATCTATCTCTAGCTTAGCCAGCCGGTGAAGTGATCTCTGGTCAGTCCAGCTGGCTCTTTTCTGTTTTCTAGTAGGCCAGCTACTTCTCTCCGGTCTTCAGCAATCTCAGATGGATCTCTATGGGCTTTGATAACCTTTCCACAGGTTAAAAACTTTAATTTTCAAAGCTTTAAAACTCATTTTTTTCTAATATATCTATTCTCATAAAAGAAAAGAAATGGATTACTAAAAGTGATGTGATCTTATAATAAAAAAAAAGTTTTAAAAAAAAGGCAAACTTGATTAATAATTCAAAGGCCTCTGGAGAGCCCTTTAGTCGACTGTTGTCGAGCGTTCCCCCTTACTTGTGGTCTATCCCAATTCGGTACTCCATCACTCCCAAAGCTCCTTCGACTTATTCTTTTTTATTGAAGTCGTATATTTTTATATAAAAAAAAAGCAATATTATTCTAAGATTGGTCACTTTTAATATGATTGGTTTGGCTGCGAATCCCATTCAAAAAAAAAAAAAACTCACCGGTTTTAACTAACCGAATCAAAAAAATTAAAAGCGCAAACAAAACAAGTGTTGGGGAAAAAAAATTGCTCATTTGAAATTTTTCGGAAAAGGGTGAAAGACTTTGTGTTGTAAATGTGTTTATTACGAGGGCGAGACATTAAAATGTCCAGTATGCTGTTTAATATTCATCGTCAGTTATGAACAACAAAAGATACCGATGCTTTTTACTCAGATGAATCTGTTGCATTATTCAGAAAACAATCCGGTGACCCCCATTCAGCAAAATGGTTTTGAATAAAACATTTCTTCTCACTTGATATTCTAACCTTGCTGTTTTAGCTAACTTATTTTTCATGGATAAAGATTAAAAGCTCTTTTCTTTTTTTTTCCTCTCCCCGACAATTTTTTCCCCTGCAGAAACTTTCGGTTATGGAATTCTATCATTAAAATTGAAGGGGTTTCACCTGATAAATGCAGAGTCTTTTTGATTTTGAGTTGTAGAGCTTTTGGGGTCTGCAGGGACGGCGCCAAGAAGAGGCCAGCTGGCAGCACCTATTTGAAAAGAACAATAATATTGCTGTAATGTAACTTGGGCCCCTCATGAAAAATTGTAGCCCACCCTTGGCCTCATCCAAAATTTTTTTCTGGCTCCGTCTGCAGGGCACTAATTTTTTTTGCTGCAGACGCGAAATGTCATGAAGTCGGCGCAATCATGGCAAGATGGCGCATTCCTAGCGTACCCATATTCATCGAAATATTGTTCTTCCGATGAAACCACGGCCTTCCCTGAAGTCTAGGACTCGTAGGGCGTCCATCCAGAACATGACTTATTGTCCACGCTGAAGGGCGCACGCGCATACGTCCCATTTTCGTGGCTTGATCACGCTGGTGATCAGAGGTTGCTTAGTGAAGCTCTTCAATGTAGCGCAACCTTCACTACGAGCACACCTGTGCTTCCTGACTCCCTGTAGCGTCGTCAGAGACGACCTCGGGCCTCAAGAAATAACCAGAGGCGAATTCTGACGTTTTTCTTCAGCTGGTTTTGCAACTTTATCAATTTCTCCAATATTTTTTTTCATTGCTGATCTCAAGTTATTTTTTGAATCTTAGCATCTGTCGATTTTTTCCAACCAAAAATTAGTCATCTTGAGAAATATTTCATAGGCTTATCAAAAATTCAATTAATTATTTTATTTATAAACTAAACTTCAACAAAAAAATCCCTCTAACAAGGAAAATTCATCTTCTCACGTTTAAATCCACTCTTCCACTAATTTTCAATAGACAAACCGAACAAAAACAATAATAAGCATTAGCTAACTATGCACAACTCTTTATAAAAATCCTCCACCACGTTTTCGTCAGCTGCAT
This sequence comes from Liposcelis brunnea, assembly GCA_023512825.1. Taxonomy (NCBI): domain Eukaryota; kingdom Metazoa; phylum Arthropoda; class Insecta; order Psocodea; family Liposcelididae; genus Liposcelis; species Liposcelis brunnea. The sequence goes on along the minus strand of CM042065.1, from coordinate 6,720,845 downwards.
GACTGTCATCATGTATCTCATCGTATGTTAAAGGTTAATAATATTTCACCCAACATCTCCGTAAAAAAAAAAAAAAAATATAATAAGACGCATTTCCGATGACAATAGAATGCTTCGAAATCGACTTTGTCCTATCGTTGACCCTTTATCATGATATGGGTCAGTTACGAATCCTCTGCACACCCATGTAGATAATTATTTCTCTTGTTTGAATCATTTCAAGCCCTCGTGGTCTTACTATTGTTTATTTACTTTCTCAGTAGTAGTAGTGTAATTTTTCTCAGTGGGCGTGGGTAAAAAAAAAAAAGGTTACAAGAAAACCTTATTTAAGAGGAAAAAACGTCAGAATTTTTTGCTGGGGAGACTTCATCACGTCATAAAATCAAATTCGTGACATTTCTCCACGAGAGAAAAAAAAGGCTTATAAAAAAAGGCCCGGGATACAAACATTGGAAAAGCAAACAGTTAAACGAGTACACGTTTTTACTGCATTCGGTCAAACATTGACCAGTTGGACATTCTCTTTGAAGGGCCACTCTCTTCTATGCATACAAATAATGCATTTTCCTTCGGACTTAGTTTTCATTTCACCACGTACGCTCCTTTGATTTCCTTCTCTTTTAAATATTTATTCCTTGTGTAGTTTTTTTTTTCTTCTTCCCGGGATTGATATATCTTTTTTTTCTTTTTAGTGAGAATGGAGACAACTTAGGACCGCTTGAAAGCGCTGCTGTTCTTCAGCAAGCTCTTTCAGGAGAAAGCTTCCAAGAAAAAGAGAGGAAGTTATCGGAAATGATACTTCAACTTCAAATGGTACGGGAGCAGCTTTTCTCACAACAGGAAACACACAAGGTAAGTTCATAAACTTATCGACGGACCGTTGTCAAGAACTTTTTTAAAATTTTTTAGAATTCGTTTCAAATAACCTCTCCCATCTTTATTTACAATGGAATCGTTGTTCTATCATCTCTTTTTTTTCTTTGGCCATGTTTTTTCCAAACATGTATCTCGTTACATAAGATGAACGTTCTTGTGAAACGTCTTTTATTCCATTATAAAAGATGCATTGACGGGAGTTCTTTGTGCATTGGAGACAACGCTTACAGTCCCACAACAAAGATGTTAAAAGTAAAAAGACTTTTAAGTTAAAAATGACGTACGCTATTGATAACAGACAACATTGCGGTTTTGTGTAACTATAAACTTGCCCGGAAAAAAAAAAACTCAAAACAATATCGCTTTTTAATGCAAAGATCAACCAAGATCTTTGTGTCCATTTCTAAAATTTTCATAAACTTCCGTTTTTTTTAAAAAAAAGAAAAATCCAAGTGGTTTTCTAAAGTTTCTCGCTGGGTCTCTGGGAAAATACCTCTTTAGATGATCTCAAGTTTGTTTATTGAAACAAGATCACAGAAAGCTTTTACAGAAAAAAAAAACCAGTACAAATAAACAGTAACAATGACTGCTTTATGATTGCCTGGCGCCATCTTTGTTATTTAATGAGTACCCACTTGATACTAATTACGTTTATCTTTCAATGATTTCAATTGTTTTTATTTTTCGTGCAGGGGAGTAGTGTTCTTTATTCTGTGATTAAATGCATTGCAGGTTTATTTTTTTTTAATATTCTAGAATTTGCCGAGGCACATTAACAAAATAATTTATAATTTAATTAGGGAATAATGAAGTGCAAGTGGATTATTTTAAACAGGTCAAAGTTACTCGGATTGAATAAAAATTGGGCCAAGAAAATTCATCCAACGCCCAATTAGTTCCAGACCTCACTGAGAATAATAATTGGTGGAAGTGGCCAAAATTTCGGATTCATGTTACAACTTGCTCTAAAACTTGTTCGAAATTTGCCCAAAAATAAAGAGCTCACCCAGCTAAACTTTAGCTGAGAGCTTAAGTCTTCACTTTGCTGAATAATTGAAAATCCGAAAAAAACTAAACCTCTTCTTTATTTTATAAAAAAAATTTCCCGGGAACGCTCCTGTTCCCCTTTTACAAAAGACCCTAACCATGAAAAAAACCTAATAAAAGAAAAATACGAACCTAAAAAATAATATCAGAATGAAAATTAGCTTTTTACATTATAATAAAAAAAGGTATTTTTGTATAAAGAGAAAAGAAGTCGTTGGACAAACAAAAAAAGGATTGGAATATAAAGTTTTGTTTGAAGTTAAGAAGCTTAGGGCGAGGTGGAGTATAGAATTAATCAGGATCTAAACACAAAGTAAGAGGAGGAAGGGTAAAGAGCGAGAGAGAGAGAGGAAGAACTGGAGAAGAAGAAGGGGTAATAAGAAATATAGTAATCATCAAAGAGAGATTTTCAATGGATACAAACAGACAAAATCCCACCCATTATCAGTATTCATTCATTTACATCAACAAAGCTTCGTTTTATGTATTATTTTGTGAACTATATACGCGGTATTTGTCTTACAATTAGTTGAAAAGCAAAAAGGAACGAAAGAGGGGCGGATGAAAAGTTGACTAATCAATCAGTAAAAAAAGAAAACTCAGGAGAGAAAAAAAAAGCACTCACGCAGTGATAACAAGTTGATTTGGATATGCCTGCTCGAGAAAAACTAAACGAAAAGTACTTAAATGGATGACTGAATCACGAGATTTCGAGCCCATTTCGAACGCATCCCAATAAAAAGTCTCACGCGCTATTTACTTCTCAAGTTGCACTCGTTAGTTTTTAATGGCTCCCTAACTCTTTTCTGTATCGTATTATTTTTTTTCTTTCCTTGAATTTATGAAAAGAAAAATGGACGTATTTGTTAAAGGAGGTTTTTTTCTAAAGAGCGTGAAAATAACAGTCGGTGACAATTTTCCAAAATGGAGGAAAATTTTAGAAAAATTCGATTTGTGCATTATTTTAGCCAGAAATTTTCCTCTAGTTCACTAGCCTAGCTCCCGATACAAAAAAAATCAGCACACCTACGCGATTTTATTTTCCAAGAAAAAAATATCCCAAACTCCCAACTTTATTTTTTTTTTCATAGTTAATTTTCTAATTTTTCTCCTTTCTTTTTTAGTTATTCATTCTTACATTTTTTTTTCATCCCTCTTTTATTTTGATTTAATATTGGACGATGGTAATTCGACTTTGACTTCAAAAGGCGGCGGGCTGACTACATTCTTATTTGAATATAAATTTTTCGGTTTCCCATGAAATCTTAACATAAGCCCCACCTTTACGTTCCCCTTTTCTCTTAACGATAAGAGAGTCTTTTCAAACTTTCCTGGATACTTTGTGCGTTTTCTTCCTCTTTGTGAAATGACTATACACTGACCCGTCACGAATGCAAATTTACTTCCCCATAGCCTTGTTATTTTGTTACAAAAAGGCCTCGAGGAGGCGGATCCAAAAAAAATCTTCTATTTTTCTCTCTCTTCCTTTTCAAGCTTTTATCCCTCCCTAAGAAAAGATCTTGACCCGAATGGTAAAAAAAAGAAAATCGGGATGGTTGTTTTGATAAGATAAAAAAAAAATGATTTCAATTTTTAATGTATAAAATCGCAGAGACTTAATAAAGTCCTTGCATTCTAAGTAGAAACTCTATACAAAGTCACAGCTTTACACCCGAAGAAAGGTTCAAAGATAAAAGAGACCCTTATTTCTATGTTAATCAAATAACTGTCTTATTTTCATACAGTCTCCCAGTTACGATTAATATTTCACATTTTGCTGGCAGTCCATGAAAATGTTTCAAGAGACGTTACAGGGTGGTCTGATTTATGGCGTCACCTAATTGTTTCAAAAAGGGGGCGATAATCACAAAATTGTACAGAAATGCCTTTTCGTTAATTTATCTCTCTGATCCTTCATTTTAACATTGCATAAAAAAAAGGTCAAGGAAAAAAATGGCGTTTCTAGTTCCTTTAATTTCGCAGTTTTATCACCGCGGATCCTTATTGGTCATCTCAACCTATCGCTTCTTTCATATATTTATAGATCATCAAATCCTATCATATTTTTCTTATTTCGTGACGATTATAAAACATAAGTGGGATGAGATGAGAGAGAAAGAGAGAAAAAAAGAAAAAGCAACAATAATCGTTTCGTAAAACGATTTAGCGACGCGTTACATCCTGGAAAATGAAATATTTTTTTAAATAAGCAATTAGCTGAAAAGACGTCAAGGGATTCAATTCTAATTTTAGATGGAAAGGGATATAAATTTAACAAAACTACAGAAAAACGTGAATTCACATTAAAATCTTGCCAAAAAATTGCAAAATCCATTTTTTTAAATATTTATTTTGAAAAAATTAAAAATATAATCAAAAAAATATGAAAGATTGAAAATTGGAACAAGTGAAGGGGGTTTTTTTTTGTGTGCGTTTGGTTTCACCGCGTGATACTTATAATGATGATGATGTTTTTTTTTTCCTGTGTGAGGTTTAAAGAGTGAGAAAGAGATGAAAAATCATTGAGTCCGAGTTAATTTAACATTTCTCACACACCATTTATAAATTAAACATTTTATAAAACATGAAAAATAAAAATAAAATTGTGGGATTTCTTAAAAAGACGGATCTTTGGCGACTTTGCCATTATATTGATTTGATATGTGAACAGATGGAGTACAACATTGGCAAAACATCATATTATGAGAATTTAGTAAAAAAAAAAAATAAGTTTTTAGGTCATAGAATAGAAATTTCAATCAAGCATTTTAATGCTTACCTAAGACTTTGAAACGCGTCTTTGCTTTTCAAATGTGCATGTCCGCATGGAAAAAGAAAAGCAAGCAGGTGGATAATTGATAGAATTGGGCTATAGATTTGAAACTATTGATAAGGTATTTCGGATAGTCCTGCTTCAGGTTTGGCGCATCTGCCCTTGACGAGCTCCAGATTCCTTCTGGCTCAGGAGAAAGCAATCTGGTAAGGGTTCTGGTAGGGGACAGCAGTCCTACCAGTACTAGCTTAAGGCTGAAGACGGTAAAATTTTGCTACGCTTAAGTCCTGAAAGCAAGAGGCAGAGTCGAGGACCGACGGTATGGCTCCTGTGCTGCGATGAGGAAGGTGTTGGAAAGCCATCGCATTAATCTCTTTAGTACAACCATCATGTCCGAGGGTTAGGTGTGCAAGACCCTCGGCTAGAGTCTCTTGTACGGCGCAAGAAGCTCTGCAGCCATGATGGTCGCGGGGAGGCACTCTAAGAAGAAGAAGGTGAGAATAATGTTGGTGCTATCAATATCTAATCCTCAACCTAAGAACTACGTATTACGTCCTCCTGACAAAGGCGTCTTGAAAAAGGTTTTACTCCTCACCATCATTGTATCTTCCTCCAAGTCATTGCTCACCAATTCTCAAGAAATTAGCAAATCAAAAGTAAGGGCATCACCATTTCTTAATATATGATAAACGGGCTCATTCTTATTTCTTTTAGTCGCATTAAATCCAAACATTATATAAACTTTTGATGTGACGACAAAAATGATCACTGTAACCTAAGAATTTTAATAATTTATAATATATTCAAAGGCTTTGAACGTCGATCATTCTTATTCTTCACAGCTAATAAAACTATATAACTTTTGCTGTTGTCGACAGGAAAAAGCAAGGAACGTGACACAAAAGAATCACTGTATTAGTCGAACTCTGATCTCTGTCGCAGTATATAACTTAGCGCCTACACGCCTAAAGGCATTCATGAAGCGCTAAGTATTCTTTTTTACTTGATTTAAAAAAAAAAAAAAAACATGTCAGCAGTCGGAATGTATAAAATATTTTTTACATTATCATTATTTTTTTTACTGGAATAATTCAATACTATGTTGTCATCAAAGGGCGATTAAAGAAAAAGAAGGAATGACGCTAGAAAAATATGAAATATCCGCGTTGGAGGTTAAATTTAACTTTCAATTCAATGACAAACGTCGCATAATTGAATTATTTTCTTAGTTTTACGTAAAAACGATTCATTTTCAAATCCAAAAATAATAATCGCTTAAAAATATGTTAACCAATAAAAAAATGTAACCTATTACCGAGACATTCCACATATATTACATTTTCTACACTATTGACACTTGATTTTTTTTTTTGAAAAAAGTAGAGTTTTTATTTATCGATTAGAATAACGATTATGAAGTGAAATTTTTTTCTTTACGTATGAACGGTTGATTTGAAAAAGGGGACATGTCCCAACGCGTATTTTAGCGCCTTTAACAAAAAGTATAATTCCATACCCGTAAAATTAATTTACATGTGAGAGGCTATTACGCAAACGACTACCGAAATAAAAATACAAAAAAAAAAAGAGAAAGATAGCAAAAAAGAATTTAAATTATGTTTCAAAAGACTGAAAATGTATGAAACTTAAAGAGTTGAATAATGCCGGCAGAATTTCCTAATTCAGACCGCATTTACTCTAAGTCTTTGTTACTGTTATTATAACAAGAGATAAAGCTCTCTCTTTGAAAGCTTTGCACAAAGCTTATGATATTCATATTAACATGACGTATTATTATCCATGTCAAAGGACTTGGAAGCTTGTATACACACAATAACAAATTGTGTATTCACCACAAAGTAATATTGTCAAATAGGGGATATATTGTGATTTTGATAAACCCGCGAGTTATTCGCAAACCGAACCCTCTTGTTTGTTACGATTTTGAAAATTTTCAAATGGGGAGTTGAGATTTTTTTATATGTTGGAAACGTAACATGAATTTTTGATGGTAGCTCGAGCTACGATAAGGCGTCAAGAGAAAATACAGTGGTAAGGAAGACCGGGGGAGGGGGTGAGATTAAGAACTATAGTATAAGCTGCTAAATTTTATATATTTTCAGTCTTTGAATCCTTTCTTGCTATCTTCCTCCCTTTTTTGTAGTTTTATTTCGGCGAATAAAGCTGCTGAATAGAGCCTGCTGTATCTTAGCTTTTTGTTTCGAAATAAAAAATAAACCACAAAAGCGAAATGCAGTCACAGCATTATAATAGCTACTATGACTATACGTCATATCTTCAAATGTGACAAAAATGCGATTAATTTAAATACCTAGATAGAAGACTTTGTGCCACTGTTTTTTCGACGTACTTTGCTACTGGATACTTAATAATACTAATGTGCGATCTCTCCTAAGGCAGGTTTATGCTCCCTGTCGAACTCTATACCGCCCTTCCAGCCTATTTTATCTTCTTCTGCATCTTTTAGATCTTCCTCTTCAGACCGTCAAGGATTTGAATTCGTTTCCTCCCGAGCCTTCTTCGTGGCCGTTGATCTTCCTCTTCGTCATCCTCTTCATCCAACTCGTCTGTGCTTCCTAGTCTTCCTTCGATAGTTTCTTGTAAGAGGCAGTTTCTTCTCAATATAAGCCTGATCTAACTGGCTTTTCAATGAAAGATGGTGCGTAGAAGGATTCTATCTTCTGCAGCTCTCCTAAGCACTTCCTCATCCTCGGCTCTATCAGCCCATTTGATTCTCTCCATTCGCTTCCAACGCCACATTTCAAAGGCCTCTAAATGTTTCTTGTCTTTCTTACGAAGCGTCCATGGTTCCGTGTCATATAAAGCCACACTCCTGACATAGCACTTGGACAAGTCTATTTCTGAATACTTAAAGCACTTAAAGAAGGTGGCACAAAGTCTCCCCCCCTCGAATGGAAAGCTCGAAAGATTTTGTTATTTTCAATGTAGCGATCAAAAGAATGAATGAGACAAAAGAAGCTCGATACAAAAAAATAAAAGGAGCGGGGAACCTAGAAAACGAGACAGTCGCAAACTAAAACAAGAAAGGGATTAATTTCGTAAAAAAGTATAGAAAACGACACCGGATGTGCATGTGTTGCAGTAACCCTATCGTATAAGAGATAATCATCCCTCAACCAAGGGTGCTGCATAAATCTGATATGTCTAATTTACAAGACGTAAAAAAATGAAGCAAAGGCAAGACGGCATTCTTCGACTTTCGTACAGTTGTTCCGATTTCGTCTTTTTTTAAAAAACAAGGCTCCCGCGATCCGCGGTTTGAAAAGGGTGGCGTTTCGAAAAGCCATAAATACGAGAAGAACAAGGAGGTTTTAGAGAAATTTTATGAGGAAAAAATGAGATTTTTGACACATTGACAGGAGCTAAGATATTCATATTTGAATCTCATGCGCGCAACAAGAATGGCAGAAGAGAAAAAAGTATATAAAAAAAAACTGAGCAATATTTCATCGCATTAAAGATGAAAGGGGAGGAAACCATGGGTTCATAAAGGGTTCAAGGAATTAGTCGTGTCAAAAAGTTAGATCTTGGGGTTCTTCTTTCGTGTTTTTTTCCTGATGTATTTGTCACACTCTTTTGTTTGAAATTTGTAGGTTGCGTGCATGCAACATTTGGTACATTAAAGTTGGGCATTTCTTTCAAACGGGATCCTATTTTAAGAAATGTTTCTACGGATTAAAAATCTCAGATGAAATTATTGAAAATAACAGAGCTTTCCAAGCTTTCCTTTCCTGATTTAAATGAGAATTTTTCCAGAGGAAAACCCACGCTCTTTTTTTTTTAGATATTTATATTACCCTTTTGTTTTGCATTTTATAGTCGGAATCGGGAAAAAAGGGGGGCTACACGTAGGAGGAGGGAATCCTCGGCAAATCCGATCACTCGATTATTGATGTGACGGACAGGACTTTCGTTTGAAGTAACAACGGATTAAACGAAACAATCATTTGAAAACAGATAGCTCTGTGTCGAATTATAAACCCACAAAGGCTTCCGTTTATTTGAGTACGCAAATTCCTATAATATCATCAAAAGATGTAATTTTGTAGTGCCTATGCAAAAAGGGTACATTTGTATTAAAATCCCTTTTTGGAATGGGGAATAATGTACTTTGTTTTCGTCTCATCGATTCGGTTAACCGCACTCATCGTCATGATTTAGCCTTTCGCTTCTTCCGCTCCGAACTTAATTAAAAGAATTATTTTTAGGGATTTCCAAGGATTAAATGATTTGGGTCTTGGGCCCGTAGCTGAAAGAGGATCCGAAGAAAGGCAAAAGAGATGATAATGGCACTCATGTGGAATGGCTAAAACTTTGATACTATGATAATATTTTAATCAATTAGGAAATGGCTAAGAAAATTTTCGAAGGGTGAAATATATAAAATTTAATTTGGGAAAATTTTCCTTTTGAAAATTGATATCATATGTACCCTTTTAATATGAAATTAAATGTTTGATAGATACAAAACACACACAACAGAATGATTGTACGGAATAATATTATTGAAATGAACACAGGAACATATACTGTACACACAAAGCAGTTAAATCCATTTTTCCACGTTTGGAAAAGTACAAAAAAATTTAAAGCGGAACATCGTAACAAGACTTTGAACTTCATTCCCTTGCTGCGAAATCAAAAGGTTTTCCTTGGGTTCGTTTTTCATGTATGGGAAAAAATGGAAATTGCGAAATAGGATTTTCCAGATAAATTCACGTTAGATTCATTAAACAAAAGAAAATAAGGGAGGTATCTGGGATTGGAGCTTTTGTGCTTTGGAAAAACGACCTTTCCCGAAACCGCGTGTTTCACCTTTTCTGTTAGGTTTTGTCTATGAACTTAAGAGTAAAAAGAAAATGTACCATAAGGGAAGTTTTAACTAAAAAGACAAAGCAAATCGATTTCTCAGTTAAAATTTTTTTGTAATTTAAGCAGCTCAGCTCTCAATAAGAAAATCTATAATCTATTTTTGGGATAAGTTTGCATAATTAAAAAAATTACAAAAATGATTTGAGACACAAGAGAAAGAAAAAAAACAAAAATTAAAATTCCCCTTGAATTTCTGCGGTCAGCGAGAGAAAGATTGATAAATCGGGACATAACATGTTGGAACTCCCTCCAATGAAAATGGATACTCGTATAATTCGTGTTTGATGATGGTAAATCCTCCCTCTTTTCGCCCCTTGTATTAATAATATCATTCTCATTGATTTAAATGATACATTTGCAAGGGTTACAGGGGTAATTTTTTTTGCTGACTGCGAAAGGGTAATTTGTCCATTTAATAACATGTAACATATGTTTTTGGTTAATTATTATTAAATTGAACCTCCGTAAATGCGTATTTGAATGTTTTTTTTAATATTATTATAAAACCTTTTTTCTTTATCGAGAGTTTCTTGATACTTTCCTTGAGTTACGGCACTGAATTTTCAAGCTTTGCACAATATTTCTTAAAGAAAATATTAGCTTATCCTTTATTCATCAACGGCCATTGTAGTTTAATTAATAATAATTACACTTTTCAATTAAAAAGATTTGAAAAGCAAATTTTTAAATTATTTATTGTTTTAAGAAAAAGATTGTGAAAAATATTTGTTTTTAGTAATTTGAGAACAAAATAAGTTAAAGAAAAGCTTCGAAAGATGATTGCCTTAGAAATTTTTTGCTCCCTTAAAGAAAAAGGATGAAACTTTGGCCTATATTGCACTTTTAATTTCATTTAATAAATCACGCAACAGCTCAAATAATAAAACATCAAAGTTTTTCTATATAATGTTTATTTTGGACGAATGATAGATCATGACATTTATGAATTGCTAACATGATTTAGATTTTTAAACTTTTTCCTAAAGGACGTAAAACCAACTCGTTTATTAACTCGGGACATGCGAAACTAATAGACTTTAAAATAAGGGCGATCGCCTAAAAATTATTTGAGGAGACAGTCATCAAATCGCAAACGTACAATACAATTGTTACATATATCTAAATATAATATTACAATATTCGCCAATTTTTATTAAGAAATATGCGTAAACACAGCTATAATATTCAAGAAATATAATAATAACCGAAAATTCCAAATGACGACAGATGGGAAAGAACGATTTCATTTGATAATAAACATATTATAATGATGCATCAAATCCTTATTAAATTAGTATTGTTTAATGTGATACTGCCTCAAAAAAAAATAAGAACGGTCAGAATATAATCGAATAACCAGCTATTGTTCTAAACAATTTAGCCCGCCAAGAATACATCCAGCGAGTGGGATAGAGATACAATGACTTTTTTTTGTTTTCGTTTAAACAATCATTTCAAGCCAAGTTGATGAAAAGATTGTTCTTTATTATTTTTATATTATAATATCGTATAATTATAATAAACGGCAGCAGAAAAAAGAGAAATGAAATACGATTACTTCACGTGCTTTATTTTTATTATGCAAGAGGACTTCTGGTGTTCTATGACAGTAGCCTCGGTTCGCGTTGTTGGAAACCAGTATTAAATCGTAAAAAATCACCCGATCAACCGAATAATTAATAATAATAAAAATTTAACCACATGACGCGATTTTTTTTAACTGATTTTTTTTTCTCCTTTACTTGAATCTCGAGTAATAAACTGTCTCCCAAATCATTTTTATAATCTTTTTAAATATGCAAACTGTGTAAACTTCAAAGAAAGCGCAGTAGAACGGGTGCATTTACAAAGATATCTAAATGCTTTGAAGGATGTAGGTTTATTTTGAAATATTGATGTTTGAATAAAATGGGAGGACATGCAGTTTTGTAATGCAGGAAAAATAGGAAAGTAAAAAAAATTTCTTTTAAAAAGATAAAAGGGTTAGATTTTGATGTTGTTTTCGAATTTTATTTCCCACTCATTGCTTTTTTCAATAAACCGTATTGTTTCTGGTTAAAGGAAAAAAACATTGACGGGAATCTTGTACTTGATGTGTAAAAGAAAGGCAGACACAATATATGGGCCATGTGGTGTTCAACAAAAACATTAACAATAATCTTTCCTCTTGTTTTTTATATCCCATTAGATAACTTTCATGCAAAGCTTATGAGGTACTTAACAAAACAGGAAGAATTAAAAGAATTTCGAAACGAAAAGCTAAGATAGAGCTGCTGAAGCTCCTGGTCGAAATTGGGCACAAAGTCCCCTTGTCTACGCTATTTAAAAAAAATCCTGAAAAGAAAAATCGCTGTTGATTAAACAACGTGAATTTAACTTCAAAAACCCAAACACAGTAAAAGTTACCATAAGAAAATAGAAGCGGGAGTCCAACAAAACACTGAATGAATACCAAAACAACAGAGCATCAAATTTATTAACGATGCATAAAACACTGTTTTTAAAAATTAATTTCGCCCATGTTTACAATACGTTAAACCGCAACCTTCCTCGAGTTAACATCTATTAATGGGATTTTAAATTAATTCAAAAAGAGCTTCAAAGACTTGTTGAGCCGCAGTATGGGACCCGGTCTTCTTATGATCCTCTCAAAGTCATCTCATGTGTTATATTGTTTCGGTCTAAAGACAACAATAAAGCTTTATTTCCTGCTATTACTCATGTTTGACTTATGATGGGCCGTTTAATCCAATGGAATTTTAAACAAACCATATTGTTCTCTCGATGCTCATTGTGCTTTTCTTATGGGACATTAACAATTAACTTTACGCTTGAGGAATAGCCAATCAAGTCGCGATTTATAAAATTGTTTGGATTTTAACTCGACCAATGATATTTCCCAACTGAGAATAATTACAACGTTGATGGGTATTGATGATTGGTTGGGTAAATAAATATTTTGATTGCTGCGTTGCGATTTTTCTAAAAGACATTTTTTTTTAAATATATATAATGCCGCTAATAAAAAAGAAATCGTGAAATGTTTCACGAACGGTGAATGGAAGTTGTGGGTGCGATATTAAAGAAATCTCCGTCAACTATTATTAGATGAGAATCTCTCCTAATGCATTTATTTATAGATACACTCATTACGAGGACAAAATGTAAGCTGAGTTATTTTGATTATAAATAATTCAGTTGCTAGGGTATTTAATTGGTAATTACCATGCGGGGGGGTTCGTTTGTTAATAATAAGGTCAAGTGTTTGGTGTTGGAAAAATATTTTCATTGTAATTTGTTTTGATTGAGATTTTTTGAGGTTGCAATTCGGTTAGTTATCATATGCGTCTGAGTTAAAGACCTTGGCCTTTGAGAATCAAATCGTGAGATGTAATTGTAACGATACTGATCGGCTAAAGGCTTAAAGGAACGTCGCCGTCCGTGTTTTTCATCGGAAAATTATGAAAAGATCTTGCTTGTTTGGGAGGTTTTGATGATTTTTGTAAATGAGAGTAAAAGTTACTAAAAATATTGGGAAAAATTAATATTGAATTTTTAATTTCTTTTACAGGTAAGAAAGTTTCAAACAGTAGAAAATTCCGACTTTAGTCAATACATGGTAAGTGAAGATTCTTCTTTGGGTGCCATATTCAACCTCTCTGCATATAGCTAGTTCGTGTTGACACGGCGGGACTTACAGTTTAATGCCGGTTCCGAACGGCTAAGTAGACAGACTGTTCTAAGCAAGTTACCACCTGCTGGTTTGCCATTGCCTTGCAGGGGCGGGGTGAGACCGAGCGACACAGAAATCGCTTTTTCGGAATCCCCAAATCCTCGAATTAAGTTCTCATGACGCAGATAATAGTGGTCAGAAGTGAAATACGGTCGGAAAAAATCCGGACCGTAGAGTGGAATCGAACCCATAAACTCCCGAGTGTGAGTCGGGTACGTTATTCACTGAGCCACGAGGCTGCCTCCAAGTGAAGATTGCACAACCAAAAAAGCTGTGCCTTACTAAGTTTAGCCTGACTCGTCATATGATCAAATTCCTAACAGACTAATATTTGACAGCTCGAATGAGCATTACTCAGACGATTGCTCATCCCCAATAGGAAAGAAAACTTGAAATGTTATTACAATATTTTAAAAATATTTTGTAATAAGATACTTGCCATAGAATACCAAGAAATCGCGAGATATCGGGACAAGTTCATCGAACTGGAAATCAAATAAACTAGTAAAATTCGGCAGAAGGAGCATAATTTAATATCCAATAAAATATTTTCCGTTGCAAGATATTTTTAGAATATTATACTATATTTTTTCTTCCCCTTCCGGTTCTCAATTCTAAGCTCGGACTGAGCTTGGCCAAGGCTTTTAACTCTCGTCCCACCACTTTTTAGCCAAGCGTCCCAACAGCAACAGGAGTCATCAGAAGAATACAAATACACCATCAGGAAAATAATCCTGAACCAGAACCAAATTTCCGACATCTTCCTCATTATCCTCCAACAAAAAAAAGCTCACTTATCAATTTCCAGTAAAACTTCTAACCATAAAACATATATGACATGTATAAATTATGTGCTTAGTACGTGACCAGATGTGATATGAAGCGTTTAACTGTATGACAGTACACTGATCATCTATATGACAAGTTTGCGCGAGGAAGCAATACACTCTTGATCCCGGTGTTTAAAAAAATTTCTCAGGGCATACTTTATAATAACGGGTTCGTAGCTTTTTATTTTATCCACTATTAAATAATATAACTAATAATTAATACAAAAAAACGAATCATATATAAAAAATCAGAGTGAAACCAGTTTGCAAAAAAAAAAAAACCGTTTAATCGGTGTCAAACATATAAAATGCTCACAGGTCACAAAGGTCAAGGTTCTCCGTTAAAATTTGCATTTTTGTAACTATTTAAAGAAATAGCTATTCTTTTTAATACATATTACTAATCATTATCCGATTCGACCTTGATTTTCTGCTTCTTAATTTATGAAGATGTTCCTCATAATCGCGTTATTTTTGATCGTGGAGAGAAATTTGAGTCTTCGTTATTATCATCTTAAATTTTTTTTTTTATTAAAATTGGCCTGAGCTTTAATGCTCGCGTATACACACACACACTCGAAGTACCTTAATTTAAAAATCGGGATTCCAATCACGCATCAATGTCTCGCTTGAGGCCATTTCGACCATCTTGGGTTCATTCTAAACACTATAACATATTTACTTAAAGCTAGACAGGGAGTCGGCAGTACAGGACGTTGTTGATTGGGTTTTGATCGTTTGTTTATACCAACGAGTGATATAATTCAGTTTTTGTCTCTTGAAGTGAAGTTTTTGTTTTATTTTTTTGGCAGGAATTAAAGGTTTACAAAATGAATCACTCATTCGTAAATATTTCGCTTGTCATTTTTTAATTTGGCCTAATTTCGAAATTTAGGTTTCTTCCGGTTAAGTTGAAGCTTTTCACAAGGAGAAATTTTGATTGTTGGAGGGGTAAGCAGGTTGGCTCCTCCAAAAACCGAGAGAGCGACTGGAATATAGGGCGATACGATATAACTTGCCAAAACCAAGACTATCAGCTTAGACTGTTGAAGCCCTACTGCCGCATTGCACATAGTACGCCAGGCAATCTAGGCCAACTCCGCTGAAGCCCTATTTCAAGATCGAAAACTTCGCTCTTCGGGCTTTTGTCGAGGTGGGCCATTTTCTTTTTGATCAGACTTTAAGCTTTTCCCACTTTTTAACCAACCAACTACAATTAAAAACCACATCGAACCAGCCTCCCTGTCTGAAAACGACAAACGATTAGAATCAGAAGCCATTTAATGCAGCCATAAATAACTCTGGATGCTGAGAAAACAACAATTTCAAAATTTACCCCGAGTACCTTTCCTTATTTTCTTTAAAAAAAACTTTGCATACTTCGCTCTTGTAAAAAAAAACATATTTATCGTCCTTAGAGACCAGTAACCATAATTAAAATAAAATAAAAACATTTTTTATAGTTCCTACTTTAAGAATAATCATTCCCAAAGAAACTTTTATGAATAAATAAATTTTTTAACGTAATTGTAAATATTAACGATTTTTGTCAACCATAATAAATGTTTTGGAAATGTTCTTGGATTTATCGTGGTTATTATGTGTTCTACTAGATTTATTCTGTCACCGAGACCACACAGCTAATGATTTCTCCTGTTTTTTTCTGCCTTGTTAATATACTCGGTATTCCACTATTAATATCCTTTAATGATAGATTTACATGAATTATTCTTTTTCGAAAATTTCCCTCGACATTTTAATTTAAACAAACGTTACCAGGAAATTTTGCCCTTCCCGACTCTGATTATCCAAGATGGGTTTTGTTTGCTGTATTGATTCTCTATGTATTCTTGCTCTCTTTGCTTGACTATTGCTTTGTGGGTAACGCAAACCTTATTTTCCGATCGACTGACTCCCGCGGGACTATTCCTCTTAGCGTTCCAGCGGTTTCCAACTGAGCTTTTCTTCTTCGAAATAATATTAACAATTAAATCGATTCCAAATACCGTTGAAATAATTCTTCCAAAATATTTTTCCAGAAAAATTTTCGTCAAAATCGTTAGAAATCGAGTTAGATATTTAAATAAAATGGAAATTTTCCAGCAGCATGAAAATTCTTATTTTCGTTGCTCAAATACTCGGCTCCCTGCTCCCAAGTTTTACGAAAGCAATCTTCTGTTGTCATTCCAAAACAACCCTTGTGTTCATCCCTTTGGAAACAAAGCTCTATGATCTCTTCTGATTGGTGTTTCCCATGAGCATTAACCAATCATGGCATTTTCTTTCCTTTTTCTTTTCTCTTTCTTATTTTTATTGTTTGTTTTAACATTTTATAAAGTAAATACCAGATTTCCTTTTCTCCGACCACTCCTCAATTTTATTCCTCTTAAAAAAAAAAAAAAAACTTGACACAATAACCTGATTTTCTTCACTAAAAAGTTTTGACCATGTGGAAAACTTTTCCCGAGAAAAACTCTACGTCACTAATGGCAGCACTCAAAGTCTTAACTTCTTTAGTCATCTCCGGACATTGTGGATTAACCGTTAACATCCTTCGTAATACAGAAATGCGGCACTTTCACTTATTAACTTTGTTGTTGTGCCCGTCATCCGTTCTTTTAGCTTTCCCGAAAAAAAAAAAAAAAAAATCCCAAAGGTTTTCTTAAGCTTGTGGTTCTTAACCGATTATCTAATGGATTCTTTTCTTTACAAATTGTTTCCCCTTCTTTTGTTGAATCAGTTACCAAAAAAATATTACGTAATCATCGTTCGTTGAAATGATTAAATACAAAAGGAAAAATCAAATTAGAAATTTCCGTCGTCTCGACTCCTTAAGTGTTGTATAATTGAACTTGCAGGCCTAATAATTAAAACTAAAACTTGAAAAGGAAAAGGGGGAAACGGAAATCATAATAAGATAAACAACAAATATCTAATACTAACTGAGGGTGGGAGAATCCGGAAAATTCATAAAGAGAGGGGTTGAAGCTTATTGCAGCCGAGATAATCGATTAAGTCAATCAAAAAACCGCAAAATAAAACCTGAAAGCGTGCAAGACGATCTGTTTTTTGATGGATCTTGTTTTGTTTTCGTCAAATGGTGATTGATTTATTGGGCTCTAACAGACGTTTTAAATATTTTAAATTTTTTAATCATCAAGTGATGTTTTTTGTTGCCTTTATGATTTTACTTCGAGCTTGTTTCATTGTGTAAGTTTGGATTTTTTTTTATAAGGATATGACAAATGAAACTGATTCTAGTGTGTTCGAGTTTGAACAAGGAACTCATTTCGAACAATAGAGGACATAATGAAATGTTTTAATGTTTTGTAACAAACCACTTATAAGACAAAAAAAATTGTTAGGAAAAAGTAATTGTGATTTTTTTTTTTTTGAAAAAGAAAATAAAACAATTACAAAACACAACTTGGAAGTTAGGGAGGGCTAAAACGAAATCAGTTCTTGACTTTTTAATTTCTCAAACAAAAGGATTTCTTTATTATTTAAGAATATTTTTTTTTAAAAGTTCTTCTTAAACGTTATTTTATATTGTAAGGATTTCCCGCAAGAAAATTCTTACAGTTTGACAAGAAAGTGGATAGTATAACTATAGTACAGTATTTGACATTGGTCTTAGGGGGCAACATAAAAAATTTCGTCTGTTTGGTTGTCTGTTCGCAAATTCAAAACCCCCAAAAAAATTCCCAATTTTTCCATTTTTAATGGCAATTAAAAATGCGTAGACTTCGAATGGAGTCAAAATCCCCCAAAAATATAAACCTCACTTATAAAAGTACCTCACTTTTGTAGAGCTTTTTCAAAAATTAGCTCTCTAAAATGCAGTTATGCTACCCGTAGTACGTAAAAGTTTGCACATTGCATAATCGTTTAAAAATTTTAAAAACTATGCCGCCATATTTAATTTCCCGTTGAAAATTTCGGCATTCTGAGCTCAGGTTTGAATTTACTGGCCCTGAAAACCCCTTGAAGCCATTTGAAAACCGATAAAATAATTTTACATGGAAATTGGCAATTTATATGCACGCATTTACGGCAAGTTGCATATCCATGATCCAGGCGTTTCCATTTCTGGCCGACTTACTGGGCCTAGAAGGTTGTCATTCAAAATTAAATCCGGTAAATTTCAGCAATAGCTCAGTAGCCAGAAAAGAATCTCTCATTTTGTCTTCTACGCCTCTTCCAAATTTTTTTTAACTTGAAGGTTGTCACGCCAATTGACAGAAACCCGCGCCCTAAATCTCGGTGGCCCATCTAAACAAACTAAAATCGCCAATAAATTAAAGCCGCAACCATTAAACCCAAGGCTCTCTAAACAATTCAAATTAAAATTCTTTCAAAAAAAATAAAACCCCTTTTGTGAAAATTATTTTTCTCGAAAACAATCATAAACAACCTTAAACAATGATCATTTGCTTTGATAAAACAACCGTTATATCATTATCATGGCAAATTCAAATTAAGCTCCCCATATAGAAAACCTGAAACGCATGATAATGATATCGAGCGAAGAACAAGAAGAAGAAAAAAAAATTGATGGCAACTTGTCTTAAGCAAGTTTTTTTTTTTCACCATCAACGTATTTTCTTAGCTTTATTTATTAACCTTATAAAAAGCTTACATCTAATATTTCTTCTTTTTAACATGAAAATAATGTAGTTTCCCTAATGGCAAAATATACAAATGAATAATTAAAGCGACATTAGGAATCTCTCAGCAGAGGAACGAGTAATAATGCAAATTATACAAATGAAATGCTGATCGCATTAAGTGCTCTTTGTTGAAGTTAATCATCTGGAATAATTTTCCAAGACGCAATTGCGCCATCTTGCCTAAAATTATAAAAAACACACTTGGAAAATCTCTCATAAAATTTCTCCCCAATTTTCAATACTCGCTTTGTAAATTAAGATGGGATGAAATAAATATCTTTTTTCGAAAAATCCATTTCTTTTAATGTCATTTTTAGGCCTACCTTTTTAAGCGCAACTACCGAAAACAAATAAGATGGGAATCATAAAGGCGATCGAATCCTACGTAAGTTAAGTACGAGTGTCTATGTTGAAAGACGTAGAGCAAACAATCACTGGTTTTCCTCCCATCTTTACTTGTCGTCAGGTCCTCGGCTGTTTATGACCAACCGCTGACGTATTCATGAGATTTTCTTAGCTTTGTTCCTCCTTTAGTTATCATCGAGAAGACTTTTTATGAACTGACAATGACGATTACATTATTTTTTTTCTTTAAAAAATTTTAAAACTTTGTTTTTCTTTTTCTTCTTTCCTTTTTTTATTGCTTTTATTTTTATTGTTTGTTTCCCTTCCCGAGTGAAATTTACTTTGTATTTTTGTGTGTGTGTGTAGTGTGTGCTTATGACGAAGTCTCCGAACGTTTCAAAAGGAGAGTGTGAAATAATGGTCAATTTGGCCGTGCGAATGATGAGAGGTGAATCAGAGATTGAAGTCTGGTAAATAGGAAAACATTCGGTTTGAAATGTTTTCTGTTAGCAGTAATAAAAGTTAAAATTGGAAATGTGATTTCTGAGAATTATTTACTGATGAGCTCATTGCAGAGCTCAGTGTGGAATGATTTGGCAAATCCTGGACCTGAGAATGGGGCTAACCAGTCGTGTCATTTCGCTTTTTTTCAGGGGGAGGATATCTGGGGTATAACTTCAGCTTGGAGGACAAAAAAAAAGGATTTCTATATTTAGCTTATGGCCACATAAAATGACAAGAAGCGGTAAAATCTTAAGAAACCTTGACGAGCCAGGAGGAGTCCTCAGGAGCCATAGCCCTTTTGCTCCGGGGCAGGGGCAGAAGTCCTCTAGTCCGGGAGTAGTCCTCTATCACTCCCCTGGATCACTCCTCTGGATCACTCCTCTGGATAGGAAGTGGAGTGGGAGTGAAAGTGAAAGGACTACGCCCAAGGGCATCCACACGGACATGGTGGATGTCCACAAGGACATCTACACGACATCCTTGAGAGGAGGAAGTAGTAGTAGAGCCATGTAGCAGCTTAGCGGTGAAAGAATGCGGAGCGCTGGACTTGAGAATAGAAGAGGAAAAGAGGATAGAGTCGCCATGCCTAAATTAATAGAGAAGCCTTTAGGGAGACGAGAGGAAGATGATGACCTAGAGGTAAAGAGATAGAGAGTGGGGACGAGGCCATGGAAGGGGAAGAGGCCGTAAATTCCAATAGAGTAGCTCCGAATAGAGACCGCAGGGCCGTGAACAGGCCCCGGGACGAAATGTCGAATACAGCGAGGAAACTTCGGCGAAGAGCTTTAGAGAAGTATGGAAGTGATGTGGGGTGGATGCCAGCATCAGGAATTTGCTACTACTGTCGCCAACCCGGCCACAATTACCAATTACCCGCAGTGTAGGGAGAGGTTCGATCCGAAGAAGCCGTTTTGTAATAGGTGCGGTAAAAATGGCGTGAGGTCAAGTGAGTGTTGGACGGCGAAGTGTATAAAGGAGGACCGGAAGCGAGCGGAGCGAATTTAATTTTTCAAAAAATAGGAACTCTTGCTATACAAACCGCTACCTCAATATTATAAAGTTCCATCTCCACTACTGCGTACATTGACATGCTCGCCATAAGCTAATCATATGGACTTAGTGTCAACCTCCGTAGTGGAGATGGAACCTTATAATATTGAGGTCACGAAATAACTCTCTTGCATTTTTGTTATACATTTTTAGAATACCTTAAAAAAATACTTTCTCTTCTGCTACGGAGCCTTTTTTTTTTTTAAAAAAAAAAAAACGACACTCCTAGCAGAAGAGAAAGTGTTTTTTAAATGATTCAGCTTCACCATCAAGAAATTATTCACTTTCCCTTTTCTAGAAAGCTTTTTTTTCCCTTCTTTTTCTTTTAACAAAAGGCGAAAAATAAAAGAGAAGACGTACTATTCCCCGGTGTGGTTACAACTTGATGTGGTAAATCTAAACCAACCCCTTTGTCACAACAACTTCGTCTCGGGGAGGAAAAAAAAAAATAAAAAAAATAAAAAAACTTGTTGAAATTTTAAATCGACGATTCTCGCATTATAAGCTAAGCATTATATGAATACATAAAAAAAAAATCTTCAAGAACATCTCCCGACTACATTTGAAACGTCATTTTTGTTTTTCTTCGGATATTTTCTTTTTTGTCTTTTGATGTATCTTTGTTGACATTTTTGTGACCTTTTCTGTTTGTTTCCTTCTTCCCGGCGAGAGATCGTCAAAAGAATTTTAAATGAAGTGAGAAGAAATAAAAATAAAAAAGAGAAAAAAATTAAAATAATGCTCTATGTATAATTATTGACTTTTTTTTTTGATAGCAAAAGAGAATTTCGATCGAGGAGGAGGAGGGGGAAAAAATTATTAGATTGACATGAACGGGACTTAATGCTGACAATGTAGCAAAGATGGAACTTGAGCATGATTAGCGAGATAATCAGTATCCCTCGAGACGGGGGAGGGGAATGAACATGAACCCTAGGGACAATGACTTGGCGACATAAAAGAAGGCGATCCCATCAAAAACTGATTGTCGCAATGATAACACTATGATTCGATGAGCATGATAATAACATGCATTTTCTCATTTAGAACCAACCCTTAGATTTTTTTAATCTGGTAAATATTTAAAAACTTTGAATTAATTTTTTAGAGCACTTTTTTTTAAAAATGAAAAAGGATTCTAACCTCTTAAAGAACAAAGACCTCTTCGATTAAAAATTGTTGGGGAGGCGAAAATCCAATTTTAACAAAGACAAGGGAAAGCTTCAAGCAAGAAATCTGCGCCATGCCCAAAAACCTAGTCAGGAAACATTTGAAAGTGCTTAGCTTGAGTTCAGTTAAAATTTTTGGCTTTAGACAAATCAATTATTTAAAAATAAGGCCACCTCCTGAAGCCAGACTTAAGAAAATGACACAAACTCAATTCCAAAAGAAAAAATTGTTTTGCATCTGGGTCCAAATCTGCCATCCCGAATCCCGTTTTTAATTAAATATTTGCAAAACAGATCTACTCCTCCGCTCCCTAATTTTTATGCAATTAAATTTGACTGGTATAACATAATTTCACGGGCTTTTTTTTTTTTGTAAAAACCAATCGAAAATAATTAAAACGACGAGATCACATAATCGGGGTTGCGGTATCGTCTAAAATACCGCCGGCTTTCATAAAAATCCGTTTTAAACGTAATAAAAGTGTGTAAAATGCGTTTGGTCGATGCCAGGACGCCCACGGCAATGCTAACTATTATAAATACATACGTATAGGCAATGGTCCAAATGTCCTTTACATCTCAATTCTACATTGTGAAGCTCGTTCATTCATGAAATTCATTCCCAATGATCGAGATTTTTCATTCATTATCCTTTATCCCTCACAATAAAACGAATTTTTACTTTGGCCACTGCTTAAGGCTTCAAATTTTTTATTTTTTTTAAAAAAAGACGATTTGCCAAAATAATGACACAATAAATGCAAAATGTAAACAATAATAGGAGGGGAAAAAAAATCATTTTTATAGATCGTAAATGACAGATATAACTGCAAAAGAAAAATTAAACAAAAGTCGAAGAGAAAAAAGACGTTAGTAGTGAAAGATGGGTCGTTTCTGGCTCAAAAATACATAAGCTAAGTATTATTTTGGGAGGAGTCTATGTGGGTTGTATGTAAGGGGTGGAGTTTAGTTGATAAGGGGTTGGGGGTTAGAAAAAAAATGATACGAGTGTTTTTTAATTGTGGGTTGTATGTAAGGGGTGGAGTTTTGTCGATAAGGGGTTGGGGGTTAGAAAAAAAAATGATACGAGTGTTTTTTAATTGTGGTATTACGGAAATTTCCGCAGGTGCCCCCACTGGTGCTGCAAACTTTTATGTAAATTGTCGCCAAGGTTGATCACACGTTGTAATTATCATTGGCGAAAATCCGATCGGTCAAACCTACACTTAACCTAGCAATTTTTGGAACTTTTTTAAAATTCAAATTCTTGTTTATCTAATTGTGGTATCGCGGAATTTTTTTCAGGTGCCCCGGAACTTTTGTAAAATTAATTGCAAACTTTTGGAACTTTTTTTAAATTTAAAAAAATTAGCAACTCTTTTAATTTTGCAAAAATAAAATTTTAATTTTTACACGTATTAACACTTTACACTTTACATTTATACTTTTTTACTTTTTTTTATTTCCGCTTGTCCATCTAATTGCTCGAAAATTTTCGAAAATAATTGGTTAATCATATCTGAAAATAAGAAAAAAAAATTAGATTTTCGAAGGTCTTTTTCTGTTGTAGATTTTATGAAACTTACCGCCTCCAGCTTCTTCGCCTGTAGCTATTCCCAAAAAAATATCTACGGTAGAATTGGACTTTCGCTCTTTTTGCGGAATATTGTTTTTGATAGGTTCGGTGAGTGGAATGTATTTTGATGGTTTTGACTGCTGTTGAGCGCGCTGCAGTCTTTCTTCATAACGCGCCACAAGATTTTTCGTTTGTTCCTCGATTTTTTTATCTGAAGTTAAACACAAATTTTTGTTTTAGGCGTAAATTACAATTTGCACATAAAATGTTAGCGAGATCATGATTTTATTATAGATTGTTTGGTGTTTTAAAATAAAAAAAGATACTTACGATCAAAAGGTTTTGAAGGATAAATTTTATCCAAAAATTTTAAACTTTCCATTTTAAAGATTAAATATTTTTTTGACACTTCTTGTTTTGCGGAATGATTGTCCGGGATACTAGAATTGTCAACCAAATTTTTCGTTCGCGAATCAATCGAATTCAGAACTGATGCACCCCGTCACTTTCAAAAGCACAAATAAAATATGAAATCGAAGTTTGAATTTGACGCGGAGGGGAAAGTCAAGCGAGCAAGGTACCTCTTGTAGGTACTTTAAGGGTGGTCCAATCAGGAGACCCCCGCTTGCCTGCCCCGTGATTTTGTTGTTGTTTGATTTGAATGCGTTCGTGATCCCTGTGATGTGTTGTTTGATTCATTTTTAAGTTAAAAAAGTGGTTTTCAGGTTTTTCGATAAAGTTTGTTTCTCTGTTTCGAAAAGTGGACGACTGCAAGATTGTTTTCGGTTTGTTTCTTTCTGTGAATTATTTTTTTAAAGATTTTGGTCATTTTTTAACTTTGTTTTTCTGTTTTTAGACGAAGTTTTTTCTTGATCAACTTGTGGGGGATCAACTTTCCGTGAAGCGGCAGGGCGTTGATGAGGAATTCTTGAAGGACTGACTTCAAAGTGTTGTGTTTGAATTTTGAAAAACATTTTGTGGTAAAAAAGTTATAGAAAAGATGGAAATATTAATTAAACTTCCTCCCGAGCTTCAAGAAATGATTATTAAACTTTTGCCAGTGGGGAAGAAGATTTTGCTGGAAAAATTAACCTTTGGAAGTGAAAAAACTTTGAATGAGAAATTGGTTGCCAGCGAGAAGTTATATTCTGCTAAAGATGGTAGCTGGAAGGAAAAAATCGAATCTGTTGTCAATTACAATAAATTTATACAGCAAAGATTTGCATTTATACTTGACGAATTAATTAAAGATAGAATTTATGAGGAGGACTTTTTGAGCGCGGTCACTTTATGCACCAGAAAGGAAAACCGCCTTGATGAAATTGCAAATATAGTTAATACTTTGGACAATGATGTTGTAAAATCTATTGATGATTAATAAAAAGATTATATTAAAAATAATTTTTTTCTTTAAGGGTTTAAGGTGCAGACCTAACACGGTCCAGCTTAAAATATTTTCCATTGATTTTTTTCCTTTTTTCATTTCCTTTTTTGGGAAGACCTGAACTCGGTCCAGCTTAAAATATTTTTCATTCAAAACATTGTGTTTTTAAGATTTTTTCGGTTCCCAAGACCGCTGTGCCAGTCGTGAAAAAACAGTGGTTAAGATGAGGTGTATTTTAAGTAACGCTTACTTTATAAGTCCGAGACTTATCGCAGTTACCGGTTTAAAATGTTTCGGGGAAAACTTTGAGACGATCATCGGTTTGGTCTCCGGAGCTGAGGAGATTGTTCTGTGTGCGGGGGATTGGATAAGGCTGATGAACTCGAAGAGAGATATGGATTTGTATTTCCTAGGGTTTGCACCGTTGGACTTGAATCTCAGTTTTCCAGACTTTGAAATTTTGTTCGCGAACCATGGAGAGAAACAAATTGTAATAAGATCGAAAAAGACGTGGTCATTTATTCGTTTATCAGAGTCGGAATTTTCAAAACTATACGATTTTTCGGATTGTATCGATAGTTACATTCAAAAGCTTTGTTCGAAAAGAAGTTTTTCGAATTTCCGATTTTTTGAACTCGTACAATGCATAAGTCAAACAATTAAAAATAAACAGACTGGTTCAGATGTGGAATCTATTAAAGCGGAATTGTCGAATTGGCAGCCTGAAGATCATGTGACGCGTGAAATTAAGGTTGTCTACAAAGATTATATAATCCGCGAGATTCGGAAAAAAGTTGAGAAGCATAATCATAATGAGCATGTACGTGCTACTTCGTATGACGAAAATATCGACGTTCCCTTTTGATGATTTCTGCATAAAAAGGGGATTGATTGCTTATTTTCAATCATTTCGTCTTCGTTTTTCATTCGATTAATAAAATGACTGTTTCGTTTATTGAAGTGCAGGGATTTAGGTCGAGCACAAATGCTTTTTTAGTGAAAGAATTAGCTATTCTTAAGGAAAATTCATCATGCTCTTTTTTGTTTGAACCGCCATTCCCTGAATCGGAGCTGTCTAATAAAGCAAGATCGGCGAATCGCTATTGTACAAAGTATATTCACGGCTTTGACTGGAATCATGGGGACGTGCCATATGAACAACTCGAGGATATTGTAAGAAATAATTGCCTTGATTCGGAAAAAGTAATTTGCAAGGGATCGGAAAAGGCTGCATTTTTGAAAAAAATCATTGGTAAGGAGGTGATTGATTTCGACGAAATTTTATTAAAAAAAATGGAGCAACTTACAACGTCAAGCGTCATTGAATGCCCATATAACCATCATGGATTTAGATGTGCAATTGAGAATGCATATAAATTATATGAGTGGTATAAAAAAAATAAAAAATGTATTGATTATTATAGTTTTAAATAAATGTTATAAATTCCAACAAGAGTTTATTTTTTCTTTCCTTACCATAAAATAAATTAACGAAAACATTTAATACCATTAAGGGTGTATGTTTAAATAAATAAAAAACTCCTTGAAAGCTTATTAAGGGTGCAGTTCTCACGATCAGAGGATGGATTGTAAAATGTCATAAAACTGATTATTGCCGGAGGAAAGCAATAATCAAATGGCTTTGCATCTAATAAATTCTGAATGAACGGTCCACCTGATAAGGGATGTTATATGTAACATCATTTATTTTTTTCTTCGTCTACTTTCATAAAAAATAAATTAGAAAAATATTTGAAATTATTAAGGGGGTAGTTCTCACGATCAGAGGATGGATTGTAAAATGTCATAAAACGGGTTATTGGCGGATGAAAGCAATAATGAATTTGCTTTGCATCTAATAAATTCTGAATGAACGAACCACCTGATAAGGGATGTTATATGTAACATAATTAATTTTTTCTTCGTCCACTTTCATAAAAAATAAATTAGAAAAATATTTGAGACTATTAAGGGTGGAAATCCCACGATCAGAGGATGGATTGTAAAATGTCATAAAACGGATTTACTGTCGGAGGAAAGCAATAATCAATTGGCTTCGCATCTAATAAATTCTGAATAAACGAACCACCTGATAAGGGATGTTATATGTAACATAATTAATTTTTTTCTTCGTCTACTTTCATAAAAAATAATTGCATCTCATTTTTGTGGGATTATGTTTAGCGTCTTTTTTATTAAACTTTTTGGAGGGGGAAGCCAACCATTCAATGAAATTTGGCCACAGGAACTCTTTTTCGGATAATGCCTTGCTTTTTAATAAGTTTAACACAAATTTTTTTCTTCCCCCCTTTTCGTGAATATAAGTTTTGGTAAGCTTAACATAGTTTCCGATTTTTTTCCGTCTGGGCCCCCAATCATTTTCGGGTGATTTTTTTAAAAGTCACTTTAGGGGTGATCTTTTGCTTAATATAAGCTTTACATACGTTTTTTCCTTTTCCCCTTTTCTCGAATTTAATTTTTTGGTAAGCTTAGTATTGTTACTGATTTTTTCTGCTTCAACCCCAGTCATTTTCGAGTTACTTCAAAATAAACTTTGTATCTGCTGGCACCCCTCCCCAATTTTTTCCTTCTCGTAAGCTTACAATGCACCGCTTGATTTCTTCCCCTTTGTCTCGTTTTAGCTGGACCGAAGAATTTTTTCGTTTTCCCTTTCTCATTGATTTTTTCCACCTTTGTCTCATCGTAAGCTCAGCATATATTCGGCTTTTTTCGGTTACTATCTTTTTGGAAGAAGCCGATCTTCTAAATTATCTTTACACAGGAAAAATTCGTTTTTCCAAATTTCTGCTACTCTTAATAAAAGCAGCTTCCCTTGCTACGAAAATTCAGATTCCGTGTGCCTTTTGGATACGATTTTTTGGATTATTTCTCTGGATTACCTTGTGGATAAAATCTTTCCGGTTAAGTTTTTTCGGTGGTTTTAAGTTTTTTCGACGTTTTTAAGTTTTGCCGTGTCCTTTTGGATACGATTTTTTGGATTATTTCTCTGGATTACCTTGTGGATAAAATCTTTCCGATTAAGTTTTTTCGACGTTTTTAAGTTTTGCCGTGTAATCATGGATTCGTTAGCTGCAACAATTAATGCTTGTGCAAGATATCCGACTCGACACCATTCAGACTTAAAGAAAGATCAAAAATATGAGGTTATTGCTATGGAAAAAAAGTTGTGCAAAAAATGGGATCGAGACGGTAAAGGGAAGCAATTAGTGTTAGTTACTTGCGTCGATGATGAGACGAATGAAAAATTTAAGACCTTTTTACCTCTTTCGTACTCAAGTAAAATAAGTGATGAATTCGTCGATCAAATTAATGAAAAGCTTACCCGCCTTCGTCTCATCTATCGAGGCAGTGTACCGTCAATGAACGATAAGCAAACGGCAGTATTCGAGGCTGAAAGTTTTTAAATGTGCAACAGAAAATTTTTGCAATCAAAAACAATGTATAAAGATCTGGTGTATTTCACAAACGATTTCCAACCGCCAGGTACACCGGTAAAAAAAGTGTTTGTAAATGACCTTACGTACGACGGAAGGTTTTTTTTGTGGAAAAAAGTGAGACGGGTAGAGCAAAAGAACCCGAATGACGACATTTTCGTTAAGTTTGAACTTTTTTATTTTCGTCCGGTTGACGGAGAAATTTATGAAATGTTTTTTCATCGAAGCCTTCTGGCTTGTATACATTTTCGGTGTGGGTTTTTCAGAATGTTTTTAAGGATTTTAAAATACAGATTTGAAGTGGAAAAGTTGCAGATTCCGTTCCCCGTCGTGGAGTGTGGTTTTAAAGCCACAATATATTTAAAACCGAAATTACTCTCTTTGGAAGAGTCATGTTTTGTTGCTTCGATCAAAAACATTGGGGATAATCTCCTCTTACCGCGTAGATTAAACAATCAACTTCTCCAAAGATATAACAAACGATTTTATAACACGGGGGACAGTGACAGCGATAGCAACTCGGAACTTTAGAGTGCAATGTTTTTTGAAGAAACCGACAAAGTTTTCGGGAAAAACCGTATAGTCCGAGGGGTCGTAAAAAACAATTTAGACATACTCGACCCCGAGAAATTTTTAAATGAGTGTAAAGACATTTTTATAAAAAAGTGTAAAGATATCCTACGCGATAGGATATGTGTTAAAGTGAACGTCGAACTCGAGACTCTATACATAATTAAAAAAGGTGACGACGAAATTTTGAGAGATTTTCATTTTATTACTCGGATGAAACCGATTTCACGAGGAGAGGATCTGGATATCTTTTTCAACGAGGAAGTAAAAAAGGACCTTCTTGACAGGATTTTGGAGTTTGATTTACTGGAGTCAGGTAAGGCTCTTGCTCGAATCGAAAATTTATTTATAATTTTTTGTAAATTTGATCCGTTTAACGCTGGCTCATCATACATTCCTCTCCCCCCAAAAATAGCGGTAAAAAAAGCTTGCATTAATGTAAAAAATAATGACAGTGCCTGTTTCGCTTGGTCAGTTGTTAGTGCTCTTTTTCCCGTTGCCAAAAATTCTGATAGAGTTTGCTCGTACCCTCATTTTACGGAAGTGTTAAAGCCGAAAAATATATTATTTCCAATACATTTTAGGGATATTCCAAAATTTGAAAACTTAAATAACGTCTCGATAAATGTGTATGAGCTTGATAAAAATAATTCTATAAAGGGGCCTGTTTATTATACAAAAAAGAAACAAAATCGGCATGTTAATTTATTACATTTTGGGAGAAACGGGAAATATCATTATTGTTGGATTAAAGATATGGGTAAGCTTTTGAATAAACAACTTTCAAAGTATACTCATAAAATTTTTGTTTGCGATCGATGTTTAAATTATTTTAAGACAGAAGAAAGATTAATTGATCACGAAAAGATGTGTCGTGAAGTCGGGGGACCAGTAAAAATCGATTTTCCAAAAAAAGGTGATGATATTTTAAAATTTAAACATTTTGAGAGGAAGCTTTCTTTACCATTTTGTATTTATATGGATACTGAATGTCTTCTTGTTAATTTGGCTGGACCTGAAAATAGACCGGATGGTTCTTATTCACAGAAAAAACAGTTTCATGTACCGTATGCAATGGGGTGGGGTTTAAAGTATTTTTTATCCGATATTTTTGAAACAGATTTTTTTCAAACGATCACTGGTCCACATTGTGTAGAAGAATTTATTCTAAAACTGAAAGAGGTTGCACGACTTGTTCATATAATGTATGATAATAAAGCACCTTTGGTTATGTCAAAGCAGGATGAGATCGATTTTCAAAACACAACGGTATGCCACATTTGCGAAAAACCTTTTACAGAAACTGGTCAAGTCAAAGTTCGAGATCATGAGCATTTTATTGGGATCCCACCAGATTTTAAGTTTAAAGAGAAGTATAAAGAAATAAAGTCGAATTACAGGGGTGCAGCTTGTCAATCTTGTAACGTTAATTTTTTCCCACCGAAAATGGTAACTGTTTGGGCTCACAATGGGTCTGGCTACGATTTTAAAATATTAATAAGAGCGATAATAAATGCAGATCCAAAGGTTGAAATTTCTTTAATACCGATCAACATGGAAAATTACATTTCTTTTTCATTAAAATATTCAGGGGTGGAATTTAGATTTTTAGATTCTTGTCGATTTTTGCAAAGCTCATTAGAAACGTTAGTATCAATTACTGATAAATCCGAATTAAAATTAACAAAAAAGTTTTTTGGGGATAAGTTCGATTTAATGTCTGCTAAAGGCGTTTTTCCTTATGAGTATGTTGACTCATTTGAAAGATTGAGGGAAACTTCACTCCCCCCAAAAGAAGCATTTTATAGCTCGTTATCGGAAACACATATAACTGATGAAGAGTATGAACATGTGCAAAAGGTATGGGAAGAAATGGGCTGTGAGACTTTGGAGGATTACGCACTACGCTATCTAGAATCGGATATTACACTTTTGGCAGATGTTATGGAAAGCTTCAAAAAGCTTTGTATGAAAACCGATGGATTAGACCCGAATTTTTATTTTACTTTACCTAGTTTAGCTTATGACAGTATGTTGAAATTAACAAAAGTTGAAATTCAACTTCTAACAGACATTGATATGCTCTTATTTTTCGAAAAAGGGATGAGAGGGGGGCTTTCTGTTTGTTCACACAGATATTCAAAGAGTAATAACAAGTATATGAAAAATTATGATCCAAATGAACCGACAGTTTACACATGGTACTTGGATGTTAATAATTTATACGGGTGGGCTCTGTCTCAAAAGTTACCGCTGAATAATTTCAAGTGGGAACAAAATGATATAGACATTGATCTTGTTGATACGAGTAAAAAGGGTTACATGATTGAATGCGATCTTTCGGTTGACCCCAAGGATTTTGATCGGTTGAAAGATTTTCCTCCGGCTCCAACTAGAGAGATTCCTCCGGGGAGCAAAATTCCCAAACTTTTGGCTACTTTAGAACCCAAAAAAAATTATGTCGTTCATATAGAAACGTTAAGAGTATACCAATCGTTGGGGGTAAAGATAGATAAAATATATAAGGTTTTGAGTTTTAATCATTCTGCTTGGATGGCCCCTTATATAGAGTTCAATACGTCATTCCGTGAAAAAGCAAAAAGCACATTTGAAAAAAATTATTATAAATTAAAAAATAATGCTGTTTTCGGTCGAAGCATGATGAATCTACGAGGTAGACGTAAAATTAGGTTAGTTCGAAAGTGGGAGGGTAACTTTGGTGCTAGAAAGTGTATTGCGAGCCCGAATTTGGAAAGAATTAAAATATTTTCAGACAATTTAGTTGCCATTGAAAGTAAAAAGTCCAAGATCTTATATAATTCTGCTTATTTCCTGGGGGTCTGTACTTTGGACATTAGTAAAAAGCTCATGTTTTCATATCTCTACGATGAAATTAAGCCTTATTTCGGGGGTAAATTAACAACTTGCTATACAGATACGGACTCTTTCATTTTTTCTGTCAAAAATCTTGATGTGTATGAATTTATGAAAAAAAGGTCGGACTTGTTCGATACTTCCGATTTCGATCCAAACAATCCGTATGGGATCCAATTATTGAATAAGAAAAAACTTGCCTTGCTAAAAGATGAGGCTGCGGGTAGGCAAATAGATGAATTTATCGGGTTGCGCAGTAAGCTTTATAGCATAAAGTTTGATGGTGATGAGGATGAGTCCAGCGTAATTAAAAAAGCAAAAGGGCTGAGAAAGCCCGCTGTACGTAAGCTTTCCCATAGTGACTATAGATTGTGTTTATTTCAAGGTTTAAATCCGGATTATACACCTATATATAAGAAACAACGAGTCATTCGCTCAGACCATCATTTCCTATTCACCGTGGAAGAGAACAAATTAACTTTATCCGCAAAAGACGACAAAAGAAGCATTTGCGAGGATGGCATCGCCACTCTTCCCTTTGGCTACGAGAAAAAAAGTGCGGTTTGACGATTGTCCTGTTATTTTTTATTTTAAAAAAACTTTGCGAGTGGATAGTGGTAGTGAAAAATTGGACAAAATTAGGTTTAAAAACCGAATAAAAAACCTTGAAAAACAATTAAAAGACTTGTTATTGGAAAAATTAAAAACAAACTAAAATGGAAGAGGGACCTTTTTATTACGTTTCTGATTTTATAAAAGCTTTCGTCGTTTTTGAGCGGGAAGCAATAATGATCCGTTTACAAAAATCTAAGGAAATTATAAATATTTCTCTAGAAGACTGGCAAACTTTATTGTCAGATTCGCTAATTATTAAACATTTTATGAAAAAATCAAGACGAAATTGTATTTTTGTAAATGAAATAGATTCCTGCCTTTGCGGCAAAAGCCACGTTAACTGGGGGATTGCGGATGATAGGTTTAAGAAGTATCCGGTTCTTTTTAATTCAATCTCCGTAAAATTTATGGGGAAGTGTTTAGTATTATCGGAGAAGAAAGGTGGTACTCATTTTGTAATTTCATATTATGGTTTTTCTAATCTTGTTCGAGCAAGAAATAAAATAAATAAAAACATTAATAAATTTTGTGGTGAAAAAATTCAAATGGAAGAATCTTTTGATGAAGATTTTAGTGATGATGATGATGATGACAATGATGAAGAACAATGGCTTGAAAAAAAACTTGATTTAATTTTTGAGTGTGGTCAATATAACGATGATGAGGGGGCAAGAATTTTAAAAGACAAAATTAAAAGCGAATATGAGAAAAAAAACTTTGTGCTAAATAAAATTAAAAAAATTTTTGAAAAAAATTAGGTTAAAATAGGATAAGAATTTAGATTAAGATGACTAGATTTAAGGGAGGGAAAAAATAGGTTAAGGTAGAGTAATAACATTAAATAAAAAAATTGTATTCAAAAAAAATTTAATAAAAAAGTAATGTAAATTTAAACAAAATCTTTTTTATTTATCCAATATTTTCCAGGAAACCCTAAATACGAAACTTGAATTTTTGAACCCTTTTTCTTAAAAACTCGATCAATGAGATAAGTATCCGGATATTTTGTAGCTTGAAGCTCCTCTTCGTAAAATCTACCTTTGATTTTTTCTCCGTTCAAGTCTTCGAGGAGATAAGTTCGAGGATTCGATAGTTTAACTTCAGCGATACGATAAATTTCAAAAGTATAATTTTGCGTATATCCTTTTTCAAATAAAAGTTTTTGTCGAGAAAGTCTCACATATTGTCCAACTTTAAATTTCGGTTTTTTTCGAACTATTTTAACTTGTTTGTAAACATTTTTTAAAACCTCCTCTTCGTTATCACTATTAATATCGGCCGGTGCCATACGAATCGTTCTATGAAAGGAGTGCAAGTATTTATCCATCACTAGAGGCACGAGTTTTGTCCACTTCACATTTCCAGCTCGCACATACTCCTTCTCCAGTAGCTGCCTTAAAGTTCTATTAAAACGTTCTACAATGACAGCCTTAAGCCCGCTATGAGTCGTGTAGTGGGTAATTTTATATTTTTTCATCAACGCTTGGAAACGGGAATTGAAGAATTCCTTGCCTTCATCCGTAAAAATGTGCTTTACCCGACCCGGAGGACCTATTTCTTCCAAAATTTTTTCCATGGCAGCTGTCACGGTTCCAGCCCCTTTATCTTTCAGGGGGATGCTCCATGCCCACTTGGACATATTATCGATCGTGGTGAGTATGTATTTGTAATTATTGTTTTGTTTCGCATATTTTTGCATATCAACCAGATCGGCTGAGAGAGTTTCAAATCTTCCTTTTACAACAACTTTTAATCGAGGATATTTTCTCCTAGCTTTTTTAAATAATTCATCGATGATCTCGTCTCGTGCAGTCATGATGATAAACTGATTTAAATTAAAACTGCAATCACCTTTTTAAACGCAATCGCAACGAACTATTAGTTCAATATGATTTGTTCTTTTTTTGCGATTTTTCTTTCGAAAAAACCGAAGATCCGCTCCTTCTGGGATTGAATGAAAACTTCCATCCATAAATGTATCCAATACATGATCGTTGAGCTCAACGCCTAAATCGTAATAATCCCCTGTATATTTACTGATTTTTATACTAACATTATAAAGGAAGCGATACTCTGTGATATTCCACGGCATGACTTGGAAGTATTTCGAATCCTCAGCAGCTTCCAACCTTAATGTTAAAATAGAACAAATCTGCAAGATATTGTTGTCAACATAACGTTTATTCGCAGCATCGATATCGATGACTGGCAAACTAAGATTCGTAATTCGGCGTTGATTCATGTCAATATCAAATCTAATATTCATAAAATTCTTTACAGAATCAGCCACATCGGTTTTAAAAATATTGTCCACATATTTTTTGTTGACTGCATCACCATCCTCAACGGCATTACCAACATTCTTGAGTCTATTATTTTTTACATCTAAATTCATCGCAGGAAATTCACGAAATTTTGATAAAACTAAAGCGTCCACATATCTCTTATTGCTAGCGTCATCTTCAAATACAGGGTTATCGACATTTACTATTCTTTTCAAATGAGCACTGAATTGATCTTCTTCGTTCAATGAAATAAAATGAGTCGATTTCTCAGACATTAATTCATCCACATATTTTTTATTAGCTGCATCGAAATCCTCGGTGGGTTCACCGACGTTCTTTAATCTGTTGTATTTAACATCCAAATTCATTTCGGGGAATTCACTAAGTTTCGACCAAATCTTGACATCGACGTACCTTTTATTAGCTCCATCGTCATCGAAAACTGGATCAGAGACATTAACGATTTTTTTCAAGTCAGCATCATAATGACCACTGCGATTCATTGTTAAAAAATTTTTTGCATTTAGTACCCTGTTAATCATTTGACGAATCCAGAATTCGGAAGCGAATCCTTTTTGACGGTGGTTTAGTTCAATCCCAAATTTACTGAGCGGCATTTTACACAAGCCCCAATTCCTCCAATTCTTCCAAAATTGCAATGATTTCGTTTTCGTGAGCAGATGATCCACTTTCCCGCGATGCAATCAGCAAACGAAGCCTGTTCAAAAGCTCGTTTGGATCGTCGAAATACTTGTATTCAACCGAAGAATTCGGTCGATGAGTTTTAAATAAACCGCTTCCTTTTATATTAAAAATTTTGCGAAAGATTCGCGTATATTTATGACCGGTAGTTTTCACGATCTCTCTTTCAGGAGAGTAGTTTATTCTATGAGCAGAAGTTATCTCGAGAATCTTTTTATATCTTTCCAAGTCTTCTTCCGTATAAAGACCAGGACTTTTTTTTACAATGAGTTCGTACAGGCCTTTGCTTCCCTCAAATACTATGTTGTCGATAATTAAATCGTTTCCGCTGAACTGCACCTGTTTTGAACCCAAGTAAATAGCATTATCGATTGGGCGAAGACCATACGAATGATCGAGGACCTTCGCGTTTTGATTAACAAGAGCCAAATATTCTTTAGGAAGGTAACCAAACTGACGAACACTTTTATACGGTGAAACATGAGCGACCGGTGCTTGCAGTTGTTGCTGAGACGGAGGCTGCTGCTGCTGCTGTTGTTGTTGTTGTTGTTGTTGTTTTTGTTTTTGTGGTTGTTGTTGTTGTGGCGCCGGCTGCTGTTTAAGCATTTCTTTTAAAGGTTTTGTGATTGGATCAAAAGTTTCTTCCAATACTTTACTAGTATCGAATTTATCTTTCTTAAGAGCATAATACTTTTTTTTAATATTCTCTCGAGCTTCAATGATGTCTCTTGCAACGTCCATTTTGATCGACTGAAGACAGTGTCCTATCTTACACTTTATTTAAAGAGAAAAAAATTCATCAAACCCTTTTCTAAAATTATTATTGTCTTTATCAATAACGATAAAACCAAACGGGACACTCCAACACATTCCACACATTTTTTTAAACATTGTCCAATCCACTTGAGCGTTAACATGCTCGTCATAAACATGACGAAGATTTTTATCATCTTGTTTAAATAAAATGATGAAATTTGCATTATCCCGAATTAGCTGTTTCGGTATTTTTGAATAAGTCTGTCCCAAATAAAAACAATCAACTTCATAATGACGTCCAAAACTAAAATATTGCATTATAGGGATGTGAGAACTCCCTGCCAAGTCGTCGAATATAAAAATCGAATGAGGAAGCGGTTTTTCTGGTGCATCTTCAGCATTGCGAAATCCGTGAAAGGTAATTTCTTCAAGAGGTTCCAGAATTTCCTTCAAGCGCTGATACTTGTTTTGTTCTAAAGATTTCGACCATATGTATACATTTTCAAATCGAAGTCCGTTGGGGTGAATGAGGAGAGACATTAAAGCATTGGTCTTGCCGCAATTTGAAGGTCCCACAATCAATGCTCTTATGCTATGAGGCAAAAGCTCCCCGTGCCTTTTAGTTAGACTTTTTTCTTCTGCAGAATCATAATTTTCCACCGGTAAAGAACATTCTGGATGTTTTATCAACTTCATCCTGAATTAAACTAACCAAAAAAGCTATATAAACATTAGTTTTTATTTCTTTAGCTTCATTCTTTGTTATGGGATTGTTGAATACACTTATCAACAATCTCCCGTTCGAAGCTCACATTCCAGGCTATTCATATTGCGGGCCCGGAACAAAGCGCTCTCGCTTATTGCGTGACGAAAAAGGTGTGAACTTTTTGGACGAAAGCTGTAAAAAGCACGATAAAATATACGCTCAGTATCCAAACGATCTTCAAAAAAGACACGCAGCCGATCGAGAATTAGCTGAGGCAGCTTGGACCGTTGTTAAATCACCAAATTCAACATTAGCAGAAAAAGCTGCAGCTTGGGCAGTCACAACCGCAATGAAAGCTAAAGTTAAATTTGGATTAGGAACGAAAAAAAGAAAAGGGGCGAAAAAAGTTAAACGAGGAGGTATCCTCCCACTTCTCCCCATTTTCGCTGGATTATCAGCTCTTGGAGCTTTATCAGGTGGGGCAGCAGGCATTGCAAAAGCTGTAAAAGATGGGCAAGCCAAAACAAAAGAGTTAGATGAACTTAAACGTCACAACAAGCATATGGAAGCGATTGCGATGGGGAAAGGGATGATTCTTAAACCTTACCTTAAAAGAGGATCGGGAGTAAAACGAAGGAAGACAAAAAGAAAAAACTAAGTTATCTGCCTCGGAGACCATTATCAAACATAGATTTAATGAAGTATGGGAAAGACATTCCATATTTCAGAGGTGTTTTCATGTTGGACACGTTACCTAAAAAACCATGGAAAAATGAAAGCGCAATCCTGAATCTTGGAAAAAGTAATACGGACGGAAGCCATTGGGTTTGCTACAGAAAACGAGGACACCAAGTCTTATATTATGACAGCTTTGGAGATCTTCCGCCTCCGATTGAGCTTTCAAACTACCTTAAAGGATCAAACATAAAATACAATCATGAACGTCATCAAAAATTTCGCGAAACGAACTGCGGAGCTTTGTGCCTAAAATTCTTATATAATTACAAATAAATGGTTTAAGCCGATATCAGTATGTCTCGAACAATCACCTTGTCAGGAACTTCTTCAATTTTATCAGCGACTTTTGTTCAACCATTAATCTTCAACGATGAAAAGGAATATGGGATCGGGTTGGCGGATTTCCATACATACCATACGATTGCAAACGTAAATGAATCTAACAACATCATAAAGATCGGAAGACATTATATGGAAATACCGAAAGGAAGTTGGGAAATCGATGAGCTAAACATATGGATTAACAACGAACTAAAAAACAGAACACCGATCGCCGAAAAAGATACTTTCTTTCTGCGCGGGAATTTAAACACGATGAAATGTGAAATGAAAAGTGACACCGATGACATCGATTTAACTTCTCCTACATCCATAGCTCCTCTCCTAGGATTTAAAAAAAAAATTTACAATGCCTTTTTAACACATCAATCGCAAGAGACCGTAAAAATAATGGGGGTGGATGATATAAGAATAGAATGCAATATTGCAACCGGCTCATTTGTTAACGAACAACCCTCGAACATTATTTACGCATTTTATCCGGACGTGCCACCAGGCTACAAAATAATTCAACGACCTTCAACGATAATTTATTATCCGCTTAATACAAATACTATTTCAGAAATTAAAGTACGGATTCTAGATCAGGAGAATAGGTTAATCGATTTTCGAGGTGAAAGAATAACTTTAAGATTACATTTTAATCAGCTATGATCGTCTATAAAAGAAAAAAACAGAAAAAATGCAATCCATTCCTTCGAAAAGTATCAAGGAGTGCACAACGCAACGCGACAGTGAAACTTGGTTTGACGAAAACCAATGCGGGATTTCTGAAATCATTACGTCAAGAGTT
Source organism: Liposcelis brunnea (assembly GCA_023512825.1). NCBI lineage: Eukaryota > Metazoa > Arthropoda > Insecta > Psocodea > Liposcelididae > Liposcelis > Liposcelis brunnea. The sequence goes on along the minus strand of CM042065.1, from coordinate 6,682,141 downwards.
GAAAAAAAGAAGAAGCTTACTTGTTTCACAATAATAATAACTCGATTTTGCAAATTAATTTGTCATGGAAGATATTCTAAATATAGAGGAGGATATAGTGTTCGACGATTCAATCGCAAGATTTCAACATCATATAATTACACCTCAAACAGGAAGTAGCTATGGACACCTTGCAAAAATTTCATTGGAATTTAGCAACTTAAACGTGAGTACTCTCCCTTCGGAAAGCTACATATACTTGGAAGGGACATTCATAGCGACAACGACAAAAACAGCCCCTTCTCGATCACGGATTTCAAACAATGGCTTCGCTTACCTTTTCGATGAAGCTCGATACTCAATTCACGGAGTCGAAATTGATCGAACAAGGAATGTGGGGATGACAAGCACCATGAAAAACTACGTATCACTAAGCCCATCTGAAAGCGAAGCAATGGTCAACTCAGGATGGGACCCGGAACACGATTATGACAGTTGTGTTGACAAAGATGGCAATTTTAGTGTATGCATCCCTTTGCGAACAATATTCGGATTCGCAGAGGATTACCGCAAAATCATGGTTCATGCCAGGCAAGAAATATCTCTCCTAAGGGGATCGGACGACAAATACTGTTACGAACTAACGGATCCCGCTGGAGCCGTGGAAGAATGCTCAATAACACTTACTCATGTCAGTTGGAGACTACCGTTTGTTCTGCCGGCTCCAAAGCCTAACCTTGACATTCTTCACAAAATTGAAAAGGGTCGCACAGTAAAACTAGCCTTCAGGTCGTGGGAATTATTCGAATGGCCGCAAGTTCAAGCTTCCGACAGTCAAGTGTGGAGCATAAAATCAACAACTGAATTAGAAAAACCTCGCTACGTTATTGTTGGATTTCAGACTGGAAGAAAAGCAAAACAAACAAACAGCGCTTCCGAATTCGATCATTGCTCATTAACCGACATGAAATTGTACATTAACGAAGAATCGTACCCTTACGAAAATTTAAATGTAGATTTTTCCAAGAACCGTTTCGCAGTCCTGTTCGACATGTATACGAAATTCAGAAAAAGCTACTATGGAAAAGGTATAAAACCTCTGCTACAACCATCAACGTTCAAATCAAAAGCACCTTTAGTCGTCATCGATTGCTCAAAACAAAACGATACTTTAAAATCGGGACCGGTAAATTTCCGATTAGAATTTAAATCAAGCGTTAATTTCCCGCCAAACACAGCAGCTTATGCTCTAGTAATACACGATAGAATCGTGGATTATAATCTTCTTGATAATACTGTAACAAAACTCTAATTTTTAACAATAAAATTTTTTTTAAAAAAAATAAATGAAGAGTCTTTTTTTATTTAAACCAATAAGATTAAAGGGGGTGGTCCAAAACCTGAACCAGTGACGTGATACCCGAATCAACCCTTATACCTTTAAAATTAAGTGGTTTCATTTTAGTTGTTTTTGTGCTGCATCGAAATCGTGAGGATGTCCGGTAAGTATTCACAGTACATTTGTTTTATTTTTTTTAAGAAATAGTTTAAAAATAATTTTTTTTTAAGGGAACGTACAAGACAATGAAATAAGTTCGTGTTGGAGCATGGAGGTGGCGGAAGGGATGGACGAGGAGCTTTATGAAGTATTAAGAGATTATTTAGACAGGGTCCCAACCCGTGATGTTTATTGGGACCCTGATTTAGTCCTACGGGAAGACGAGAACGGGGTGGGCTCTAGTGAGGACCTCGTTCACAGGTTAATCGCATACCGATCAAGGGAACGGGACACCAGACCGTACGTGCCGGAGGACGATGCCGGCGTTTCATCGTCTGACATGCCGGTAAGAAAAGCAGTGGTAGTCACACTGCCTCAAAAGTATAAAAATTTGAAATTATATTTTTTTATTTTTTATTTCAGATTGAAAATTTCGAGGATTCGGAGGACCTCGACACCGAAGATTCGCATTCGGATTCGGAAGACCTCGACACCGAAGATTCGGATTCGGAAGATGAGCTGGAAATGGTAAGTTTCAAAAATCGACGGCAAAAAAAAATCCATTCTAAAATCTAATTTTTTTTCTTATTTTCAGATATGATCGACCAATTATTTTCAAGAATTTTGAAAAATTATAAGGACATAAAGTGAACAAGTGAAGTGAATGTAAAAATAATAAGTGTAAAAATTAAAATCTAATTTCGTAAAATAAAAAAGTTCCTAATTTTTAAAAGTTAAATTAATTTTACAAAAGTTCCGGGGCACCTGAAAAAAATTCCGCGATACCACAATTAGATAAACAAGAATTTGAATTTTAAAAAAGTTCCAAAAATTGCTAGGTTAAGTGTAGGTTTGACCGATCGGATTTTCGCCAATGATAATTACAACGTGTGATCAACCTTGGCGACAATTTACATAAAAGTTTGCAGCACCAGTGGGGGCACCTGCGGAAATTTCCGTAATACCACAATTAAAAAACACTCGTATCATTTTTTTTTCTAACCCCCAACCCCTTATCGACAAAACTCCACCCCTTACATACAACCCACAATTAAAAAACACTCGTATCATTTTTTTTCTAACCCCCAACCCCTTATCAACTAAACTCCACCCCTTACATACAACCCACATAGACTCCTCCCAAAATAATACTTAGCTTATGTATTTTTGAGCCAGAAACGACCCATCTTTCACTACTGACGTTGATTTAAAATTTGAGAGATAGCAGAGACCGGAAGCTCGAACGTAAAACAAAGTTCTGTTGTTTAGAATGAGATGCAGATAGTATGACAAGCCGGAGATGTTGGTGGTCCATACAAAGATTTTATTGTTGAAAAATTCGGGAATCCTGACTTCCGGTTCCATTACGAACGGCTACGCCATGTCAGGGTTGAGAAGGTGAACCCAAAATCCTACGGTCATTTTAAAATATTAAAGGAAAGGCAAGAGCGTCATTTTGATAAAATTTTGAGGGGTCAAATCAGGCATGGATTGGCCCACCAAACTACCGGCAAAAGAGCTCCTTCAGTTTTCCAGAAAAGATTCTACTCAGCGGATGTAATTTTTTGCTCAACATTTTTTATAGAAAAATGCGACAACTTTCCAAAATTTCAGTTTTTTAGCAAAAAAATTTTTTACCAGCATTCTAAGAAGACAGGGCACTTACTTACTTTTCAATAGTTCACCCCATCTTCTTAGAATACGAGCCAAATTTTTTTAAATACATAAAACTCTACTGGAATTCTCCTGGGCCAAATACTGTGCAGCCAGCAACCCCTTCAGGGGAGCAACTCCCTCCCTCCAACTGGCGCCCTTGACGAACCACTTCTTATGAAAAATAATCGAACAATAGAAAAATTAAAAAAAATAAAAGGGAAACTGACGGAAAGAAATGCAATTATATCAATCGTCAAAAACAGACGAAAGCTATTTCAAAACGGAATTAAGAATGGAGAGATGAATTACGAACTGCAGATTGTTTTACTGCTGACTTTTCGACTTGGCTTTCTTGTTCTTATGAATCTTTTCTATAAGTCATCCGCATGAATTAGTGACACGCTTCTTATTCAAGCGCCAACCCACTTTAATGCTTTTGTGTCCGTTTCGTTTTTTCTTTTTTTCTTTCGATTGAGGGGGGGAGTGAACCATGTCATAATTCTGCCATGTCGTCATGTGTTTCCAATCAATTTTATTCTTTTTAAAAATGTTTGTGTAGAGAGTGTTGTGGATTGGTTCGTGTTATCGGTTGTTTTAACCATTCTGTGAATAGTAATAAAATTCTCGAAATGTTGGGATATAAAAAAAAAAAATTTCGACGAAGATAGGTGACGTCAAGGAAAAAATGACATACGAAACGTTTATTTGTTCCCTCTTTATTGTTTCAAAATCATCATGTGGTTGCCATATGTTTAAGAGAAACAATGAAACTCGCCCTAGTTTTTAAAACAGGATGGAAAGATTTTGTGGTGGCTTGTTTTAACAAAATTTTGGCAAAACAATATCAGGTTTTAGATTTGAAAGGCAGATCCAGCTTTCGTACCAGCCAAAAATATTAATCCTGCTTCAATTGCCTGAAAACCTGTCAGAGGCTCCATGCCAGATTCCAGCCTCCAGAATTCCTAACCGCCTTAAAATTTGTCAGCGGTTTCATGTCAGATTTCGGCATCCAGAGTTTTTGACCATCTCAAAACCTGTTAGAGGCTCTAAGTCAGATTTCAGCCAAAGTTTCCTACCGCCTCAAAACCTGTCAGCGGTTTCATGTCAGATTTTGGCCTCCAGAGTTCTTAAGGGCCTCAAAACCCGCCAGAGGCTCCATGCCAGATTCCAGCCTCCAGGATTCTTAATCACCTCAAAACCTGTCAGCAATTTCATGTCAGATTTTAGGCTCCAGAGTTCTTGACCACCTCGAAACCTGTTAGAGGCTCTAAGTCAGATTTCAGCCAAAGTTTCCAACCGCCTCAAAACCTGTCAGCGGTTCCAAGTCAAATTTTAGCATCTAGAGTTTTTAACAGCCTCTGAACCTGCCAGAGGCTCCGTACTAGATACCAGTCTCTAAAAAAGTCTCAGAAATCTTTCAAGGGCCCTGACAAGCCCGAATCATGCGCTCTTGCCCCTCAAGAGGGCAACTCGGGGGGCAGATGTTCCGCCACTGGTCCACCAAGAGGTCTTGGACTTGAAGGACGTTGATCCTGAATCTCCGTACAAGCCAAATCACGGGTGAGGGGGCTTATTATGAGCAACAAGTCCTGTCAGCTGAGTCCGCGTTCCTTGATGACAGCTGATGACAAGAGGCTGCCATAAAATCTCCTCACTAGAACGTATTCTCAAATTCTTAGCCATGAAATCTCTTTCTCTTTCCAGAATCCTACGCAACCCGAGCTTTAAAGCAAAATCCTTTAAATTACTTAATACCAACAACAAACAATCAAAAGTTAAAAGAATAAAAAAAAAGGGGGGGAGAAAAGGAAGGGGGGCAACAAATCGTTGGTAGCTATGGCGTGTATTTTCCACAAAACCCTTTTCAAAATCGCATTAAAAGGTTATAAATAAAAGGTTTTCGAAGAGAGGAGAGAAATGAAGCTATATCTGACCCGTTACAAATGAAAATCGGAAGGGCGGGGATTCATTTGCAAAAAAAAAAAAAAACGGTTTGGGGTTTACATTTGTAAATGACCACTGGTTTTTTGTTTTCCCTTTAGTTTTTTCTTTTTTTACCCCATTTTGTTTGGTTTTCCCGTTTTAGCTAAGTTAAACATACCAACATCCTAAAACAAATACCCATTTTTTTTCTCGAAAGGCTTTCAAAGGACGATTAGTTTACAAAGGACTTCATTCTTCAGTGATATGGTTTTTTTTTTTCAAAAAAAAAAAAAAATCAGGATTTTTAGAATTACAAAAAAAGGAAAGGAAAATCCGATAATTTGTAATTATGTTTATATATCATCGATGCTGATTTTTTTTTGACACAGGAATGAAGAGGTGCTTTTTAGGGATTGAGAAATAAATTTTGGGCAGCTGCCCATAAAAGCTCAAGAAAGAAAATAGTTGCCCCCCAAAAAATTTAAATTCACATAAGCTAAAAGTTTCATAGTCAAAGGTTTTTGGAATTGTAGCCTCCCCCTCCCCTTCAAGATTTCACTTCGGGGCTAAGAGGAGCTCAGCCAGCAATATCTTGTGAGGTCTTCCAGCAAAATGCTTCTTTGAAGCCCTTCTATTTTCACAAAAAAATCTTATGCTCACATCCTAGGCTCCTTTTGACCCAAAACCCCCTTTGTGACCACTAGAAATAGTCGCTACGCCACTGGGGATCAGGCAGCCTCTTTCCGGTGTCTGCGCCATAAACATTTAACTCAACAAACCAAGCACTCACTTCAAAGTTCCATTTTCAATTATACTAATTAGAAAAAAAAAATTTAAGGCTCAAATTCTTTTTCAACCGTCATAATTCAAGATGAGTCCTTGGACATATCACATTTCGACACCCGAGTGTATTTTAGTTTAAGATAATTAAGTATCCATTCTGAAAGAGAGACATCTTTTGTTGGGTGCACACCAACTTCATTTGTTATTATTGTTGCTACAGTAAATTCTTTCTCCCTCGGTAATCATGTTCATTCTTTATTTTATTATTTCATAAAACATCCTTTTTGTTCCTTATTCAAAATCTCTTCACTATTCTTTTCAAATATACACGAGTCGGATAAAACAAAACGAGTTATGTCGAATGCGAAAAAAAAAATCCGCCGGGGAAAAAAAACGGGGTTACTGGGCTAGAAAACTATCCCGAATTTTTCAAGTTCAGGAAATCAACTTGGTCCGATTTCCCGACGTATGGCACTTGTTATATTGTGAAAGCTTTTCGAAAAAATTTGTTTTCGATCCAAAATTAAAATAATTGACATCAATCGGGGATTTTTTTTTTTATCGAGGGACCTTGAATTTTATTTTTCTTTATCTGAGTCTTCTTTGAGCTGTCACCTGAGAAGAGGAAAGCATGTTGAACTTCCGCAAGGTTTTCATTATAAAAAAAAATTAGCTCATGGATTTTTGATTATTAAGCTTATGGGATATTTTAAATGGGTGCTCGGGACATTTGTTACATTTTATATGTGAGATAGGCATCGTGATGAACAGTGTTTATGACGGACAGCTCTGCAGGTGGCTTTGGCAGGAAAATATATCATTGGGAATAATTACAAGTGCTAAAGCAAGAACGTGGTTTTGATATTAATAGGCAAAGGGATATTTAATCTTATCAGCGCTGTTTTTAATAGGTAAAGGCCGATCACAAACTTTTAGCGAATTTAAAGTAGCTTACAATTTTTTTTAAAAATATTAACAGTGGTTCTTGGGCAGATCTGCAAAGCCGATAGAATTTTTACTGGGACCTGAATCAAAAATTAGGGTTTCCTGAGCGCAAAAGTATTGTAATAAAATTTTTGAACGCAGACAGGAAATTAAGAAAAATTCTGAGAACAAGAAATGTTTAAAAAAATATGAAAAAAGTTTTTGAGCAGGAAAAAACTCTTCAAATAAATTTCTAAGGGCGAAAAACTGGTCGCCTTGTCCTTTGCCTAGTATGGTTCTGGACTCAGTTCAGTCCTCAAATGGAGCCATGAGTCCACGACTTAGTCTCAGAAGGCTCCACTGGCCTCAGTCTTTACTTTCAAAATAAATAAAGAATTTTTACCGGCTCTAAATATTATAGGCTGAGGCAGACCTTTTATTAGGTTTAGCTCACATCCCTCACAGCTTTCGAATTTTAATTTCGGCCTCAGACAAACTTGTAGGCTTCAATTTAACCCCAGCAGGTTCCCTGGATTTTCCCTTGGGCTTAGCCTAAGCTTTTAATAGCTCCACAAACTTATATAAAACCTGTGGGCATCTTTTCTGGACTTGGCACAGTAAAAAATTTCTTAATTTAAGGTTTCTAAGCTTTATTTTTCACTGGGTTCCCTCAAGTTCGCGAGTAGTAAAATTTAGCTATGGCTAAAACTTTATTTATAACAAAAAACTCTACAAACATTTGATTCTTCAAGAAAAGTATTTTAATACCAAAAAAATCTGGTAAAAGTTTTCCACAAAATTATTATAAAAACTTTGAAATTCTAAAAAAAATTCTTGATTTATTTTACAGCACCTCTTAAATATTCTGTAGAATTCTCGCTCAAACTCCTCCTCAAGCCGATTCTCCTTCCTCAAACAGCAAAAAAAAAACACTCATTAATTCTTTTCTTTTTTTCTTTGCAGTCATTAGCCAGTCAACAGGCCTCATCCGGTAACCACAAAAAAGAATTAGAAAAAATCCAGCAGGAGCACTTAAAACGTCAACAAGAGCACATCATCTCGCATCAAAATAAAATCCAAGAACTTCAATCGCAAATCACCAGTCAGTATGCATCCGCCAAAAACGTCGGAGTCCCCAGCCCTCATCAATTAGCTCCAACATTATTATATCCTCTACTAGAACAATTGCACCGGATGCCGGGTTCCGGCCTGCCAGTACATTTAGCTCAAAACGCAAAAGGGAAATTCGAAAACCCGTTAATGCCACCTACAACATTACCCAATTGGGTTTCGGTTTCCGCGACCGCTCAGTTAGCTCAAATATCAGCGAATGTCGGGAATAAGTCACCGCCGGCATCGAAATCCCCGACTCCGGAAGAGTCAGACGCTCCATTAAATTTGACAAAGCCAAAGATAGTCAAAGAAAAACAAACGTCACATGATCCGATGGTATCGACGACGCCAAAGCTCTTGCCGCCTAGTCTTATGATGCCGCGCGGTTTCATGCCCTATGCAGGACTTCCTTCTCATCTGAGCCCGTTGAGCTCTCAGAAGTCTCATCTCTCGAGTCCGAAAGATGGATTGCCTTCTCCGGACAAGCATGCGCATTTTTCAATGCCGATGTACATGACTCCGCCATCTCACATGACTGGTAGTAAGGGGCATCATCCTCCGCGGGAGGAGCAACAGTTATCAGGAATTAAAGAAGAAGCGGATTTCATGGCAGCAAGTAAGTAGAAATATAAAAATGTGAAAATATTTCCTCTAAAAAAAATCTATCTTAGGAATGAAAATAGTAAGTGGCCACTGAAAATATTTACAGGGTCTGCAGATCGATTAGCCTTATCAGCTTAATTTGGGTTCTTATAACCCTGGCCTTAGATTAGCTCTAGAGACACATCGCAGATCTCCGATTAGCCTTACAAACATAAATTAACATTTCAGAACCTTTAATTCAGCTGTAGCCTTTTATTGGCCTTGTGGGCTTAGCTTATGTGTCTGATAGATCCTACACTCAAGCTTTTAGTGTGCCTTAAGAGCCCAGCTAAGTCCTTCGATTATTATTATTAATTGGTCTTAAGAACTGAGCTCAGGTCTTTTAAGTCTTCATCAACCCTTTAATAAGCCTTTATCAGCCTAACCGGCTACACTCTAGATCATAAATGGCTTGCTGGTTTAATTCGAGTCTTCAGTAAGTTTGTTGCCTTGGTTCAAGCATTTAATTGATTCTGTGGATTTCCTGAGTCTTGAAGCCCTAACTTAAGCCCTAAATGAACCCTACTGGTTTAGCTCGGATTTTTGAAAGGCTTTAAATACTCAAACCAACTTTTCAATGAGCTTAAATCATCTTACTGGCTTAGCTTGAGCCTATCGTTGTGCTTGCCCTCATCTTTACTAATTAAATATTCACCCAATAGATGCTTGTCGATCCCTTAAAATAAATATAATACAAAAGCTCACTTACCTTAACATAGTGGCGAATGCAGTACTTGAAACTCGAGACATTGCACACTTCTGGATGTAAAACTGTTGTTGAACCAGTGAATTCTTGTTTCCCTTGTTTATGGATGTAATATAGCCCTGGAACATAAAAATGAATGAAAAATTAGTGACAAACTAAGGCTTTAATAACTCTCTCAGACCTCTAATGGGCTTATCTGGAAAAGCTACTCGCTCTTACAAGTTTAATTCAAGATTTTTAACTGTTTCAATAAGCTTTTGTCAGCCCTCAAGCTGCTGGATGTAAATTAATCTTTATGGCATCTACTTGGCCTTAATTTTAGCTAATTCATGGGGGTAGCTCTAATTAATTAATTAAGCCAATTAAACTACTTTTAATCAATTCCATTCAAGTATGCAAACTCCTTTTTTTTTGCTTACTTTTGACAATGCAGCTAATTTAAAATCCAGTTCAAAACAAACCGACTAAACCATTTTTTTTTCTTTTCTAGTGTGGGGATCCGACCCCAGTTACAAAATACCAGACGACAATAGCGACAAAGCCAAAATAATCAGGCAGCAAAAGCGGGATGGAGAAAGTAAGCCACATATAAAAAGACCGATGAACGCATTCATGGTTTGGGCGAAAGACGAACGTCGAAAAATACTCAAAGCGTGTCCAGACATGCACAATTCAAATATATCAAAAATATTAGGTAAGTCTTTCATCATCAACCGAACTTTCCTCCCTCTTGACACAGCAACCCTAACCAAAATTTAATTCTTCTTTAAGGTGCTAGATGGAAAGCAATGTCAAACGCCGAAAAGCAGCCATATTACGAAGAGCAATCTAGGCTATCAAAATTACACATGGAAAAACATCCCGATTACAGATATCGGCCGAGGCCGAAACGAACCTGCATCGTCGACGGTAAAAAAATGCGGATCTCGGAATACAAAACCCTAATGAGGCAGCGACGTCAAGAAATGAGGCAGTTATGGTGTCGGGACGGGGCATCCGAAATCGGTTTCATGTCCCCAGGCGGGGAAATGATCTCACCCGGTACGTCGGGCCGTGTTTCGCCCGGAGTCAACGGTGCCGGGCCAAGCTCCGAACACGGCGGTCAATATTATTATCCCCATGACAGCTTGTCACCCAACGACATGAGCTACAGTCCCGAGGGGCAAGCATCCTCCTACGACGCCAGCCCGAGGGGGAATTTCGACGAAGACTGAGGAAAGTCAAGCCTTTGGGCTTGGAACTTGACAAAAAACTAAAAATCTGCCAATCGACAGAATCTTGCCATAAACTTGTAAATATGAAAATGTGATTCTTTTCCAGTGATGTAAAAAAAAAAAAAAAAAAAAAATAAACTTTCAGTGTTGTCTACAAGAAAATATTTCAAAATAAAAAGACACGAAATAAGCTGAACAATTTAGGCTCGTTTTCTTTTTGGAATAACTAATGCATTTTCGGTGATGTTCATGTTTTACTCTTTGTTAATAAGTCAGGGTGTATAGACTAGTGTAAATATTTTCACCAAGACGGACAATCGCATATATATTATGTTGTAGTAGTATTTTCTAAAGAACATAAAAACGTCAGTCAGTCGTTCAGTCATTGCTGAAGGCCTGTTTTGAAGTGATCTCAATATTCCAACAAAAAATAAATTAATAATTTTAAGAAAAATTGACAATAGAGCATGTAATGCTTTCATAAAAAGTCTTTCTTTTAATATTTCGTCGATTACTTCAAATTCACTTCAGCTAATTACTTAAAAAATCTACAGGATGTCTTCAAAAAAAAAAAAATTTAAAGCTTGAGCTATCAATTGGTGATACAGTATTATTTTTTGAACCTCATCCTGTAGATTATTTGGCAAGATACTTAAAAATCCAAAAAAAAAATGGAGTGATTAAAAAGATTTTTTTTGTAAAATCAGTGCAATTAATGCATATAGCTTTTGACCGGTGAATTTTTCAAAACTTTAAAAAAAAAATAGATAAATTTATCAAGAACAAATTTTACCTTATGTAAATAAATTATTTATTAATTTTTTTAAAATACTTAAAAAATCAAAAAAAAAATAAAATTTTAGATTGAAAATAAAACAAGATTATTAAAAAAAATTTCAGGCACTATAATACATCAGTTGCTTTTAAATATAAATCCAATTTTTTAAATAGCGTAATCATTCCTTTTTCAAAACTAGTAATCACTTGATTACGAATAAGGGAAGGCCAAAATGTACTTCATGTTAATATCCATCTGTTCATTTAATTTGTAGATCTCATTTAAATATTGTAAAACGGTTTAACATAAGCTATTTGTCGATTAATATTAAGAAAATTTAGATTTTTTTTATCATTTTTGCCCTCTAAGCAAAAATACTTTGTAAATTCAAAATTATTTCCTCCCTCAAAATTTAATTTTCAACATATCAATTTCAGATTTTCACCGATTACATTTTTTGTAAGCACTGATTTCATAATCAAGAAAAAAAAAAACTAAGCGAGCATTCCCAGACTTTCAACAAAATCCACAATTAGCAACATGAAATTAATTTTGTCGAACAACAAATTATTCAGCAATCAAATCTTTTGCAAAAGTGGGTTTGTCGAAAACCTGTAACAATTGGAAAAAATGAATTATCTGATTTGATGTAAATTATAACAATGGCGTTTATTTATTGTTATTTTTACTTTCTTTAAATACCTTCAGTTTTAGTCTGGGGTGATTGTTGAAGACTGCAAGTTATGTTTTTCTGTCGAATTTGTTCGAACACTCTTTTTTTTTTTTTTTAAATATTGTGATATCTTTTTTTGTGCCATTGTTATGAACGCCATATTACTGTTTTTTTTTCTTTTTTTCTGTAAAAAATTTAAAATAAGGAAATATAATTTTATCGAGAAAATAATTTTTTTGTGATTTGTTTCTATTTTTGTTTCCTCCTCGATTTCTATATTATTGAAATACTTTTGTAAACTGCAATATCGTATTTATTCTATATAAAATTAAGGCCTAGCGCGTTGTTATTTATCAGTTTCACCAATACTGTGTATTTTACATATGTATAGATGATTAGAGTTGAAAGTTGTTTGCTATCCAATTATTTTACAAAGGCAAATGAAGTGATAACATTTGTAAAAACAAAAAAAAAATTAGACATAAAATAAAGTCGGATGTAATAAATATTTAAAAATAATTTTGAAATTTTTTCATGATAAGTGCTCCTTTTACCATTTTTTCCAATCACAAATTCTCAAGAGAAAGACTAGACACAGAAGGAGGAATGATCTTAAACGATTAATGTTGCTAAGGTCCATTCATTTTACAAAGTAAATGTAAATGTTACAAATTTTCTCCATTTTAAACTTCAAACATTCTCATTAATCCTCCCTTTTGATGCTATTAATAAAATATTAAAACTGTCTTACCTTATTTTAAATGAAGCCTTGCAAATCCGCTGCCACATGTGACTGCAAAACTGGCTCTGAATATTTTCTAAAGACGAGTGGTGATATTTCAACTGCTCTTTCCTCTGTTGTGGAGAACTGCAGAAAATATTACAATTAAAATCCATCTGCAAATAAAAATTAAAATATTTATATATTTACATACTGTATAAAGTTCACAATACGAGATTTGAAGGATTTTTAAAAAAAATTACTTAGAATTATTTCTCATGTCGATGCAGAGCATGGACAGTGAGCCAAGGCGACTCATAACCTCAATTTCACCAAATCAAGCTTACATATTACTCATAATATATCAACAGTCAAAACTAATAAACCAACAATTCAGTTTTAATGCTTCAAAAATCAGAATTCAAGAAAAACCCCAGATTCAAGCACACATTAACATTAATTACAGACCACAACGTTGGTCTTTTCCCCCCCAAAGAAAACTGCATTTAGCAAACTTGGAAATCTAGTATTTTTTATGGAAAGCTCCACTTTGATATTATACCAATGTGAGCCTGCTTAATTTTTCAATTACAAAAAACAAAAGGATAATACTCTGAAAAGAAAAAAATGTCAGCCATCGCTATGAGGAAGTCACAGATTACCTTCCGAGGCATTCCAACTAAAATAAAAAAAATGTTCAGCAAGCTGAAGATTTTTTTGGCAAACTTTAAGCATAAGATTCGAGCTAGATAGCAAAAATTTTCTTAACACTTTTTCTTAAAAAGAACAATAAACTTTTCATCAACCCCCTCCCCCCCCCCCCCCCAAATTAAACTTAACAGAATTAAACAAAATTAAACTTACGTCTGTGCACAAATGTATGAAGCTCTGTAATTATATCAGCCAATGACAATCGTTTCTTTGTCTTCAGATTTTCCACTTCTGAGATTACAAGTTAAGGAATTATATTTACCCTAAAAAATCTGCAATAATTAAAAATAAAAAAAAAGATACTATTGTAAGTTGCTGACATCTCATCATTAAGTAACAACTTTAAAATATCAGAAATATCACTTCGTAATGGATGACCAACACAAGTATAAACTGTTTCTTCTGTAACTTGAGAAGATGAGATTCCTGTACTCGGCAAAATATTCAACACTCTTCTCATATCTCCCTCCTCCTAATGTAAGGCAAGCTTTCTTTCCATCCTCTGTTATATTTACACTAAAAAAAAAAAAAAAACAAATTAATTCTCATAATACAAGGTCTTTGCCCAATCGGTTTTTTAACACATACTTTTCTTCTTCAGCTACATATTATATTCTAATCTAGGCATAATTTGTTCAGCTATTAATGGTGCAAATCAAAATCTTGTACATCTTGGCTAAAGAGCAGGAAATCTTACATTATCAGTCAACTTCTCAATAACTGCAAAAAAATGAAATTATTATGAAAATCCCATTTCTTTGTTTTCAGATGCAAATGAGATAAGTAACTTACTCTATCTCAATGCATTGTGAGCATCATTAGTCATAGCATCAGCCTCATCAAGAATAATCAGCTTAAACCCAGGTTTAAATATCGTCCTTGTACTGGCAAAATTCAATATAGCACGATGTCCAATGCCAATGCCTCTATCATCAGATGCGTTTAATTCTAACACCATAGATGAAAATTCTGCTCGAGATTATAACTGCCTGGCACATGCTAGAGGAGTACTTGTTTTCCCACTACCAGGGGGACCATAAAATAGCAAATGTGGTAGCTGATTCTCTTCAATAAAATTATTAACTGAAATGGGTATTAGGATTTAAGAATATGAAATACTGTAACATTTCGTTATAGATACTTACTTGTTTAAACGATATCCTCCTTAGAAATCAAATCGTTGAGTGTTTCTGGGCGATATTTCTCAAGCCTGAAACAAAAAAAAATGATATCGTAAATGCATGCCGGTAACCTCAACCCACGCTGTTTTTGTATTAATAAATTTATGTGATAAAAAGACTGTTCGGGAAGAAAAAATTGCTTACCATGGTAAATTAAGGCCCGGAGCATTTTACTGTCCACAGTCCTGATGTATTACTTTATTATTAATTGAAAAAAATGTGGATTACTTTAGAGGATAATCATTGAAACGAGATCACAATTTTTTTCTTCACTGACTGTTGGCGTTAAAATGGCGCGTTAGCGGGAAGGTAATGCCACGACAAAAGGTAAACAACATTTTTTTGGGAGCTTCTATTCGAAAAAACGAGTGGAATATCGAAAATAGGGAGCATAATTTTTATTCAACGTGATTCCTGGAAATTGGGCAGTACAAAAATGGTAAAAAAATGTACTCTAGCTGGAGTTTTAGTCGAGAAAACATGGGAAAACGTGTTCAGATTTTTGGCGGTAACTTAATAGCAAAACCTCCTGGATTTGAGATTAGAACTTCCATTCCATGATTTTTTTTTTTCCAGTTATTGAAATTAAATCTCTAATTTGGTAATTTAGAGAAGACGAATTGAAAAGGTAAAAAAAAATAAAGGAATTTGTCAATATAAATAAATTATATTCAATTTTTTTCTTTTAAATTTCAATTGGCACTGCGATTAAGAAAAACACATCTTTTACATCGCAAAACTGCTAAAAAGATTTTACACAATGTTATCGAGTGCGTGTAAAAAAAAAAAAATCAAATAAAAAACTATTAAACTGCTTCTGAGTATTCTCAGAACAATCGAATTTAAATAAACCCAGAATTCAGCAGTTTATCTACATTGTATTTTTAAAAAAATACATCGGTTTCTGTTTTCGTTAGTTTTTTTTTTTTTTTAAATAACCCATTCAGTCGAAGGCTTCAACTAATAAATAATCCGTTTTTTTAATTAATTTTGGTTCAAGTTTTGTTTTTAAAGTTCATTTTAACATTCCACAAGTTCACACCGAACGATTACTGAGTTCCATGTCACCATTATCACTTCGACACTTTTATTTCGAGGGGGTAAAAAATAATTACATAAATAAATATATAAAAAATAATTAATAAACGTTTCAATCTTCAAAATGTGTTATCTTTTTTTTTTCTCAAGCTAATTAAAACTCTATGCATTGTCAGAAGCTAACCGGATATAATCGTTTTCGAAAATAATAAAAAAAGGGGGAAAGAATCACGCTTTAAATTCTAATAATTAGTCATAAAAAATACTAAGCAATTACCATTCACACGATTGTACAAAAACTACCAGAAATAATTTTTGCAAAAAATTGGATTTCCTAAAATTTTTCTAGTGTAATTAATAATTTTTTTAAATTATTTAAACTGACGACTCGTCTAACTGCACTTTCTCGATTCTTTTTTTTTCAAATATAAAAAAAAATTTAATGCGTGACTCTAATAATCAAGTAAAGTTTCTTTGCCTATTTATTTTTATATAATCAAAATTTTTAAAAATTTTCTAAAAAAAACAATTTAGGCAAAGAATAAATACTCTTCTCTCTTCAAATAAATCAAAATTAACCATTCAATATTTAAGTTACCAGTAATTATAACAATAATAATAATTTTTTTTTATAAAAAATTGTGAAGCTCTTCAGTGCTGCATAAATATGATTACTAAAAAATTAATTTTTTTAAAAAAACTACTATTACAAAATTTGTTGACTTAGAGGCTTTTAAAATAAAACAAGAAAAAAAAACTATTAATACTATTTCAATCTAGGAAAATAAAAAAAAAATAAAAAGATAAACAGAAAAAAAAAGAAAAAAATTATTTTTTTTCTAAATACTAGACTTTTTTTTAAAATATATTAAAGATATATTTCAGCATAATATACTTCTATAATTTAATAATTATTCAGCATTATTTCCTCGATTGCATCGAAAATTTCGGCCAAAAAAGTTTCAGAGTACTCATTTAGTTTAATAAATGTCTTATGCTTTTTTTTATAAATATAAAAATGCAGTAGATAAAATCTGTCTTTGTAATTGGCCGAATTTTATATTCACAAAATGGTTCCAGATTTTTTTAAAGCTATGAAACTTTCTCAATAGAAAAGGCTAAGGCTTTTTTCACTTGTTTTTTTTTTTTAAGGTTAACCACGGTCAAAACATTTTTCGTCAGCCAGGGCTACAGTGAACATTTTTTTTTTCGCTTAGAAAATTTCTAGCATTACCAGGAACCCCAAAAAATCAAGAATCTCTGTTTTAAAATTCCAGTTTCTTCAAAAACCTCAAAATTCTTAATTCCGAATTCTTCAATTTCGAACTCCAGATGTGATCTTAGCCCAAATGCCGCCAATCTTTTTTCAAAATTAAATTCCGATTACTAAAAAATTTGAATTTTGAACACTAAGCTCAAATTTATTAGATTTAAAGTCTAAATAATCAATGAAACCTAAAAATCCAATCATCGAGCCCCATTTTGTGAATATAACTAATGCCATTAGCTGTTAAAAATTCAAAATACCTATTTTTATTAAAAATTTGATAGAATTCTATTTTTTTTAAAGATATACATACAGTTCAATTCAATATTCAATTTTTTTAAATTTCTAAATTTTTTTTCCTCTTTTTTTTTATATAACTGTTTTAAAACTGTGGTTCACATTATAAATAATGGTGTAACCACAATAAAACGAAACTGAAAATATTTTTTAAAAAAAGAAATAAATAAATACGCATTCTTCAAATTAACACACAGTGCTCTAACCGGTGTATCGTATCAAAATCTATCTCCTTCAAAAAACATCTAATTGAACTACGAGGTGTAAAAATAATTTTTCTAAACACGGCCCACTGTGTGAATTTATTTAAAAATCATCATACCAAAGAATATGATTCGTCATATAACTTTTTAATCATCAAAAAACAGCCAACAGAGCAAGTTTTATAATTCAGAAATTTTTTTTTAAAGTGTTTATCACATTGTTTAATTCAAAAAATGACTTAGAATTTTTTTTTAAAATCTCGCTTAAGAACCACACAAACATTGAAAAAAAAATTATTTGTTTTGAATGTATCAGAGACGGGCAGTAATAATTTTTAAATGGAGCCAAAAATTGAGGCCGTGGCTCAATCTGGTTTTCCCCCTTGGGCCGTCTCCGAATAGAACCAAATTTTGATTTTTTTTTTAAACAAGAAAAATTGTTAATAATACACGATACAACATTCATACCGTACGAAATTAAATTGGTGAGCATTCTTCAATATAAATAATCATGATAAAATAGTAATAGAGGTTGCAAACCAAAAATACCAATGCTAAATTTAGCCAAAAATTAATTTTGGTATTTCTAAACTATATTAAGCTCAGGCAATAAAAATTTTTTGAAATTCAAGATAATTCTGATATTTTACTCTTCGCCAGAGCCAATTTTAAATTTGATTTAGCTAGACTCGTTTTGATTTAAGTTTTTCAAAATTTCTGCATTTTTGCAACCTCTAAAGTAATTAATAATAAATCAGTATTTACATATCAATCGCAGATTCCTCCATTTACGATCGGTCGTTTACAATTAAAATTTTATAATTCGGTCTATTTATCGAATCATTTTTCCCGATTCGATATTCTTTTTTTTTTATAAAAAAAAAATCAGCTGAACATTTTTTTTCAATTATATTTTTTTTTAAACAAGCCTTTTCATAAAAAATAAAACTTTAAATCCTTTGATTATTTTTCCGTATAACCAACTCAAAAATACATAAAATTTTAGAAGCAGATCGTTTGGTTTTAAGTTAATGCACTAAAGTTTATTTAACATGCTTTTTACTCTCGCCTGCATGTTTTTTTTTCACTCGGCTCCCATAAATATATGAAAAAAAAAATAATTTAAGGAACCTTTTAATAAATAAAAAGAAAAAAAATTCCGGTAGTATTTCAGTTTACTACAGGTTAATGACTAATCCTCTCAAAAAAAAATAATTGATAACCTAATATCAAGAACAACCAATAAGAAAATTAAACGCTTTCAAATAAATAAAAAAAAAAGAAAAAATGATTTTCTTGTTTGAATATAAAAGACACTAAACTCCAAACGCACAGTGAAAATAATTTTTTTTTAGAAGCAATATAAAAATTTCTTAATAAAAAAAGCGAACCTTTCGATTTTAATAAAAAAAAGAATTTTCACCGTGAATTTGAGTAAAAATAAATCAACGACAAAAACTTTAGCATCACTGGCTAAAGTAAAAAAAAAAAACCGAAATTGTTACACACGAACAAGTTACACCAATATTTATAACAAAAAAAAACGTCAGGGTATTTTAGTTCAATAGAGACGCATACCATCATCGAAGGTAATGACGAGGGGATCAGGCACTGGTCCGGGGGCTACATTTCCTTGGCTAACGCGTCGCATCCTTGCGTCTCCGTCTGGGGCTACTTGGATGTGTCCTTGTGGGTGTTCGTAGCCACCGCGCGACCAATCACCCCCGTCAAGCGGCGGTTGAGAATTTAATTGTTGTTCACCTGTTGGATAAATTTTCTAAATTAGTCGATCTGCTTGTTATAAAAAAGGGGAGGAGGGGGGGGCTGAGAATGTAAAAATATTTCATGTTAAATCAAAAATCAAATTCGAGAACTGAAAAATTAGCTATTTATGACTTAATTATTCTTTACTCTTTGATAATCAACTCATTAACGTTTTAATATGAGCTAGGCCTGCCACGTGCGGTAATGAAGTACGGAATTCGATATGAGTTACTAAAATACAAAAATTTTCTCTGAGTGGCGTTCTTTTAAATTTAACATGAAATATTTACAAGGCAAATTTTAATTTTCGATTAATTCCCCAAATAAACTTAAATCTAACAAAAAGAGAGAGGATAACAGAAAGGATTACAAACAGGATGGGACAAGGGCAGGCTTAGGTTATGGAACTTACATTCCTTCTTATCAATTTCTACAATTTGGTGAGGATCCCTGGGGGTTTTATGGAGAAAAGGACAATGTGGTTTACGACAACCACCAGGCTGATTTTCCCAGTAGCAAGGAATCGATTTACGATTTTTCTTCAGCTCCATATGCCTTAAATTGCAATGTGCATTGGCACATTTTCCTTGTTGCCAATATGGACACATTGTCTCACAGCCGAGTGCAGCTGGTTCATGTCGAAACCCACAATGTTCTCCCTGAAAACCAAAAAATTTTAATTAAAAATCATGTTAAATATTTCTCACATCATTCAACAATCGTAAATCCATTCAACATGTCCACAAGTTTTATCAACTGCAAAAATATCCTCTTTATAAAAAAAATAACCACTAAAAATCACTAATAAAAAAAAGGTTATTAGCTTTGGTGCTATTTTAGGCTACAATCTGGATCCACAATAGTGAAATAGAACACCGGATATTTGTGTAAAAAAAAAAATCGGTTTCTGGATTCTGCATTAAATGAACATCACGCTACTTACTTTCGTACAAGTTGAATAGTAATAAAAATAGCAGTCCTGGTTTCGACGGTCCATGTTATTTACTAATGGATCCTATAAGAAATATACACCTGAAAATAATCGGAAAAAAGGTTTTTTATTTCAACAATGTGGTTACCGAATGGCCATTCCGCAAACAGAAAAGATGGCGTCAGACAATTTCTCCGACGTTTCTCGTTTTATTTTTCTATGTGTATCCACGATAAAAGCATTACAGCTGTTTTAAATTCTAGAAGGTTTATAGGCCGTACAGGGGCGAATAATTTAAATTAACACAAACCTGTTCATAGGTGTCTAATTCTTTCTAACCTCGTCTTTTCGTATTAAATTACATAGAACACACAAATTTTGGTTAAGAAAGAGCGAGATATCGGGATTAAAGGGGCTTAGGAAATCGCAGAATGCTTGCGTGATTTGGTTATTAAGTAGGCGCTGGCTAGTTTATTTCTCTATGGTTTAGTATTATTTCGTTATTTTTCCGAAGGAATTATTAAAAACAATGTTCTGCGTTTAAGAAAAAGACGAAAACGGTTTTAAGGATGAACCTGAAATGTGATAACCATCATTTAAATCCCAATTTTCCGAAGATAAAACAAAAATAAATAAGCACTGCGTGGAAGCAGAAGAGCCAGTTGAAAAAAAGTCGTGGAAGCAGAGAAATATGGATGAATGAAAAATGAATAGAATCGGAAGTTTCGATTAAAAATGTTGAAAAATAACAATAATTCTCGTCTTATTAGGCGATTCAGTCATCTGACAAAGCCATGTAAGTAATATTTAGAGCTCTAATATTATGTTTGAGTCATTCATTGAAGAAAATATTAATTCGCACATGAAAACGCAGACAAAGTATATAATAACCTGAAAGTTCTCGTCAGAAGTTTTTTTTTTCCATTGAGCTTAATGAAATAATAAATTCGTAAATTCAAGCCAGAGTGAATTGTAAAAAGTGTTTATTTATATCTGTAATCAGAAGGTTTGAAGGAGCTAACGGTGGAGAAAAGAGATTTCTTACTGAGGTCATAAAACTGAAAATGTCAGTGCACTTACATCCGGCGATTTTCCAGTTTCTTGACTTCGATCAAATAAAAATAATCTTGTATCTTTTACAGTGCGTGTTAAGATTAAGCCTGAAATTGTGTATCATAATTTTAATGGCTTTGTTTCTTGGAAGCAAGAAGTAAAATTAAAGATTGTTTTGGCTTCACTCTCAGCTGTATCATTTTTATTTTTAGGGCTTCAAGATATGAATTCATGAATGAATTTCATGTAGAAATAAACAGATTCTGTTTCAAGGATTGCAGCTGAAATATTTAGGTAAGTACAAATTTTTATTTATAGAGGATAAGAAGAGAAAAAGGAATAAAACTTTTTTTTTAAATAAATTATATTTTTTACAGTCTTCTTACATGAGGATGTTTAATATTGAATATTAACTGGCTTTTAATTTCTCTTCTGCTAAAACCTCTGAATTTTTTTGTGTGTCTTGATGGGTCTTCTCTTTTGTCAATTTATTTTCTGCTTTGGAATCTTCTAATTTTGCAACTGAAAGATTAATAGCATCAATATTTCTTAACAGAATCCAAAATTATTTTATTGATACATACTTGCTTTTTTTGGTGCTAACAATAATTTTTGAATCCCGCCAATGGGTGCTTCAAATAACACATGAATAATTAAAGAAACAATAAATGAAAGCAAAACATCACCACATGTCATCCAGAACTGAAAAAAAAAATAGCTTGATGAATCAGTTAAACGATCATATAACTAGACGTTTTAACAGATTTCTCAAACTTACCAATTTAGAAAAGCACATATACTCAGGAGTCCTTAAAGTTGATGTCATGTACATTTGTATAGCACCATGCACTAGAAAAGCACCATATGATAATCTGCTAAGGGGGGTGTACATTCCATTACTGAGTATTGGTTGAATGATACCTTGAAAAAAAATTTATGAATTAGTAATATGTGTTTATTTTCCTCAGTTAATAATCGTAACTTACCAAATGCTCTTCTTCCACCTCCTATTGCTACAAATGCCATGCTTCCTGCCCAAAATACACGATGAAGGCAAGCATAAAGAGCATTCTCCAAAGCGTGGTATGGTCTCCCCGGAATGTAAAAGAGCCAAGCTCCGCAAATGGAAGACAGAGCACAGAATGTTGCAGTGAGGCACATGATCCAAGCTTGAGGCTGGAAATGAAAATTTTTTTTCAAATTTTTTGGTAAGTCAGTTTTATTTATATTATTTAAAAAAAATTCTTACCCTTGAGAATTTGTAGTTCTTATTTTTTAAGTGTAAGTAAAAATAAGCAGCAGCCATACCGAAAAAGTAAGGTATAGCTCTGTTATGAGTTTTTATGTACACATTCGAGAAAGTGTAGCTTTGGGCTAAATCCTCAAAAATGCTCATGTATACTCGTAGAACTCCATCATGTTTATACATATACGTAATGGTGAAAGGTATTATGATTGAGACGATTGTACATCCTGCAAGGGCTAGAAGTCCTTTTTTTGGTTTTTTATAAATTAGCTTGACTAATATTGGGGCTATTAATATATAATGCATGTCGCAAGTGACGTACCAAGATTGAAACATGCACTGAAAATAAGAAAAAAAAATTATTATTTAAAAATTTTAAGGGTAAGAATTTTATTTTTTTTTTTACCATTTGGTTTGCGTTAATGTAGTTATTAATGTAAAGGAAATTCGTCCACCAGTTTTCTCTACATCTCTCCGCTTCTCGCCCGATTCTAGCTGACCACATTGGTCCGTTTCCTAAGTGTTCTAAGAGATACCCGTAAAAGAAAACGACTAGCATGTAAACAGGCGTTATCCTAGAAAAAAATTAACGGTTTTGAGTCTGAAGAAATTTTGGTTTTGGTTTTGAGTTGATTTTACGTTACCTTAACCATCTATACAAGTAAACCTGGACAGGTTTCAATTTTTTTTTAGTTTGGCATTCGAAAAATAATCCGATGAAAGTGAGATATCCTCCTATCATGAAAAAAGTATCGACTATCAAGGTGCCGTTTAGTAGTAGCATGTCTTGAAATTTTCTAAACCTCTGTAACAATAAGAGAGATTGAAAAAGAGCGTAGTGGCAAATTTTTTCTGCTCAAAACGCCCTGAAAAAACTTCTTTTGCATAACATACCCATTCTAAAAACATTGGATTAAAAAATGGTCCCCCATATGACGTCATACATCTATGACCCATTATAATGAGAATCATGGAGAGTGTTTTCATCCCATGGAAAACATCCATTTCCTTAACGGGGTCCGGCATTGTGAGTTTTGTTAAATTTCGTTTTAGTGAGAATGATTCCATTAACGTCTGCCACTTATCTAAAAAAATAAGATATTTTAATTGTAGCCAAAAAATTTCTCAACAAATTATTTAATTATTAACTTACTTAAATTTTGATTTAATGTTCGGTCTCTAGTTGCATCCCATATTGTACAAAGAAAAACCGATACTAGGAAAAAAATAATAACCGATCTGAAAAAGAAAATTTACAAAATTTATAATTCTGCCAAGCAATTTTAAAATAAAGTAGGAGATGCAAAACTTCATCCCTAGAGTCGCTAGTGACACTCATGCGATAACAGCGACTCCAGTGGTGGAGTTTTACGACCTCCTTCCCTTAATTACAAAAAGATTCTATCTTACCCTAAAACTTTAGCTCCAGTTCTAAACTCTTTCGGCTCATTTGTCGTGCATGATTTTTCTGGAACCGTCACATTAATTTCATACCCATAGACGGATGCTATTTCTTTTGCTAAATGCTTAAAAAATTGTTCGGCATCATCAGACGAACATCCATTAGGAATACATATCCCTGAATAAAAAATATCTCTTCTTTTTTTTGAAGGATCTTTAGTAACCTGTTAAAAATTTCTTCTTTTTTTAAAAAAGATTTCTACTCCATTTCCTTAAATTTCACGAATTACCGGGCCTACCTTAAATTTTTCCCAAACGGGTTTATTGTAGTCATACTCAAGGCTATATTCTTGATCTTCGTCAATTGTTCTAAAATGCGGATATTTTTTCAAAGTAGGCGCAAATTGAACTTTAGCCAAACAGTATTTTCCTCTTATCGATTCTTTTTTGGTGTAAACTTCCACGCACTGATCGTAGTCACCAAATTGATAAGTATTTACAGCCACTAATCCTGATGGAAGTTTAGATGAAGCATCGAATACTAAAAAGCAAAATACAAAAAAAAATTAAAATAAGATTTAGCCAAAGCAAAAAAAAAAATTTCACTCACATTGAACTGCCCATGAAGAAGTATTTTGCAAAGCCCTTAAAAAAGTCACAATCTGACTTCTGCATTTCTCCTCTTTGATGTGTTGAACGAACTTCGTTAAAAAATTTCCCATTTCATTAAAATTTTCTTCCATAACCCCAAAATTTTCATTTTGGCCGAAATAGTAATTATTTCCCTTGTCCGAAATATTCAACCGTATAATAACATCATCAATGCTTTTGGCGTGAATAATCGATGCCTGATGAGTGTGAATATTAATTTCTTGGGAACCGTTTGCCGCGGTAAAAAAGAAAATAAAAATCACGAGGCTTCTCATTTTTTTTCCCCTTTGAAAACTTAATTCATTATTATATAAACAGCTGAAAATGTATTAGAAAAATAGTCAAACCCGTTATACAATGCGGAAATTATATAAAAATTCACCCACCTCGATTAATTTCCTAGATTTGATCACGCATTGGAAAAATTATATGAACAAAACTATTTGAAACTCACGCAGCGATTTTTTTTTTTCACTTAACTCAGCAATAACCGAACACCATTGTCCTGGCTTGGTTAGGAATAAAATAACAGAACTGAGAAAAATTTTTTTTTTGAATGAAAGTGTCTTTAGGGAATTGACTTCCTTGATCAGGTTTTTTTTTTAAAGAATAAAACGTTATC
This sequence comes from Liposcelis brunnea, assembly GCA_023512825.1. Taxonomy (NCBI): domain Eukaryota; kingdom Metazoa; phylum Arthropoda; class Insecta; order Psocodea; family Liposcelididae; genus Liposcelis; species Liposcelis brunnea. The sequence goes on along the minus strand of CM042065.1, from coordinate 6,657,166 downwards.
GAACTTGCAATACTAAGGACGTCAAGACGAGCCAGCGGTTATGTTATCACGGGGGTATTATTTAATTACATGTCAGATGTTTTTCTATTCGTTTAATTTTGCTCGAGTTCTCTATCCAACATGGCTTCTCTAGGTTAAGTTATTAATTGGTCGATTAACGCCCTAAATGTTTTCAATTAAAAAGTTTTAATCGGATGCAGTACTGCAGTATGATTTTTAGTTTTGAAAGCATGTAGAATTTTTTATGTAAAAGATTTCGAAACCCTGATGTTTAGCTTACGACGAAACATATTTTTTTAACGTGGCTTGAATAGTGACGTCATCGATCTAACGAACATTTTCAGCTAATTATTTTTGTCTTTTTTTTTTCATCTTTCGCCCAATATTGCTTATAATCTACGTTGAATTCGAATTTCATTCTCTTTCGGCAATCGGCGGCCATTTCGTGAAGAAGCAATGCTACCAACTTTTGAAATTTATTGCAATCAAAATGGCGGTGTTCGTAAATATTACACCAACACCACAAAATCTTATTATTCTATTGAATTATCTAATGTGCGAGGGAATGAATCGTTTTTGCAAACAAATAATTATTTGTAAAGCTTTCTAAAATGAACAGTGATTTTATTTTTCGTTGTACGTGAGGAAGACTGCCTATAAAAAAAAAGTCAAGGAATACTCTTCAGTACTTATCGAAAGTTCATTGCACATTTATTCTGCTGTTGCATTAGGTCTACCATTCGATTTCGATTAATAATTTAAACGCTACACGCACCCAATACAAATGATTTTTATTAATTTCTCATATTTCCATTGCAGCAGTTACATCGTTACACATAACCAAACCTTGACAACGTTTTTCTGATGGTGTTAAAAACTAGCTCTAGTTTTATTTAATTGTGGAAACTTGTTGAATGAGTCTCAAGACCTAGGCTTTCTTATGCAAGAAAGGATTCTTGATTAAATCTGGGTAAGGTTTCTAAAATCAACACTTTTACAATTTTATTAATTAATCTATCATATAAATTATTAAATTAACAATTTTGCCACTCACTTCTTAAATCTCTTCATATTCTTTGGTTTCTTTATTAAAAGAGACCTACGGAGGCTAAGTAACTTTCAAACTAGAGACAATTAAGCTGGTGTCTAAAATTTTTGCCTATGCCAACCCAAATGGGCTCAAAGCCAATTTTCAAAGGTACAATTCACATTTATTTTTAATGTAAAACTATTGTTCCTTTTTTACTGCATTTGGCTAAAACAAACAAATTCAGATTTAGCCGCTGTTGAGATAAAAAGTTTTAAAAATTATTCCTTACCTTTGACGGGGAGAGTAACATTTTAGTCAAAGCTCCAACTGGTGCTTCAATTACTAAATGCAAGAGTAATGCAAAAAAATAAGTAGCTGCTAGGTCAGCCGCTCCCATCCACAACTAGAATTCCATGTAAACAAAAAATTATTATGCTCATAAATAATAATTACATTTTTGTCTGAATTTCTTACCATTCTAGGAAAAGTAATATATTCAGCTGTTCTTAAAATTCCATTAATATAAAGTTGGATAATGCCATGTACTAGCAACACAGGATATGATAACCTGCTAAGAGGTATAAATATTTTTCTAAATATTATTCCTCTGATTAAAAATAAAAGATCTAAGGATGATCCGAGAACAATCCAAGCCATACTCAAAGCCCAGAATAACCGCCTGAAAGCTGCAAATGTGGCACTTTCCAAAGGATCATACTCTTTTTCTGGAGATTGAAAAATTGAAGCAGCCAAATAAGAACCCATGCCAAATACTATGGAAAATCCTGAAAGGATACTAGCGTGTAGCTAAAAAAGAAGAAAAAATATTAATATTTTGGGGATCTTTTAAAAGAAAAAATTTACGTTTAGGCTTACACGTGAAAACTGATATTTCTTTTCTTGTATTTTTATATAAATAAAGGATGTAGCTATTCCTATGAAATAAGGAAGAGCTCGAGTATGTGTTTTAATGTAAACTTTGGTGTAGTAGTCGTTTTTGCTTTGGTCGTCCAGCAAACTGAAAATAATTGAAAAATTGTTATGATAGAAATTTAAGTGCCCAAATTTTCATTGACTTACTCAATGTCTGCTTTTAATACTCCTGGTAAACGATTATAGTAGATAACCCCGAAAATTATAGCCATCGAAGCCCCAATAAGGCTAAAGAGGAATGAAACCCCTTTCCTGGGGGTTAAAACTAATTTTTGTACTATGAATGGCGCAGCTATTAAATAATGCATATCGACGGCCATGTACCACGATTGAAGCATGCACTGTTAAAAAATAAAAAAATGTTATTAATTAATTGAGCTTAGGAGGGAATGTGTTTGCATAGCAGGTGATTTACAATTTTATCAAGATTAATGTAATTGTTAACGTATAACAAATTGGTCCACCAACTCTCCCTGCATCTCGCCGCTTCTCTTCCTACTCGTTCTTTCCAAAGCGGCCCGTTGCCGATGTCTTCTAGGATGTAGGCGTAGTAGAAGACCATGATCATGTAAATAGGAGTCATTCTAGAAATTAAAATAGTTAATGTAGCGAGTTCTCGGCTTCGAGGCGCTAGTATCGTAAAGATCCAGTTTTCCTCATTGGACTCCGTTCTTGGTAGCTCCAAGAGTGGCCACTAGATGGCGCCAGCAGGGTTTTCTATTGCTAACTAACGGCTTTGGCTAGAACTAAGCGGCCCATGCTGTAGTCTCCAGAACTAATTGGGCCTTGAAATTTTACTCACCTCAGCCATCTGCTCAAATAAATCGTCCTGAACTTAAGATTCGGCGTTTTTAAAAATGCTGAATATAAATTATTGCAAACTAAAAAGCCGCTTATTATTAAGAATGTATCTACGACTATAGGGCCGTTGAGGAGGTAGAAATATATATTCCCAGATCCATGAAATGTCTGAAAATTCAAAAAAAAAAAATTAAATAGTATTTTTGACAGAAAAACTGATTTTCAGAAATTAATTTACCTCATCAATTTTTTCACGGTTTACTATCGGCCCCCCTATTGATAAATATACTCGGTGACCGAATATTATCAGTGCCAGCGACATTACTTTTAATGAATGAAGTGCTGGGAAATCTTGATTTCTTTCTGTATCCGTTAATTTGTAATAATTTCGATATGCTGAGAATATCTCGACTAAAGTTCTCGGCGGTCCTTCCTGATACGGCGCTGTTATCAAATCATAAATCGTGACTAAAACGACCCAGAAGAAACTTCCAAGCAAGAATCGGCTAAAATAAATGTTTTCATAAATTAAATTCCACAATCTAATTGTTGCCATAATTGAAGGAAATAAGCGGGCTGATGATTAGTTTCAAAAATGTTCGCTACGAGTTTATGGCGCTGGTGTTCTTTTAGTTTGTGTAACAGTCACTCAAATGCAAGAAACTCTATGTAGCGGATTTTTTTGAAACTATAAACAATTTGGGCTGATTTTTCTCTTGGTAACTCTTTTTTTAGGCAAAACCCCTGTAGCTACTTACTATAAAATATTTCCTGGGTAAGAAAATTCTTTCTCTTCCTTCACACTGCAAACATTTTCAGGAATCACAACTTGAACGTTAAATCCATATTTTTCAGCTACATTGTTGTACAAATAATCCAAACCATCTTGCACATCAGCTGAGGTACATTCATTAGGCACACAAATCGCTGACCGGTATTGATCTTTTCTCACCCTTGTAGTTATTCCAGATATCTAAAGAAATTTCTGTATTAAATACGGCCCCAAAAAATTCTTCATTATTTGATAACTGACTAACCAAAAATTTCTCTAAAGCCGGTTGATGAAAATCATAATCCAACAAAAAAGGATCTCTAGCTCTACTTTGATAAAACCTGGGATATTTCCCTTCAGCCGGAATTATTTGCAAATGAGCCAGGCAATATTTCCCGTAAATATTATCAATCTTCTTTCCTAAATTAATATCTACGCATTCGTCGTAATTTCCTAGCTCAAATGTTTCTGCGTTGATTAATCCTTGTGGGATTTTGGTGGATGAATCCAGCACTAAAAAATAAAAAATCCCATTAAAAAACTAATCATTTAAATCAAAAAAAAAAAAATTCTTACTTTGAACTGCCCATAACGAAGAATTCCTCAAACTTTCTATAAAACTAACTAGTTGCCTTCTGCATTTTTCATTCCTGATTTTCTCCACGACAGGCTCCAACAGCAAAGCCACCGGCTCGAATTCAGATAAATAATCATTGTAGAAAAATTTCTCACTGATATTTTCGCACTGAATAACTCGATAAGCTCCAATATAATCCGTTAAATTTTGAGTAGCGAAATCCTTTAATTTTTTATGAATAGCTTGATCGGTCGAGTGTAGTTTTTCACAAAAAAACTCAGGTTGCACATGGCCACATTCGGTTAACGTTAAGCAGAAAATAAAAACCGCGAAGCACTTCAGCAACATTTTCACTCCACTTTTCTGATTCCCCGAGAAACTTAAAACATTTTCCTTTTCTCCTGAAAATAAAAAATTAAAAAAACACTTTTCTATCAACTATTTTCACTTTTATAACTCGAGCTGTTCAAAATAAATGAATGAACTGATTCTAGTGCAACGCTACCAAGGTTCCTAACTCATTTTTTTTATGAGCAAAATAAGTAAAGACTACCGATTCTTTTCAGATGAATAGCCAGTTCTTGCTAAGCAACTTAACTATTGTTCTCCTTGACTAGTTTCCCGAAAATCTCATCTCCAGACCAGTTTTCGCATTTTTTTTTTGCAAAATCTAACTTGAATAGTCTTTGAGGAAAACATTCGAAATCCTTTTAATAAATTGCTCTTTGCCTGAAATTTTCCCCATTTTTTTAAAAAAATAAATGGAAGTCTAACTTCACTGATAGCGAAAGTGGAATTAGGTAAATAAAATTTTTATAAGAGATTTTAGACAAGGTCATGATCGATTGAAGGTACACTAGATTGACTATCATAAGAAGAATTCCTGTTAAACTACTCATGAGTTAAGAAACAAGTTTTCTTTTCCGCTTTTAAAAAAATTTGAAGCTATAGATTTATCAATGCCAAAAAAACTGACGTAAAAATGATAAAACTAACGGTTTTTTAGTGGGGAGATACCGCGAAACGTTTTGCTTACCTAAAAAAATTATTATAGCACAAAAAATTCTTAAGAGCAAAATGATTCACGTGGTACTGCCTAAAAAAAATAATATAATTTTAATACTAAGTATGAATAAGCAACATGGACGCCATTAAAAAAAAGTTTTTTGCAATGTTGGGAGAAATTTTTAGCTGAAATGGCGAAATTAGATATGAGGGATTTTGTTTGTTGGAAATTATTTTTCTCATTTTGGATTTTTAATGTTTCAGGTAGAGAGGAACTAAAAAAATTATGGGACTCACAGTTCGAAATTGGACCAGAAGAGAGCTTGATTGCGGCTATGACTCAGAATGCTGATCTATATCCGAAGCTTGAAGGATAGTGCTTGAAAGATCATGATCACACATCTGGTGAAAGCGGTTTTGAAATTACTTTGGAGGATTCTGAAACATGTAAAGAAGGTGAGAAATGCTGGAATGTTAAATAGAAAATTGCTGATGGCTAATTTTAATTTTTTCTGCTATTAACTTTGCTAGACAATTAATGAACTAGCGCTCAATATTGATTAAACTAAACGGCCTATGATTTTTTAAAATTATTTTCCTTAGAATTTTTATTCATTTTTTCCTTTTCGAAGAATTTTTCTGCAAAAACGGCTTTGAATTGCTTTTTGTGCAGTAAAACCTGTAAAGTGGATACGAGACACCCATTCAAACTTCTTTCAATATCGAACGGGTTTTTTAATTCCGGAAAAATTCCCTGCAGTGCAACTTTAATATGCATATAGTGCATAGCAATTTTTTTACTCGCGTGGGACATTTATTGTACCATTTTCCTCTACAAGCACGGTATAACGCAACAACGATAAAAATTGCAATTTTAGACAAAAATAATTTCACAAATCATGGAGTGAAATTTTAACAAAATTTAATAATAACAATTTTTAGTTTTAACAACTTTTGTAACAATTTAGTTGATCCAGATTAAAATTTTAACTGTACAAAAAATATTAGAGAGAAATTAATTTGCCTAAGCAAGAAAAATACTTTACAAGTTTAACGTAATTAGTAATAAAAAATTTTTAACGTAATCGCATTACGTTTTTTAAGTAATTAAAAGTATTCTATTTTAATTTAAATTTTTAGGTAATGAAGGAAGACAACGTTAATTCCGGATAAGTTTCTTCATCGCGGTTTCATCCTGGGAACTCTGCGATGGCCTAAAAAGAAAAAACAGACTGGTGAGCAGCTTTGGATTGAAAAGCATCTCGGTTCAAGTCAATTAAATTCCGGAATAGATGTCAATAATTTTTTTTTAAATTTAAAAAATGGCTGGCTACGCTACTTGAAGAACTTATTTTGAGCTTGTGACCGCTTTTAAAAGCTCAAGCCTCAGGCTGGACAGATTGGGCTTTGACCTAGCGACCTACAGGAATCGTCAATTTTTGATATGAGCCCAGCAAGGCTCAACGTGAAAATTCAGTTTCCAGCTTGAACCTGATGGCAGCAGACTCTAGCTAAGCGTGAATCTGAAGGTCTCTATTTTGTAAATAGAGGCAAAACCAGTGCATACAGAATTTCATTTATTTGTCAACGTTGAGCTCCACTCGTCTAATGAAAAAATTAAATTCAGACATCAAGACCGGAAAGTAGCTGACTTGAACGCAAAATCCATCGATAGCTATCTCTAGAATTGAAATTTAATAGTGTTTTTAATTTTAATTCTCTCTGACAAAATCAATTAATTCCCCTTAAACAAAGTAATATTTATAAATAAAATAAAACTTACTGTAGTTCATCTGTAAGAGATTCAAAATTAAGTTTTTGCCTCGATCGAAATTTTTCTAAACAAAGCTCTCCTTTTTCTTGGAAATCAAAAGACGTACGATCAGTTAAATCTCCCTTTAACTTCTCAATTTCTTCCAAATTTCCGCTTCTACCATCTTTAATGATAACTTTCGAGCTTATAATCCATTTACTTTTCTTTTGAGCCATATTATCGCCCTCTGCAACTTCCATATCTTTATCATTTCCATCTGGTAAGCTGAAAGATGAACGCATCTCTTCATCATCAGAATAATGCTTCCCAAATATAAAATTATCCTCTGACGTTTTTGAATAAATTTCACGACGTAGTTCCAATCCCTCTTCGTCTCCGCTTTCTTCATCTGAAGATTTTTTACTGGGAGAAACATTTTCTTTATTTTCTTGGGGATTATTTAACTGAAGATTTTTTGTGCAGCCCCCGAAATTTACGACTGCTTTCGTAGAATCAAACTCTGACATGATCGTATCGTTTTCTCCCGGTTTAGAATTATTATTCCTATCGCTTTCTAAAATTAACAAATTTTCTGTTTGTGCCATCTCTTTAGATTTTTCTTTTTCCTGATTCCCGTTTTCGGTCGTTTCTGAATTCGCGCTTGTATCCGCTTCCATATCACTTTCAGGAATGATTGAAATTAAAGATTCATTTTCGTTTAATTTTTCAGCTTCGATTGGATTTTCTGGCGTCTCCTCAGCTAGAGATTCATCTAAAAGGTCAAGAGCTTTAGCAGTCGAGGAATCAATTTCTTTTTGGAGCTCATCTTCACGACTGGTCTGAGGTTCCGGTTCGGAAGAAATCGAAGGAGGATTTTCAACTGGCGGCTGCGAATGATTTTTATTTTTTTCTACTTCAAAAACTGTCACTCTATCATCCCATTCAACTTTCTGTTTTTTAGCTCCTTTTCTTACATAATCCGGGATTGTAATTTCGTTTAATGTATATCGTTCAATCAAAGCTTTTCTAAAAATAAAAATAACTTGATTTCAGTTTAAAAAAATAACAAATTCTTCTACCCCAGTGGCACACTATAGCCCGGCGATCAATTGTTGCACTTCGTCTGTCCTACGGACAGCCATAGGATATATCAGGCTAGAAAATGGATAATATGGGATAAATTGATATTCATAGGAAATCCGGGGACATCCCTGTGCTACTTGGGTACCTTTTTCCTGCTTTCTTTCCTATCCGAAAAACCTTAAAATTAGACTTTATTTCGGGGCAAGCTATTCCATTACCAGGTACAATTATTGCTGGATTATGAAATTAGTTAGATAAATCACATTTGAAAACAAAAAGCCTATGGGCATGTATAAAAATATAAAAATGAAATCTGCGAAGGTGATCGATCTTAATAGGAATTCATTATCCACTTTAAACCGGTAGCCAACGTCATTTTCAACCCCCCTTAATGAAAGATTAAAAATAAATGACCTTATTAAACATGATTTTAAAAATATTAAAATAAAACTTCATCTTAAATCGAAACACTAAGTCAAGTGTAAAAAGGGATTAGTCAAGCTAACAAAAAGAACCACAATTAATGAAAAAATGCCTGAATAAATAACTTACTTGTCTAAATCACCACAAATCGTCTTAAAACCTAATTTTTCTAGTGCATGACCTCTCACTTGATCATTAGGCAAGAATGGCATTACCATTCCTAAATATAAACATTCCTTTTCCATTACTTTTTCAAAATTTTTATGCGATTCAAAAACATTATCGATAATTAAATTAGTTATTTCCGTAATTTTTTTAGCGGAGTAACCGTACAAAATCTCCTTAATCGATTTCCTTAAATATTTTTCTATCTGCCCCCGTATTTCCTTTCGAGAATATTTTAGGTTAGAATTGGTGAGAGAATTGTATTTGTCATCTGATAATTTTTGAATATCTTCAACGAACATCGACAAACGATTTTTCGATCCTCGATTAATCGGCATTGCAACGTGTTCTTCTGTAATTAAAAAAGCGAAAACAATAAACCATTTATTATCTTTATTGTCGTCGTGAAGTATTCGACCGTTTAGCTGTAAATCTTAACGTTATCAGTGAATGTTCCGTTTATAATTGATTTGCTAATTCATTGGGGCTTGAGAATAATAATGAACGGATACGAATTTGAGCGGAAAATAGTAATTAAAAGTGTGATTTTACCTTTTTTATGTGGTTTTGAAAGGGAAAGCTTCGTCAGGGACGCTATGAAAACTTGCAACAACTTTCATTTGTTTTTTGAGCATGCGTTGAAGCTTTTTTCCGGTTTTGAAACCGGTGACTGCTGAAAAAATGCAAAGCAAAGGCGGCGTAGCGGAATGCGAGTTTTCGTTTCGTTTTTTTTAAAAAAAATGTTCGTTAATATTGTGATATGTTAGCTGATGGGAGAATCCTGCTTCTGAAGAAGTCAAAATGATCCTCTTTTAGTTTTTAGAAGCCATGAGGACTGGGGGATAGAGCTGTTGTATACCGGTTTGATAACAAGGTAAGGTTAGAATTACGATAAATGACTGTTGGCTCAAAAATCGGTAAACATGAAGAGGTATCGCTGAAAAATGAAGTCATATTAGGTATTTATTCTAAAATGTGAACGTATAAAAAAAAAATTAATCATAAGTTTGTTTTGAATTTTTGAAAATAACCATAGAGTCAATAGTTGAGAGGATCATGCTTTGCTTTTTTTAGGGCCCTATTTACTAAAAAACTGAGAAAATTAATACCCAGGTATGTTATTTATATAAAATTAGGGTTTCGATTTGCATTTAATTGATTTATATTAAAGAACGGTAGACTCTTAAGTGCTGTATTTTCATTTTCAACGTTTTTTTTTAAAAAACTAAACCGAACAGTCTAACCAACGATGTGAAAAGACGCCATCTTGGATAGATCTGCTTGGTTCATTGCTGTTTGCCATTACGAGGTTCATACAATTTTTTTAAGTTTGCCGGGATAATGGAAGCGAATGGAATGGAAACGGAATTGGTAAGTCTTTTTAAATAATATAGACTCATGTCGTTTTAAGAATCTTCAATCATAAGCGCCTAAGGGAAACTATTGAAAAAAATTTCTAGGATGCTTCTTTTGCATTTGATATTAGAGAAGATCCCTTTCCAATGTGCTATCTTTATTCCATAACCCTTTATGTCACGTAAAAAAACCTTTCTGCAGTGTAAAATTCTTCATAATTGAAACACTGCGCATGCGCATAACTCAGTTGAGCAGTCGCTTTGCCGGTGATTGTAAACAGACGAGGCATTCATAACACAGAGCAAAGTCAACAGGTGTTCGAACCGCGTGCATTTTTACTTTACGCAAAAAAATAGCTGTTTAATTTCCAGATTTGTCACGGGTTTAAAAAATATTTCATATTTATTATTCCCCAATGTGTAAAATATCCGTTAAGTGATAAAAGTGCTGGTGAAAGTTTCAATTTTTATTTTTTAAAAAATACAAACCGAATAGTGTTTAGTTTTTAAGCGGGGCGTGTGGAATACGCCCCTAAAACCGGCGTGCTCTTTTTTTTTCCTCATTTCCCTCCAAAAAAAAACCAACGTGTGTTTTTAGTTATTTTTCGTGCGATATTATTTAAGTTCTTGTATAATCAAGTGAAAGGATAATTTTTTATTTGCTGGAATCCCGGAAAAATACCGACAACATGGAGACATATGCTGTGGACAAAACCTTATACGAGATAGGCGCCAGTGATCTTGTTTGGGATTCTGATTTAGATCCGGTAAGGTTATTTTTTATAATAGTTTTATTTATCACGTCCCATAAATAAATTATTGATTAATAAGGATTTTATAACATTAAAAATCGCAACAAGGAAAATTATGAACATATCCTGCTGCATGTGAAAGTTGATCTTAGCCTACTATCACTTTAAGTGGTTTAAAGCATTATTTTAGTCATGACTTATGGTTTTCGATCATGCTTTTTTTTTCATGATGACATCTGTTACCATATAATCAGATTGATAAACGCCCTATATTTTGTAAAATTTTGCATAAAGTGCTAAAGCAGCTGTTAGGGTTATTGCAGGGAAAAAAATTGATTGAGATGATTATTACAAACTTGTAATTAGGATTTTTAAGGCCAAGGTTATGCATAAAAATAAATATTGGGATAAGATTTAAGGATGGGGATTTAAACAATAAAGCGATATTAGACTCGGAGATGATTAATACTTGTTTTTTTAATGTTAAATGAAGATCAATAACTTGTTCATGGGAAGTATTACGTCATTGGGGAAAATTGAAGAAATTTTTTTGAGAAAAAAAAAGCAGTGACGATAATAGGAGATGAAAAAGAGAGAACTTGCTTAGGCTCGTAACTGTCTAGTCTGTTTTAATGGTCTACTAATTTGATGTGACCTTTGACATTTTTTTTCCTTAGTAGAGCAGCATTTATTTGATTTTTTTCCTAAATTTAGAAAATGTTTTCTGATTTTTTTTTATCTGCGAGTTATTTCAGAGATTTGTGGGAATGAAAAACACCTGATGCTTTCTTACGATTCATCATGACATCATGGTTTAGATGATTTTTGTGAATTAACGTGGAAAATTTTGGAAAGTTGTAAAATCTGGATATTTTTTTTAGTGGGAACTAGGAAGAGTATGAAGGGAGTGAGTGCAGGAAGTGACTTGTGAATTTTTTGTGATTTTTAAATCATTTTGGAAGTGCTTGTTTAGAACTCGTGAAAGCATGGTTAAGTTAAGCCAGCCTCAGCGGCCCAACTATGAATTCCAATTTAAACCGAAGCTAATTTTTTCCCCAAATCTCTCTGGTTAATTTTTCTGGGGGTATAATATGTAAGTGTGAGAGTTAATAATAGTTCTCCATTTAACTTAAGGCTTTCCAGGGGCATTGAACTTCAAATTCCCAAACCCTCCTGATAGGCGATATCAAGACCAGTCAAAATTTCCATGTACAAGATTAGAAAAAATACATTTATCTAATAAAAGGGTTCTTCTAATACGATAAAAACATTTTAAGGGCCTCTTCACATTCAAAGTTCAAAAAAGGGGAAAAATGCCAACGACTTTTTATTCTTTTTTAATCTCTCCCGCATGAAATTTCACAAAAGCAGTTTTTCAAAGCTTTTTTAATGGCGGGGAAAATTATTCATTTACCATTTGAAATTTGTAAAATGAAATAAAATTAGGGTTATTAACCGCTGGTTTTTTTAAATCCCGGATCGTAAAATTCTTCATTGAAAGGGGAAAAAAATCAATTTTTTTTCCTCAATTGTATCACGACCTATTAACTGACTTGTAACAGTGCTGAACGAGATAAAAACCCATTAAATATTAGATTAGATGAAGGCCAGTTTATTTGAAAAAAGATATTACCAATCAATACAGGTGTAGTAAAAATTCTTTGATAATTTTTTTTTTTCCTAAGGTGGGGTTTATAATGCCAATTTTTTTTTTTTAATACAATCGAGATCCCACGAGAAAGGGAAAATAAAGATATTAAAAAGTGACATAATTTTCTCTTATTCGGTGAGACGAAAATCATTTATTAATTTTTTTTTATAGCTAACCTGTTTCTTTTTCGAACACTTTTATCGTCGACTATTGTTTTTTTTTTTTTTCGTTTTCTAAAAACATTGACCTGTGGCATTTTTTTAAAAAAACGCGATTTTTAAGGTCAAATATGCACGTGCTATGCGGCACCTTACATCCTTAACTCTTATCGTATTTCCTGCGTTTTTATAAATGGGTAGGGAAGTAAACGGAAGGTACCAGGTTTTTTTTAGTTTTTTTTTTTTTGAGGTTTACATGTTAATCAAAGTCAGTGGTTAGTTAAGGAAAATGTGGAAGGGAGCATGGTTTTCAGGGGCGAATTAAGCGGCCAAAAAATATCTGGGAGAAATTCTAGAGCTTGGGAAAAATTCAAACCCAGAATAAAAATCTAAAAAAATTCTTAAAGCCAAAAAAATTCTAAAATATTTTTGAGCACAAAATGGCGGGTGGTGTGCGCCATCTTTAAAAACTTAACACTGACTTCGAATCTCCTTCCAACGGGGCCAAAAATATTTTTCAATCCACAAAAAAAAAAAACAATCTGTTTTTCTAATTAATTTAATTTTTTATTTTAATACATCCACCAGAAAAACTAAATTTTTCACTGATGAAAGCTCGTCCGGCCTTTTTTAACGAAAAAAAAAAAACTAACCAAACCCCCGTTTAAAATTTCATGGTCGCCTCTCTTTTCTTATCCTCATTTTTTCAACGCCTCCATTTAAAAAATATTTCTGCCATGACTAAGGAATCAGGTTAGCTCGATAAATAAACTTGATAGGCGTACCTTTTCTCTTATCACAATACTCCTCACATTTCTCTCTTTTTTTTCATAAGGGCGTTAAGGGTGTTATGTCTCTTGACCTTGAGCATAAAAACTTAAACTCATTTGACATAATACATATGACCGCAAAATCATGAGAGACTGATTATAAATTATTTGTTAAATCACACAAACGTTCGTTAATGTTATTGAATTGCAGTTTTATGGCGTGTAAATGACCGAGTTATGTGTCTTTGAAAGAATCATGTATGTATTAAATCAATGGGTATGGAAAAGAATAATTCATGTTTCTCGGAATGAACGCTGTGGTTAATTTTTTTGCTTTTTTTTTTTAAAGTGTATTGTTTTTTTTATAAGAGGTTAGGTTGAATAATATTTATTTTTTTAAAAAAAGATTTTGTAATAAGTTAAGAAAATCTGTTTTTGTAAATTTTTAGCTCGTGAAATTTAGAGAGTAGGTTACTATTACATGTTTAATTTATTTTTAAGATAAACAAAAAGTTTTCTTAAAGTTTAAGTAAACATTGAGTAATGCAGTTAGAAAAATGCAGTGGTAATAAATTATTTTTTTTAATAATTGTTATTCAAGGGAAATTTGATTTTAAAAAAATTTCCGAGAATCGTTGAGATTAATCTTGTTTTTTTGTGATAAGACTTGCAGTCTTTTTAAAAATAGTTTTCCTCGTTTAAAACAATTGCAAAGGGATCGAGAAAAATTTATGATTGGGGGAAGTGGGAATGAATTTTAGGGCAGCTAGGCAGTGGCTGCCACTGGCCTGAGGCCAGCTTTTACTGCTCCTGCCCTTTTCTGAGCCAGCTATTATTTTTTCAGTCTTTTCTTCACTCAGCCTTGCTTGATTTTTTTCTGCCCAAAAAAAAAAAAAAAATGGCAGACTACAAAAAATGATTAAGAGGATCGAGGTCTGATCGTGAAGAATTTTCTAATCACGTGTGTGTGAATGACTTTGCTATTTAAAGATTTTTCAAACCGCATGTTGACGATTTTACAGGTTCGACCTAAATGACGGAATTTTCGGTGACCTGCTTTTTTTTGAATGAAAACAATAGAACGCGTTCCTGTTAACTGTCGGAATTAATTAGTTGCTTTTCCATTGCCGGAAGAAGTTAAACACTTTCATGTAGGACGAGCAGTGGTTTTTTTAAAGAAAGGTTTTTTCCAGTGACCCGTCAAAATTTCCATTCGGGTTTATGTTAATGAGAATGAATTAGCAAAATCTAGGAATGTAACTGTCTGCACGGGTCAGTAAATTTTTTTGGAAAAGGAATGAAAGTGTGAACTTCCAAGCATCGAAAACCCACTGGGAAGCAGTATTAGCAATTAGAGGAAAGATTTACCTTTTAGCCCCAGCAAAATACTTGTCGAGCAACTTTTTCCAAAATTCCTTGTCGAGCAACTTTTTCCAAAATTCCTTGTCAAGCAACTTTTTCCAAAATTCTTTGTCGAGCAAATTTTTCCAAAATTCCTTGTCGAGCAACTTTTTCCAAAATTCTTTGCCGAGCAAATTTTTCCAAAATTCCTTGTCGAGCAACTTTTTCCAAAATTCCTTGTCAAGCAACTTTTTCCAAATTTTTTTTAAGGGTGGCAGACCAAGCTTGATTACTCTATTATTGCTGCTAAATTGATTGAGCCTTACAGAAGATCAGTTGTGCAATTTGTCAAGGATTATGCAGCACGCAAGCGCGTGACCTTGTTGCGCCGCGCGCGCTAAAACACGCTAAGGCAAGCTCAAGCCCGTTACGATACGCTGATAAAATCTTGTGCCAATTTATTCAAGGGCTAATTTTTTAAAATTATTTACAACCTGCTCTAAAGCGCGAACAAATTTTCATCGAACCCCATAATCAAACCTGAGCCGAATTCCCTGATAAAAATTAACCATCAATCGAATTTCGAAAATTCGACCTTAATTTTAAAAAAAGGGAGAAAAACATTTCATGTGCTTAGAAAAAAGTAATTAATTTCCTGTGATCTATTTGCCGCCGGGATTATCTGATTACAAAATTAAGCAGCACGCAAAACATGGATCTATGAATTTAATGGGCAACATTGGTCTTCATTGTCATTGCTAATTTTAAAAAAATAAATGAAATTCGTGTAGACTACTGCGTAATGCGCGATTAATGGGAAATATTTAAAGGGAAAAAAAAATCACATAAGAGTCACACTTCGTTAAATAGGGTCAATAATAACCGCGCTAGGTCAATCACTAGATAAAAAAAAAAAAATAGCTACGAAAAAAAGGGGAACACGTGAATCAATCGCATAAGGGTAGATTTATTATTTGTTAAATTTAAAAAAAAAAATCCTTTGGAATGACTCACTGTCTTTTTAAACAAACAATTATGAAAATGATTCATGTGCTTGATTTTGAAATCGGATCGTTTATATTGTCCCGAAAACTTACGCACGGGTAGCTACTCATTTAATAGTAATTAATCAACCCTAGAAAACCGCTGAAGGGGTTGGAATTAAAATCTTAAATTGACAGACAGTGAAATTGACGATAAAAAAAAAATAACCGAGACAACCAGCATGAGGTTTACGTCAATGGCCGATAAATTACCCGCATAACTGTCAATCGAAAGCAATCGTGGCGCTTTCGAATTTTAAAAGAAAAATAAGAAATTTTTTTTGCGAAAATTTGGGAATAATATAAAATGATTAAGTGCAGGTTTTTTTTTTTTATTAATACCGGGTCATTATTCATATTTTTAAAAAAAATGATTAAAATATAGTGAAACCAATTAAATCGTTTTATAATTTACAATTTTTAAAAAAGAATTCATTAAATCTTTAATTAACTAAAGCTTTTTAAAGTATGGCTTCCGTATAATGAATATACCGTTTCCACTATGGTGAACATAAGAAAACGACCATGACGGTATTATATAACGAGATTATTTTTTTTAACGGGCTGGATCTTTATATTGGTTGAACGGGTCCAGGGTTGATAACCCGAAAAGAAAAATTGAAATTAATTGCAAATTTGGTGCCGAGTAATCAAAGAAAATAATAAATATGGCGCAGTAGAAATTTTTTTTACGGCGCTAGCCAAGCTCTATTCGTTTGGACGCCCTCTAGTGGCGGTTGAACAAACTAAAACGATGTTAGCGCCATCTATGAAGTAATTATTCAACTACGGTTATAGCTAAAATCTGCTTGCTTCCTTTTTTTAAAATCTCTTAGCGCAAAAAACTAAATAATTTTGGGGTCACATCAACCGAACATGACTCAATCAACTCTCTTCCAATCTTTTCCGAATATATCATTAACTATTATTAAAAACTCTTGACACGACTTTGAATTTTGTTATTTAGATAAACGCACGAATTCAATATTCCCTGCAAAAAAAAAAAAAAAAGGTTTTTAATACGCATCGAATTTGCCAATCAATTTTACGTCTAATTCCAGAAAAAAAAAAAACAGGCTTGAAAATGAAATCAATATGTAACTACGGCAACTAACATCAACACTAAGTAGATAGACTTATCAATTATTCAAAGTCGCCCTCAAAATAAAAAATAAAAAAGTAAAAAAATAAAAAGGAAAGCGTTTGCTGTTATGTAAGGCTTTTTCTTCGAGTTCTTGCCTTGAAATGAAATTAGGCCATCGATTGGGTATGATACTGAAAGCATTTAAACGATGTCATGTCATTTACTATATGACGTACTATTACTACAGTGCTATTTCAATAACTGTCACTTTACATTTAGAGCAAGATGACGTTTTGTTTTCTTTTCTTCCATGCAATTAGGGTGAACTTTGAAATGATTAAATCGTTTCTCTACGTTGTGTGGAATAATCGTTTGGTAAATGGATTAAGTTGAGATTGCAGGTTGAAGATACAGTTCGTTCCAAGAATTCGAATTGAAATGGAGTTCGCAAACTTTTGGTAGTTTATCCCTAATCAGGGTTTTTCGAGCTCGAGTATGAATTTTGACTTGCTCTATCCTGGCAGGAGGAGTCGGGAAATTCTAATCCAACGAAGTTGAGGTCTGCCTTGAGGCCTTGGACTTGTCCATCCAGAACTTTGCTCCTCGGACTGGGGCGCATGCGCTTCATGCCCAGCCTCTCTTATCACTCTGGTTATAAGAGTCTGTCCTTCGAGTCTTCGGATTTCCTTATTTGAGCGTCGAGAACTCAATCAGTGGATTTCTCTTTGGCCCTGAAATCCAAAAACAAAATTTTGTCTTACTCTTGTCCCAGAATTGACTGAAATTCGGATTTTAGGCTTCTTGATTATTGAGTATTTAAAAATCCAATTTCGCAAAACAAGAATTTGTTAGAATCTTGCTCTTTTTTTGCTTTTTTGAGTTCTTAGTGCTCAGGAAGCAAAATTATAAATTTTTAGCCATATCTTGTTTCACATCTTGTGCGCATCACTGATTTCTTGTAAATTATTTGCTGGCAAGAAATTTTTTCTTCTTAAAGCCAAATTGTAAAAATTTTCTTTTGTAAAGAAATTCTGTAATTTGCACTAGAATTAATTTTTTTTTCTAATTTTTTCTAGAATTTAAATTATGAAATGCTTAAATTTTTCTTTGAATTAATTTTTTTTCGTTTCAAAAAAATTTTCCTAGAACTTTTTAGGAATCAAAAAAAAATGATATTGAATTTTTTTTATAATTAATTTTATGTTTCTAAGAAAAATGTCAAAAAAACACTGTTTGCTGATTCACTTCCCTTAATTTTTCAAAGAAAATAAATCTCAATTAAGAAAGCTTTATGATAATTTTTTTTCTTGCTAAACCTTCAAATTTTAAAAACCCTTCATAACATTTCCAAGAAGCAAGTTACTGACCCATTTTCCTTTTGCAACTTACTTACGCCGGCCCTGCACGATCATTATTTTAAATTCCCGTATCAACAACATTTATTCTTATATCCATGTCTCTTCCCCCTTCTTGAAAAAAAAAGGAAAAAAAAACCCAATACTTCAATATTCAATAAGGCTTCCGCGCCCTTCGACCTCAGTAAAAAATTTAAGAACAAGGAAATTATTTAAATACACAAGGCGTTTTCCTAGCCTATCAATACCATCACACTGTAATCTAAAGTATTTATAAATGGATTTAGGTCGATTTGTCGAAAAATTGATAAAGCGTCTCAAGACGCCCGATGGTCAATTAAAAATCATATCTATAAAAGTCACATAGCCATTAATTGCTGGGTTTTCACTTTCGCGTGTGTTTTCTTGATATCATATCGGATATGAGTAAGCTTCTTTTAAAATGATTTCTTTGGTTATCGTTTTTTTTTTTGAAATAAGTAGAAAAGCTTTTCAATAAAAAAAAATTATCATCGAGGCTATAGAATTATCAATTTTTATTTGTTGATAAAGCGGGTACTTTAGATTTTATAAGATCATAAGTTGGGCATTATCATTGTGATCGGTGGAGATGGGATAAACAAGATTAGGGAATTAAAAATAGTAATAAGTTTTGGGGTAGGAAGCGTCTGAAAATTGCTGCTTGGCAGGAAAATCTATTTGAGCCCTGAGCTTGTTGCCAGGATTTCTCAAATAGTGATAAGCGCAATGCAAGACAAGACAGGACAAGAAATGGTTCTTGTTCTTGTCTTGTCTTGTCTTGCTTTAAAAACATGGAAAAACTTAAGACTTTTCTTGCATATTGCTAAAAATAGTTAGTCTTGTCTCGTCTTGCAATAAAAAAATTTGTCTTGTCTTGCTTGTCTTGTCTTGCTTTAAAAACAATGGAAAAACTTAAGACTTTTCTTGCATATTGCTAAAAATAGTTAGTCTTGTCTCGTCTTGCAATAAAAAAATTTGTCTTGTCTTGCTTTAAAACAAATGAAAAAACTTAAGACTTTTCTTTCATATTGCTAAAAATAGTTAGTCTTGTCTCGTCTTGCCCTGTCAAGATTTGTCTTGTCTTGCTCTTCCTGTTTTGCCCTGCCCAGAAGCGGATCAGCTAATGCGCCTTGCTGAGCCGCTGAAGCCAAAACCAATTCAAATTCCTCTTAACCTTTTACCAAAAGAATCCTCACAAAACTGCCATTTCATCCTCAATAAAAAAAAAACTTTATTTCTTCTCTCATTCTTTTTAAAATGTAACCAGGTCGTTTCCTCGGATGAATCGTGTCTTTGACAAGGTTGACTTTTTGCAATGGTACAGAATCGTGCCTAGCACCGAAAGACTTTATACATCCGAGCCCGAAATCCGTAAAAAAAAAAAAAAATATTAAACCGCCTCGTCTGATCCGGATTTTTCTTTTTCGGGTCGTTTATATAAAACTCTAATCATTACCGCTATCGAAAAGATCACAATCTTTTAAAGTTTAAGGCAGGGCTTTAAGGTATATACGTACTGCACAATGCATTTGTGGTTGAGGCGTGTGCTGTTTTATAGGGAAAGGTCACACGATATTCAATTCGTTAACTAATTGGTGCTGGAATAATCTCATGATCAGTGACCTAAGATCAGGTTATTTTCTTTTCTTTTTTTCATTCCTTCCAAATGCCATTTTATACTTAGAATAAAAATTGATTCGGAATTTTTTTGCTGATGACTTGGAGCATCCGCCTTTCTCTCTCCTTATTTAATGATGTTAATTCTATTATATTCATGATTCGTTTCGCCACCTTTAACTTTTTTATATTTATTAATTTTCTTTTTTTCTTTCTTTGTTGTAGGTAAGTTATCAATATAGGGCAAGATTGAATGGGAATTGGAAATAACTCGGTAACGTGTTTATTATTTTTTAAACGTATTGTTTGAATAGCCATTTTTCTAATGCGACCATCCATATCAACATCGGCGTAGCTGCTGAGAGAAGAAATTTTTCTTTTACTCGCAGCATTCGTAAGTATAGGAGGTCTCACTGCATGTACACAGTTTAAAATAATTGAGTGGTTTTGAAATTTTTATTTTCAAAAACGGTTTATGCTTTTTCGGTTGGATGTTTAGAAATCAATCTGGCTGTGGCTTATAGGCTCCGTGCATAACTTTATTTATATATATCCATAGATATACCATGTTAAACTTATGTCCCGGATATATATCCTCCTACAAGAACTTACGAGAATTCTACGCTTTTCTATAAGTTAAACATAGGTTTAGCGGAGCGCTGCAGTCGAGATATGCACGGGGCCTATGCATGATACACAGCCTGAACGATAAACCTACCTGCAACATGGCGAATTTTTGTTATGGCGCAGCCCATAACCGTCTGCTGCAACTGGAGTGCTCCCTCCTCCATCTAGCTTCTCTAGTTTGTAACAAAATTGACATAGCTATATAGAAAGTAAGTACTATCACTATAATAAAAACTCGTGAAGGGACATCCCTGATTCGAATTTAGATTGTTCCAACTTAAATTGGCTTTGGTAAGTTTGTCGGGAGAAGAATAAGTAAAAGATAAGCACGTTGGAGCAGGCCTGGACTGCCTCTTCCACAATCTGATGCTTACGGGGTCGCCATTTGTAATTTTGGAAGTTGCCATGTTCTAGAACTATGGACCCGCCATGATTTCGAAATGGGAGTCGCCATGTTTGCTTCATAAGCTACCACTTTTGTTTAGTTTCTATGGTAATAATGTCTTTGACTCTGTCGCCAGATTTAGTTGCAAGTCCTGGCGCTGACTGTCAAATTTTTGACCAATGAGAAAGCGATTTTGAAGGCGCCATGTTTTTCTAGGAAGATGGTCAATTCCATTGGCCTGTGGTAAGTTCCCTTCTGTGGGTTATGAGTTAGTGAAGGGCAGCAGCTTTGCTAATACTAATACTGACCTAGGGCTGAAGATGGTAGTAATCCGCAAGGCCTAGGCTCAGATACCGGGAGGCAGAGTTGGATCAATATAATGGCTCTTGTACTGCGATATGGAACATTATGGAAAGTCACCACATTATTTGATATTCCTAGTAAAATCATCAATGGTTGGCCATGATGATCGCCAATCTCCGACGAGGAGCGGGCATTTAAAGAAGAAGATGCCCGAATTGGACCAGTTAACTTATGGACAAACAAAAACAAGTTTTTTCTTTTAACGATTATCTCCTCAGTCGTAGGATTGGACCTTAGTTTTCATTTTTTTTATAAGAAAAAATTAATAAAAATTTTTGGCAAAAAAATCTGCTGAATCAAATACTTCAGTCATATTTTTAAAAACTGCAAGAGGAAATGGGCGCTATGACTTTCTCGTAGACTTCTCTTATCTGAGCGAATGATTTTATCTACCAGTCCATCAACTCTTCTTACAATTATTTGTCCTACTGACTCAGGTACTCTTGTTGCTCCCATCTACTCCTATTGCATCTGCCCCACAAGGCTTCGAAATCTAAGAACCCAAATATCGGCAAAACAGTGCAAGTGCAACGCGATACTTTTCTTTAGCTTCCTCATGCTGAAATATAACACTAATGGTATGCGCATCTCAGATATTACTCCCATTTATGCCGTTTATTTTGAGATTCCTGCATATTACTAGGACATTAGGCTTTTTAGTTTATGCATAAGTCATTGAATTTTACTGAAACGTGAAATAAAAAACACAATTTGCTTTAGTCGACAATACATGGAAATGACAGGAAGTATGGTGTCAGATTATATGAATTATTATGGACAGGTTGCAACTTCGATATGATTGTAAGAAGACGAAGATACGCCACTGTGATTTATTATCATCTGTAATTTTTTTTGTGATGAATCGTTTTAAAAACAATTCGCACTTGACAATTTTAAATCAGCACATTTAAATTTTTTAATTAAGCAATTTTTTTTTGTCAATTTTGTGCAAAACAAGCAAGGTCAGTTAGGTTTTCCCTCCCCGATTGAAGAGTTTTTCAATGGGCTTTGATATTTTTTTTTTTACCTTTGATGCAGACGTTCGGGATAATCAATGATATCGGATTTTTTTATCTCGCCAGATTTAATCCATGCAAATAATTATTATTAATACCTGCGCATTGCCAATGTAGCAGTTATGTAATTGTATGACAAAATGGTCATTAGCTATTTTCGTTATGTGTATTAGGCTTAGTTTTGTCGCTCTAATTATATCGGAGGAAAAAAAATATAAAGTCTGTGTGTTTTTTTTTTTTTTGTTAGAGTCATTGCTTTTACCGTTAAATCACCGAGTTTGTCGTGTTTGGATTGATTAGTTACAGAGTCTGATTTCTTGACTGCTTTATAATTGTTAATAATGTCGTTTAGGCGATCACCACTTTGATAAATTGAAAGGAGAATGAGATTTTAGTTGAGATAGGAATTTCATCGCGTTAAATCGAATTGTTTTTAGAGAGTTTTATTGTCTGTCACTTACTTAGAGTAACCGGTGAGGCATGTTTTGTCTTGCTCAAGGAATGGCGTCCTTGCCCTGTGGTGAGCTCCCTTCTCAGGGTTGTGAGTTAGTGGAGGGCAGCAGCTTCGCTAATACTGATCTAGATCTGAAGATGGTAGTAATCGGCAAGGCCTAGGCTCAGATACCGGGAGGCAGAGTTGGATCAATGGTATGGCTCCAGTACTGCGATGTGGAAGATTATGGAAAGTCACCACATTATTTGATATTCCTAGTAAAATCATCAGTGGTTGAAAGTTATGATCGCCAATCTCCGACGAGGAGCGGGCATTTAAAGAAGAAGAAGATTGTCTGACAATGCAGGATGGTAAGAGTAAGAAATGTCGAGGTATTGAATCGCATGCTGGGCAAGAGATGAAGGTACTCTTCGAGAATAAGCGTCGGAGGCTTGAATATTTCAGCCTCCTGCAGCTGGTGATAGAGGAGAAGATTGAGGGCAAACGCAGACCAGGACGGAGAAAAACATCCTTGCTCAAGAATTTAAAAGATTGATATCGTCAAGATTCAGTAACTCTTTTCCGTTTGCAGCCTCCAAGGTTCAAATCGCCATGATGATTGCTAATTTCCATCGAGGAGAAAGCATTTGAAAAAGAAGAATTCCTAAAAATGCCAAACGTGAAGATTGCTCTTCCTCATCCTTTGACTGTATAATAAAGAAGACAAGAAATTTTGATAATTTCTGTCTATAGCTCATTTAAGATCAAAGCTCTAACTTCGAAATGGCCTAAATTTTTCTGGAGAATTTAGCTCATTTCTGTGATCGGCTCCTTTTAAGTCAGCTTGATGTTAGAGGAGTTCCCCTGCCAACCCATAAGGACTAGCAAGTTTAGACCTGCTCATCAGACTAAAATCAGACCTAGAATCAGCTTGACCAGGTATAGCCCGATGGCCTGGAAGCTTAATTGGAAGGAAAGGGAAGTGCACAAACTGGAAGTCTCAGATTTTGATGGGAGATGGGTTTTTTGTTTCTTCAAGTCTAGTGTCCAGTGGCCTTTAAGCTCAAACTGGTTTTGCCCAATCTTGATTTTAGGAGGCTTTCCTTAGTGGCCTTATGTATGAGTTAAGCTCTTTATCGCTAAACTTCTAAGCTAAACTCTTGACAACGACAAAATGTTGCTAGGTTCTCTGTATTGACCTTTAACCCCACAACAGACCCTAACCTTCATCCAACAAAATTCCTATATCACTGTAATAATACCTGCTGAAATTAATATTACGATCAGTAATGTAATTCATTTTACAAATAGCGGAAGTGGATGTGGTGCGAAGTAGCCCGCTATGGATCATTTCTTTTCCTTAATCTTTCATTAATCGGAAAAAAAAAATCCATTACTGCATTTCTTAATAGCTTCTGAGCGTTTTTAATCACTTCTAACTCGCCATTTAGTAATTCTCTTAACGATTTTTAAATAACCCATACGGATCCGATTCCGCCGATCCTCTTCTTCCATCTCTCTTTCTCGCATTTTTCCGGCTTGTTTTAACGCGTTTATAAAAGTCAAGCACCAGTCTTCTCGGTCTCGGTCGCGTTACAAGCCACTGATCAAGCGGTTCTAATTTGATAACAACTATAAGAAGAAAAAAAAAAAAAGAAGTACACTAACCTGTAGTTGCTTCCTTTCTACATTAAACTCTCAGCCGCATAACCTTGACATTGACATTTCTGTTCCATCTGATACCTTAAAGAGTCAGATTCTCTCTTTTTAAAAGTAAACGGCCTTCTATAAAAAACAAAATGATTTATTTCACAGGACTTTGAACTTTTTATATGCGAAATATTGAAAAGAAGAGGTCATCGGAAGGAATTTGTTGCATCAACGATTTAATTTTTTTTTTTATATGATCGATCGCGTTTCCGCGTGGCTTCTTATCGATCCTGGATTTTTTAGCCAAGGTGCTTTGGTAAGGCTGGCTAAAATTTTTTGCCCGCAGCCTGGCAAAAAAGCGAAGGCTTGGGCGATTCCAGAAACTCTCACCCAGTCCAGCTCGAAGATTGGCGAGGGCTTAGACCTTTCCCGACTTTAGGCGAATTTGTAATTAGCAACCCCCGATAGGCCGCGTATTACTGATCGAAAGTCGGTGCATAAAAAATCATATTGATTAAAAATGCAAAAGAAAGAAAACATGATGTCGATGAAATATGGCGATTTTAATTAACATTGAAAATTTCTCGATTTATTACGGCGGATCAAAAGTCCCGTTTATAATAGGTTGATTTATTATAAACTGATACTGCGCGTTGGAAAAAATATTTTCATATGAAGCCTATGGTATCGAATTTACATTATTTTCAGCCGATCCGTCACGAGATCGTAAAAGTTTTTCAATATCTTTTTTTTTAATATGTAAAAAAAAAGGACCGAAGGCAAAGCTCGATGAAAGTCAGATTCAGATACGCGGAAAAAAGCGAGATAAAGATGAGAGAGAAAAAAATAAATAAATGACATTCCGCAGCCCGACACTTTTTTTTATTATTTACCGGTTTTAAAGATCCTTAATGAGTGCCTCACGCGAAATAATTAGCCGTATAATCTGTGCGAGTCAAGCTTTTTTTATATCGTTAAATGCTATTTATCTAAAAAATTTAGCGACTTTTCCTCGTGGTGTTATAAAACAATCTATTTCAAGCTAGGAGGTAGTTAGAGGTTTTACAATTATAGCCATTTTATAAAGATTAGCGAGGGAATGTTGTTAGGTGCACGAGAAAACGGGATTAGGTGAGGTGTTGTTGGATAGTTTTTTTTGGGGAGAGTTTCGTTTGGAGGAAAAAATTATATTTGAGCCGAGTTGGCACGATGTTTGATTTGTTCATGCTTCGCTGGTATTAAAATTTACCATATAATGCTACTATAGGCTAAAACGTTCAGTACGTTCAGGCACGTAGCGTGGGCATCCCCGTCGCGGACTGTAAGACATACTTGATGGACGCCCTACAAGCCCAAGACCTCAGGCGCGGCTTCGTTGGAAAGACAACGTATCTAGAGATGAGGGTCGGTTAGAAGTAACCGATTGGCGAGCCACCTGCCAAGATAGATCGGTGTGGGAAAATATCTGAGGTGCGGCGATAGGGCTACAGGCTCCGTAAAGCCATAGCAGCAGTATAGGCTAAAACGTCCTCCGTCTGCTTTTAACACTTTAACAAAGGTGCTGGAAAGGAAGCTGGCGGCTTCCTGCAGCTGGTAATGGAGGAGAAGATTGAGGGCAGGCGCAGGTCAGATTAAAGGAAAACATCCTGGGTCAAGAATCTAAGAGACTTGTACGGCCAAGATTCAGGATCTCTTTTTCGTTCGGCAGCCTCGAAAGTTAGGATCATAATGATAATCGCCTATCTCCGACAAGGTTCAGAAAAAAATAGGCTAAACAGAAATATGACCATGAGTGCATAGTGCTCGACAAAAAGTGACTATAGGTACACCGTACAGAATGTGACTTTCGGTCAGTGGCGGATATACTTGCCTCTGGCCCCTAGGCAAAATCGCGGATGCGGCTCTGTTTCCCAAACTAGCTGCATTTTCTATAGTCAACAACTTTGTTCCTTTGCTCGTCTGCGGCAGCCATAGACTATCTCTTTCTCTTTCTAACAACACGAGTGGAAAAGAGATAGAGATAGTCTGCGGCTGCCGCCGGCGAGGCCAAGGAACAGGGCTGATACTCTCATCTGCGGCCCCTTTAAAGCCGCGGGCCATTAGGCAATTGTCTAGGTTTGCCTTGTGGTGAATCCTTCCCTGTTTTCGGTACACAGTACTGTTCAGAATGCGACTATTGGTGCATAGTACACGACAGAATTTTATTATTGGAAAGTAAGAAATATTACGACTAAACGTAATTCATTTATTTTATTCCTGTATCTATAGATGAGATCATGCAGCAATAAAAAATGATAAAAACAATTACATTTTTTCACAATAAAAGTGTCAAAAACCTTATCAGCATCTTAAAAAATAATCATTTCAGATAAGAAATTTATCAATAAGAACAGATTTTCAAGAAAATGAATTACGTATAGCCACTCGTTACTTTCCATGTTAGATTATTCTCAAAATATCAGACATTGAAAAATTTGGCCTTAGTTATTGCATTTGATCAGATCCAGCAGCCTGCGCTGCCTCTGAGACCTTTAACGGTAAGCTCAGCAGAATTTAGCTGGTGGTATTTGGTCTTATTACAAAAGATTCCACTTCATTACTATTGAGCACCCAGAATAAAGGATGCTGGCTTGAGCTCTGGCAACTGGTGAGTTCAGCAGAATTTAGCTGGTACCACCCAGTGACATTCAGTCTTCCCTAAAATCAATTAAGAAGATCCCACTTCATTATTGTTGAGCGAAGGAAGCTGGCGCCGGATGTAATTGTTTATGAATTATTTTCTAAATTCGATTAGAAAACACTGATATTTGCAAAATATGTCAAGATCCATGAATATTTTATAAATAGGATGTCAGGCTGATTAAAAACTTTCTAATTTACATCTTTTAAATAATTTCCGACCACGACTTTACTTTTTCCAAAGATCCCCGGAGATATCGTATTTTTTTCTCTTCTAAATCGTGTTGTGTGCATCCACGGTTGAATAAAAACCGAAACTGCAGCTATACGGGTCGTTTCATAAAATTTTCTCTCTTTCCCTCGATATGGAAAAAAACCGAAAAACATCCTGTTGTGCTAAACGATCATCAATTACCAGAAGCCAAATGAAATCTTTTTTTTCTTTTTATGCAGAGGTGAGAGAGAGATGATGGAGAAAAAAAACCGTGTTTCGTTTATACAAATCCGGAATGAATTTCTTTCACGGTTCGAATGATCTTTGTAAAAATTTGCAGATTCATTGTAAAGGAATCAATGACATGAATACAGTTTTTCAAATGAAAATTTCTCTCCGATATACCCGTCTCACTCCTTTTTCTTTATTCCTAGCTGAGTTTTTTTTTTTTTGTATGTGTTCTGATTGATGCATTTCCCTGCATGAATGGTTCCCAGATTGGACGAGTAATTTTGGTTTTTGTGCAGTTTCCGAGGTCACTGTCCGTCGTCACCAACATTGTTGCACACCTATTATGGTTTTTTTTTTTTTAACTTTTTATATCAATAATGCTGGAATCAGTATCACTATTTTCTTCTTTGTGCAATTTAATAGTTTTGAATGGTCTTGATTTAATATTTTTAACATCGGCTTTGAGATTTTTTGTAAGTCAGAGAGTTCTTTTATTTTCTTTTTAATTTTTACTTTCGAGCGACACTAGGAGTGAAGGAAGTATTGTAATCGTCGAAAAATTGACTTTCCGTAATTTTAAGTTTTTCCAAGTTTTTTCAATTGGGAAATCCGTTTCAGGTGTTGTAGAGCAAACGTCCGTCCGTCCGTCCCTCCGTCGTTCCGTCCACACAAAGTCCCGATTTTCTCGAAAACCGCTCCTACGATTTTTCTTAAATTTTGCACAGTTACACTAGAGGCCGTGACAATGAACACCCCGGCGGCGGTTTGGCTGGCAAAATTCGAATTCGGCCGCAATCGGCCCAATTTTTTATTGAGTGAAATTGAATTGGAATTTTTCAAAAAAAAGAAAAAAAAAAAAACGGGTAAAAAAAACGTTAGACGGTTTTCGAAGCAGCAGTTTTTTTTAGCTAAGCTGAGATTTTCCTAGAGGTCTTAAAGGCGTAGAGTGACCATCCAGGCGCATGGCCCGTCCACTGAAGCAAATTTTATACAGTACTAAAACCGGAGGATGAAGACTCTTTTCTTCTATGATCTGTCTGGAGCTTGACCTCTGATGCTAAGGCTGTAATATGACATGACCCTTCTTAAGATGACCATATGCACTGCTTCGTGCAGGACAGTCCTGCTTTTTAGGTTCTTGTCCTGCGTCCTGCTTTTTAAAAATGATCCCTTTTTTTAAAATTTAGGCATGAAAAATGCAATTAAAATATCCTTTTTTTTTGTGTGAATCGACCCTTTCGAAGTAAATCTGATTTTACAGCATTTTTTCCAGACTCCACGATTCTTCAATTTTGGTTTTCTGGAGTCGAAATCGCCCCAACTTTTAGTCAGGAACCAAATTTTTCTTCAGAATTGTAAAAATTAAAAATATCAGCTCTTAAACATTATTTTGTTGAATAAAAATTTTAAAAAATCCCCTAATAATGTTTTTTAGTTTGGGGAAAATAAGAAGGGGGGGGGGTAGTTTCTAGGTTGATTAAATCAGGATGCCCTGCTTTTCGATTTTCTTACGGGCCTTCATGCAGTCTAATCTGATGCTATCCAGACTTTAAGTCCAGGGCAGACCCAAGTATGAAGTCAATTTTTGGAATTATCCAAATCGCCCACTACAATTTTTGAAATCAAATTTATTAATCCCCATTACATAATTTTACTAACAAACATTCTTAACCCGCCGTAAAAATCACTCCATCAAACCCCCAAAAAAAAAATCATTAACCTTTTTTATAGTTCCATTAACGTTCTTGAAATCTCCACAAGATCAAGTTCGAGGTCTTTGCCAAAAAAAAAAAATTAAATAATATTCTTTTTGCAAGTTTTTTTTTATTATTTTTATTTAGTTGCCATGCGCCATTTAAATGAAAATCACACCCAAAAATTTGTGTTGGAGCATTGAAGGAAAAAAAAACAGGAATTCGATTGCATAGTTGAGTAATAAGACTTGTTAGGTTCATTCAACTCCTATGACCTGGAGAAAGGCTAGAGGGAAATAGTTTCATCGGTATTTCAATGTTAGAATGGAATATCTGTTTAAATATTTTTACGTAACGGTATCTCGTTATATTCATTCTTTTTTTTTTTTTTTTTCGTTTAAATGAATGAAAAATAACTCCTTGCGCTTATATAATGTTTTGCATTAAGTATACATTTCTCATTATTTATTGTTGACTTATTGCAGTCGGTGTATTCTTTACTGATGCGCGGCTAAAAAGCTTTTCGATAAGGAATGTAGGTACATACATGTCATTTTTTATTCATCGGCTAATGACAGTGCTATTACGTCAAATAACCGCGAAAATCCCTTTTTAAATTATAGATTCTTGGAGAATATTTCGGGGGGTCCCCCCCGTAGGCCTGAATGTTCATTAACGGTGATTTAATCGATGATTGATCGGTAGAAACGTAGAAAAAGAATTTTTTTTTTAAGATTAGAAAAATTTGATCGATTGATATTGTCTGGCTATTATATGCTAGACTGGATTTTGTAAAGTAGTGCACGCTACGGCCTTAACCTAAGATATCGAAAACGTTAGTGCTCGGTTTAAATTAATCAGTCGAGTTCCCCTCCC
This sequence comes from Liposcelis brunnea, assembly GCA_023512825.1. Taxonomy (NCBI): domain Eukaryota; kingdom Metazoa; phylum Arthropoda; class Insecta; order Psocodea; family Liposcelididae; genus Liposcelis; species Liposcelis brunnea. The sequence goes on along the minus strand of CM042065.1, from coordinate 6,627,309 downwards.
CGAAATATTATTATACATTGGATTTATTGCCTCGTTGTTTTTGAGGAAAGGCTTGTTTAAGAATTTCAAGAGGATTAATGACTTGTTTGGATTTTAATTTTTTCGGAGTTAAGCCGTGTACGATCCAGTTAATAAAAATTCCTTGTCGTTTCGATTTTTTTTTTTTTTTTGGAGAGGTAATGATGATGAGACGATATTCATAAAATTCGAATTCGTTTGGAAATGTTAGTGGTTTGTCCTTCGTTTTTTTTTTCAAAACTTCTAATTCTTTTTAATTTCATATATGAAAAAGAAACCAGTTTGCACAGTATGTATAATTATACTCATTTTATAAATTTTCCTCTTTCCATTTGTGTCCCTGGAGAACACGTGTGTTTTTGTAATTTTTGTAACTTGGTCTATCAAGGTTAATTTTCTTTTGAAATGATCTTTGGAGACTTGATTTTTTTGAATGTCAGGGTCTCACGTTTTCCAGGAGATGTATAAATGAATAGAGTTTTAAATTGAATGAAAACTTTTTTATCAATATATTTTCTCCCGTGGTTGACTTTGTAAGGCTTGAATCCAAGCAGGAAAATGTGCCCACAATTGACCAGGAGCTGACGGTAGCGGAAATGACAAGAACAGCAAATCAAGAATTATCATAGCCCTAGACAAAGAATAGAGCTTTTAGAAGTCTTGGAAGAGGCTTACGAGAAGTCTAAGCTCAGAGACTCTCTAAAGAACTAAGCAGTGGCTAGTAGAATCAAGTAAGCTGCAGCTAAAATCGTAACGTCGTTAGCAGCTCTGGTTGAAGCCCCATAAGTAGTTATAGGCCATTAAAAGGGCATAAGGAGCAGACGGAGTCTCAGTGAAGTTCATATGGAATAATGCGGAGGGGAAGACGTCGTCAAGTTGCAAAGAAGGCGACACTGGGGGGACCATGTACATGTGCAGAGAATGAATGATAATAGTCAAACACAAGTAACATTAATTAAGGGAAAAACTCCCGACGCCCCTTTCTCCGCCTGCGTCCTTGATCACAAGAAGCCGGCTGATGATAACCTATCAAACAGCCCAAACTTGAAGTCAGAAAAAGAAGAAAAGTGTCGTGGAATAAAATAAAGCAATGTTTCTGTTATTGGAGTTTATGAAGATCTTTGTTAGACCTTCAAAATGAGCCATTGTAAGGCCGATCTTAGCTCGTAAAGCCTATGAAAGGTAATGCGAAACATACAGTCAATTCAAGCTAAGATGTGAGCCCTTGACTAGGCTTGACAGCTGAGCTAAGAAAGCCTTTGAGGCTTCTAGCTATAGCTCTGAGCCCGTATAAGGTTATAACCGTAGTTATTAAAGCCATCAGATCTTTTTAGCTGCAGGTTTTTTCATAAAACGATAGCCTCTTCAGAATTTTCTGCTAGGATCTGTGAAGACGTGAAAGGCTCAAACTAAGACCGTAGAGTAATTGCTTAGTTTCAGGGAGTCCAAGCTAAGCTCAAAGGATTTTTTGAGACTAAAGTGGCGTTTACAGAGCCGATCGAGGCTGAATGCCTGAACCAGAATCTTTCGGAGCAGTTAATAATTTGGAGTAAGGATGTCGTGCTACTAAACTAAGCATTTTAACCTCCGGGGTTTTGGGCCAGATCCCATGCCGCCGTTTAAAACTAATGCTATTATTTGAGTCATCAGCATGAGAGTCTTATTCAAGACCATAAAATCTCTGTAAGTTCGGATTGAAGCCTTAAAAGTAACAATTGACTTACCTCTGACTCTAAAACACCTAATTTGTACTGCTGAGCTTAACCGTATCACTATCTTAACTACTTTTGCTCGGGCCTGAAACTGACACTTCTGGCATAGTCCAGCAGTCTTTTGGTGACTTGACGAAAGTCTGAAGATACTTCATTTTGGCCCAAGAAGCTAAAATCCAAGGGAACGTTGGCTTAGCTTGGGATTTTGGACCATTTAATTGCTAAAACATTCTCACCATGTTTCTATAAATGCTACTAATGCATACCAGCGTTGCGGACATTCCTTAAAAAGTCAGGTGCTACTCCTATATCCCCTTCACGATTTTACAACATAATATATCCATTCGACTACTGGAATGTGAATAATCCGCACGGGAGATTGATTCACTCGTAGAATTTCAAATGAAATAAATATACACACACGCATTAGGAGACATTACACCATTCACGACCTCCCAATAAGCTAAACATGAATTTCTAATTAGTATAGTGGTCAATGAACGTTGAGTCTTCCAGTCACACCTTGTTTACTAGGAGTTGCGACCTTGAGTTTTCAGGTTCAAAGATGAGTCGTGTTGAGCTTATGACGACATTGCGTGTTCCATCACGCACAGTACCTGTACCTCAGGGCGTTGACATTGTTCTTGTTTGTTGTTATTTCGCGAACCATGTGGTTTGCTTTTACGCCATCCATCTTATTAGCACCTCGGCGAACCCAGGGGAGACAAAAACGCGAGGCTCTCCCATTTTTTTTTCCCCCAGCTGCAGCGCAACGAACTCTTCATTACATAGTAAATATCTATTTACGATGACTTTTGACGGATCGTCAACTCTCCTGTCAGTTCGTAAATGAAAAAGATTTGGCTTAACCACGTTGAGGAATTTTTGTGGTTAAAAGGAACCATCATGGAAACAAGATCTCAAGTATTGTCTTGTATTAATTAGTCAAGTTCAATGATCCAATAACATCGAGGTATTTTCGATGTGCCTAACGTCTAGTATGTTTGCTTAACCGAATGTGTACCTAAGGCTGTGTAATGTCTGACCATTAGATGGGAGCAAATTATATACGTACGAGTGAGGATTAATGTTTTTAGAGTTGAAATTATCTTTTAATATTTGCACATTTATATAGAATGTGCTAAACATCCGGTGCACGGACGTTGACGTGCGCTTTTCCTTAGCGCCAGTAAAAAGAAAAACTGGAACGGGATATAAAACTCGAAGTAGAAAAATTCACGTTTGAGATATCAAGTTTTGCAGGACTGATTTTGATAAATATTTAACATAATTTCATGCAAATTTTAGCGTTAAATTGAAAGGGACTTCGAGTGTTTTGTTTTTCTAAGAATGTTGAGGAGACTTGCGGTTTATCTTGAATTCTTTGGGAGTTTTGTGTTTTTCTTTTGTGAAAAGAGGGCGAGGAATGGGATCACAAAGCTACTTCGGGTTACCTAATGTTTGGCATTCGGTCTACTTTCTCTATAAAAGATCTCATAAAATATCATCTGATGAGATCTTTATAAAAACGAACCGTTTATTCTTAATGGTACTTCATCAAAACCATAACAAAAGATCGGTTCTCAAGGTGCAATTTCAAAGTTAAAAGAAATGTTTATGTAACTTTTGGTATAGCTTAAGCCAACGCAACCCGAAATCAGATCTAGTAGTGGTAATTACTTAGAATGAAATTGTGTTTTTTTTTTTTCAAATACCATTTCAGTGGAATTTTTTTTCTCGTGAAAATGAGTCCTGATGCTGTCAATGTTCTCACGGTTGGGAAAAAAGGTGAGATGTAGGCGTGAATGAAAGAAATTGATGTTCGAGAAAATCATGAAAAGAGCTATATTTGGCGAATTTGTAAGTCGTTTGCTATTTTTCTTGGTAAAGTCATAATGTGTGACGTATTTGAGGTTACGTTGACAATGTAAGAGATTCAGCGGGGCTCGTTGGTAATTTTCTATGAAAAATGGTCGTTAAGCCACGTTTAAGGCCGCTGTAGGATATATTAAAAATAACTCCTAAGAATAAAAAAAATTACATGCTACAGATAGATGAAGTGGAAATCAAAGTTTTAGTAAGAATAGGAAAACGGAGTTATGTGTCCAACACATGATTCTTCTTCTTCTTTAAATGCCCGCTCCTCGTCGGAGATTGGCGATCATCATGGCGATCCTAACTTTGGAGGCTGCAGAACGAAAAAGGGATACTGAATTTTGGCCGTGCCAGCCTCTTAGATTCTTGAGCCAGGAACGCATGATTAAGCAAACGCAATGTTCTGAGTAATGATGGCAGGCGGAGCAGGAAAATCCTGCAGTGGAGGCCATGGGCTGGGCAGCGAAGTAGAGGGAGACAATAACCCGCTGGTATGATGACTTAAAGAGAAGGGCGGGTTTTCACTGGGTGAGGACAGCGGAGGACCGAGACAGATGGCATGCCTTGAGAGAGGCCTATGTTCAAAATTGGACGCATTAAGGGCTGGAATGTTCTGAATAGAAGCTGTTCTGGAAGCCCAGGCAGGAGGAGAAAATCAACATTTAGCTGAATAAACAGTAATTTACGAAGAAGAAAATTCCTAAAGAAAAGGTCTTCAAACAGTGCACATAACTATAGCTTAGGGATGTAGAACAGTTCCCGATTATAAGTTCAGGCATATCGCGATATGTAAAATCGAAGAAATACCTACCTAAAAAAATTTCTGAAGCGATAAATGGTCTGAAAGTTGTTATGATTGAAAATTCATTGATTTTTATGTAGTGAAAGTATTTTTAGGGCTCTCAGTGCTAATTTTTTAATGGGTAAATTTGACCTGTGCCAAGAGATATATCAACAAGAGCCTCTACCTAAAAAATTTTCTAAAGCTATTTTAGTCTGGAAAGTTCACGGGCCATCCTGTGGCCCGTGCAGACCTCTAGCAGAAGCCGTTAAGTGCTCCAGTGGTTCTGTGATTGTATCAGTCCTGAGGTTGTAAATCATAATAATACTTGATTTGGATTTTGTACAATCAGACCGACTTAAGAGCGTCCATTTCTATTCTCGACTGTCTCAATATACAGTGCAGTAGTCTGCACTGTATAGTCATAATGTGTAACTCTGTGATGCATTCGATTTTCAGCAGAATTAGCCACCGTATCTTCTACAAAAAAACAAGATTGAGAATGAAATAGAGAACTAAAATTGGAAGATATAAGAAAATTTATCCTATGGGTGTGTATCAAGACTCATCTGCCTATACACAACAAACCCCTAAAACAAACTGTAAACATTTACTTTAAAAAAACTAAAATTCTCTAAAATTTATCTTGAACAATATGTCATCACTTCGCTTCATTTCCAAATCTTAAAAAACTCCGCGTCTGGAAGTTGAGCTAAACCCACGAACATCAATTTTTCTAGCATCAAAAACGCACGATCGAAAGATTTTTTTATATACAAGTAAAAAAAAATATTCGAGATGATGTCGGTGTGAATGACCATTTTCAAACGAGAAGTGGTATCCCTGGTCCTTCGAAGTTGTATGCCATGGTCAGTCAACTCTAGGATGTTGACTTACTGCTTTAAAAATGAATTCCATTACATTAATTAGAAAAACTAAATAGTAATTTTTTTTTCTTCTCCTTAAACGTCTGCTGCGCCGGCTTTCGTCTTTTTTTTTATTTATTTATTTAATAAGATCTATTAACCATAAGGCCATATTATATGAAATTCAGCAAACCGTGACAATTACATAAACCGGCATTTGTAAATTATTCGGTAATGACCAATGAAATCCGCATCATCATGGGAAAAATATCGGATCATATTTTTTTATTTTATTAAATATTTAAATTCTCATCTCGTCGGAAATCAATAAAAAAAAAATTTCTTCCGAAAAAGAACTGCACACAAGATAATCGCAGTGTTTAAGGTCAACAACATGCCGGCTCAAGTTAAGAAAGGTACTTGCCGACGAGATGAAAACACGGCCTGAGTCGACAACTTGTGAAGTTTTTCTGGAATGACGTCAAACGATGGTTTTTTAAGATTGCAGACTCCCTGCCTTAAAAAAAGAGAAAGAATCGACGAAATATTTTCGTTAGGCCATTAAGAATGGTTTCGGATTTATGTATGAAGCCATCATCAAGACACAATTAATGACGATATCATTTATAGGTATTATTTAGTGATCATATATTTTTTATTTTAATATACCCGCTTACAGTTCCAAACATTAAATCACTCTGGAATGTGTTTAAATGCAAGTTCTTGGTAAGGCTGATGACCGGATAGCGAAAAAATTAAGATATCATTTTTTTTAAATACGTTCGTTAAATTTTTTTGTCAAAGAATTTTTTTTTAAACCGATAAATCAAGCTCATCCCATTTACGTAGCTTGGGTTATTGATAAGATAACAAAAAAAAACCGGACCCTAAGTTAGGGAAAAAAGGTAAAAAGTATTTAAAGTACGATGTTTTCATTCAGAGCGTTTCCGCTGGAGGTTTTTAAAAAGTCGGGGCATTAAAAGATATTGAAAGACTGTTAAAGGCATTCAGAATGACAGAAGAGTATTCTCCCATTAAAGCACCGGGTAGACACCTGTATCACTACATTCCTTCAGTAACTGCTTGAGGCACCTACTACAAGAGGCTGATGAACTTTTTATTTACCATTTTTGCGTCGACTTATTGTTATCTTACGAAAATGAAATTTTTGTCGGCGAGGAATTATCCGTTTTAATCGTTCGTTCCATGTTTAACTTATTGATTGGTCGGTTTTATCTGGACTTGACCAAGCCTAAAATTAATATTTCATGTTCGTTTCTCACGTGGATTTTTGTTTTTTTTTTTTCCTTCTGGAAGAATTATTTTGATTTTTTTTTTGGAGGGGGGTTATGAACTTTAAATGTGTGTGTTTTAAATGAAGATTTAGTCGGTCCTTTAAAAAATTGGAATGTCGTTTTCATTGGTGTCCGGTACTGCCACGCCTTTTTAAGGAATCAGGTTTGAAGTTTCTGGAATGATTATTTTTTTTTTGCTGGTATTTGCTAATTCCGCCTATACTTCCTTCTTTGATGTTTTTGGACGAGGGATTCGGAGAAAATGGTCTGCCTACGAATTTAAAGCCGGATCCGGATATTTGAGTGAAGGATGGGTTGTTGTTGATTTTGATTTTAAGCAATCTGATGCAATAGTTGAAAGAATTAGTGCGATTTTTTTTTGAAGAAAAGTTATGGCCTAAAAAATTTTCTAAAGCTTTGAATGCTCTGCAAGGTGTTTTCACGTTAGTTTCAACTTAAACATTTGACGAACTTTGGCCAGAATAGGAGCGAGAGCCCCTAGAGCCTGTATGTGAAAATTCCCCTAAAGCTTTCAACGGGGTTTTAGACTGTGAGATTATAGCGATTTCTTATGTGTTTAAGTGTTGCAAGAGCTCTTCGTGTTGATTTTTCATGATGCAATATTTCGGTAGGAATAGCCTTTGGCATGTAGATCTCAACTAAAGTCCCTAACCAAAAATTTTACTGAAGCTTTCAGCGGTCTAAATATTGCCTTGATTGCAAGATTATATTAAAATTAATTAACTGAAAGCATTTTAAGAACTTTCTGGGACGATTTTTCATAATCTGATGCAATATTTAGGTAAGATTGGCTTGTAACAGAGATATATTAACAAAAGTACCTAACTTTAAAAATTTTTTAAAGCTGTCACAGTTCTAAGAGTGATTTTAGTTTGAAGCTTATGCAGGTTACTATTGTGTGTAAGCATTTGCAGGACTCTTAGGGTTTATTTTTTATTATCTGGTGCAATATTTTGGTAGGGTAGACCTGAGACAGACATATGTCAACTAAAGTCCCTACCTAGAAGTGTTTCTAGACTTCAAGACGCCTTGAAAATTGTTCCGATTAGAATTTCTATGCAAGCAGTTATTTGTCTCTTAATTTGAATTTAGGACAATCTATTGTAGGTCTTGGGGTTAGGGCTAGTTCAGCAGGGTTTCCCAAATCAAAAGTCCCTACCTGAAATTTTTTCTGGGACTTTCAAAGAACTGAAACCTCTTTTATTTGTTGGATAACATTAATTGCTACACTATCTTGGCAGAATACTTAAGCCAGAATTGGGCCGAAGCATCTGTTCAGATAAAAAGTCAAGTTGAATATTTTCTCTCAGCACAGATCACCTCAATTTCTGTCTTACTTCATTTGTTGCTTAAATCCGGAGTCTGAACTAGATTTATATGCGGCTGAGTACAGCGTTACTGATAACACTAAATTTTTTTTTCTTTTTTCAGGTAAGCCAAATCAATCATTTATTGGCCCACCATGACTGCCCGATCAGTTTCGATGCAAAACCAAACTACATGGAGGTAGGATTTTTTAACGAACGTGCATTATATGGGAAAAAAAAATTACCTTTGAACATTGGCGATATTCAAATAACACAAATTTGGCCAAGACAACAACCCGAATCAAATTAACTCCCAATATTTTGTCTGAATACGTGCAGACATGTTTGCAGACATTTATTCTTCGTGAAATGACGTCACGAAGAAATTGGGCATTATAGAAGGTAACTGTACGTATGATTTTTTGACCCGATGCGTAGTAAATCAGTGATTAGTAGTTTAAAGTTTTTAACCCCCTCCGGTATAATATCAAGTTTGTAGACATAATCTCTTAGTAACCAGAAAGTACTCTTTGGTTCTTTCTCTCTCTCTTTTTTTGTTTTGTTGACAAATGATCGTTTTAAATTTTTTTTAAAATGGGCGGTCAAGTCCTTGTTAACCCTTTAAAGGCCGACTTTTGACCGAGGCCGGATATATCCGGCCTCCGAAAAAGTTCCGTTAACGGCCGACTTTTGGAAAAGGCCGGATATATCCGGCCTCTGATGTTTTAGTGAAAATCTTATTCCAGGCAGCTAGGCTGAGGGATATGACCATGTATTAGTGTAATACAGCATTAGACCTTTCAAAGAAAAAAATTACGACTTGAAATTTCGCCCATGCTTAGCTTATGGGAGGAAAATCATATTATAAACTTAATGTAAATTTAAGCTAAATTGACCAAAATTTAAATACTGTTTGTTTTGTTTCAACTTTAACATTTCCCTAGAAAGATATTCTTTTTATGTTAAGCTTATGGGAGTATAATCTTCATATGCTTAGCTTATGGATAAAAATAATTCTGAGCAACTAGAGGTTTTTATCAAATTCATTTGTACCGGGAAAACTGCTAGCAATCAAAAAATTGTTTAAAATTTTTGGGGATTAAAAATAACGAAGTTAAATGGCAAACGTACAATAGTTGAAGACGGTATCCTAAAAAGATCTCTTTCCAATACTGGTAGTATGAATAAAAAGGTCCTTCTATTGTTCGGGCGACATTTGTATTTCAGGTATTTTTTTTTCAGCCTTTGAATTCTTTGTAAGAACACCCTATTTGCGCGTTCTATTAGAATGAATTACCAGGGCATCTTAAGGATAACTTAGCATGAATTGGGAAGTGTAGAGCCAAGTGCAGAATTAAATTTTAAAAAAAATCGGTTCTAACAGAAATTTTTAAGCTATATTTGTAAAAAAGTCGTACCCCTGCAAACTTTTGAATATGCATTCAGCAATACAACTAACTTGGGACCTTTATAAACCTAATAGAATAGATCCCTTGAGTCTTTAGCTGCAAAAAGGGAGTAAAACTGCTTATAATGACATTTTTGGTCAATTGTGTATTGCGGTTTGCCTACACTAGAAACTTTAGGAGTGCGGATTTTTTTCGGTTTTCGGGCTTCATTTGCTTCAAGTTTAGACATATTAACATGTTAGGAAAAGTCGGCCTTGGTGGGTGTCCAATAATTACCTTTTCGGAAATTAATTAGGCCTTTAAAGGGTTAAAAGCATTTTATTTTATGTTGTCAAAGGAGATGTGAAGCCTTCAAGTTTGGTAAATCCCATGGATCTTTAGGCTGGGGATTCGAATGAGGAAAAGTTTTTATTTAGTACCTTGTTTGACTCTGTGTGATTATTTCATCCCTTCAGTTAACGACTTCACACGAAAGAGAAACTCAATCACTCAATTAAAAATCAAATAATTGATTCATATCGATCAAGCGGAAAAACTGGCGCTTGCAATACGATTACGTCATTAAATCTGTATATTCAATCAAGATCAAACATGTACGTCAATCCTTCAGATTAACTTCTTACGTAAGTTCCCCGACGATACACGAAAAACTGCCGCTTGAATTTTCTTAGAAATCTTAAATTACCACAACTCCCATAATCGTCGAAACTATAAAAAGACGATTTACAAAAACCTGAAGGATGAGTTGTTTGGTACTTTAAATACTAACTCCCTACAGAAGCATCACCATAACCTTGAGTCACGCGATGTGTTTAGAAAGGGCTTGTAAAGCTTGTAAAAGTAACCTTGATCATCATCATCTCTCTCTCTTATAAAATTCTTGGCGAATAAGTTCTTTCACGTTTTTATTCGTGGTCAGGAAGGTCAATGCCAGAATGTAGATCAGGACTTACCTATAAAAAAAAGGCAGCAAAAAACAACGAGTTAATAACCTATTGTGATCTGTGTTGTTTTTTTTTTTTTTTTTTGTATAGTGGGATGAAAGAAGATCGAGTAGGAGTAGATTGCGTAGGTGATTATGTCAAGCCAAAGCGAACGGCGACGAAAATCTTTATTAAGTCGCTGGAGAAAAAATGGGGGAGATTGTGCTTCCTAGCCGTTCACCTTTGAGGATAAAAATTAACACCAGCAACACTCCTTGAACATTATGTTTAATTTGCACATTTCGTTCATTGAGTTAAGACACGTGGTTTGGAAGAATTTTTGTCCTTCGGCTTCGGGGCAAAGTGTAATAAACAATCAATACAACTCTCGGGTTCGTGAGTGGTAATTTTAATGATATTTACTAATATGGTTAGGAAAAAAAAATAGCTGGACAGGAAACGGAAGAAAGCTTCTTTGGACTAACATTGTACGTGATGAAGGGGAAAATGGGAATAGGAGGTAAAACAACCTTTGAGGAAGTAAGGGGACTTTGTTTTGACCGGGAAGCTCGGGTGATATTTTTTTTTAAAATCACCTTGATTGTTAAATAATTTGTTTTGCCCATGAAAATAAATCCGGAGTTTAAATTTGTCCTTGATCTTGTTAAAGGTGAATGCACGTCGTTTCTGTCATTAACGGGAGTTACTTCACCCGTACTAAGCTTCCTAGGTATGGTGCGAAGTTAAATAATGCTTAGTAAGAGGGAATTGTTTAAGTATGCTGAACTTTGGTCGGTAGGTTTTGCCTGAAGGAAGTAATGCTTTTATTTGGGAAGATATGGCGATTTTGTTGATTTCCTTTTTGGATTGTAATTGCTAATTTGGTTTTCATTGTTTTGAGAGATGCAGCCGGTATAGTCGGATATGATTTAGGCAGTTAAAAATGTAGGCATGAAGTTGGTGCCTATTGCAGGATAATGCTGATTTCTTGGTTGGCATAATGGAGTATGAGAGTTTAGGCTTATTTTTTTCTGGCTTCTAATTAGTCATAACCTTTTGGCGCGCCAAAGAGAGAGGTGTTGACCTCTGCAAGCCAACTCTGCTCGTGGTTTAAAACAGGTTGTCTCCGCGACAGATATTGACGATCATCATCGCAATGAACGGTTTTGAGGTTTCTGAACAAGGCATTCAATGAAAGAGCACTTCAACCGTCTCCTAAATCTTTCAGCCCAGATGTATTTCTGTGCCCTGGCCCTTAATCTTGTTCGAAAGGAGCCGAGGACGGCTTTCTGTCAGGAGTGGTCGGATGTTGGAAAGCGCGCGAAAGCAGAAGGATGATCGGCTTTTTTGTTGGTAAAATGGGTATGATGTTATCGATTGTGTTTCGAGGGCAGTGATTGTAGCAACTGATGAATTGTGAAAAGTTCACAATCTTTTCTCGCATTATCAGCTAGGACATGCTCCAACTCTTCATAGTTATCCTCTGACTCTACAGAACCAAAAACGTAACTGCTTCCTCGAGCCAAGGATTTTAGCAAAGCGAACCCTAGTCATAAACTACGATCTACCAGCAACGCATTAAAGTTTTGATTAAGTTTGTCGACCACCATAATTTAAATCAATGCTGATATCGAGCGCCTGGCGCCTAACCACACAAATGCTTCTCTCTTCAGGCTCCACTATACATTGGCTACAGTGACAAAGGACTGCCAGTCGCAGTTGAAGACCGACCGGTTATTGGTTAATCTTTGGCTTTGGCCATCTTTAGACTTCCCAATCATTCTGGAAGACTCCCAATTCAAATCCAAGGCTTTACCTTCTAGCCAAACTATCAGATGACTAAAACACATCACAAAATGTTCAGCTCTTGTTGAGTCAGCTACATCCTCCAAATGACGCAAACAACCATTCTTGATAATATCTGCTTCCTTTTTTAGTGCATCGCGCCATGAAAATTCAAATCCTACAAAACTCAAAGTTGATTTATGTTCAGTGGCCTTAAAATTTCCCACAGAATTCATTTCTAAGAATATTTAACATTTCCCAACCTCATTAACCTACTGACATTTTTCTTCCCGATTAAATATTAATATAAGATCGATTGTCTTTTAACTAGCGGCAATAATATTTCCCTTTTTATAATATTCCGGAAGTCGCGGGCTAATTTTTTTTTTCTCTTAAAACTTCGTTTCGTAATTTCCATTCCCGTCAATTAGAAAACATCCGCGACGCAAAACCGAAAAAATTACAGCTCCGTGTCGATTGTCGCAGTTTTTAATTGATTGGATCTCCTAAAGGGAAAGTTTTTTCGCCTAAAATTAAACAGCGGATTACTACACCCACGTCAGAACCGGTTCAAATCGATTAATAAATGGAACGATTAACTCTGAAGATAATTTTCTTTTTTTTTTTTAAATTTTACTCCTTCAAAAAAAAATCTTAAATGAATTGGAACGACGATAAGGAAAGCGTTCTTAAGATTTGTAGCGCAAGTAGCTCGAATTGACGGTTTCCTGTGATACTGTTATCTGTCTTTAAGCAAATGGCGTCGGATAACTTTATTCCCCTTCTCGATTTTCATATTTCAAATTTCATTAGCCAGGAGCTGCCCAAGGGTACCATTGATGATTTAACCGTGATTACCTCTCTCGCTCCAGTTTCAAGACATCAGAGAGAGAGAAAAAAAATTAAAGGTCAAAGACATTTTAAAACCGTTTAAGAAAGTTAGGAAAGATGAATCGAGTCTCACTCCAGTACCTTCTATTCTGACGTAAAAATCCAGTATAATATTGGCGTGTCTGCCCCGCGTCGATCGAGGAAATAAGTCTAATGGAGAATGACTAGACACAATGCAATGATGATTGTCGCCTAAGTCCATTGTTTGACTTTTTTTTCTATCTCTCTCTCTCTTTTCTCCTTTTCGTTTTCACGTCGACGCCAGATTATAGTAATTCCAATGGACAAGGGCAATCGAGATTTACGTAGCCGGTTTTTGACCTGTAAATGTTTTAGTCATGTTTTAATGGTGTTGTCCCTCGGTAGACATCACGCTTGATTTAATTATAATTAGAACGAGTAGTGGCAGCAGGATACGAGTTTTTATCAATATGTGTTAGTTACTGTGGAAGATATGTTCATTTAGGATTTTGTCATCAGGCAAAGTTCAACGATCTATTTTATAGATATCCCCGGAGTGTATGTATCGCTTTTTAAAGAAACAAAATAAACCTAAATAGATTGCATAATTAAAATTAAATTTTTTGAAGAAACGGTTTTAATCTCTATTTTTTTCCTTATCTAGAGATTTTGTGTTTAAAATGTTATTCATTGATATATTAAATGTGCTTGCCAGTAGCAGAAGCAGCTATCTCTCTTTTTCATGCGACTATTGCGCATAAAGCTCATCTCAATTAAAAGTTTTTAATTGCACAGTGAGTGTCTTATTACTTAAATCAAGTTTGCCCATCTTGGAATATTTCTGGCCATGAACAATGTTGTCTCAACCTGTTCAGAGCATTTGGCTATTGGAACAATGCTGACCCTATTACTTGCATAGATTGCTCAAAATCCAAAACTCTTTATGCTGACACTGAATTGTAATTGATATGAGCTTCCAATTAAAATACCTTTCAAGACTGTAAAAGCTTCAGAAAATGTTAGGGGTAGGGTCTTATTGCTCCTGATGCTTCGTTGGGGCAAACACGACTAAACTACTGAACCAGATGATCTAAATCGTAAACCCAGAGTAACATATGGGCTTGCGTAAGAAAAATGGCATGAAGATCTAGCATCAGGACAATTTACAGAACACTGGGAAGCCTAGAAAAATTTGTAGGTAGGGTCTTTTGATAAATTATCCCTGCCATAGGCAATTCTACTCAAGGTATTGCATCAGATTGTAGAAAATGAACACTGTAGATCCCTCTCAACGCTTGATTGCAATTGGAACTGATCTAATCTTTCTATTATTGTAAATTTTAAATCGTTGAGAACTTCAAAAAAAAATTTGGGTTGGGACTCTTGACCTAGGAATTGCCAATTGGCCAGAATTGGGACATTCCATTCCAGAAATAGTAATTTTCTTGACATTTTAGTCAAAAAATTCTTGCTTAGTTGACCATTGTAGCCAAACAAAGCTCTGAATATTTCCTTTCCACACTCACGCGCCACATTATGTTGGCCAAAAATATCGGCCCTAAAGACAGTGAAAAATCATCCAGACTCTCGCCCAAGGTGAAAGTTTCAAGAATTAGAACAACAAAGCTAAATACTTGTGTACATAACATCCTCAAGTCCCACCTACTAAAGAAAACCGATTCATGTTGAGGATTTAAAAAAACGTACGGTGATTCATGTAATTATTATTATCCAACTCAGTTCCGGAAATTCAACTTATTAAACGAATCCTGTTCATTGTCAATGCAACCTTGTATTCCGCAAACATCTCGGCGCTATCTTTTCCCAAAGTGCTGACTACTTCAATACGCTCATCTTCTATTTAACCTTCCAATCAATATGCTATTATCCTAAATTATAATTTGCACTACACATCCAGCCATAAAGCAAAAAAAAAAAAATGAAAAGATCAAAACAAAGGTTACACATCAATGATAGGTTGCAAAAAAAAAAAAAAATAAGTTTCAAAAACGTGAATGGCTTAACACTCGACCGAGTTTTCTTGTCGGCCATTATACTAGCCAGATTAGATCTGAAAATGTTATTTTTTCCTCATCCCCAAACCACGCGTGAATTCAAAACAATCATCCGCAGCTACTCCCACCTAGACCCGGAATTTAATATGCGAAGGCGTTAACGGGATGAATCTTCTCTTTCTTTTTCACCCCCGCTAATGATATCATGTTAACTAGGTTAACCCGTGACGTAACTAGGGGAAAAGAGGAAGGAAAAAAAACTGAAAGGATTTTAATTATCACGACAGAAACTTGAATGAACCGGAGATAAATCACGATTATTGAAACCTTAAAATGAAATGAAACGTAGGCTAAACACCACATGGGACTTGCGAGAATTTTATGCATCGCTATGGAAACGGAGACGCCGACGCATGACGTCATTAAGTCTACGTCTTTGGTACAATTACGAAAGATCCGGATTGATGTTGGCGTTTCAACGGGGTTTAAAAAAAAATTTACAACTCGACCGAAAGGGTAGCGAATGGGTTTGTTGTTATGAGCGCGAGACAAGTAACCGTTAAGAAAGCCCCAAGGAATCATCTCAATCAAATTTTAAACTTCCAATTTAAAAGCTGTAATTTGATTTCCCCGCAAATGTAATTGAAAATTGGAAAGAGAATGGGGAAATGTAATAAAACTGACATGAGTCTTAATTCGCGCAACAATGAAAGATAGCCTCCTCACGTCATGTGTAAACGTTGGGAGTTTATTTAACTAAATAAGATGAGTGTATTTACTTTTGATGGGTAATTGCTTTTAACACTTGAAAGGGCTAGAATTTTTTTTATATAATGAACCGTGGAATAAGACATTTTTATTTCACGTGGAAGAAGGTGCATGTCGGTGTTAAGAGTGTATCATAGTGCAGAAAATGTTATGCGTCTTATTTGCTGTGTAGCAATTTCTCAAACGAAAGTCCTTTTCTAGAATTCTTTCTGGAGACAAGTTGATTTGATTAGATTTAATTCTCGTTTGACAAAAGTGCGCAGAGCTCTTGATCTGTACAGCACTCTTGTAATGTTTAAATCAGAACTGGCCATACAGAGCTTTTTGGAACATCCTGAACTTTCAAAAATAATTAATAGCTTCGAATAATTTATGAATCTATTTTTGTTAAAGTGATATCATTCTTTGGCCAGAATTGATTAGACAGTTATTCCTGGAACTAAAGTATCTATCTAATAATTTATCTGAAGCTTCCAGTGTTTAGCGAGCTGATTCAATTGCAAGATCAATTTATATTGCATATAAACGCTTATAAAACTTTTGGTCTTGAGTTGAGATTTAGGTCATCTGGTTCAGCAGTTTGTTGCAGTTGGCGCAACGAAAGACCCTATCTTGCAATTTTTTTAAAGTTTTTACCGCCCTGAAAGTTATTTTAATTGGAACATTTTATCAATCCATGTTAAGTGTAAGCATTTTTAAAGCTCTCCGTATTATTTTTTGATGATCTGATGCTACATTTTAGTAGAATTGGCTTGTGACAAGCATATGTCGTCAAAGGACCCTATCTAACAAATTTCCTAGACTTCCCAGTGTTCTGCCAATAATTCTGTTTTGAGGCCACGTAGAATCCTATAGTCTAGAAGCATTCAAACGAATTTCCGCTTCAGTCCTAGGCTGTAAGATATACTACTTTGAGCCACATCTACCCGAACCAGAACCAATGTCCCCTGAACAAGTACTTACGCTCAAATTTTTTACCAAAACGAATATTATCTTTAAAAAAATATAATTATTAATTAGTTACGTCAGACTCGTACATAGTAAAATAATCCTGATTCATAAGACTTTTTAAAACGAAATGATTAATGAAAAACTTGTGCGAATATTACAGAACTGGTATGACCGGTTCAGTCGCGTCGGGGAAGAAGTATAGAGAGGAAAAAAAAAAAGAAGATGAGCACTTGAACATGCACATAAAGGTTAAATTCCATGTCCCAAATTTCCTAAAAAAAAATCAACTACATGCTCTGCCACATTTAATTACTCATACCTGAAACTTCCAAGACTTGAATCATCTCAGCTATTTAAAATCTCACGATTATACTTAACCTGCACGTGTCAAACAAGATTAAACCAAAAAGATATATTGAATGGAATATATGTGAAAATTACAATATGCGGCTTGTTCCGGAGATGATAATTAATTCCCGGCTGTAGCTAACTCTCAGGTCAAGTGTTTCATACCAGTTCTTTTTTTTTAAAAATGTCGGTCTTGGCTGCTAATGTAAAACAAGACATTCCTTTCACCCCCACAGTAGAAAAAAAAATCCCGAAGAGAAAGTCGATTCCTCGAAACCAAAGTGAATGGATTAGTCATTGTTTCTTTTTATTTTAAGTACTTGAGATATCGTTTTTTTTTTAAAAAGGGAATAAGAATAGTTACATTATGTAAATGCAAACATATTAGTAAAGTACGAGAGTTATTTTTATTCAGAGACTCATCTGCAATTACTCGACTAACTATCGTTTAATTGGGGTATTGCCTGACGTTTAACGCTTGAACTAAACTCGTATTTACTTTAATCTGATAATTAAATTCTAATTTAAATGCAACTCACTCAGTATTAGTATCGAGTTTCGATTTGAAGGAATCAGATAAAGTAATTTGTTCAGAATTTTCAGAAGTTGTCAATGATCAAGAAAGTTGTAAAATCGCGTCATCCCTTCAATTTCAAAAATCTCTTTGTATCGACTTTTCTTTATGTGATTTTAATACTGGCATATATTTGTTTTGATGCGATACCATACTTTGTCTAAACTTTTCAGCAATTTTGGAACAATAGTTCTTAATTGAAAATTTTTGTGAAACTTTAAACGATCTGTAATTTTTTTTATTCGTAACATTACATCAATTTTCATTTGGATTAGCTGCTACAAGGGCTCTTGATATTGGGTGTTCATCATCTGATGCAATATTTTGGTAGCTGGGATATTACATCAAAAGACCCTATCTTACAATTTTTCTTAAGTTTTTGCCATCGTGAAAGTTATTTTAATTGGAAGATCTTATCGATTACTACTATGTTGAAGCATTTTTAGGGCTTTCTGTGTTAATTTTGAATGATCTGATGCTGATTTTGGTAGAATTGGCCTGTCGCAGAGATATGTCGTCGAAAGACCCTATCTAACAAATTTTCTAGACTTCCCAGTGATCTGCAAATTCAAATTGTTTTGATGCTAGATCACTATTGGGTTTGTCGTATACAAGCCCGTAAGTGATTCTTGTTTTGAGATTTTGGTCATCTGGTTCAGTACTTAGTTGCAGTTGGCCCAATGAAAAATCAGGAATAGTAAGTCCCCTACTAAAAAATTTTTTATAGCTCTTAATGTTCTGCAAGTTGTCTCAATCCCAAGATTTCATTACTTTCTCTTATATTTAAGTATTTTAAGACCTCTTCATGTTGATTTTTCATTGTCTGGTTCCAATATTGGGCTTAGAATTGGCCCATAAAGTGTCAAAGTCCCCATCTAAAAAAATTTCTGGAGCTAGTAGTGGCGGGTCAATTCTTCAATTTAAAAATTTTTATATGTTCCTGTAATAAACTATTTTGAACTTTAATTTTGGGGCATGAGATCTAATAGTTTATGTAACATCGGCACAAACTAGAGCATTTCCGGTTAGTGAATGTTTGGGCATGCATGATCAGCCGCCATGTTGCCTGTTACTGGAATAGAACCGGGAAGTCGCAGGAAAAAAAAATCATTTTTACTATCGATCTTGGAAGCGGATATCATCAAATTTTATATTTGTCATCATTTAATGAATTATAGATAAAGAATTTGAGCAACAGTCATGGTCAGATCCACATAAAACTCCTAATGATGTTTACAATGCTTCAGAATTAAACGTTTCAAGGTTGAACGGGATTTTTAGCTCCTGGCGCTTGAATGTTTCCATTCAAGGGTTCGCAACGAAACGACAATAACGTCTGGATAATGCAAAGTTCAAGGAGTAGGCGCCCGAACGGCAACACCGAAACACCAGGAAAAAAATCCCTGCGAAATGTTATATTTATACCAAACATCTCCCGCAACAAGGAAATGCATAAGATTCCATATTTGGCGTTTAAAAGAAGTTACAACATCGATGATGCATGGCATTGAGAATTACCAGTATCGGAATGCCGGTTCTGCATTTGCAACTGATCATCATTTTTTAAGACCTTGTTCAGATCTTTCTAAACCGAAGATGATCGATTTTATTAGTTATTGTTATTTTTACGGCCGCAGGATTTTTTGTTATTTCTGATCTCTTTTTTTTTAGCAGATCATAATCTCGTAACCTAATTCCAACGAGTATTAGCTTTTTTTTCGGTTTGTACATATATGTACCAACGACACGACAAACAAAACTCACGACAACATATTTACCCAGATGGCATTACCGCAATCATATTTAAAATCTACATATCAAGGTCGGCCCGTTGTCAAACTTTGTGATACGGACGTCATCTAAAAAAATTTTTTTTTAAATATCAACGGAAAAGCCCAATATGTAGTACTAGCGGCAAGGACGATGGCCTATTTCACGCGACAATTTCATTAAAACGTGCGAAAGAAAGTATTAATCGATTGACTCGGTCTAGTTAAAATATTTCTTCTCGAATGTTTTTTGTTGGGATTTCCTTGTGTTAAAAAAATACGAAGAAGAGGCAAATAGGTTAATAAAAAAAAAATATCGGGGATTTCCTTGTGTGAAAAACCACGTGTCGACTTGCTGTGGAGTTTATATAGGACAACACCGTTGAATGAAACGAAGGCCAAGGCCATCTACAATTGAGCGTCATAGGCGTCCATCGTTACATCATGGCTCCCCGTTTTTAAATTTTTCTTTAAAAAACCCGAATCCCTCCATCTGATTAAGCGTCAATGTCAAGGTTGTGGATTAGAAACGTTAAGACAAAAAAGTGAAAATCGTCGTCTGACCTTTATGTGTTGGATGAATTAATAATGAATCGTTTTATTATGAAAAGCAAACAAATCTGACATCGGGAAATGACACAGCGTTTGCTGTCGTCGGCTATTTTTTTTTTATTATTGAAAGTCTAGGAAAGCGGGTCAATTGTTACCTTTCAAATTGCCCGGTTTATTTTTCTGTTTGAAGCCCGTAGGTAGTCTTTGTTATTTTTTTTTAAAATAATAATTAAATGTGACATGGGTACCAGTACGTAAGTACATTCACTTGTAAAAATGTTTGATCTACTTTGTTGAGTGACGCGAGCTGTTGCGAAGAAAGGTCGCCTTATTTCTTGTAGAAAGTTATACATGAGTACTGAGAAAATTGACCTAATTAGTCGGGTTTTGTTTTCTTGGAAAGGAAGAAGAACGTTTTAATTTTTTTCCTTGGAAATTAAAGGATTATCGGGGTTTAAAAATTTTAAATGGTAATTTTTTGCTTGTCTGGTTTGGGGTTTCAACGTCGGGTTGACTGTAAGACGTATTGCGATGTAAATATTTTGTGCAGCGGTTTGTGGCATGTTATGTTCTAGACAAATTTTGCGAAGCATGATCTGTAAAACGAGTGATGATGAGTTCGCTTCATTTATTTGTATGATCTTGAATGGTCCCTCTTCCCGTAGAGGGTTCGACTGTTTAATTATTCGTGTACTCTTCAGGGGGTGACAACCTTTGTCAGTGTCCAAATTCTTCAAACTTTCTTTACCTCTGCATTGCTTCATTATGTTTCCTTCTGCATTATGAGGTGCGTCTGGACAGTAGTGACTGACCATGATTTTGGCTATGCGCACGATTTGGTCTGATGAGTACATTCAGAGCTAAGACTAGGCGTCTGGGAACCAAGACAGCAAGAAGCGAACTTTTCCACAATGTCTTGAATAGGAAAGGATGAGATGTTGAAGCTGCTGCTTCAGCAGTAATGGCTATGAATTGAAGACACCGCATTTAGCGGTGGACAGCAGACCATACTTGGCTGCAAGCAGCCAAGACCGGAAGGTCGATCAACATCCCTGGTAGGGATCAGCAGGCCTACCAAGGCTGCTTCCTACTTAAGGCCGAAGACAGTATTGATCGGCTGGACATAAGACCTGACGGACTTAGTTGGAGCAATAGTATGGCTTCTGTACTGCGGCTCGAAAGGTGTTAGAAAGCCACTGTATATGTCTTCCTTGTATAGCTGTCATGGATGAGGAATGTTATGCTAGACCCAATATAGCCTATTAGGCTTAAGGTTTCTTGCTAATCGCAGTATCCTCTTCGGACATGATAGACACCAGTCTCCATTGTGGAGGGGCATTCAGAGAAAAGAAGAGGACCTCATTGACAGCAGGGTGCTGCTCTTGGTAATGCATGGCATTAGGCGTCCGTCAACCTTAAGATGGGTTGGTCGACAACGCCCGCAAAATTCTAGATACCTGGGGTGAAGGTGTGGCCATCATCGAGTTTTTTGGTGAAATTTGGGCTTCAAGTCTTATAGAACCATTGCACTCGATCAAAGGGCGGTGTTATCTTTTGACAATTTCAATTTGTTAATTCCTATCATACAATAATTTTTAGGCTCATCCCTATTCTGAATTTTTTGGAAGCCTTCTTTCCTCATAATGTGGCACTTCAATAATCTAAAGTAGTCCCACTTCATTTGTTTCTGTAACTCTTGTGAACTCAATTAATTAAAATCTCTTAAATGTATTGCCAAAATTTTAAGTAACTACTTTCCCTCGTCTTTCGTGTTTCATGTTCAAATAAAGAAGCTTAACTGCACCTACAGATGTTACAATCGTGAATACCCACCCCAGTTGCAGGAAAGCTCCGTCACGTTTACAAAATTTCAGGTTTTTGGGCGTCATTGATATACACAGTACATATCTTCACTTTACCCCTCTCGGCGAATTCAAATAAATATGATTAATTATTTTTTTCTTTTAATTTTCTTTTCCCGTACAAAAACACGAACGGCACATATGCACAAAATTTTATTATCACGCTTCCTTTTCGTCCGCATATCTTTTTTAAGGCCCAAGTTCCCACTCATCGAACAATAATAAGTAAATACTAATATCCCTACTTGTAAATGTTTTAACCGATAGAAATCTTCTTTGAAGATGCCGAAGATGATGTTTTAGTCCATGCAATGTAGATGAGTTGATTACCAAATGAAGATAAATGACGTGTTTCAGGTCGTGTACCTCACAACATGATTTTTAATTTTTTTTATTTAAAAAAAAAAATTATTTTTGCATGCTCTCTTTTCGCTCGAAGAATCTTTTCATTTATTTTTATCTGTATTGCTTTTATCAGCGATATCGGATATGACCTCTTCTGGTATGATGGTTATCTTTTCATTATCTGAACCTTTCGAATTTTTTTTTTCCGAGACTGCATAACGGGAAATCGTGGGTAATTCTCAGACAGGATAAATCCTGCAAAAAAAATTTTGTAATTGAATGAAGAGAAGTATAAATAAAACGTCTGGTCATTAATTGTCCCAAGTAGTGCGTGAAATAATAGTTAACGTAACGGAATTGTTATATCAATAATTAAATAAAATCGTTGTTAAATTAACGAGAGAGGAATTTGAAATTACTGAATTACTGTCAAAAGAGTTTTTCGCTTTTTTTTGCTGTTTAATTGTCGGTGGGAAGATTTGGGTTTAAAGAGGAGAATGTGTCGTGATAAATGTCATTTAAATTGTGGTTAGAATGTTGAAGCGGTTTGGGGTTAGAAGAGAAAGCTGAGAAAAGGTTGAGGGAAATGGATGAGTTTTGGAGTTTCGAGTGATTGTTAAATCAAGAAAAATAGCAAGTGTAATGAGTTATGTGGTTGTGTTATGAAGAGGCGTACTGGATTCGAAATAAGCACATCAGGAAGCATATGCAAATCAGTTGCAAATGTTAAGTGTGCTTGATGTGAAATTTTTTAAACGCTGTAGTCAGTGATGGCAATTTGTTTTAAGTTTTATTTGGTTAGTAGGCTAGAGTTTTGTTTTGAGAGCTGAAGGTGATCGTTAGCTAAAGGAAAGTTGATGCTCCAGCTGACAGTAACCGGAGAGTTGAGGTCTTATAAACAGGTCAGGAATCTCTTGTTGATTACCATGGTTACGGTGTCCTCACTAAATACGCAACTTTTTAGTTTTCAATTTGACCGTGGTAGCGCTAGTGGGATTGGGAGACTCGTTCCTATTGGTTCTTTTTCTAGACAGTAGAAACAATTGAACGTCAGTGGAACCAGCTGTTTATGGACAAAGAGGAAACTGCATAAGAAACCTTCGTCTCTCTCAAAGTCAGTAGCGCCCTCATTGACCGAATTAGGAAATAAAAATTGGTAATTTAGTGAGGACGCTTTTGGAGGACGAGTTTCTTAACCTGTTTATAAGACCGTGGCGGGTGCGCTCTCCTATAAATATCTGGACATTTCCAGCACCACATGAGGGGCCCATGTACCATTTTCACAGCTTAGCTCACTAATTTGGATGACTTTTGCACAACTCTTAATTTGACTTGCGTATCCTAAAAAAAAAACCCTTAATTCGATTTGCAGTTTCTTTCACATCATTGATTCTAATTACATATCCTAATATGTCTCAAGCTTAATTTATAACCCTTTTTTCAACAATTCATTAAATCACCAAATTAAAAACATTCCTCCTTTTCTCAAACCGGAAACGAACTAAGCTGATTTAAAAAAAAAAAGAAATGGACATATTAAGCTAATGCATCCTACTAACATGGACCCATTTGGAATTGGAACCGTCATATAATTCATAATGCAGCTTGTCATTCCACCCAAGATCAAATCTCCCGACTTTGAGTGGGCCATCTCTTTGTAGGGGCGTTATGAATATCAAAAAAAAAATCTGTTTCATTCAACTTTTATTTTTTTTTTCCCCCAGCATTGCAATTTAGCCCTTTTCCTGCCTTCCCGATTCGTGCTGATAAAATCGATAAGCCTTTTCATTCCTTGTTAAATTATTCCTGCGAGATCAATCGATTCCGACTCCCCAATTATCAAAGAATTCAACGACCTACAAGAAAAAATTTTTTTTGTCGAAACTTGGGATAAATAACACTTTTGCCCAAATAATTTTTATTTAAATCGAATCTCATCTTCCTGGCTGGAATAATATTTTTTTGCAATAGGCCGCATTTCTTACATAAGAAAATTAGAACCACCCTATCACCTTCATGACATTGATTACTCTTATGCAATTTCTTTCTCCTGATCGAGATACACTTCGCATATAAGCACCCGCCGGTCTATATGAATTGATATCATCTTGACAGCACAAGACTAACCAGTTGTGTATTGATTGACCCGCTAGCGGTATCGATAGCTAATTAATTATTAAGCGGGTGAAAGTTTAAAAAATCATTGATTCGCATTAATATTATTTTTTTTTTTTTGATGATTTGCTTTGCTTTCGATGTTTGGCACATCGTAGTAGCAATTCTTTTCTAATCTGATTTCTGAAGAATTTTTCAAAGCAGGAGGTCTTTAGCCACAGGGCGAAACAATCAAAAAAATATACTTTTTGACCGTCCTAAAACGGGTGGAGCCCGATCGAAAGTGCGGGCGTTTGCGGATGCAAAAATATTATAAAGAAATGTAGATCATCATGACCGGTTTTTAGTACATTTTCCAGATTATCATTTCGACTAATAATATTATTAATATATGGATTTTATGATGCGAGCTTAAAACGGATTTTTTTTTTGTTTCGGATGAGAACAGGTGGCGAGTACGGTATGATAGAATCTGTTATGGAATTTGGGAATTGCGATAATGCTATTGGGGTTCATTGACATAAACAGGGAAAAATGTAGCTGTGAAAAATATTGCAGTCACGGCACAATTTTTTTTTATAAAACCTTGTTTTATTTTTTTCGTGATTGTTTGGCCTATAATATTTAATAAATCTCTGTTGGTATTTGTTTAGTAATATTATTTTTCAGCTTCGGAATCGATTTGACAGATCTAGGCGTGGTCCAAGTGCCAAATATTGGTCTCCTGACAGTTATTGACCTTATTCAATGTAACAATGCATGTGTCGCAACATTCTTACACAGCAACCTACACATCTCGGATATTGTTATAAATCAAGAAGTGAGATAGCGTGCCTATGAGCTTGATAATAGAGCGTATTTTTATCTGCTGTGTAATCGCCAATCTACAAAGCCTACTACATGTAGCTACTTTTATCTCGTAGTAGTAGCAGCAGCAGGTTGACACTCATGATGAAAGGCCGGTCTGTGAGGAGTTGAAGCCCTCATTTCTCACCGTTAGACTAGAAAATAGGTTATGGGCCCAGATTGTACTCTAGCGGCCACCACTCTGAACAGACAAGTTTCGACAAACTCCATTAAATTATGATTTCCCCAACAAAAAAATACATGACTCAATTTCTCCGAATTAAAAAAGAATCACTAACACTTAACATGTCGTTCGAATTAAGCCTAAAACAATACATTTTTAAATCTTTGCAACTTAGCACGTGCTGCTTACAAACGAATGACTCAGATAAGACATTTTAATCACAAAGAACACTAATTAGTGCTTTAATGTGGATTGCTCTCATCTGTTCATACATAAAAAAAAAAGAACGAATTGTTTAGAATTTTTCCTTTCGACTTAGCCTTTTCCTGTATAAGTATTTTCCTGTATCTTCCACATTTCTTTTCCTACCTTGCTCAATTTTCTCTTTTCTCTTTCCAGCGTTAATCCATTTTTAAATCAAATTACCTTTTTTACCCAGTGTCTTTCCCAGAAGCCGCAGCTTTCACCGGATCTTTTTTTTGCCATTTGGTTTTCTTTTAATATCCTACTCGAGCAGGTTTATAGCCCTGACATTTTGCGTGTTATATCCATGTCAAACTTGATGTTACTGAATATGTTACCGGAATCTTATCGATAACGCCCGAATATTGTTTAAAAAATTTCCCTCTAGGCAAGGTTCGCGACCCTTGGTCAAACGTCTATGAAGGAAAACTCGTGCGAAGATTAGTCATCGATGATGATGATGATGATGACACGGAATGGATGCTTTTAAAAAAGTGTGGGTGTGTCTTGTGAATGAATTTCAAGGAAAGAAAAATTGAAAAATAAATTTTTGTGCCATAAGGAATGAGTCAAGCTTAAAAGGTTTATGGACCTCTGGAATTCGTGAAAAAAAAAAAATATATTTACGTATCTCTTATACATTTTTAAGAGAGATAAGCTTGCAGTAAACAAGATATGGGGAGGTTACTGTCATTATTACTGGTTTTAAAACTAATGTTTTGCATCCACGAAGCATAAAAATTATTACATGCAGGATTTTTTTTCACTGATATTTATTTTGTTATCTGCTTAAGTTCTCGAATCACGTTTTTTTTCGGGTTGAAATTCTGGTATTTGTCAAAGAGTGGAAGAATGATTTTTATTAAGATCAGTTTTTGGTTTTTATTAACGTGTGAATGAGGTGGTTAGCTCCATGGTTCAAGTAGCAACTTGCAGGACTTCATGCTTGTAGATTTCTCCGTTTAGGGTTTTTTGGATTAAATCATGTATAGATGAACCATCAGAATCATGCGATTTCAATTCGAGGCATCACCAACAGAGGCTAGGAACGTTTTTTGGAGCAAAAAGATATTTGGCCATTCAAGGATACGTTGCCCTCCTTGTGGAGCTGCAGTCTACCCGGTGACCTTAGACTTATCCTCTTTTTCTTCTTACTGTGCCTTCCCGCGACGGGAATTGGCGACCATCATGGTTAGAGAGCTTATTGCGGCGTGCAAGAGACCCTAGTTGAAACGACTGTCTTGGGTTTTGCACAGCAAACCCTCGGCCATAATGGCTTTACTAGAGCTTATTGTGGTGGCTTTCCAACATCTTCCGCATCGCCACACAGGAGCCATACCGTCAGTCCTCGACTCAGCCTCCTGCGTTCAGGACTTAAGCCTAGCTAACTTTAACCGTCCTCAGCCTTAAGCCAGTAATGGTAGGACTGCTGCCCCCTACCAGAACCTTTACCGGATTGCTACCTTCCGGGTCTGAAAGAATCTGGAGCTCCTCAAGGGCAGGTGCGCCAAACCTGAAGCAGGACTCTTAATGTTCCCACCGACTACCCGGCTTAGACTTATAGGGCGTCCTATTCAGAACCTATTTTATTATCCCCGACCTAACTATGCATAAGACACCTGTGCCATACATGCCTGGATTACACTGGTGATAAGCAGCTGTACGCTAAAGCAAGAAAATGCCGCTCAATCAAAAAACCAACATTGAAACCCGGTTAACGAATCTTTCTTTGGTCCCAAAATCCAACTCAACATTTTATTTTCAAAGACCAACAACCTCTTCTAGTCACGGTCAAATCTTCTGGTAAACGGTCACATTTTTTATTTCACAGCTCCCATCTTTTATTCTAGTAGTCATATCGTTTTTATCAAACTCTTCGTAAACAACTAACGTGTAAATATTAACGAAAACTGTAGAATCTTCTGGTTTATCCTTATTGTTCAGACATGGGATGCCCTTGGCCAATCTCGGGATTCCCACATCTCGAAGAAAAACCGTTCATCATTCACATTTTCCAAACCCTTCCATCATAAAATTAAAGTCCCAACAACGATAAAAAGGAAAGAAGAAAAAAAAAATGATAAGACGACATCATTCGAATAAATAATTGAAGATATTTAAAAAGGGCAATCACCTGACCAAGCCTTCGACCAAATGAGGCAGGTAGATGAAGTCATAGTCATGAGACATTCACATTATTACCAAGCATTCCTCTGCATTGCCCTACGTATATATTTTTCTATGACGCATGTCCTACCTAAATATGTAGGAAGTTGTTGTTTTTGCCAAAATCGAATCCTTGTATATGCTGGTAGTTCGTTCATCTCTCTCTCTTTCTGTTGCGTTTAATTAGCAAAAAGAGGTGATTGATTTTGACTTGCCGCTCATTCACCTTTATCACCCATCAAGTTCAATAACATTCGATCGATTTTCAATCCGCCAATTTGGAAACCGGATCTGCCTTCGTCCAAATTGCTTTAAAATGAAAGGATCTCTCTCTCTTTTTTTATAATGATGCTAACATGCGAAGTGAAAGGCATCGTGTCAGACATCAACCCGAAATTTGTAAAAGGGAAGAAATTAAAGGAGCAAGCATGTGTATATTGTTTACGAATCGCATACAGCCCAACCCAGTGTACATTGAGCTGGTTTAATGGAAGACGATTAATCATATCGAAAAGAGATGTAGGTCACGAAAAAAAAAGATCCTTTCGAATTATCACAATCGTGCTTCTTTATGCGGAGAATTGCAACATTGAAAAGAAGAAAAAAATTCGATTGGGTATCGATGTTTTTTGCTAAAAAATAAACCGTTATGTTGCAGTTCGCCCAAATATGACCGCTCAAAGACCACATGTTCCATCACCGTTTATTAATCCTAATTACAAGTTTATTCATCCGACAATAATGCTTATTTAACGTTGCGCATCAGCAGGTCGTTTAGTAAACATGACAGATGATGGTCAAGGTAAGATGGATTGGAATTTCGTATTAAAAGGAATTGTAAATCTTCGGCTAGACAATGTCGTCGGATTAGTTTTGTTATATTTTTTTTTTTTAGAAACGGAAGTTTCTAATAATTTTTAGTGCGAAAGGAAATTGTATTATGGATGGTTTTCTTTGTACGTGTGAAGATGCTCGATGAAACAATATATCCCGATGCGAAAGATTGCATTTAAGTTCATTGTGTCAGTTGCAGTACTTGTGGAACTGCGGGTTTTGATTATTTATTGACCTTATTAAATTCATAACAAAAGAAATGATTAACTGGTTGGGTCTTTTGTTCACTTTTTTCTGATTGGGATATGTTGAAGGGAGATGGAAGATGTGGTGAGCTTGACGATGTAGAATGGCATCCCTTGGTAGTGAAATTAGGAAGAGTTGTGCATTATAAGCTCAGAGCCTATTCAAGTGGAAACAAGTGGCAAGTCTGTATTAAGAAGTTATAGGCGAATCCCCAGTCCCGCATTACTAAGCAAGCCGAGGGTCTGATGTGAGAGTATCTTGTGCGAGAATAAGGGTCTGCTTGGATAAGATCGCTTGGCGAGCTGTATGCAGTGCGGCAATAGGATTCTAAGTACTATGAAAGCCGTAGTCAGTTATACACTAATTTGAGACATAGATACTGTTTCTAGCCGGGGGGGCGTGGCCTCAGCTGGAAAAAATTTGACCCCACCTATCTGGGAAGAACAGTAATATTGCTGAAATGTAACACTGTTCAACTTTAACTCTACATGAACATTTGCGGCCCATCCTTGGCTTCATCCAGAATTTTTTTCTGGCGCCGTAACTGTTTCTAGCTACAGTGCAGAAAATTTTGGGCCAGGTTCTAACATATCAGCAAAAGGCTCTGGGCGCTTTTGGTCTAATTCACCAGTTTTAAAGTGAAATGCTGACCAATAGCTTAACAGATATCGTATTAAAGTCTCAGTTGCCAGATAAAATACGTCATCAGCCTAACCTGGTAGCTGTTTATGGCTCATGTCGTACGCTTACAGAATCTCAAGCTTCTGATTAATGGTTATAATCAAGCAGAAGCGTAGCTTATAAGCTTCATGATCGAAAATAGCGCTCGAAGAAATTAAGAAAAAGAGTGGCCCTATATTAGATCCTTGAAGCACCTAAGAAGCAAGTAATCTTTTTTTATTGTCCTCACCGGCTACTAATTGCGTAGGCCGGTACATATAGTCAAAGATTAAAGAGATTTTAGTCAATATTTAAGGCAGTGGCAGAAAAATCATGAAGAGGCAGAAGTGGCCTCTGAATTTTTAAAAATTTGGTCAATTTCGTGGAGTTTTTATTGTGTGAGAGCAACATGAGTATTAAAGTAGTAAATATTTATTAGTGTATCAAAAGTAGAGTCAAGAGGTTAAGTTTCAACAAACCAGATGAATACTATAGTGTTCTGTCGGGCACATTGCGTCAGCACTATCGCTCTAGTGGATACCGCTCTAGTGGTTGATGTGGTTCTCTTATAGGCAAACTAGACCTTAGAAGTGCCCTCTAAAGGCACTAGTAGAGCCTCATTGGAAGCTTCTGGTAAAAGCTGTTGCCCTGAAAGGTATTCCAAAACAATTGTAGTACTTTAGACTTTAGACAGGCTTTAGACACTCAAGACAGGCATCTTTGTTCTATCTTTAGTGTCATTACTAAACTGCGCCGCAGTCAAAAACAAATTCCATTGGTAGGCGACAGTGGCCCAAGTACTGAAATTCTAAATCAAGGTAAATGCCTTAAGCCTGCTAATATCAGAGTTCATTCCTTCATAAATCAAACGTACTCGAATAAACTCATAACTTGCAAATTATTTCAACAATTAGCAATATTTCTCCTATTAATTAATGCACAGTCGCTTTCAAAAAAATTTTTTTTTCCTCATTTAAGCCTAAATCTCTGCTGACTCGATCAATTTCGCATCCATTTATTCCTTTCATTTCACTCCTCACCGTGACTCATTAAAGAAGGGGTTATCTCTTTTCATAAAAATAAAACTCAAATCTTAGTATGTGGCCTGTGCGCCATCGATTCCACGTATCAATCATTTATATATTTTCAGCGGGGTCTTATCAATTTTCGCCGATTTTCGGGGTCTCTAGTTCAATAGGTTTCAAATATAGTTACTAAGCATTTTAAAAATATAATAAGAAAACTACTCCAATGACATAATCCGTTAGTTTAAAATCCAGGTCGATTTACGTTATATGAAATTCCATACTTCAATGAGGTATTCTGTCTCAACAAGCTTTTTATTATTATTATACTTCTGTTTAATAATACATCTCTATTTACAACGTAGTAAATTTTTTTTTTTTTTCTTCTTTTCGTTCTATCCACACCGTAAGTTTTCACGTGCATCAAAACGAATGAGTATCGTGAGAAGTTCACAAAGATCATAATGAACAACCAACATCCTGACCATACTAAAGTAAACTCGACTTTGCATTAGCAAAATCTAGCAGACTCATTCATTTCTCTTTGCGTTATGGTCGTTGACCTAAAACTACTGGCGCATTCTCTTTACAAAAAAAAAAACTTAAGAATCTTTCCATTCCAGATTATGTTGTCTTTAAAAGGAATTCGATATCCCTGGCATTTTGATCTTTTATCATGTCTGGGCAGTTAGTCATGGTCATTTATTTATGAAAATCCTTTTGTTAGAAAAAAGATTATCGGTGAAGATGAATCTGCAATTGGATGAAAATCGATAAATAATAATAATTTTTTTTTGTTTTGTGGTTTTAGGCTATCACAGAAGCACTCAGAGGAAGTTCGGATTCGGATTTGGAATGGGGAGCTGGATTTTTGGATGTCAAGCCACAAGTTATATTACACGATCGACTGATGACAGATGCGGTTTTGGGGACGGTACCTATCAAAACGGAACATTCCTACAGTTTGAATTCAGATGGAGATTCAAGTCCAGATTCACCTATAAGCCTAGAGCGCATAGATGGTAAGGAAAAAGGGATTTAGGAAATTTGAGGGGCTTCAAGAGGGAAAGGAGACCCGAATGAGACTAATGGGGGGATAAGGGGGAAGGTGTGCACGCTCCAGTAAAAAATCTAACGTTAAAGCTAGAAAATGGATGCTCAAGCAAAGAAATGGACGCTAAAGGTAGAGCATGGACGCTCAAGCAAAAAAACTGACGCTCAAGCTAGAAAATGGACGCTAAAGCAAAAAAACTGACGCTAAAGGTAGAAAATGGACGCTCAAGCAAGAAAATTGACGCTCAAGCTAGAAAATAAACGCTAAAGCAAAAAAAACGGATGCTCAAACTAGAAGATTAACGCATAAAGCTGACGCTAAAGCCAGGAAATGGACGCTCAAGCAGAAAAACTGACGCTAAAGGTAGAAAATGGACGCTGAAGCAAAAAAACTGACGCTAAAGGTAGAAAATGGACGCTCGAGCAAAAAAACTGACGCTAAAGCAAGAAAATGGACGCTAAAGCAAGAAAATGGACGCTAAAGCAAAAAAACTGACGCTAAAGCAAAAAAAACGGATGCTCAAACTAGAAAATTAACGCAAAAAACTGACTCTAAAGCCAGGAAATGGACGCTCAAGCAGAAAAACTGACACTGAAGCTAAAAAAATGGACGCTCAAGCTGAAAAACTGACACTGAAGCTAAAAAATGGACGCTCAAGCAAAAGAAACTGGCGCTAAAGGAAGAAAATCGGCGCTCAAGCTAGAAAATTGACTCTAAATCAAAAACTTCCTACAAACTAATTTTGAAGCTCTTCAGCTTTGAAGCCCCTGGATAATCATCATAGGGGCTCCCCGCCTACTTTACGGCCCTGTTCATATTTTTGTCCTTCTGAAGGTCGATTAATTATTTTATTGCATTGCTGAATTCAGCAAAACGTCAGTGATAATTTTTTTATAATCAAATAATTGTTAAAAAAAAATATGCGGTGTAATAAGTTTTCGTGGCCTAGGTCACACGCGCAACGTTGCGACAATGACCTTCTTTCTTTTTTTTTAAATATATATAAATTATATATTTTTTTTTATTTAATTCGCCGGACAATTATGCGAATGAATAAAAAAAAAAATGGCATGGGAATGGTGAAAGCATTTTTCTCCTCTTTTTTTTTTTTGCAAAGTTGACATTGCGCCGGTATCATGATATTTTCTTGGTTCAAGTGATGCCAAGAGAAAGTCTGATGGATATATAAAATAATTTTGACGTGTCTTGTCATTACGTGGGACTCCCCTTAAAAAAAAAATTGCGCAATAGTTAAAAGATGAGTTTTTATAGAGTATGTACAGACTTCCGACTTTGTTAAGTGATTTTTTTTTCCTATGGAGAGAAATTTCTTGGAAGTGGCCCGTTATTCGTAAAAATTGGGTAATGGATTTTTTTTGTAGACTTGTCAACATTAAAATCTCATTTAGTCGCGGCTCTAGGGGTAAATAGCTACGTCATCGGTTGTAACAACTGTTTTTCTGATGAGGTTTTCGTTTTTCCAAGAATCTAAACAAGTAATAATAATTTTAAAGTAGATGAAAAGTATGTTGATTTAGATAACAGAAGAGAAGCTCGTTTTCGCGGAACGAATTCAGTTTTTAAAAGGTCTGCGCGCAGTAATTTTTATGCGCGGGACGTATCTCGTGACGTCACGAATCTAAAATCTATATTTAGCTTATATATTCGAGACCTCAAGTTGATATTGCATAACCTGCGCCTTAATTCGCTTCTGCATAAGCTAAGAATAGGTGATTGTCCTCAAATTGATATTGCCTATCCAGTCGGAGGAAGGAGCACGACATAGCCTATATGAGCCTTGTGAGTCAGATCTGCGCGCTGAGCATAACTTTTTGTAATGCGCATGCGCTGAAGGTTGTGACTCAGTGAACGAAACGCGATTAGCTGTCACGTTCATGTGCGCTAAGAGTAGTTTAAGCGTAGGCTTACTTTTGGTATAATTTCAGCTTGAGCGCATGCGCAATTAGTGGTTTGGGATGAATGAGTCAGATCTTAGCCAAAGTTAGGCTTTATTAATGTCTAAGGGCACGCTTTAAAAAAAATTTTATATTTTTCCACACAGTTAACAGCGGGATAAGAAAACTACAATTAAAAATTTTTTTAATCGTCCTTAAATATTAAGTAAAATGCATTCGGGTTCATAGGTGTTATCAATGATATCACGGGTCATTCGAAAATGTCAACGATCGTGATTTAAAATATTCTATATCTGTGCACGGGATGTTTAAAGCCGACTGCTGAGCGTCCTTGACATTCAGCAGTTTACCAGACTTTAGCCAGAAAATTAAAAATTTTAAGTGCTCCCAGAATTTTTCCTTTTAGCTAATGTAAACAACTCTTAGGCAAGATAGCCTTAGAGTTTAAAGGAAGATTTAAGTTTTGGAAATCCAGATAGTTTCAAAAAATTCGCTAGGGAACAGTGATGAATTTTCGAATGGCATCGAAAAGCCATCTTGCTAGTTTTATTCAATGTGGCCTCTGTCCATTTTCACAAAAACACACGGAATTCTTAATAAGAAAACCTTTGCCCTCTTAGGAATCCATTCTGTCTACTAAGTTGTAGGCATGACAACAGTTACGAATGAACACGTACAAACCGCTGTCATTCAAAATAATAATCTAATTTTTTATATTGAAAGATATCAAACGAATATGTCACTGGGTCGCGTGAGCTAAGTGGGAAAAGTCGATTCAGGCCTTGAATCAATAATCATAACATCAATATTTAATTTGTAATGCCCTTCGCAAAGAAAAATAAAAAATTCAAAAACTTTCTTAAGTTTCGATAAAAAGCAAGAATGAGAAAATTAAGTAATAATAAACGGCCTTTTCTTTTTTAAAAAAAATGAATGGACATGCATTAAATGTGCATTTAGCATAATAATATTTAATCAATAGTTAAGATCTTCAATTAAGTTGATATGACTATTTAGACAAAATGCAATAATAGGAATAATAATAGTAGATTTAAAAATAAATGGTTTACTGGGCAGGGATGGCCAAACGTGCGGTATTAATGATGCTCGGTAGCCAATAAGGTGCTGAGGGGAATTTGGGGAGGAGAGAGATGTGGTAAGTGGATGTGCTGCAGTGAGATCTGCAAACTGACTATGGGTGGTTGTTGATCTCGAGTATGATCAAAATTATCAAATTATCAAAATGGAATTTTTTCAGAAATATCAAAAAATACGTATTGAGAGAAAAGACAAAATTTAATTTTTGGCCAAATTGAAATTTTGCGGCAAAATTGTTATGGCCAAATCGAAATTTTGCGGCAAAATTGTTATGGCCAAATCGAAATTTTGCGGCAAAATTGTTATGGCCAAATCGAAATTTTGCGGCAAAATTGTTATGGCCAAATCGAAATTTTGCGGCAAAATTGTTATGGCCAAATCGAAATTTTGCGGCAAAATTGTTATGGCCAAATCGAAATTTTGCGGCAAAATTGTTATGGCCAAATGAGGTTTTCTGGTCGAAAGCCTGTCTAAATACAAACAAAACAAGACCTCGTACGCATCTCTATCTCAACCCGTTATTTCAGAATAAATTATTTAAAAAAACCATTTTTCGAAAATTCAAAAAATTATTTTAGGCCATAACTGCAGTAAGAAATTTTTTTGGGGCCTAATATTGGGCATGGGTGTTTGTCCCTTTGAGGTGTTCCCATAAAAAAATTTTGAATAAAATTCTCCACCTGAAGGTCAAATCCTGGCTTACTTGGTGTGGAACGACCCAAAAATATTACTTTCCAGTGGATTAGAAAGATTCACAACGAAACCAGAAATCTTCAGGTTTGAAATTTTCGACCTCGGAAACCCCTCACTACAATAAAATAATGTTACAGTAAACAGATCCAAAAAAAAAAGGTTGGGAAAGGTGAAAAGGTGACGAACTAGCCTAAGGTTACAATAACTTTAATAAAACATAAACCTTGCAGTTTCATTTCCCGGTATTGTTTTCAATTTGCTGGGGTTTTTCGTTAAACTCGGCAACAATATTATTCTGAGGTTTAGTTATCATCCCCTGAGCCAATCCATCCCCTGAAGAATCAACTTTAAACCTAACGTAGCTACACGCTCTTGAAAATTCTTGACTAACGCCAAAACAATTGAAAAAGAATTTAATTGTGATCATACTAATGCAATCAATCATCTTCATTCCTTTTGGCCGAAAACATAATTATTGGCATTTACGCATTACAGTTTCTGCATTACAAAAGAATTTTCCTAAACTAAGAATTAAAAAATTAATTTTTAATTTTAGCTACAAAACTTTCCCAAACGAAAATACTCCGCTATAAACACTATTCAAGAAACTTAAGCTCCCATTGTTAACAAATTAAATTCGGGGAACAAACATCTCTTAACTAATTTCATTCATTAACCTGTGGGTCTGTTCATAAGGAAATTGCCTAATAGTACGTATCTGTCTATTTAAAAAGATAAAAAAATGTTAAGCGTCTCGGGATTTTAACGAGCCCTGACGTCACCATATTTCATGTAACAATAATAGGGGTTCTTGTGCGCGAGTTTTATCATTTAACGTTAATTTACGTTAATTCCTTTTCATGAAACTCTGGACAAGATTTCTGACCTCCCGAGATCAATTTTCATCATGCGTCATTTTGTAAAAACGTGCCCGTTATTAAAAAAAGATTAATATCATATTCGCACGATATTAATTTTTTTTTTCAGTTTGTTTCCCCCCGTTGAAAATTTTTTTTTTTTGATTTAGGAGAAGAGGTAATTGATGCTTGAAATTTATGTGACACAGTTTCGGTTTTTTACTCGTCACCCGTTGCGTAAACCTTCATGTGTCTATAAGTTGTAGATTGTTAAATTACTTTAGTGTGTTTGAATATTTAACGAAAACAAACACGGAATACCTAATTCGTCTTATTTGATCAAGTGCCTTTTTAATTACGGCGCTATTATAAATTAGCGAAGCGCTAGTAATTTGATAACGTCCTTAATGTTCATCTTCTTTTTTTTGGAAATCTGAACGATGGGTGTAATATTTTTGAATAAAAAGGCCGCAGCCATGTTAAATTTTTTTCTGTTTATTTCATCTTTCACGTTCGGCTTTAACAGGGCTTGCAGCCCTGTGTCCTATCACAACTAATTTATTCAAATTGTCTCATTCATTTAAAAAAAATCAATACTACAATCCTATTCCGAATCAACTCTTACTTTCATTATCATTAACTACCGGATGATCTCGCGATCAATAACAATATTTTGATTGGACACCTACATGCATTAAAATTAAAACCCATTATCTAATCCTTATATATTCTAAAATCCAAGGGCAATTAGTCTATCCTGGGTCTAAGATACAAGGCTACATTTGTAATCTCTCGATGTCGAGTACCCTAACTCATAATCGTCTCCTTTCTTTCGACCTAGACCTTTAATTATAACGCAAATGACCAAATGTCGATATCCCGAACGTCTGCCCTGATAATAAGAAGAACATAATTGCACGTATGATGATCATCAATGCCAAGGAATTTTCTAATTATTCGCCTAAGGAAAGCCAATTTTTTTTCTTCCAGTTTGAAAAATAGCGGAACTATTCCTTTTTTGAAATATTAATTCTTGTTTGGCAACCGTAAATTAATCGCGAAATCGATTTTATTACATTGTAATATTTATTTTTATATTTAAAAATAATTCTTTTTTTCATTTGGCAAATTACTTTCTCTTTGAAGTGAGATTCTTTGTTCTGCATCATTGCTGAACAAAAAACGTCCCGTGTCGAATATTACTCGTTAAATAATGTCACATCCCGTATAAATTTTCATAAAAAAAAGAATCGTATCCGGTGAAACGTGTTAACAAAAAAAAATAAAAATTCAGATTAATTAATTGATAAGATCATTTGAAATCTTTATTTGAGAAGCGAGAGAAATACGGTCCAGTTTTCGGCACTCGAGATAAATCTTAAAAAAGTGCAAATGTATGAAATCTTTAAATAAGAATATAGCCGGCACAATTAAAGCAAGATCCGTGTTGAACCAGACAGAATTGGAGTAACGGCCTTGCGGCGATGAAAGTGTGGGTGCCAATGCTGTATTCATAATTTCACATTGGGTTTTTATTATTTTCTCCATTTACGTAACTGTCGTGTATGTTATGCAGAATGCAGTAGCCTATTTTCGTCTGGCTAGTGCCCAGACATAAAAGGGGCAACTTTTTAATTTGTTATATAATTTCCTTAGACTCAATTATGACTTTTTTTATCGTTACAGATATGGACGAAGAATGTTTCCCTGCCATTTCCCTTAACACGGCTACAGGGAGGTGCCAACCTAAAATAGAAGGAAGAATTACACCTATTTCGATAAAAGATGAACCGCTCAGTTGTCCGGGGAGTCCAGAGTCCTGCCCTATGTCACCAGATTCATCAGATTCATACGTCCAAAGGGTATAATTAAAATCATTATATGAAATTTATTCATATCTCATAATGAAAAATATTAATTTATTAATTAATAATTTTTAGACTAGAAAATCACCGCTAAAGCCATGCGGTCAAAGTGTGCTTAAACAACCCGCTTTATTGCTGACGAGAGGAGTTTATTCTAAATTAAATATAAAACTGGAACCTGGAACCGGTAAGTTTAATTAACTAACATTTAGCCATTCATTGCATATAATTACATAAAATAACGTTCCTGATCGTGTAGAAAATCATTTTTGTAAAATAAAAATAAAGTTCTTAACGTGATATATCGTTCTTAATATATTCATATTCAAACAATTTTTGCTCACGATTCGATTAATAAAGTTAATGGCCAAAATGCACGAAAAAATAATTTAAAGATGTGTCGTTAAAACTAATTATTTTTTTTCCCTGGACGTTTAGGTTTCACATTACCTCCCACACCGCCTTCATCTACCACCAGTGACAGTGAAAGCATAGCTGAAACTACAGAATTGAGAAGAAATTCAAGAGTGTACCTGTCTTCATCATCGCGGCAACCCATTCATACACCGCTCATTAGCAGTCAACCGGTAATAATCACTGATATCGTTTTTTTAAAAATGTTGCATTTTTTACCGTTTTGATTAACCTTTTTTCCTTCCAAATTAAAAGAAAAATCAGAGTGAAGCGATTTATGCTTAACTTGCATTATTTATAATAACGGAATAGTCCCTTGTTTTAAAATGATTATTCGATCAAAAATTGTTGCCAGAATGATTTATTTGCATTAATTAACAAAAAAACATGCATTTTGTTTCATTAAAATTACTTAATTGTTACGTAAAATGCTATATTGCTTTTTGTGGAAGCCATTTTGAAAATATAAATGCAGCAAGTCATATAGTTCGTGCTGTTGCTCCAATGTTTAGAAACATTGCTTCAAAACCAATATGGCCGTTTAATGTTGACATCGTTGAGTTTGCATGGTTCATTTCAAGTAAACATTCGATGTGTTTTGGGTTATTTGCAGTAAAAATCACAGACATAATTTGAAGTTTCAATGATCGTGAAAAAAAAAATGATACACGCGATGAATATTCTTCTTTCTTTGACCAAGATAGGTTATACTGGAAGCTTCGGGAAAATCATGGAGTGGCTAGTAACTGAAGGTTTTCGAGCATAAGTTTTTAACATTTTTACTTTCATTTTTGAAATATAAGTACTTGGAAGCTAAATGCACCTGTGGATAAAGTAACTAAACGTATCCAACCGCTTTAAATTAAGAAAAAAAAATTAAAGATCCTGGTTACTCATTTAGCATTCCCGCATGAGCCAGGATCAATTTTTATGGTTCCTTCTGCTTGTCGTTACTTTAAAGCAGAAAATAATGTTTGATCACTTCAATAAGAGGTGCCATGTTAAGTACGGATACTTTCATAAATATTGTGGGAGGGAAAAAGATAATTTGAAATTAAAACATTCTCATACTTTAAATTTTCATTAATTTGTTTCTTTGATTTTCTCGGCAGTTTTCCACTCCAAGTCAAAGGCTTACTCAAATTGCCAAAAAACATTTAAGCCCCCGGATGACAGATGGTCAAATTGAAGAAAAGAGAAAATATAATGTAAGAAATGTTTACTGTTTTTTTTATTATGAACGATTGTTGTAAATATGTGAAAATGCAAGTTAAAGCTGAAAGAAAGTTTTTTATATCTAAGCAATTAATACAGAGGTTGTGCTTGAAACTTTTAAATTTTCTGTCATGTGTTAAGCTGCCTAAGCTCTTATTTTTCTGAAATCGCTAACATTTGGAAATTTTTTGGAAGGCTGGATTTCCCTTCTTGATATTTACCGATGAATTCCTTACTTTTCTGTGAAATATTTTTAAAAATTTACTTGTTGGGCTAAATAAATTTTGGTTAACTGTTGACTTTAGTAAAAATAGTAACGCTTATTTTTTTGTTTATGCAGAAGGGATCGACGGGTGTTCTAATGTTAACAGAAGAAGAAAAAAGAACATTGCTAGCAGAAGGTTATCCCGTCCCAACACGTCTTCCCCTTACAAAGCAAGAAGAAAAATCGCTCAAGAAGATCCGAAGGAAAATTAAAAATAAGGTAAAGGATCGTTTTTTAAGTAAAAAAAATTTTTGTACAAGTTTTTTACTTTTTTGTTTCTTAATATTTCAGATCTCAGCACAAGAAAGCAGAAGGAAAAAGAAAGAATACATGGATACTTTGGAAAGAAAAGTAGAGACACTTCAGTCAGAGAATGCTCAATATAAGAAAAGAGTCGACACGTTAGAGGATGACAACGCTGCGCTTTTAATGCAGCTTCAAAAATTGCAAGCGACTATTGCAAGGAGGGGAGAATCTTCTTTTCTCACGGTTGGTTTATTCTTAAAAAAAAATTTTTTTTAAAATATTTTATTAATTTGTTATTTTTTTTTTTCTAGTCGCAGTTAACGACTCGGAGCGGAGTAAAATAAGAAAGGATTGTTAACCTTTCCGCTGTTGTACATAACAGGTAGAAAAATTTTTCCCTTTGAAAATTTTTTTACTTAATAAAATTTTATGAATTTTATTAATCCGAGAAAAATTTAGTTTGCAGGTGACGGGTCTCTTGACATTTTGTAGCTGACACTAGTCTTCCACCAAAATTGGAGCTGGAGACGTCTTCCTGACAAAAAGCTCACTTGAGAGTCATTCCTCGCGTCTTTTTATTTTAATAATAATAATAATTGATAATTTTTTTTGGACATTGTTTGATCTCTTCGAGTACAAGTGCGATGCCGTCATTTTTTTATATCATGCTGCGAGATTAATGTTTTTTTAATTCTTCGTGTTAATATTTCGCTCATTCAAATATTAAGCTTTCAAAAAAAAAAAAAAAAAAATGCTGAAAACTCAGTGAGCAGAAACTATTAATTTTTTTTAAAATCAAGACTGCAGTGCACATTTTTTTAAAAAAAAGGAACAAAAGCACCCAAAAAAAATTTTTTTACCCGTTCACCTGATTTTTTATGAATTGAAAATGTTGGTTGCTTTTGAAAAATTTTTAAAACTTAAAAAAAAAATTGTGAAATGATACTCTGATGCTTTTAATGCAACATTCCATCCTTATTTATTTTTTCTTTTAATTATATTCAATGTGCAGATGTGATCTTCATCAAAATCAGTGCTGTAATTTATAAGTCTTGCGCGGGCCGGTCAGACTTAAAATTAATTAGCTCGGCCTAGAAGTCCCGTGCAGAATTTCATTTTATTGGAACAATCAAATTTTTTTGTAATTTTGTTAGTACGAGCAGCTTGAGTCAAGTTAAAAAAAATCATTAATTTAAAAAGTTGTAAGAACCGGCCTAATTTACAAATTTTTACTCCAAAATTTGAAAAAAAATTAGCTTTTTTGAAGAAAAAAAAGAAATTTTGGCAAAAGCACTTTTTTAAAATTAAAATTTATTAACTCTAGTCAAAAGTGCTTTGAATGGGTCAAGGCAGAAATTTGAAACGAGAATTGAATATGACTTTTTAAATTTTTTTAAAATTTAAATGTCTTGACCAAGCTGTGTGTAAGCCTTGGTTTTAAATGATATTGCGAATTTTAAAGTATTTTTTTAATAATAAAGTTCATACTGCAGAATTAATAGTGAAGCATCATGTAATAGCGTCAACTTAAAACGTTTTTTTTTCCAAGACGGTAAAAGACGAAATCCTTGCCGGTCAAGGTATTATAATTCCAATTTTTTTTTAACTTTTGTTGAAAACGGAAAAGTTGACGCGATTAAGTTTGGGTCAGTGATTTTTTTATTCGCATCAGGATTTTTGAAATTTGAAAGAGTTGAAGTGTAAAATAAGTTTGTAACGTGAATCTTTTTTTCACTAAGAGCTTATAAAGCTTATTTTTTTCCCCTTTTTAAATAGAAGATTTTTTTATTTTGGCAAAACCAAGGTTCAGAACCTAGATTTTTAGCAGTTTTTTTGTAAAAGTTTTGTAATTTTTTTCTGGCTCCAGGTATAATTAAAAAAATTTAAAAATCATTATTTACACTTGAAAAAAGCTTTGGAATGTAATTTTTGTAGCTCTTTTAAATTTGGGACCAAAGATATATTCTTCGTGCCAAAATTTGATTCATTATTTTATTCGTATGCCAAATTAAGAGGAAGAAATTGTCCAAACCTGGTGCAAGAAAAATATTGTTTAACTTAGCAGTTATTATTGTCTTTTTGGGTGGAATATTTACAATTTGAAGAGTACAGAGGAAAAATGATGATTGTCTATTTCAAAAACTTTGGATGAATTAATTTTGCAAACGAGCTGTCAGTATTCGGATGATTTACCTTGAAATTTCTTAATTTAAAGGACAAAATGACAAGACTAACGTACTTACTCCATACTGACTCTTGCAGACTGCAGACTTCATTTTTTTCCCTTGAACGAAAAATTTTTGATAAAACTCGATCATATTTGTCCTAAGTTTTCAGCCAATTATCCTTTTTTTCTTTACTTTTTATTTGCAATAAACAATTTGAATTAATTTAACGTATCCATTTTAGCCAACCCTTATTTAATTCAATCACTAGCTATACATGGAATTTAATTTATTTTGCTAAATCTTATCAAGGGTTTACTAAAATGGTTCTTAATCAATCAAATTATCAATCAGATAATTTTATTGATCAATTTCTGATACGTACAAGATATTTATGAACACTGTGCTATCAATTCAAACACCACTTTGTGCATCGATCTTGCCTAAAAATTCTAAAAAATAAAAAAGCATAATTGCAGTTAATTTTTAAAATTCACTGCATCGAAATTGTAATGCAAGTAGAAGGCTGTGCTGCGGATACGATAAATCAAACCTATCTGAAGGCCGAATTTATCGCATACGCAATAATTTTTTCAAAATTTAATTCAGCAATTCCAAAATTACAATCGCAAGACATTCGATCACTATAAAATGTTTCATGTAAATATGAAAAAATTTTTTTTGCCCTTTTTCCACCTTTAATTAAATAAGTCAATCTTTTGAGTGTTTAGTCAAGAAGATTTGTAGATAAAAGGTTTGTTGATGATCATTTTATAAGTGAAAGACATTTTAAATTTTTAATTTAACAATGATAATTTTTTTTAAATATATAGCGCATGGAAGAATAATATATGAATGATCGTGTTTTTATACATAAAAAATAATCGTCTTAATTTTTCTTAATTTTTAAAGAAGAAATTTTTTTTTTTAAAAAGCAATCATGATTAATTAAGAAAGACTCACGTCGATGATTTTTTTTAAATTCATTCAAATATACACAATTTGTATAATTTTTGTTCCTTTTGTTCTTTAGATGTAGATTCGAGTAGTTCATTTATTTTGTTGTTAGATTCATTATTCATTCCAATGTTTTTTTTTAATTTTATTATTTTAACTTTTTTTTGTAATTATTTATTGTTAACCTCTAACGCATTTTTTATTTTTTAAAAAAAAATTTTGAAAAAAATGAATAGATGCTTGAGGTTAGAAATGCGATTGAGGTTCTTTTAGTGCAGTATTTGGCTTGTTTTTTTTTGACTCTATTATGAAAAAAGTGCTGAAAATATACACGTTTTATTTTATTTTTAAGATATCGTGTAGGTATTATTCGGTTTATTACAAAATGTAGAATAAATAGAATTTTCTTCTGCATTATGTCATACACCATAATTGAATTTATTTTTTTTTAAAATAGTGCACACTTTTCATGTTTTTTAAGGGGTCAGGTTATTGGAAAAGAATTTTTTTATAAAAAAAAAATTTTGTTGATAGATTTAATCGTGCGACTGACCAATATTGCTCGAAAGCTGTATAACGAGCGTTTTATTCTATAAAGAAAAAAAATGAATTATTTATAGATAATTTATTTTACATAAAATTATAAACAAAATGTAGAAAAAAAATAGTAAAAATACAAAATATTTATTATAAAAAAAGAAAAAAAAATGAAAAAGAATTATTTTTCACAGATGTTTATATTAAAAATAGGCAACACTAAGTGCAATTATGGAATTTTACCTGTTAAGAGTTGAAAAAGAAAAAAACGGGGAATGATGTTTGTAGATTTTATATTTGTAATAATTTCACTGGGTTCAGTCTTGAAATTTTTAATTATAATTTCCAGTGAAGATTAGGGCCTTTAAGTTTGTTTGTAAAGTCGTAATGATAATGTGCAGAATGCTTAAAGATTTTGAAAAGCGCATTGGTCATTATGATTAGAAAAGTTTTTGTAATGCATTTAATTATTAATTGTAAGAGGAACCGCTCTGAGTGAAATAAAAGATTCAAGTTTAATGAAAAATGTTTGTTAGTTTTAAAAATATAAAAATCCTGTGAACGGATCCTCTGGGGTTAAGGGTTGATTAATGTCAGTTTTTTGTAGAAAATGATATTGAG
Source organism: Liposcelis brunnea (assembly GCA_023512825.1). NCBI lineage: Eukaryota > Metazoa > Arthropoda > Insecta > Psocodea > Liposcelididae > Liposcelis > Liposcelis brunnea. Next base: position 6,583,059 of record CM042065.1, on the reverse strand, counting down.
TTGCGTTGGTGTTTTAAAGACTGACATTTAATTAAAAAATGAATCAACTCTTGTGTGCTACGTTGTAAATTATATTGATTGTCGCACAGCGGGGATATTCTAAATATTTTAATATAATTATTGTACTTCTATGTGAAGTCAATTCCGATTTGAGCTTATGAGATTTAATTATTTAATTATTCCTTTCCGTTTCATTCAATTTCCATATTAATTCGCGTTAGTAAGGTTAAAACAATCGCATCTATTACAGGCCGTAGAAAATGTAGTGGAAAATAGCCAAAAGGGCCCTTTTCAGGGTCTTATTTGAAAAAATCTTTTCCTTAAGGTTGGTAGAAGTGATATTCAATCATAACCGCCATTTCAACCTCACGCAGAAAATGTGAAAACAGTGCGAAGTGATTTTTTTTGTTGTTTTTTAAATGTTAGCTGTGATTTAATGTGAAAAGAATTGAGACTACCAAGCACCGAAGTTGCAGTTGCAGAGGTCGAGGTGAGTACAAACGAGCAATCCGATTTTATTTGCAGTCGATCTTGATTTGATTTACTGCATAAATAATCAAAATATCTGAAACATTTCCGTCAGAATACAATGCTTGTTTGTTCTTTATCCCATTTTCCTCTCAAGAATTGCGATGAGACTCCTGAATCACCTTTTACATATTGAGGTACGGAAAAAAAGACGGTTATTTATTTCATTGAAACATGTTTACCGGCCATGTTTAAATCATGACGTCATGAGTCGAATTACCGGAAATGAAATTTTATGTTTATTTCGCCATTATTGTGATGTATGAGTTTTTATTTTTCATTTTTGACGATAAGAAAGCCGAATTATCATTATAACCTCTATCGAAAAAGGGGCAAGTCGTCTGTAAAGTAACGAAAAAATAGTGCTGAGTTAATGATTGTGCGAAGATAATTCAGTTATTTGGGTAAGTAATTCATTGTTGGATGAATTTTCATTTCAATCATTATTGATAATTATTAAATTGTTTACATTTTTTTTCTTAAACTAATCTGCTTCTGTAATCTTGCAGGATTTGATTTAGAATGTCTAAAGAAAGTAATTTAGTGGAGAGAACTCGACTGAGGGATTTTGATTGGAAATTGCAGTACATTCTTGGGTCAAGTAGCTTAGCAAGTCATCAAGATAGCCTTCTTACCCTTCAATTATTTTTAACTCGAGAAGGTGAAAGAATCCCAAAGGAGCCAAACATTAAGGATGAATTAAGCATTGAATTGAATAAGAATGAGCTTGATAAATTAATCTCTGCTTTGGAGAATTGTCAACAAAAGCTTTTAAAAACAAATTGAGAGTTCAACATGAGTAATGAATGGAGCGATACAGAAGATGTGGGAAATCAAATATGCAGGATTTGCCTGACAATCAGTGATTTACTGGTGCCTATTTTTGAAGGTGAAGGAGTTGAACTGGAATTAGAAGATAAAATTCGTAAGCATTTACCGATCCAAATCACCAACGAGGATGCATTGCCTCATCAGTTGTGTTTTCAGTGCGTGGATGTTTTAGTTTCTTGGGATTCCTTATTAAATGTTTGTTTTGAAACAGATAAGAAGTTAAAAAATTTAGTGGGAGGTTTCAAAGAGTCAGGAAGTGCTGTTAATAATAAGGGACATGATTCTGATGATGAACCTCTCATGCCGCCTAAAAAAAGAAAATTAGAGTTGAAGAATGAAGATGAGAGTGTAGGAAAATCCAGAAGGAAAAAAACTTTAAAGAAAAGGTTAAAGGTGCAAGAAATGTCAAAAAATTTAGAGAAGAAAAAAACTGATCATGAGGACAGTTCTGATTTTGCGACAGATCAAAATAATTCAAAAGGATTAGTTGTTGATATAAAAACAGAAATGAGCGATTTTGATGATGGAGAAATTAATAATTTTGAAGAATCAGATAATTTAGTTCAGTCTTGTGAAAACGGCCCTGCGAAATGTGAATTTTGTAACAAAACATACAAGGACAAAAAATATTTAAGTCGACATGTAAAAAAAGCACATGATGAAGTGAAGCCGTTTGAACCTCAAAGATGTGATGTTTGTGGTAATGTTTACAAAACTCGTGGTAATTTAGAAAGGCATTATATGAAAGAGCATTTAAGCAATCAAGTTGAATGCCCCGTTTGTCATGTATCTATAAACTCCAAAAAAATGGATTCTCATTTAAGAACTGTTCACGGTGTAAAAACCGAAACCGAAAACGAAGAACGATTTAAATGCAAGTTTTGTGAAAAATGGTTTAAAAACAAATACGTTAGAAATTCCCATGTTAAAGAAGTGCACTTGAGCGAACCGATGAAATGTAAATTATGCGATTTTGAAGGAGTTCGAGCAGTGCTACGGCGACATCGTCGTGACGTACACGCTGAAAAGCGTTTCCCTTGTTCGTTATGTCAGGGTGCCTTTAAAACTCTACACACTTTAAAAATGCATATGACCGCGCATTCGGATTTGCGATGTTACACTTGCGATATTTGCGGGATGGGTTTTAAACGTTTGAACAACGTGCGGGATCATATGAAATGCCACGAACAAAAAAGTAATCAATGCCAAATTTGCGGGAATTTTTTCGCAAGGAAACGATATTTAGCGATACACGAAAAAACTATTCATAATTTTTACGCGGACGGTGTTATACCCGAAGAGAAGGGATTCGAGTGCGGGACTTGTGGTGCCAAATTAAAATGGAAGAAAAATTTATTAGCTCATATGAGGATTCATACGGGGGAGAAACCTTACGTTTGTAAGATTTGTAAGAAAGATTTTATTTGTCATGGATCGCTGAGAACTCATATGGCTAAACATAATGTTTGTGCAGTGACGGATAATATTGTGCCTCCGATCGGGGATGGGATGCAAGAGCCACAAAATCATCTCCCATTGGAGATTAATGTTTTTAATCACTTTAATCCGCCACAGGTGTAAAATTTTCTTTTTTATATGATTTGTACAAACTTTAGCTTTAAGGGAAATATTAGATATTTGTATAAAAAACTATAGATTATGTACAACTTTACAGAAAGCAAGCTAAGCAATGGGTTGCAATTTTATAATAATACCGAGCCAATCAAACAGCAGAGCGCTGTTGTGTTTGTAAACCGCGCCCATTTCTTGTACTTTCCTGGGTTAATAATAAAATAAAGAATTTAATAAACATAAATTGAAAAACGAACATGAATAGTTAAATTTATTTTTAAATCTTGGACATTTCTTTTCAATACACAAAATCGCAAACTTTCTTATTTTATGAAGCTTCGCCAGGCTTCAACTACTCAATCTTAAATATCTTGTCACATGCAGAAATTTTTTTTTAAAATTATGTACAAAAATTAAAACATAAAAAAATCGAAACAATGATGATAATTGAAAAATCTTAAAACTCATAGGAAATAATTTTCACTATGAGAAAAAACAAATCTTAGTCAGTCAATTAACTGGTAACACAAAATAAAAACTAAAGTTTTACAGTGATTTATTTCGAACTTAAAAATGAAGCTTTAAAAAATACTTTTGTACTACAGTAATTTCTCCCGCAATTTTTTCATACAGTGTTCTTACAAAGTCTTTTCACTAAATGCTTTTTCCGGAAATGAACGTGATGTTTTTAACACGTGTCCCGACTCGAATGGTAATTATTTCATTTTTTAGAATTTTCTTTAGATGTAGATTTAGCACCGCTATCATCTTTCGTAGTTAATTCCTCTATAGAACTATCAATAACTTCTTCTTTAATTTCGATTTTCTTATTATCATCCCAATCTTTTTGGTCTATACTAAATGTTTTATCTATTTGAACAGAAACTTCAGGATTACCTAACGCTATCATGACAGGTGTCGTTGTATCATTTTTTCCAGCCATGTAAACCTAAAATAAAAATGAAAATTAATAGCGAAAATATTTTGTCTAAAATAATAAAATGCTAAAGTCTGACGGGGAGGAGAGGAAGCCCAGCAAAGAGTTTCGCCCTCTTCGCCTTGCCTAAGCTGTTAGTTGATAGTGCCTAAGGTGTTAGTTGATAGTGTTGGTGTTAGCTGATAGTTACTAATTAATTTTTACCTGGACAAATTGATATGGATTACTCTTGCCTAATTCAGTCTTTGCTTCTAAAGCACTTCTTAATTGTGAACCGTATTTCCTCTGTCGAGCTTCTTGAGGACTGTAATAATAACCAGGATATTTTTCTTTATGTTCCTGATCTGCTTGCCTAGCTGCTTTGTAATAACTATCTTTGGCATCTTTTTCTAAACCTTTCCACATATTCCCAAGTCTACACGATATTTCTGCATTACTTTCGCCTAAAAAAAAATATAGAAAAACTCATTAGCAAGTTTAAAAAATGACCTTTTTCAATAAATTTAATAATATTTACTTTGGTATAAATTTGCAAGGGTTTTCCTCCATTTATTCGCGAATATCATAAAAGCGTTAGGCGGCCTCGGTATTTTAGGCTGTTTTTCGGGTCTGATAACATTAGATCTAGGCGGTTTGTTTATATCTGCGTGAACAATACTTTTAACCGTTGGCAACTTATACGGTTTTTGAAGTGGTTTTGATATTCCTTCAATTGGTAGCTCTGGAAAAAAAATGTTTTCAGCTCATTATTTTTAAAAAAAAATCAATTTTCAAAAGGAGAGGTGATCTTACCATTAAAGGGAATCAAGGAAGTCAAGGAACAAAAAGGAAATAATCACATCAACTGGAAAACGTAAGAAATTTAAATTATAACATTTCAAAAAAACCATTTTCTTAAAAAAATGAAACATACTTATTGTGTCTGTAATCGTAATTCCTTTTTTTTGCTTTGCTGGTTCATTTTTGGTTTCATTTTCTTCTCCTTGATCACTATCACCAATCGGATCTATCAATTCTATATCATCGTCTAAATCAGGAGGTTCGACTTTTATCTAAAAAAAAAAAAGTAACAAAAAGTTAGCAGTTTGAGATGCATTTTTTTAAAAAAAACTTACATCAGTTTTTATCTCCTCATTTCCACCTATTTGCATTTCACTAGGTGTAGGCTCAAAAAGCTTAACAGGAACTTGTTCCACCACTTTTTTGCTCTTTTCACTATTTAATCCATCTAATTTCCTTTTCTTAGGCTCTGGCGATGAAGGTTCCTTCACATTCTTTGCATCAGTCTGCTCAGTCGCATTACGAATATCCCCTTTCTGATATTTACTCCTAACATTACACAACCCTTTTACTTGGAGAGTTTCAGCAACAGCAAGAAGACTGTCTAATTCAGTTTCTAAAACCTTAACCTCTCCTTGATACATAAATTCTATAACTTGTTTCACATCTACGAATCTAACACCGTTCATAATGATAACTGGATGAGATACTTCGTGTATTTTAAATAATTCTTGAAAATACGGACTGCAAGCTGATAATACCATTTTATGAGCTTTGATAAATTTTCCCTCACATGAAATCGTTACATCTACCAAATTTTCTCCTGTCAACTGTTCCATGAATATATGAAGTAAATTGTTCATATGATTGTTCCATCTTAGATAGAATTGTGTTTGTATAGTGGTTGATTTCTCTGATGTTGAAGCCATGATCTGGAATTAGATACAATGATCAGAGTTGTACATTTAAAAATCGATATTTAAAGGCGCACCCATTTGTAAAAACATTTGAAAACATTGTGAAAGAAAAACAAATGAGTATTGTAGGAAAAGTTTTTGTTGACAGCAATAACAAGGAATGAATATCGACAAAATGTTAGTAAAGAAAAACGCATTTTGGGGTTGGGTCGCATAAGCATTCATTATAAAACGGGATTACTTACGAAAATCGGTTGAAAAACAATTCAGATTATTTATTTGTTGAATAAAATTTGACTTATGTTATTATCGACAACAATCGTCAGTCGCTGCTATTAGCGCTCCACGCATGTAACTTAAGAACTTCAATTTCAAAAAAAATTCCGCGCCATAAAGTTAAAACGCAGAAAACGCATTTATTTTTCAATTATATTTTTATAATGAGAAATAAAAATATTTCTCTAATTAATTTAAATCAGAAAAATATCATTAATAATGCAAATCGAACCTTTTTTCCTTCAATTTTCGTTTTTTTAAAAAGAATTAATAATCCGTTTGCACTGCCAACTTAATTTTTTTAACAAGAGCTACCAACTTAAAAAATTAACATTTGACAACAAGACAGGAAAATGGCTGACAGCAGTCCAAGTAAATCTGATATTCAAACAATTTTCAAGAAATTACGAGCCATTCCTACGAATAAGGTAAATTATTACGACTCTATACTATTTCCTAAACATATTCATTTGAAAGTGACTCGATTTTTTAGTTAATCTCGCTCCAGCTGTAAGGAGATTAATGTGTCAAGGATCTCCTTATATCATGCTGTATTATCTGCGGCCCATTTTATCACATTTTCATTTTTTTTAGACGTGCTTTGATTGCAACGCTAAAAATCCAACATGGTCCAGTGTAACATATGGAGTATTCATATGTATAGATTGCTCAGCTGTTCATCGCAGTTTAGGTGTACATGTAACTTTTGTGAGATCAACTCAACTTGATACGAATTGGACCTGGTTGCAGTTAAGACAAATGCAATTGGGTGGAAATGCTAATGCTGTAAGTTTTTAATTAACATTAAAGTTTTTTTATCAAATCAATGCACAATATTCATTCTTTTTTCAGGCATGTTTCTTTCGCCAACATAATTGCGATACAACAGATGCTCAGCAAAAATATTCATCCAGAGCGGCTCAGCTTTACAAGGAAAAATTAAAACAGCTTGCAGTACAAGCCATGAAATTACATGGAACTACAGTAAGTACAATAATTTTGATTGTTATGTTAATTGAAGTGATTTAAAAAAGGACAAAAAATATTTAAAATTTTGAAACATATGTCAGGTGACATTGAGTTTTTTTATTTGATCACAGTTTGACTTTAATGCTCATTACAACAGAGCTTCTGCAGAAAAATCATCGCAGTTTTTTATGGTGAGCAATATCAGTGCATGAGTGGATTTTTTTCTCTTATGCCGCTGAGACTTTGTAATGCTTGCTTTACAACAAATCAAGCGCCTTTTCATGTTCATGTCGATTTTGCCTTGAGTCAATAATTATAAATCATATACAATTTTAAGTGTTTATAACGAAACAATTGTGTCAGCATGGCTAAGGATTTGCAAGATATCCATATAAAAATGGATTTTTTTTCCTGTTTTTTTCTTGTGACAAAAATTAATTTTTGGGATGTTGATTGATGTTTTTTTTTTATTTTCAGCTCCATTTAGAATCAACATCATCAGACAAATCAGAAGAAAATCCTAAAGAAATAGACTTTTTCGAAGAACTTTCCACATCATCAAATAATATCGAAGAAACATTAGGAACAGAAAAATTAAACGACAATAACAATCATATAAATTTTTCAAACGGGTCGGCCGTAGTCGATAAAGGTGCTAATTTAAGTAAAGCTAATGTTAATGGACCTTCTCCAAGCGTGGATTTTACAGGGACCGCTGCCCAAAGCGATGGAGAGCGGAAATCTATTATTGGTGCTAGAAAACCTCAGGCAAAGCGATCAGGGGTAAATTTAATTTTTTGTTTAATAATATTTCTATTGAGAGGAAGATTTAACTTGAATTTTTTTTTCTTTCTAGATCGGCGCTAAAAAAGGAGGCGGTTTAGGTGCCCAAAAGGTTAGGACGAATTTCGCTGATATTGAAAGAGAAGCTGAAATGTTTGATCAGCTGAAAGAAAAACAAGCGGAAGAAGCCAAAGTTCTTGCTGAAAAAACAGCAGAGGAAGAGTCCAAACAAATGGCTTCTATGAGGTTGGCTTATAAAGATTTAAGCTTGCAGCAAAGGAAAGAAGAAGAGAAATTAAAACAAACCGATCCTAAAAAAGCTCAGCAAATTGAAAGGCTTGGAATGGGATTCGCTGTTAAATCGTGAGTTTTGTTTTCTAAATAAAATTATCGTGCTAGGTCATCTTTTGACCTTGCTGCAGTTTTGTCAACAAATTATGACTCATTTAAATGTTTTATGGCCTGAAATGTAAATTTTTAAATTTTTTTTTAAAGGGGTGTAAGTCATTCTGCTTTGAGCGATATGCAAACAATCGAGCAAGAAACTCCAATTAAGTCTTCGATTGGTTCGAAATCGACGTTCGACTCCGACAATAATGACGAGTTCTTCGACGATTTCGCCGGTTTTAACAATTTTGGAATGTATCGGAGTGAAAAGCAGAGTTTGGATTCGTTATTTTTAGATGGGAATACGAGTCGAGATCGGTATGGTTCTAGTAAAGATTCCAGCGAGCAGAATTCGGCTGTTAAAGATTTTTCGTACGTTAAGACTGATTTACTTTAATGAAAGAAGAAATATTGAATAGTTTTCATCTGGGATTTTATACATTTTTTTGTAGATCTATTAAAGGATGGAGTTCAACGAGTGACAGCTTTGGTTTTAGCTCGACGTTTGATGATAAACCAGCGAGGAAAGAGCCGGAAAGGATCAGAAGAGAAATTCCACCTCCTGCAAGTGTCTCTTCTCCGACTACCGATGCACAGAAAAAATTTGGAAATGCTAAAGCCATATCTTCTGATCAGTATTTTGGAGATTCCTCTGCTAATAATGTACGTTGGTTAATTTAAATGCTAGACTAAAGAAAATTTTAGTTTAGCTAGGCTCGTGAATCAATAGAGGAATCTGTTAACCGTAATTGGTATTTGCAGTATGTGTAGTTGAAATTACAAGGGGGAAATTTTAAGGATTCAAGTGATTTTTGACTTGAAACATTCATTTCTAATGGAAAATGAAAATATAAGTTTTAGTAAAATTCAAATTTAATTTTTCAGTTGCAAAAAAATTTATCCTCGATTAAAATTGAAATAAATTTGCAAAGAGCGAAAAACTAAATTTTTAAAAGCTATTTTATGTGAATGTAAAAAAAAAATAGAATTTTTGATTCAAGTTTGGAAAAATATGCGATTTCAAACAAAGCAGCTGACCTAATGGCCAAATAAAAAAATCTTCAGCCCTTTTTTTGTGCATCTTATTGTTCCCAATCAACTTCAAATTTTTTGTTCTAATTAAATTAAACTCGTACTTTATTCTTTAGTGGGAACGAAAAGCAAATCTTTCACGATTTGAAGGATCATCAAGCATTTCCTCAGCTGATTACTTCGGAGATGGAAATTCAAATCCCAGAAGTTCCGGATTGTCAACATCACTCAGCGCACCAGATTTAGACGATGTAAAAGAAAGCGTACGTCAGGGTGTTCATAAAGTGGCCGGGAAAATAAGTTCATTAGCAAATGGTGTTCTTTCATCTATTCAGGTAAATCCCTAAAGCTAATCATTTTTTTAAAAAAATTTTTAAAGCACACCTAATCATTATTTTTTTTTCTAGGACCGCTACGGCTACTGATTACTAATTACATCTCTTGCGAGCTTCGGAGTCATTCTTATCGGCTCTTCATAGCACGTAAAACGTTGTTGGGTTTTAAAAAATCGTTTTTAGGGTTCATTATTAACATACTTATTATAATTATAATTATTATCATTATTATTTTTACTTTGACGATTGGAAAAAAAATTCAAGCCACGAGCCATTCCTTAGCATTTGTGAAGTATCTGTGTTTTTTGCGAGAAGTAAAATGACTCATATCAAATTTTAAAAAAACACGAGGATTTAAAATTTTAAAAACAATTTAATAATTTTAAAACAAAGGATTCCTATGTAGATATTTTGATTTTACCAAATACGGCAGATTTGGATTAGTCGATGCCTTAACGTTAAAAAAAATCATCTCTTGCATGTGTCAACTTTTTAGAAAACATAAGTCATGAAGCAAGCCATATTTGCCTTTTTTTAAATTATTCGTTATTGGAAATTATTTAAATAACTTAGATTTGTTTACAACTTTTTTTTTTTTAAAATGGCATTACGGCCTGTAAATTATTTTTCAAAGCCATCAGAGATAGGGATCAGCCTAGGCCGGCAAAAAATGGGTCGATGGGTTAGCCCGGCTTATGCAGATTCCTGATCAGAAAAATTAGTACAAGAAAACTCTTCCCGGGTGTAAGAAAAAATTGGTTATTGCTCAGAATAATTATAGATTTTTTAAAACCAGCTCCTTAGAGAAAAAGAAAAATTAACGACTTGATATTATATGCTGGTTGTTTGTAAAAAAAAATTCAAAATAACTTCCGAAATATTTTAAGAAAAAAAATTAAAAAAAAAAAAAAATATTTGCCAGAGAAGCGACGGCTGTAGAAAGGCCATACTAAATTAGCTATTGTTAAAGAAAATGTATTTATTTATGTTAGTTTCAAATCAGCACCGATAATTTTTAACTGAGCTATTATTATTATTTACTTTCTTCTCATTACTATGATCTTTTTTTTTCATGACTAAGGATGCTGCGAATTTATTTAGTTGTATACTTGAAAACTATCATTTGTAAAAAAAAATCAGAAATATATTCCTATACATAGAATGATTATTTTTGGTTTTTTTTTCCTATTCAGTTGAAACAGCATTATCTGTTTTATTTTACAATCTGCGGGTTTGATGAAGATGATGTGAAGCCATCAACTGAATAAAATAAACTAAACCCAGGGAGTTGGCGGCTATCGCATTTCTAATCGCTGCCTAATAAGGCCTCGCTGGCACTTATCCAAGCTTTCGAATCCAACTACGTGACGTCACTAAAAGATAAAACTTTCAAATATTGTGGGTGTTTACTGAAAATTTGAAATGATACGAAGGATGGTTTTTTTATTGGAGTTTTGCATTTTTTTACTTTGGAGATTAAACAAAGTAGCATTGATCGATCAGGAATTTTATTTATCTCGTCAAAAGTTTTCAAAAAATCATAATTTTTTTTGCTAATGTCGAAAAAAAATTATTGGCAAATCATTAGAAAAAAATCTGGATTTTTTCACTGTACCAACCCCGTACATTTTCCACTCATTTTTTTAATTATAAAATTTCTCCTAAATATTTATTTATTACCTTTACAAATGTTAAACATGAGATGCCTACCTAACTTTTGTTTTTTTTCCTCGATTTCCTAGGGCTTTGACCGGAACACTCAAGACGATTTTGAAAGGTAAAATTCGACCCCTTTTTATTATTATTATTATCGCTACTAATTACATCATATCTTATTACTACCAAACCTACAATAGGTCAGTGAAACCGATTCCTTTTTTCTTTATTATTTCATTCGTTGAGATTCAAAAAAAGGGTGCGAGGTTATGCATGCCGGCTTGTTAATTATTTGAGGACAATTTTTTATTTTAATTGCTTTTTAATGTCAACTTTGACAGGTTGTTTGAATATTAATTGATTATTTAACGGCATCCTGACCTAGTCGCATTTTATAAAGAGGAGAGAGAGATGTGAATGCTGAAAGGAAAGGAAAAAAATTGATTTTCACTCGCGCAGCGGGAGTTTTGTCCGTTATTAATGACACGATGACGCCATCTTGAATCTTTTAGTTCCACGACCATTCGCGATTACCGTTTGTTTTTTTTTACCTTTTACGGAGTAATTTTTGTAGAAATATCGTGAGTTTTATATGTCCTAGTAGTTTTATGAGTTGGTGCTTTTAATTATTGATAGTTTTAAGGATTATAGTTAGTGGTTTATGCGTTTTCTCCGTAAAATTCGGGAAGTGAAAGTGTAAAACATGGCAGGCGGATATGCTTGCAAACTTCCATTCTATCAGGTAATTCTTTCGTTATTAATGATCCACAGGATTGTTTGCAATGTTTTATTTGCTTAGGTGAAGTAACATAATCGTATAATGGATTTTTGTCAACGTCATTCAGCTTTTCTTATGAGAATAGAGAGAGGAATCCAAGAGGGTTTCTGATTGCAAAAAAAAAAAGACCATATTGCCATTTTCAGTTGTTTGATGTAATCCCTAAGCATCAAGCATGTAGTGAAAAACATAGTATAATGACAAGTGAATATATGTCAAGTAAACGTGAAGTTACTTAAATGTACAAGCTAGTGGTGTGATAGAAACTAGGTGAAACCAATCATGCCTGGTAAGAGTGTTATATGAATTTCAATGAGCAGAATGACATGCAAATGACAAAAACTTATTTTTCTTAAAACACCTGGAGCTTCCGAATCAGCATAATAAGGTCTCAGTTTTTGCTAATAATCCTTCACCATGAATCTAATTTCCCCCTCATCACTTGCTTAAAGCTGTTAAGTCTGGTAGTAGCCTAAGGACTCATTGTGATTTCAGAGTCGATAAAAAGTTATTTTGCTACTCAGCGCCAAGAATGGATGCAGATTATGTATCACTTTGTTGTCACCACTATAATTATGCATAAAATCTGTAAATAAAAAATTTGTCGTTATAGGAAATAGATTTCTGATAAAAATGCTTGCCAAAATCGACTGAAATAATTTTTCACCAACGATTATTTAATTAAAGAACAAGGCCACAATGATATTTATATAATGTAGTTACAAAGTCGCTGAAAAGCGCAACAGTCCTTTTCGTCCCAAGTCGGTAAAAATAAAAAGAAGAAAATGTCCCCGTCGCTTTTGACGGAGAGTCAAAATTTGGCAAGCATAAATTGCCCTGTCAGCTAATCGCCTGTCCAAAACTCTCGTTTCGTCGTCAAAATTTCTCACTCTTGGATAAAATAGTGTTTATTTTTAAATGCATTAGTCATTTTCTAATTGATATGGCTCCAAATTCCGATTGCATATGTCGAGACAGGTTACTGGGGACATTGTCACAACTTCGTAGATTAATGAAAACTGCTGGGAAGGTTATTTTCTTTAGAAATAAAAACGCACTTCAGGGTTTATGTGCCCAAGAGACAAAGAGTGTGTTTTAATTTTTTACAAAAAAAATTTTTTTCTGAAAAACAATTGCTTGATATGCTTATTAACGATTGAATCATTTACGAAGTAAAGGAAAGCGGAATCTCTTGGCGAGTTATTTTTATCGAAAAAACAAACTACGGTTCCCACATATGGGCGACGTTCATTGATATCATAACGATTTAGCCTAAGGAGAGCGGGGTCAAGTAAATGCAGAATATGAGCGGAATATATTCGAAAATAACATGGCGACACCTACACAAGTTAAATGAATCGCTTTCGAATTTCAACGCAGCTTATTACCTTTGCATTATAGAAATAGTAAAGATTATAAAATCGCACGGTTTTCAATAGATAAAGGTTGAGTGTCTTCATAAATTTAATTAATAACGAGTTTAACTTGATTTCTGTCATTTCGTTTTCGATATAAAAAAAAATTTTTATCTGGCAGTACAGAAAGATGATTCTTTTTATAAACAATGTCGGTTGCCCCCATTCATGATTTTTTTGTCGATGCGGCTTCATTGAAGTAGGTTTAGTTTTCATTCAAGCAGATTCAATCAAGTCAAGGCTTTGAGTATTTATTATTGGATCGTCAGGTTTACAGAGCCTCAAGGTTCGGAGCATGAAGAACCATGAGACTATGAAGAACCGTAAGGCTCTCATGGAGACAACCTGCAGTTTCTTGTTCAAATAGTGAGCTATATGTGAGAGTTCTTTGCCCCACTGTTAAGCTTTTGGAAGAAGCGCCAGCTCTTAATCAGCACCTCAGCCGTAATGCATTAGGCAATAACATTTACCAAATTCACGGTTTATTTCCAGTTCTAAAAAAACAGAATTAACTCTTTTCTTCGAGCTGGTGGCTCATCTGCCTTTAGCCGAATAATTCCTCTTACTTATGGGAACAAAAGTGTCATACTGTATTTATCACTTTAGAGAAAAAACTTTCATGGTGGCAGCGGTAGAGCTATGAAAAATTCAAAACTAAGAGTAAAAAAATTTTAAAAAACTTTTTAGTAATTTTTTTTAGCACGGCCTTCCAAATTATTTTTTTTCTTTTTGCTGCATTTCATGGTCGAATCTTGGCTGAGACACAGTAATTATTCATTAGCCTTAATTTCACATCCATCAATTCACAAACACGATTTCCCCTCCGTTAAAATCAGATATCTCAAAAAATCAGCAGACTAGGAAGAAATCAATGAAATTTTATTTTAAAATTAATAACCACAACTTAATTTCGAGATTAATCTTTTTAAAATCATCCAATGACCCAATATTCACGCTCTTTCGCTCATATCAAAAAAAAATAAAAATTGGAAAACGAAACTAAATGGGTGTGCAGCTGTTAATCCATTATCGCCTCCTTTAAAAATAAAGTGACCCATATAAACAGGGTATTTAAAAAAGAAATTATTACTAGAAGGAAAAGAAAAAATAAATAAGGAATCTGCATTCGGGAAACCAAGAAGCAGGGACAAGGTTACATAACAAAAAAAAATTTTTTTTTAAAAACAGAGCTTTATAGAAAAGCTTTCATTAAATCACGGACAAGAGAAAAAAAAAGCCCGATTAACTTGTTTTCAATGAGACAAAAAATTCTTTTTGATTGTTAACATACATTTAAAATATTTCGCTTCGAAATCTTTTTGATTTTTTTTTTTTTTCGGCATTGCATTTTAGTAAAAGAAGTCTTCGTTTTTCGGGATATTAATACGTTGCGGCTTGAACCATTAAGAAAATTTTAACATTGCCGTTTTATTTTTGGTTACTTGCAGCGCATGCGCATATCGCTGAACCCAGAGGAAGACAGGGCGTTCTCTAGTCCACATTCCTCCACGGTAGAGACTTCCAACACACTCTCCCGTTCTACTCGTTTTTGTTTAGTGTAAGTACAACTTTTTAAATTTCCCCCGAAAAAAAAAATTCAAAAAATAAAAATTCTTGAGGGAAATAAAAAAAATCGGTTTTTGCGACTGGAAAAAAATGACCGCGAAATTAAAACAAAAGTTTAGGGAAAGTTTTTTTTTTTACTGAAGTATCTTATTACAGTGATAACGTGATCTGTGAAAGTGCTAATGTGGATGTGTGACGTCACGTGATGATTTTTTTTTTTGGAAGTTCAGTGCTTTAATGCTTTTAAAAGGATTAACCCTTGGAAAGTGATGTTTAAAGCTTTTTAAAAAATGGAAAATTTGGCTAATAACACGTCCGATCCTTTTTTAGCCTTTTCCTTATCTTGGATTGTCAAAGATAAATTTTATCATTTCGCTTTTTTTTACGTTACGTTCGCTGGATTGATCGGGGTAGGATATTTCATTATTGGGAAATTAAAGAAAAGAAATGTTTCGATCGTGTGAAAGGAGAGAAAAAAAAATCAGCAGAAGAAATTCTAGAAGACTGTTCTAAAATCTAAGTTTAGAATTTCGTGTCGGTATTATATGGTAAGCGAGTGCGCAGATGTTTTTTTTGTGACGACATCTGTTCATTGCTGCTGCCCCTGCTGTTGTTGACAAGACGGACCAAATGTTTTTTGGGATTTAAATTATTGGGAAAAAAATTTTACCTGAGGAATTTGATTTGAAAAAAGGATTTTTTAAAGCATAATTTTTTTTTAACTTTTACTGCGCATGTGCGAAATGTTAGCGCAATGTTTTTATGATTTAGGTTGAAAATAATTACCTAAGCCCACTTGCGCCATTTTGAAATATTTAAATTTGGCAAGGTCGTTTGAGTTCCCTTACATGACTGACCCATTATACTCAAGACATCTTAGACTTCTGTAATCTTCTTTTACTATTTTTGTTATGCTTTGATGAAGTAATTTTCTTTTTTAAGCTTTGATGCTTCTAATAACAATTAAATCGAAAAGAAAGCATTGTTTGATATTGATCTTTTTGCTTAATTAAAAATTCAAGGGGAGTTTTAGAAATTATTTTGTTGGCAATGTCAGTTATTGTTTAGAAAGGATTTATGGCTTTTTGTTAGTTCTCTATTCAGTAAATTTTTTACCTAAAAGGAGATTTATTTTTTTACTCAGACTAGTTAGTAAATATTTAGAAAACGTTTTTAAAGTTTTTGACAAGATGCTGCTACTTGAATATATTGAAGAAATTTTTTATTTATTAGGAGAGTTTAGCTCGAAAAAATCTTTGTTTAAAAAAATTGAAAGGAAAGCAATTTTTCATCTTTTTTCACAAAATTTGAATGTTGTCGTTCTCTCATTGATTGTTAAGGTTACTCAAGAATTATTGGTTTGAAGGAATTTTCATTGATTCTGAGGAAACAAATTTCTTTTACTCTTGTTTCCACTTGTGGAATTCAATTTCCAACTGAAGGAAGGCGATTAACTGAATCTAGATCAATGGAACATTAAGAGAAATATTGGATTTGCACCGCCAAATATTTTAAAAAAGCACAGTATTTCCGATTTGAAAGTAAAATGTTCGAGAAAAGTTCACCCACAAGAAAAGACAGAGCATTTTCATATTTTGAAATAATCCAAGTTTTAACAAAATTGCGAGAAAAAATGTTTAAAAAATTACTTTTGCCAAAAAAAATTTTAGAGATGGAGTTGCATCTTGAAATTTTTTCGAAAATTCGGACTTCCAACTTTTCTTTTCCCGGGACTTTTTCCAAAGGAAAAGAAATTTCGAAATCATATTGTTGCAAAATCAAGAAAACTCTTCTTAAAATAATTTTTTTATTAGAAGATCCGTTTCTTAAAAAATGTAATAAAAAATGACGACAAAGGTTTTTTGACATTTTGAGATTTTTTCATGATTTATACCTCAAACTCTCTTTGAGCAAATTAAAATAAAAAATTCTTCTCCCAAATATTCCCTACAAAAAAAACCAGCTAAATTTTTTTCTGAAAAAAGTCGATCAAATATTCAATTTTCATTTGACATTTCTTCGTAGAAAACTAGTAAATCCTCAGAGTTCTCAGAGTTTCTTCATCTTCTAAAAATTTTAGTTTCTTATCACTCAGGACAACTACAGTAAAATTATGTTAGAGCTTCTGTCATGATGACACCAAAGTTCTTCAAGCTAAAAGTCGTGACTTCTGTGCAGAGAAAATAAAAATTATTCTCTGATTTGTTGCTCTCAATTTATATTCCCCAGAAAAAAGGCTTTGTGGCCAAAGAATAAATCATATTAAATTTTGAGCGAATTTATTTCAAATTTGCCATAAAAAATCTTATCAGGGAAATCCTAGTTGAATGAATCGCCATTAGGTTGCTTGTCTAGTGAGAAAGACACTAGCGCTTTCATTTTTCCATGTAGCCATAATCATACAATTTTCAAGGCCTGGTTTGAAATGTGATTTAATTAGTTCACCGGTTTTACCGCTGTGAGCGTGAGTGAAAGAATCATTATGATGGTTTGAAAACTAATTAAAAATCAGCTATAAAATGATTTCTCAATTTTTAACAAGCTGCTAAAATTCGAACTATATCGCTGGATTCAATAAGTGATCGCCATTTTGAAAAAAAATGGGCTCGAATTTTTCAATTAACCGCCATGGCATAGTCTTAATTCCTACTGCCACTTATCAGTTTGTAACTGACATTAGGTTAAATTTTTAGTTTGTAAATTTCTTACCTCGTACTGAAAACCCTGTAAACTCTGCTTCGATACAACGAACGGTTTTTTATGGGGGAGGGGCTAAATTCATGAGAAAGCTGCAAAACTTAAGTAAGATTTTGTACAGCAGTCACATGGCTAAAAAAGTTCCAGAAGGAGCTAATTGAGACTAACGAAATTTGATTTCAGAGGGCACTAGATACACCTTAGCACCGTCACTGCTGGCGAAGTGCTCGTGACATCACGAATAGCTTATATAATCAAGCCTTAACGTTGATTTTGCATAACCTGCGCCTTAATTTGTTTCTGCAAGCTAAAAATAGATGAGGGGGCCAGAATTGATTTTTCTTATCCCGTAGGAGGAAGGAGCACTAAAAAAGAGATATTGTTGTAATCCATTTTTCTTTTAACAAATCCTTTTATGAGTAAAGTCGCCATCTTGCAGGAAAAACACTATTCATTCAAAAAATTCACAACCGTTAAAAATCAACTTTAACAGCCAAAACCCATCGCTTGCCAGAATTTTTAAACCCCCGATGCATAAAAAAATTCAATCATCAAAATTGTCATTTAGCACTTTCAAGTTCTCAACACTGAAAATAAAAACTTTGTATATTAGCAATGAAAAAGAATTCAGCGATTGCGCAATCCGCGGCTTCGCGAAAAACTGTTTACTTTCATTTCATGCATCACAAACAAAAATCTTCATTCCTTTAAAAGACTTTTCTATTTTTGTTACAGCCCCTTGATTCCTTCCAAAAATGTCTGACGACGAGGAAGTTTACTCGTAAGTATTACTGATAAATTTTACATTTAAAAAAAAAAATAATGTAAATTAATTGGAGTACAAAGAAAGTCAGGCAAGGATAAAAATTTTTATAATCCCTTTTTATTGATTGAGCTTGATTTTTTTATTCCGAAGAATTTATGCTTCCCTTTTCCCTGAAAAAACCTCACGTTTGCTTGAGTTTGGATGATATGTTCTGTTCTGTGCCCCTCATTCGATTAAGCATGGGGATGTTTATGCCCTTGTCGACCCAATAATTAAATCAGTTCCATAAAAAAACATACAGGCCTAAATTTTTCTTTAGTAAAAGAATTTAAAAAGAAACAAACAAAAAAACTAATACTTATTTGTATTTCTTTTTTCTTAGTGAAGAGGAGGATCAGTAAGTATTTTTTTTATAAATATTTAAAAAAAAAAATAAACTTTAAAAAGCAAATAGAAAGCACTAATACAAAAAAGAAAAAAAGCTTTAGTAAAAGAATTTAATTTCTCGCTTAATTTTTTCTGAAAATATTCAAAAGGCCTTTTGATTTCGAAACTAACGAAATTTATCATTTTTTAGGAGGTGAGTGGAAAATTATCATCCAAGTTTCTTCGGCGATCTTGGAAAACCGTAAGATTAAAAAAATATAGTAAAAAAGACAAAGAAAATATCGAGGGGAACAAATAAATTTTTAAGTAGGCGTATATTTTTTTCGTACAGAAGGGTCCCTAAAAAAACGCCGAAATTTTTTTCCGAAATCCAAATGATAGCGATTTTTTGGGACACACTGTATATATAAGTTTTTTCTTTAGTAGAGATTCCTTGTATTTAGAAGTTGAGTAGAATTGATTATTTTATCCCAGTAGATTTTTTTAAAAGAAAATTTTTTATTATTGGAAGTATCAATTTTTTAATAGTAGCATGATTTTATTTATGAAAAGTAGTTGTCTAACAGGAGGATTGTAGTTATGTGGTGGAGGAAGGGGTTATTTTTTAGCTCTGAGAGTGGGATTTTAATGGGAGATTCCATGTCCGGGAAAAAAGATTTTTTAGGCAGAATATTTATAAATAAATACAATGAAAAGAAATAAAATATGTTTGTCGAGAACTTGAAAGTTATAATTTCTAAGTTTATTAAAATATTTGCCAGAAAGAATTTTTTATATCAACATACCTTAAGGTTTTCTAAAAATTTAGGAAAGATATAATTATAAATTATTTTGAAAGATATTTTTATCTGGAAATATTAATAATATATAAATCTTTGGATAAAAAATGTTTTAATATTTTTGTCTGGCCCATTTTTTAAGTACACGGATTAAAGCTTTCAGGTAATATTAAAAACCCGACAAATGTTCTTTATAAAAATTTGGGAATTTGGCCAATTTCCCTTTCGCCAAACAAGATGATGTATTGCAGAATAATTTTTAGTTATTACGGATATTAACGCCCGTTAATTTTTTTAAAAAACTTATGTTTAATTTTGCAAACATTACAAATTACAAATCATATACCATTATTATCAGTTTAAAATTAATTATTAAAGTGTTAATTAGGGAGAAAATTAGATAAATAAACAGGTTAGGCCTGCGTTGGTATAGCGAAAATTTTTAATAAATTTTTCTTTTTTTTTCTTCCTCTTCCCCTTACCTCAATAAATCCTTTGTAAACCTAAAGGGAGCCTACCCCCGAACCCGTTAAGAAAACAGAGTAAGTTGAAATATTTTTTTTACAAATTTTTTTCACAAAAAAGACCAATTCGATTATTTGCTTTTTTATTTTTATTTTTTTTCAATTTTTTGCTTTTTTAAAATAATTTTTTTCACGCTTTTAACTTCGAACGCTTAATTAAAAGCATCATATTTTTTTTTAAAAAAAAATTGCTAAATGTGCGGGACGATCTTTTTATTTTTTAAAAGAAAAATATTGCTTATTTTTTAACAAATCGAAATTGGTCAACAAAAAAATTACAAAATTTTCAACTGCTGATATTAAAAACATATGTCAAACTAATTTCATAACTTATAATAATAATAATAATAATTTTTTTTTAATGTGAATGTCTTTTATAAAAGCTTCATTCCTTTCGTTTTGTTCATGTCTTTCCTTACTAAACCCGAAAATCCTTTCTATGTAACAATTCAATGTTGTCACGAATAAAACATTTTTAAAAATAAAATTTAAAAAAAAAACAAAGGAAAGAATTGTGTAATGTGACTTTGAAAACAAAAACCTGATATGACGATTAAGTCACAAAGCGGCATTAAATGTATTTGTTGAAAGAATTTAAAAAAAAAAAAAAATAAAATTGGAAAGAATTATTGATATAATGCAAAAGCGATTGTCATTGTTCAATTGCTTTTTTTATTTAACGGCATATTGGGGTTTGCTGCTGAAATGTAACCGATGAGCTTCAGGCAATTTCCACCGTTTTTCGATAAAAAAAAATATATTTTAAAAAAATGAAAACGGTAGATTTTGCCGTCATTCCATTAATACATCAAATCGATTGAAATAAAATACTAAAAAAAAAACATATTTTAAAAGAATTTCAATCGGTTAATAATTTTCCAGATCGAGTGTGAATTTTTGCGCTTGTGAAATTATAAAAACAATTAAGTTTAAAAACAAAATACGTTCAGTCTGGATTATTTTTTTTGCTTAATATATTAAAAAAAGTGCAATTCAGCGATTATGTCATTTTTTTAAAAACAAAAGTTCATTAAATGCTTCGGTGATTGATTAATATATAAAAAAATTTTTTATGGGCTCAGTTTTACTAAATGAGTGTTTTAATAATGGAAATGCTTAACTTTATTTAACTTTGTTTTTATGGTTAAGTATAAAAATTTTTTTTTATTGTTTAAGTTTTGACGTGTATAAAAAAATTTACTCGCGAGTTTAATTTTCATAACAAATCTAATTTTTCTTTTATTGTAATTTTCTTTCAAAAACAAAATATCGGTTATTAGCCAGTTTTTTTAACCTTGGTCTATTTTCTTTCTTTTTCTTGTAGGAGTAGACCGTCCTTAAGGTAATTATTTTGTATGTTTTAATTTTTTTCTTTTTTTTTATTTTTTGGCCGAAAGTAATGTCCTTTTTCCGTTACTCCTGAATAATCGTTTTAAAATGTTTCAATTTTTTTTTTTGTAAAGTGATTTTTTTTCGTAATTTTTTTTTACTGTCCGGTCATTAAAAATATTTTTGTCACGAAAAAAGCGTTTTTTTTAATTTTTTTTAATATTTCTTTTTTTGTATTTCTTTTTCGTCGTGTGTAAGGCATGAATGCTATGCTATTCATGTGCGGTTTAACGTTATATGTGTATACTTTTATACATGAAATATACAACACTGAAGTATTTAAACAATATTTTTTATTGTTAAGAAATTATAAAGTGTTTAGTAAAAGATTTACTTTGATCTAGTGGCGCAATGCCCATGAAAATGGGACTATGTAAAAAAGAAATATCAAATTCAATCATGATAATTCAATTTATTTTAATAAGTATAATTATTTTTTATCAAGAAAAGCGCCAGTTACGTTTATACAATTACAAGTAAAGATATTAGGCAAAAAAAAATTTAGTAAAAAAATTAAAAATTTTTGAAAACAATTTTTTTTTGCCTAAATATCTCATCACATTGTCAACACTTGCAGGCTGCTTTGTAACAATTAAATTTAGCTACTTACGTCTTTAAATTTTTTTAAAATTTTAAAAAATCAAAAAGAAAAAAATGTAAATCGACGTGGGTAGCCCTTAAATATATGTTCTTCCTCAAAAAATTTTTTTAAAAATTAAATTTCTTTTGAACATATATTTACTTGGACATTCTTATGAGTGGTCGTAAATAACGTGTGCAAAACCAAGCTTATAACACTCATTTACAGCTCACGGTCCATTCTCAAATATCGCGGATATAAAATTAGGCAATTTTAGTCTTTATCTTAGTCGTTAAAAATTTTATAGAGAGAGAGAGGAAAAATGATCTCCAGAGGGAACGGCGTTTTCCAAGGAATAAGAAGATGCCGTGTGGTCTGCTATTATCATCAAGGGGTAAAAAAAATTATATAATGAATTAAAATTTTAAGGAAAATCCGCTGAAAAATTGTTTGGTGGGAATTGAGAGGATTTAAAATTTCAAGTGAATATTTTAATTTTTTTTTTTAATATTTGGATTTGAAAACCGAAAGAAAAATTAGTAGAGTAGTATATTTATTTAGTTAGTTGGGTATTATTATGGAAAAAAAAATAAGAAAAAATACCTTCCTGTCACTGTCCGTGTTTTAACATACCCTGCAAGTAGTATATGTGCTAACACGAGCGGGTTTGCTGATTTTTTTCTTTTTTGTAAGCTTGCTATAGTCCTTGTTTCTTTTTTTTTTTAATGTAGTTTGCTGTGATTTTTCTTCCTTTTTTTTTAGAATATTATAAAAGATAATTCCAATTTTAATTTTGAAAGAATTATTCTTATTATTGGAGATATCTTTGTTTTGTTGAATATTACCAAAGGGTAATGTAAATAAATATTTTAAAAAATTGAAAATATTTATTCTTTTAAAAAATTTAAATTTATATTATTAATTTTTAAATTTATGGTTTAGGGGAGGAGAGGGAGATCCGGAGTTCATCAAGGTAAGTTCAATTAATTTTTTACTGAGCAATCAAAAAAGAAAATACATAATTGCTTTTTTTTATCTTGCAGAAACAAGAACAAAAGAACAAAGAACTTGATGAACAGCTGAAGGAATACATCGCAGAATGGCGCAAACAACGAGCAAAGGAAGAGGAAGAGCTCAAAAGGTTAAAAGAAAAACAGGCTAAGAGAAAGGTTTGTATTTTTAAACACAAACTTCGCTTCTAAGTGGTGGCAGCGGACTAAAAACCAAATTATTTTTTTTTTAGGTTATGCGAGCTGATGAAGAAAAGAGATTAGCCGAACGTAAGAAGCAAGATGAGGAGAACAGAGTCAAAGAAGTTGAAGAAAGAAAGCAACGGGATATTGAAGAAAAGCGCAAGCGATTGGAAGATGCCGAAAAGAAGAGGCAAACCATGATGCAAGCTCTTAAGGATCAAAATAAAGCTAAAGGACCTAACTTTACCGTTGGACAAAAGAAGGAAGCCAACCAAGTAAGTCTCATTCGGTTTTTTCTTGAACTCCGTGATTCATCTCATTAATGAATTTTTGTAAATTTTTAGTTTAACCTATCATCAGCTCAGCTAGAAAGAGCAAAAACTAAAGAACAACTAGAAGAAGAAAAGAAAATATCCTTATCTATTCGTATTAAGCCTCTTGAAATTGATAATATGTCCATCACTCAATTGAGAAACAAGGCAAATGAACTCTGGGATGCGATAGTGAAACTGGAGACAGAAAAATACGATTTGGAAGAAAGGCAAAAGAGGCAAGATTACGATGTAAGTTCGATTTAAAAAAGAAGAAAAAATAAATTCTTTTGGATATGTTTTAAAATTTTTATTGAAATTTTTTATAGTTAAAAGAACTTAAAGAAAGACAGAAACAACAATTGAGACACAAAGCCTTGAAAAAGGGTCTGGACCCCGAAGCCCTCACAGGAAAGTACCCAGTAAGTAGTTTTATCTAAAATATTTTGTTGGCACCGCAGAAATTAAACTCGTATTTTATTTATAACAAAAGTCTGTAAATGTTTTAAAAAAATTGGTTTGACTAGAAAAAGTTTTTAAAAAATTTGTTGTACTAGAAAAAATTTTCTTGGCAAAATAAACTTTTGTAAGAAGTTGTTCGACAAGAAATAGAGTTTGACAAGAAAAAATTCTAAAAAGTTTGATTACCAAAATTTCTCAACATATAAAAAATTTTGAAAAATTTAAATTTTGCTGGTAATAATTTCTTTCAAAGAAGATTCTTTCCAAAAATTATGATTAGAAAAAACTTTCACTTTAAATTTTCTTAAAAAACCCTAAAATCTTATAACATTTAAAGAAAAATCGAGTTCTATATTTTTGTGTGAAAACTGTTCAACTAAAAGTAAGTGCAAATTTACAATTTTAATAAATTTTCTTCTAGCCTAAGATTCAAGTAGCCTCCAAATATGAACGACGTGTTGATACAAGATCGTACGATGATAAGAAGAAGTTATTTGAAGGAGTAAGTATTCTCTTTATTGTTTTTTTTTAAAATTACCCCAAAACTCAGACGCCCGCGTCTTGTATATTACATTCAACCCCCCCATCAAGGCAATTATCACACTTAAAAGAAAAAAAATTATCATTCAACTAACGATTTTTGTTTTTATTATGATAAACTTAGGGTTGGGATACAGTTTTAGCAGAAACTAATGAAAAATTATGGAAACAAAAATATGAACTCTTTACAAAGAGGGCTGCCAGTAAGTTGATGCAAAAAAATTTGTATAGGAAATGTACATTTTGATATGAAATCCCCAAAACAAAGCTTGTACAATTTTTTTCACACCTTCGTTTGCATTTTTTTTAAATTTTTTTTTTTTTAATTGAGGAACGGCTTAATCCTATAAATTGTCCATAGGAGGAAGACGTTCGATTTCAAGTTTTTTTTTAATTTATTCTTCGTGCATGTTTTGATGAACCCCTATTTCTTACCCCTTATTGCATTATTTCGGTATGTGATAAGACTAATCAATTTTTCTTATAGAATGTTTCCACGAAAAAAAATTTTTTCAACGAAATCCTTTTGGTAAAATTGAAGAAATGGTTTTATGATTAGATGAGTAGGAGCAGTGGAGATAAAAGGAAGGTAGAAGCCGCAGAGGAAAATTTCGCAAGGGGCGTTGCTGTAGTTATTCGATATTAGTTCTCGATTGACGCTAGTGTCGATGGCGAACAATGAGAAAAAATTATGAGTTCGGAATGACTCCAACGCCATCTGACTACTACTTTGAAGTATAATAACGCTCCTAGCGGAATTTTTTAAAACTAAACGGATCCTTTAATCTTCCTGCTTACAAATGTTCTTTTCATTTAGTTTCTAGAGAATTCGAATACTTTTGTGAAAGTTTTAGCATGAGAATAGCAGCCACTTTCATAATTTTAATCTTTCAAAAATTTACGAACGATAAAAATCCCTGTTAAGAATATCCTAATTTCAGCAATGGAAGTTTGGCAGTAATTCTGCAACCACGTGGTCTCTTTATTGACCTCTATTCTCCTATTAGATCTCCCAACAGCCCAAACTAAAAAAAAAGCACATTCTGCATAAATCAAGTTCACTGCCTCCTTAATTTTTAGCATAGTGAAGAATTAAGGGGGCAGCGTTTGTGAGTCAAAAAGTAATATGGCCGCGCTCTGTTGGAAGTAATAATTGGTCAATAAAAACCAATCATTTTAGGCTTCTCACGCAGAAGTTTTTTTGAAAATAGTAGCCATGGCAACCATATTTCATTTAATGCAGAGTCAAAAAGCACTTTAATAAAATGACGTTAACACAGTACTCGGATACGTGCTTGTTTTTGACTTCACTTCATGAAAATAACCGAATAATGTCGCCATATTTCTTTGGTCTTTGACGAGAAAGCCAACTCACAGTGATTTTTACAGTCATTTATTTATTAAGCCACATTTTCATCATTAAGGGTCCCAATTTTTTTTTTCTACGTTTATTTTATTTCATCTCAATTTCCAGAATGTAAATTATTTACTAACCTTACATGTTTTTTTATTTTCCTACTGATCATCTATTTATTTTTATACATTTTACCCGTATACAAGACAATTGTACATGACGTACCTCTTCGTTTGGAGTGGAAATGTTTGTATAATGTGTTTGGTGTGAATTTTCCCTTTCCTAGGGCTTCATAGATCTCACGAAAGAAACTTTGGAAAAACAATGGCAAGAGAAAGGTGATCAGTTTGGGTCACGCCAGAAATGTAAGTTTTTTCAAAAACGAAAAAATTTCAACTTCGAGTTTTTTATTTTTTTACGGTTCTTATTTATAAATTAAAAAAAAAAATCATTACGAGGGATTTATAATTTTTTTTTAAACAGCCAAATTGCCGAAATGGTTTGGTGAAAGGCCAGGCAAGAAGAAGGGAGACCCAGAAAGCCCGGAGGAAGAAGAGGTAAAAGCCGCTGGAGTTGATGAGGATGAAGAACCCACATTTGAGCCTGAACCAGAAGAAGAAGAAGAAGAGGAGGAAGAGGAAGAGGAAGAGGAAGAAGAAGAGGAAGAGGAGGAGGAGGAAGAAGAAGAAGAATAAATTTCAAATTCTTTCTCTGAGTCAAGGTTTGTTAATTTAAAATAATTATTTTCCAATATTGTTTCTTCTTTTTACTAAAGAATTCTCTCTCTATTTTGTAGATCTGTTCAGGAGTACTATAATAATGACATATACGTCCAGACTCAATTACTGCGTTAATTATAAGAAAGTTTTTAGAGACGTGAAATATAAAATCAGGGAATTAATACATTAAAAGGACGGGAGGTTATTAAAATCAAAAAATTTTGGTCATTATTTATTTTTTTAACATCAATTATTTTTTTTGTAAAATTTTAATAACTCTTCTGATTTTTTTAACTGTTTAATGTTAAGAATATCGAAGGGATTTTGTTAAAATAACATTTGCAAGAGTATTGTTTTTAGTTTTTAAAAATTTTAAGTTATTATATATTTAATAAGAAAAGATGCTACTACAGGATAAAAAAAATTTGAAAAAAGTCTCTATGTAACGTGGTATATAAAAACTGTACAATCGTTTTATTAATCCATTGAATTACATTGTCTTGCATTTGACTTATTTTTTTAAAATCCTGACGCGTTTCCTTTTTATTAGTATTAACCTTACTTTATGTTTCCTTCAGTTCCTAAGCCTATGCAATTGTTATTGAAATCGGTCTAATAATTTTTCAAGGCCATAATTCAAGTAGAACAAACATAATAGATATTAAGAAAAAGCGATTCGATTTGCTGGATTAAACCTGCATCGTGGCAGCAGAAGATATACGACAGACAAGTCGACAGCAGAGAGCTTATAATAAAAGATCAACCAAACCTTATTTCAGAATTTCTGTCCTCTGATTATGGTTTTAATTTTAACCATTTAGGGTTAGGTTCACTTATCATGAATAAAGTCGCAGCCATTTTCGAAAATTTTAATAGAATTTCCAAATCTCTCATTATATTCTCTCTAATTGGAGGCCCTGACCTACATAGGTTGAAGCGATCTAAACCTCTTGTAAAGTTATGGAAATTGGCATTTTTAAAAAAAACCTCAAATGGCGAGAAAACGCCGAATTTTTCCGCTGGAGGCGCTAGGAGGTTTAAACATGATTTTGTTTACACTTCAGTGCTAGTCAGACTTTGTTGACAGCCAGAGACAGTTACAAAATTTTCATTCATAACCTGCTCAGGTTAGTTTACGTTGCAGACTCGGATTTCTTTAATTGTATTGTGGGAAACAGTTTTAGATTGCGGTCATTTTTTTTAACGATTGTAAAAAAAATTATTGTAGATAAGATTTGTAATAAAAAATAGGTAACCGGTTATTACAAGGTTATAAAATACAAATAGCAAAGTCGTGGCAGGAGAAGCCATATGTGATAGTTTGTTTTTTTTATCGTTTTTATTGTTACAAGACTAAGCTAATGTGTCTGATAATTTGTTTCAGATGGAAGTTCAGAGAATGAATGAAATGTCAAACACTGAAACTTCACTCTCCAAACAGGAAAGTCCGACGACATGCAAGGAAGAAGAAACTGGAAAGGAGAGTAAGCCATTTAGTGGAAACGTTTTGGTTCCTGGAAAACCCAGACCGGTAAGTCCAATTTTTTTTATATAAAATTTAAAATTTTTGGCAAATTACGGCAAGAATTTTCGGCGTTTAAGAGATATCGTTGGTTTAACTTATACTTATTAAAATTCATTCTTAAAAACTGTAGGAAGGCTTTTAGGGAATCTTTATTCATGGAACAAACCATTTTAAAAATGTTTAGCTTAATCCACGGTCTTAAAAAATCTAACACCCAATCTAGACATAAGATTTTTTGTGCCAAAAGTGTTTTTTGAGGTTAATTTTGCAACCCTCATTCAGTATTCATAATTCATAATTAGACTTGACAAGTAAATAAATCAATAATTTTCATTTTTATACAAAATATATTCGATTCAATAACATTTTTTAAAAATGTGTACAATATTCAGCGTAGTTTAAGAAAAACTGATCACGTTTCATACCATTTCTTAAAATTCGGAGCATTCATAATTTTTTCCGTGTATTGAGATATAAGTTTCGACAATTTCGGATCATCATTCAAGCTTGTCTTCCCTTTCTTCTGTTTTGCTTCTTTGACCCTCTCCACTTGTTTCATTTTTTGAATTTTCTTCTCTTTCCTCTGTTTCTTCAGCGTTTCCTTATGAACAGCCGCCTGCGTTTTCAATTTAAACCTCGAACGTAACTTAACTTTTTTCCCAGGCTCAGACTGAATCCCCGAATATTGTGAATTATCCTCCACATTTTTATCAGTTCCTCTTTTAGGCAATAATTTCGCTTTCTTTTCACTGACTACATTACTATCCTCCGTATTTTTTCTCTTTACCGCCGGTTTACTTTCCTCCACTTTCCCACCAGCTTTCAATTTTTTAGTTTCTTTCCTTTTTTCAATGATCTTCATCCTACGCCTAATCGCTCTCCTTTGCTTGCTATTTAGCTTCGATGATTTACTTTTCTCATCAACAGCTACACCTAACTTCGCTTTACTTCTCTCTACCCTTTTTTGCTTCATATTCAAAATAGCTTTATTTTCTATCGAAAACGCTACGATCGGTCTACGTTTAGCAGTAAAAACATTCGGATTATTATTAATATTCCTAAGAGCAGTCAAAGCGTCTTCATGTTTAGTGAAAGTTACAAATCCGACTTCTTTAGATACCCCAACCCCATCAAGATTCACATTTTTCCTATCCCTCATGACCCTCGCTTCTTTTACTACAGCGTTTGGATTGCTATATTTTAAAAATAATTTTTTTAAATCGGAATCATCATATTTAGGCGGAAGATTATGAATAATTAATCTAGTCCTTGCAACGAACATGTTTAAGTTTTTTAATATTTGATTTTTCCATTGCTCGATTTGGAGACGTTTAGCCATGTCACTTGTAGATATTCCTTCAGCTGCTTTCGAACCGGCCACAACAACCCCTTCCCTTATTAAGTATAAATTTCTATTATCTTTCGGCACATGCTTTTGTTTCTTTTTTTCCTCTAATTCCTGTTTGCTAAGTGCTTGAGTTACTTCTAATAAATTATCTTGCAAGGTAATTTTGTTAGAGTCTTTTACACATTTTGTAGCACTTTCTTTCTCCTGTAAAAATAGCAAACATTAAAATCATTATTCAGTTAAAATAGAGAAAATTTTTTGTCATTAAAACTTACCTTAAATTTAACAAAACCAGTCCCTCGACTGTGCTCTGTTAAAGGATCTATACAAATGACTGCATATTCGACATCTCCATACTCTGCAACACATTCTTTCAAATCACTATTATTGACTGAAAATGGAATATTTTTAATGAAGACAGTCTTTCCCTCTTCAACGTCATTTGATTTTAATGGTTGCTTTTCCTTTTTAATATTTGGTTTTTCATCTAATTCCTCATCATCACTAGCATCATCATCATCATCATCATCACCATCTTCGTTATCCTCTTCATCAGATGACTTCAATTCTTCGCTAGAAAATTTATTTTCTGGGGTTTTGTCAATTGAAAAATCTAAAATTTCATTTTCCGAGTCCGACAGCACTTCTGATTTTATTTCCTCTTTCGGTTCTACTTCTTTCTTGAGGTCTTCTATTTTTTGCAAATAAGTATTTTTAGGTATCGCCCAATCTACAACTATCCTTCTTCCTAAAAAATTATTTTCATTAAAAAATTACCAATGCAAAAATTTTAAGATCAATAATACCTGATATTTCTTTTCCATTAGCATGATGAATTGCTTTAGCTGCACTCATTACTGTTGTAAACTGGACAAAACCACATCCGACAT
Source organism: Liposcelis brunnea (assembly GCA_023512825.1). NCBI lineage: Eukaryota > Metazoa > Arthropoda > Insecta > Psocodea > Liposcelididae > Liposcelis > Liposcelis brunnea. Next base: position 6,552,833 of record CM042065.1, on the reverse strand, counting down.
ATTTATTATTCCTTTTAAGAAGGTTAAGCTCCTCTATCTCTCCATATTCCTCAAATAACTTTCTCAATCTGTCTTCAGATAAATTTTTAAATGGTAAATTCCTAACAATTACTTTTGCTTTTTTCCCTGCTGTGGTTGTCTGCCTATATTTCCCATAGTCTTCGTTAGTTTCATCATAATGTTTCTCTGACTCGTCCTCACCTCTCATATTCCTAAATGATTTCTTTTTCCCTGTGAAGATTTAAAAAGAAGTAAATACTACCAAGTGACCAGACCAGGTTAGGTTACGATTATTAATAAAAACAATATTTATCTTTGAGTTTAATAATTTTTACAAGAACATAACTTATATTTAAATACATTTTCATGATTTTTACATACTTTGAATCATATCTAAGCCATATGTAATCCTCAAAAAGAATTAAAAACAAATCAACGTGCACGTTTTGAAAAAAAAATAGTCAAATGCACGCCGCCATGTTTGTTTTGGTTAACGTAGCAGTAGACAAAGATATCGTGTCAATAAGCGACAGTGCTACCATCAGTTTTAATTTTTTTAATCCGCTTTTAGATCAGCTGATGGAATTTTGTTTATTTTTTTACGTAAAAATTATTCTGGTGGTTTAATTGCGTGTTAATTTTAAAATGTGAAACATTTACATCATCTTCCATCGAAGAATATTCGATTACATCTTAAATACATTGAGCCAACCGACATAATCGTTAAAATATTCAATCACATGAACGTAGGTAATCGTAAACAAAGCAAAACCTTGAATTTTCAAGTCGTATTGAACAGAGTTCATTGTCAAAATTTCAATTGCATATTTTAAATGAAGTCGCCTGAAGCATTAGCCATGTCGCACAACGAGAAAGGAGTCATTAGTCTGAGGTTTAATCAGGATCATAGTTGCTTCACATGTTGCATGGAAAGTGGTTTAAGGATTTATAATGTGGATCCTTTAGTTGAAAAAGCACATTATGATGTTGATGTTATGGGAAGCATAGCACAGTGTGAAATGTTACATAGGACTAATTTATTAGCTGTTATATCTGGTGGAAGTCGACCACGTTTTGCTTGTAATACCGTTTTAATTTACGATGATATTTCTAAGTCATTAGTTTTGGATTTTACGTTTGTTAGTCCTGTGAAAGCTGTGAGACTAAGAAGAGACAGGTAGGAATTATTGAATAAAAATATTTTCATCGATTTTTAAGAATTAATGGATTTTTGTTGTTGTAGGATTATTGTAGCCACAATAAACCAAATTCATGTCTTCTCTTTCCCATCACCTGCCCAAAGGTTGTTGACGATTGAAACTAGAGATAATCCTTTAGGTTTATGTGAAATTACGCCAATCGTATCAGCTGAAAAGCAGTTGTTAATATTTCCTGGTCATAAAATGGGTAGTGTGCAATTAGTGGTAAGAAGATTAATTTAGTTATTGCATTAAAAATGGAAGATTTGAAATAATTTTTCAGATTTTATTTAGGATCTTGGTAATACTGAAGTTGGAACATCTAGTGCACCTGTTACAATTAATGCACATCAGGGTGAGTTAGCGTGTTTAGCAGTTAGTCAGCAAGGAACTATGATAGCAACTGCATCTACTAAAGGAACATTAATTAGAGTTTGGGATACTGTCAAAAAGGCATTATTAGTCGAATTGAGAAGGGGTTCTGACCCTGCAACGTTATATTGGTTTGTACTTCTTTTTTTTCCCCAGTTTTCTATGAATAATTTGAGTAATTTATTTTTTTTGTTCTAGTATAAATTTTAGTAGGGATTCAGAGTTTTTATGTTGCTCTAGTGATAAAGGCACAATTCATATTTTTGCACTCAAAAATACAAATTTAAACAAGAGGTCAACGTTTTCCAAAATGGGATTTTTAGGAAATTATGTAGAATCACAATGGGCTTTGGCTAATTTCACAGTTCCGCCTGAGTGTGCTTGTATATGTGCTTTTGGATCAAAAAATTCTGTTATTGGTGAGTTGCAATATAAATAATTGACGAGTGGCCACAGGCTTGCCTCCTTCAAAAAATATTACAAAAATCATTGATTGATTTTCAAAAAAAAATTAACAAGAAAGTGATGGATAAAAATTGTGGTCGCTCTTGTGTCCAGGAAGGTTTCTTGATTTTAACATCTTCATTTCTTTGTAGCCATATGTCTAGATGGAACGTTTCATAAATATGTATTTAATGCAGATGGGAATTGTAACAGAGAATCGTTTGACGTATTCCTAGACGTTTGTGATGATGATGATTTTTAAGATTTATCTGTGATCTGATGTTGTTTTTGAGGAGTCATTAGTAAGTAGGTAAAGTCATTCATCTTGAAATGAAAAATAAAGTTGGAGGAAAAAAATTTGTTTTGGAGTTCAAAACAGTTTATATACAGTTGTTTCATGTTGCTAGATAAATTTAGTTCTAATAAAATGACATTCAGGACCTGAAGTGAAATATTTTTAGTAAGCATAGCAAAGCAATTGAACTATGACCATGATCTTGCAGCTAGAGAAATAGTCATACGAACTTGTATTTCATTTCTGATTGTCTCCAAAGTTCATTATTGATAATATATTTTTACAATTTATTTTTTACCTGTTTTATAGATTAATTTCTAGGTGACAAATATGCAATCATATATTTATTGTGTTTTAACCAAATAATAATTTACCAAAATTTTTATCGATTGAATTGAGTAGCTGAAAAAAAAGATGGCAGATTTTTTAAGATTTAATGAATTTTCACTCATGAATTTTACACTCTTATTATTGATAAGGACAGGTTCATGGCTGAAAATAATGACTGTTTTAAAATAATCTAAATATATTTCTACTATTTTGCAAGTTACTGAACAAAACTCTCACAAACATTTTTCATCCAGTGAAACCGAAATACACATATGTACAAATTAACGGTATTATTTTGAAGACCTACTAATACCATTTTCTCTCTGATTTTGATCTTTCAAAAGGGTCAGACCATACTTTCATATCTAAAAAAATAAAAAAGTGTAAGTTGACAAAGTCAGAACTCAGAAGTTGTAATATCGATTAAAAACTTACTTCCAGGTTGAATGTCTTCCTGTTTAATGCCTGCTCTTACAGTCTTCTGAATATCTTCTATAAGACAAAATTAATTTTTGATAGAAAATTTAAGCGGTAATTAAATTAATTTGCATTAAAAGATACTCACGCCATGGTTCTGGATTAAGCATAGGACTTATTCCTACTAAATAAAAAGTGCCGCCTATTGCTCCAACAAAACATGATATCAATGCTGCGTATCTCCATCCGACAAACCTTGTTGTACTCGGATTCCGAATTTGTATATTCGAACCATACGGTTTGTATCTTTTACTTTCGTCCATTAATAATAAAAAAAATTATTGTTATTTACTTATGAAGATCGCAAGAAACCATTTTAATTTTGATTTTGATTTCCAGTGTTGCCATTTAAATTATTTACATGTAGCCAACATAACAAACTAAAATTCTCCGGTTTTGAATGGGTGGGAGAAAAAAATTAAAATACCGACGAGTTATTAGTTAAAAACACCATAATTATTATCGATTCTTTTCTCTATTTTCATTTAAAATGGATACGTTTGTTAATTAATTAGTATTTACTTGATTTTGTTTGACCGGGAAAAGAGGACATTTCGATCGATAATTTTTAGACTAAAAACGGCAACGCAGGTCATTTGTTTTGTCAGTTAAAAACAACATGGCATCTTGAGAAATTTTTAGATACCTTTTATTATTGTAAAATACGTAAAAAAAATTATTGATAAACACGGTTTTCGGACGTTGTCGTGTATTGAAAGTTTAAAAAAAATATAGGATACAAAATTAAAGTTAGTTATAAATAATCCGTAGACGTTACACATCTAATGGTAATATTAGGAGTGGCCTTAATCACTTAATTTTGTGTAACATTTAAATTTAAAAAAAGGAAAAAAAAGATGGGACAGACTTTATCGGAACCCGTGACGACGAAAGAATCGGCTTGTTGTCAAAATTCAGACCTGAAAGTAGGATCAAGTTGCATGCAGGGATGGCGTATAAGCATGGAAGATTCACATACTCATATTCTATCACTCCCCGAAGACCCGGGAACTTCGTTTTTCGGTGTTTATGATGGTCACGGAGGTAAGTTTACGTTATTGTTACGAAATACATCGATAATTATTATCGTGGAAGTTTTCCTGAATTGAGTAAGCTTTCCAGGGCTTTGTGATGCAATGAAGCGTGATGATTTCAATCATTTAAATACTTTCGATATCTTTTTATCTTTGATACTTTAAAGTCTTAATTTGCATGTGTGATGATTTGTTGCAGGAGCTAAAATAGCACAATACGCAGGGAAACATTTACACAAACACATAGTTAAAAGACCGGAGTATGCAGAGGGGAAATTAGAAAAAGCATTGAAACAAGCGTTCCTAGATATAGATGTTGCTATGCTAGATGACGATTCGTTAAGAGATGAGCTATCAGGATCAACAGCTGTAGTTTGTTTATTAAAAGGAAATCAGCTATATGTGGTGAGTAATTTTTTTATTAATAAATTGTTTTAACCAATTGAGGTTATGAGTGCTTTATGAAAATGTTTTTTTTTTTACAGGCGAACGTAGGAGATTCTAGAGCTATTGCATCTGTAAATGGTAAAGTTGATGTTTTATCACTTGATCATAAACCTAGTAATGAAATCGAATTGAAAAGGATAACAGCTGCCGGTGGTTGGGTAGAATTTAATAGGGTTAATGGAAATCTTGCGTTGTCAAGAGCATTGGGAGATTTTATATTTAAAAGGAATGAAAAGAAAATTCCGGAAGAACAAATAGTAACAGGTATGAATCTGTAATGTTTTCATTTTGGATTCTTGAAAAAGAGAAGAGTATTAATAATTTTTTTTATTTTTCAGCGTATCCTGATGTTGAAATTAGGACAATTACTCCTGACTGGGAGTTTTTAGTAATAGCCTGTGATGGTATTTGGGATGTAATGACTAATGAGGTAAGTCGTAAAACATATTTAGGGCTCCTTGAGGTTGCAAGCCTCAATGGCAGCAACTGTACACTCATTTTTCTTTTATAGTGCACTTTTATTTTAAGAGGAGATTATTCTGTCTTTTTTTTTCCCAATAATTTTCAGGATGTAAATTCTAGAAAAAAATGAGGAAAAATTAGGTCTATCTAATTATTTTTCACTTAAAATCTAATTGACCTCATTTTTTGTCTAGAAATAATTATGTGCATCAATTAATCAAATTTATTATGCATTTTCAGGAAGTTGCAGACTTCGTTAGGAACAGAATCGGAGGCGGAATGCACCCAGAAGACATATGCGAAGATCTTATGAGCAGATGCCTGGCACCAGACTGTCAAATGGGAGGATTAGGTTGTGATAATATGACCGTCGTTATCGTCGCGTTTCTTCACGGGAAACCATACGCAGATTTATGTGCCAAGTGCGCCTCGCCGAAATCAGTTAGATACGCAAACAATTGATACATTCTTCCTTTAACTATTTAATTGTACAAATTTTTGCTTTTTAAAAAAAAATCAATCAATTTTTATTTTTTTGAAAATATCCAGCTGGAAACGGCCAAAATTTTTTTTACGAGAATCAGTCTGTAAGAGGAAATGTTAAAAACATGCGAGGGAATTTTTGTAAATTTGTACATATATAAAAAAGGAAAAAATTTATATCTTAGCTTTTTATTTTGTTGCGTGGATATATATTTTTTCTTTTTGTTTTTATTAAAAGTATTTTTCTGAATTTTTTTTTCGTAGGGATGTAATTATTGTGAATTAGTGTTGAATTTTGTCGGGTATGTTGGTTTTTTTTGAATTTTTGTTAAAGGAAGAATGTGAGCGGGATTATTGAAAAGGAAGATTATTTAGTAATTTAAAAAAAAATAATTATATTATTAAAGTTGCTGGCTCTAAAATAAGTTTTAGCAAAAGTAAATTTTTTTTTAAAAAAAAAGATGTCTTTTTGGTTTTTAAAACAAATGAAAATTAATAACAGGGTAATACTTGGCTAAGAGCTAAACTTAACAATCTTCTTTGCCAAATTAAATGTTGCTTTTCATTTTGAAATAAAAAAAATTGAAGCCGGCCGAATTTTGAAACATAATCGACGAAAAAATCATAAAAAGTCCAAATTTTCATAGAGAAATTTTATTTTCAACAACGAAGATTCATGTCATTTAAAAAATTAACATTTTAATAAGCTTCGTGGAGAAAAAATCTTTTTTTATATAAGGCAACGAATAAAAGTTTTTATATTTTAAATTTAAAATCTTTTTCTGGGCTGAAATCATTAAATTAAAAATGAATCCTAAGTGGCTAAGTTTGGTGTTTAACATTCCTGGAGGTAATTAGTCACTGATGAGAAGAATCAACCAGCCTTTTTTCGCGAAGATGGTTCTATTAGTTATCTTTAATGTAACATTTTAATTGCTGTAGAAATAGTTTTGTTTTATAGAAAGAGACTGGCGAATTAGATTAGTTGGAAAGTTTTTTGTTAGTTAATATTTTTTTTGTAAAGAATAATTGCAAGAAAAAATTTTTGATAAGGAAAATTTCTGGAAAAATTTTTTTGTTAAAAAAATTACTTACCTGCAAAAAAAATTTTTTTTCTAAATTTGCTAGTCTCTTTCTACAGAAAATTTGTAAATCGTTGACGCTGCTAGATCAAGATCATTTCTTCCAAATTTCATTCCGAGGTTCATCGCTGCCAACTGATAAAAATTATTATTTTAGCATTTTTTAAACTACATTTCAGTTTCATTCCCCTCTTTTTTTTTTTTTTTTTTTTTTAAATCTGGATACCATAGAAATGTTTATAATTTTAATCGAACATCTTTTGTTCAGCTAATTCAAATTATAATTACGTTAATTAAATTAAATAAACGGCAGCGCTGCGTATTTTTATTTTTATAATTAAAAGATGGCAGCACTGTTTACCAAAGTTAAGAAACAAAATACAGTGCTGCCATCTATTAGTTATGCCTAGTGAATATTCGCCGCTACGTGGAGCTGCCGATCTGTCCCTGAGAAAATTTTTTGTAGAGACAAAATTCAAATCTTCGAACTAGATAAGCTTAAGCAAAGCATAGCATAAATAAGATAAGCAAAGCATAAAAATTATTATTAATCATGTACATAAAACAAATTATACAGGGTGCTATGAATTTATAAACACAAATATTTGTAAATGATTAAAAATCTTTATTTCCTGCACCCTGTATAGCTTTCTAGTAGGAGAATCGAAAAATTTATATTTATTTTTATGTTTTAAAAAAAATCATGCAAGGTATATACTACTATCACATTTTCGATTCTTTAGTAGGATTTAGCTCAAAATATTAGTAACGTTAATTCGATGTGAAATCATTTTTAAAAAAAGATTTTATTGCACAAGACTTTGCTCACTTTTTTAAAAAACTTTGGGGAAGATGTTTGAGATTAATAATCGGTATTTTTTCCTTGATCTTCATTTTTAGCACCTTTGAAAGTGCCTTCAAATTCATTAATTATTTATTTATTTTTTTTAACTTTTTTATTTATCATCTTATCGGCTTTTCTTCCCATTTTCACCTCAAGCGCCTTCTCTAAAGATTTTTGTTTGTGTGAAAATCATTAATAAGCAATAATTAGTTATATATTTTTATATAGCGTTCATTGATCGGTTGAAAAATAAATTAAATGGGCAAATTGTAAGTGTAAAATCAAAGTTGTGCTTGTGGTAGAGTAATATTTTTTTTTAGCCGCACTAAAAATCATTGTAACTAAGTAGTAAAATGCTTCATTTTCATGACTGATAAACAATCATATGGTTTGCTTTTTTAAGAAAAAAGAAAATTTAATCAAGGAGTACTTAAGTGTTTGAAATCATTCTTGAGCAAAACCAAATTTGAAATATTAATACGATAAATTGATTCCTTGGGAGGTTTATTTAATTTCCGAGTGATGATAGGTATGCTTGTGCCAAAAATTTTAATTAAGATATAAACAAACGAAAGGAATCAGATTTATGTAAAATAAGTATACAGTATTTTACCAACGCAAACATTGTAGTTTTTGAAACTGTTTTTAGTTTTTAGCATTTTTTTTGGTTTTCGTCAGTCAGTAGCAAATTTCCCAACCCCTGAACCACTTTAATTTTTTTAGGGGTTTTGAAACTATTGATTTGAATTATATTTGTAGTATTTCAAAAAAATTAAGGGATTTTGCTACAATCCTGTTTTTGTTTTTAGTATTTGTAAATAGCTCAGAATTTAGTGATTTAAAGAGCCGAAGCCATGCTGATTTTCAAAAATAACGGAAATGTAAAAAAAAAATTAAATAAAATATTTTCACCGATTCTCTATCGTTTGTTTCATTTATTCCTGAATAATTAAACCTCGCTCTTTCCTGAACTTTTTTTTCCTTATAAATCAGAACTGGAGTGAGGTTGACTAGATAAACCATTTTCGAAGCTCAATAAAGTAACCATAATTGACTAGTTCCTGTGGGAATTTCGGGACTTTTCCTGATGAATTTTGCACGATTTGCTCGTGAATACTACGAAAATTTTTCTAAAATTACGAGCAAACCTTGCCATGTTTTTTAACCCGATTTTTTTACTCATTTCCAAAAGGATTTTCCAGACTTTTCCGATTGATACCTATAGTAATTGACGCCCTCTATCCAGTGGTGCAATCAGATTCCCGAAATTCCCACAGGAACTGCCTGAAAAAAAAGTCTTAAAAAAGCACGATTTACTCGTGCATACTACGAAAATTTTTCTAAAATTACGAGCAAACCTTGCCATGTTTTTTGACACGAGTTTTTTACTCATTTCCAAAAGGATTTTCCAGACTTTTCCGACTGATACCTATAGTAATTGACGCCCTCTATCCAGTGGTGCAGTCAGATTCCCGAAATTCCCACGGGAACTGCCTGAAAAAAAAGTCTTTAAAAAAGCACGATTTACTCGTGAATACTACGAAAATTTTTTTAAAATTACGAGCAAACCTTGCCATGTTTTTTGACACGAGTTTTTTACTCATTTCCAAAAGGATTTTCACAACTTTTCCGACTGATACCTGTAGTAATTGACGCCCTCTATCGATTGGCGCAAAAATCATCCCGAAATTCCCACGGGAACCTCGTCGAAAATTCATTTTACGTAGTTCCCGTGGGAATTTCGGGAATCTGACTGCACCACTGGATAGAGGGCGCCAATTACTATAGGTATCAGTCGGAAAAGTCTGGAAAATCCTTTTGGAAATGAGTAAAAAACTCGTGTCAAAAAACATGGCAAGGTTTGCTCGTAATTTTAGAAAAATTTTCGTAGTATGCACGAGTAAATCGTGCTTTTTTAAGACTTTTTTTTCAGGCAGTTCCTGTGGGAATTTCGGGAATCTGACTGCACCACTGGATAGAGGGCGTCAATTACTATAGGTATCAGTCGGAAAAGTCTGGAAAATCCTTTTGGAAATGAGTAAAAAACTCGTGTCAAAAAACATGGCAAGGTTTGCTCGTAATTTTAGAAAAATTTTCGTAGTATGCACGAGTAAATCGTGCTTTTTTAAGACTTTTTTTTCAGGCAGTTCCTGTGGGAATTTCGGGAATCTGATTGCACCACTGGATAGAGGGCGTCAATTACTATAGGTATCAATCGGAAAAGTCTGGAAAATACTTTTGGAAATGAGTAAAAAAATCGGGTTAAAAAACATGGCAAGGTTTGCTCGTAATTTTAGAAAATTTCTTGTATTATTCACGAGGAAATCGTGCTCGGTTTGTTAGACTCGTTTTACGAAAATTTTTCTAAAATTACGAGCAAACCTTGCAATGATTTTTAACCCGATTTTTTGAAAATGCGCAAAAACGGATTTTTAAATTTTTTCTGTTTGGTTTGTACCAATTTTATTCGAAAGAACGTTACATGGAAATTTCACTTTAAAAAGAAATAGGTTTTTGGAAAATCGCGTTTTTTAAGCAGTACCGAAGCCCTGAAGGGTCATAATTTTTTTTTAATTGCTTATTGTCAGTTGTGTAACTGACACTGTCAGTCGCACTACTGACACTGCCTGTTGCGCTAGTTACACTGTCTGTTGCGCTACTGACACTGTCTGTTGTTGACGCTACTGACACTGCCTGTTGCACTACTGACAGTATTGCAACTGCTTAATGCTAGTTGTCCAACTGACATTTTTCAACAGTGCAACTAACAATTAAAGGAAAAACGAAACTACTGACACTGCCGGTTGCGCTAGTTACACTGTCTGTTGTTGACGCTACTGACACTGCCTGTTGCGCTACTGACACTGTCTGTTGCACTACTGACAGTATTGCAACTGCTTAATGCTAGTTGTCCAACTGACATTTGTCAACAGTGCAACCCATGGGTAAAGCTCTCTCAAATGGGTAAAATCCTGTATTTCTAAAGGTGCAGATCGCCCAATTATTAAATGTTATCGCCTAATTTTCAAAGGTTAGAAATGAATTAGGTAGAAATATATCAAAAAACAATTATTTTGAATCAATATATTATATATTGTGAAATTATTATATTCTACAATAGCCATAACATATGCACAAATAAAGTTCTTATAAATAATTTGATTTTATTTGAAACAAAATGTCACTGATCATTTTTTAAATTGGCAAATCGCCACGAAAATAAAAAAAAAGCCATTTAAAAAAGTTAAACTCGTTTCCAAAAATATTTGCTCTAAATTAATGTAAGTACAGTAATTAATATATTCATTCATATATTATTCATTCATCAAACTGGTAAAATTCAACAAAAATGTGTAAAAACTTAATTATCTGCCACCTTTTTCTTGGCGGAAAATCATTTTTTGCCATCTTTTTCTTGGCAGAAAAATATTTTAATTTTCCGCCACCTTTTTGTTGGCGGAAAATAATTATCCGCCACCGTTTTCTTGGAGGAAAATCATTTTTTGCCATCTTTTTCTTGGCGGAAAAATATTTTAATTTTCCGCCACCTTTTTGTTGGCGGAAAATAATTATCCGCCACCGTTTTCTTGGAGGAAAATCATTTTTTGCCACCTTTTTCTTGGCGGAAAAATAATTATCCGCCACCTTTTTCTTGGCGGAAAAATATTTTAATTTTCCGCCACCTTTTTGTTGGCGGAAAATAATTATCCGCCACCTTTTTGTTGGCGGAAAATAATTATCCGCCACCTTTTTGTTGGCGGAAAATAATTATCCGCCACCTTTTTGTTGGCGGAAAATAATTATCCGCCACCTTTTACTTGGCGGAAAATAATTATCCGCCACCTTTTTCTTGGCGGAAAATCATTTTTTGCCACCTTTTTCTTGATGGAAAATAATTATCCGCCACCTTTTTGTTGGCGGAAAATAATTATCCGCCACCTTTTTCTTGGCGGAAAAATATTTTAATAATCTGCCACCTTTTTGTTGGCGGAAAAATAATTTCGCGCCTCCGCGAATCTTTTTGTTTGGTAGGCACAGCGGGCTTCTTCTTCTTGCCGCCACAGCGGTCTTCTCTGCTTCTCCATCTCCCCGGTGGCTTCTCGACGGTGGACTCTTCCTGAAACAAGAACAAATACAATTAAATACATGATAGAAAAAGAATTTTTTCGAATTTTTTGAATAGTTTTTGTAATCGAACAAAAATTTGTGTAGTTAACCAATTACAGTAGTTACATAATTTTCTGGTTCAAGAAAATTTTTAAAAAACTTCTTCACTTCTTGCCAAGCAAAATTTTTACTTTCTTTTAAAATTTCTATTTCAGCAAATTTAAATCTAAATTTATGCCGATTGTTTGGGGACGTTAGCATGATTAGGATGATACTCTGGCCAGAATGAAAACTTTATTTCTGTAAAGAAAATGTAACACTAAATTAATTCTTATACATACTGTACTGTATTTCTACTTTTACGACACGGCATCATCTAATTCATGGCTAAAATCTATTCACCTCAAATTAAATAAAATGCATTTAAACGCATCTTTTCAAAAGTTTATTTCCCTAATGCACTTTTACAATTACTAACTCACGAGTGTGATATTAAAAAATAATTTTTAATTTCCTAAAACGTCCAGCCAATAATAAAATTTATATAAAAACATCGTGTATCACGCCTATTTAATCCTCCAACTATCTACCATTGTTTTTCAATTCTAACAGCACTCTAGCCAAACATTTCTGCGTAAATCTTTTTTTTCAAATATTTCATCCAAAAATTTTTGGAGAATTACCTCCCTCCCATTTTAGTTGCAAAAACAAATAACGAATCCTTTTCTTAGTCAATAATTTTTGCCTCATGACCAATCCCATGAAAAATTTGGGCGAACTCAACTGGCTGATTTTCTTCTTGGGCCCAAATTTTTTTTAAAAAAAAAATTTTTTATTGCCATTAGATAATTGTTAGATTAAATAACTAAGTAACGATCGTACATACATTGCTTGCGTAAGTTATATAGTAAAATTATATAACTACAATGGCTAAAGTCTATGTGATGATCATAGGATAAGAGGTCGCTAAACTGGTTCGTTCGTTAAAGGAATATAATTTTTATTTTTAAGAGGGTCATTAGAACGTGAACTATTCAAATAGTAAAACGTAACTTTTGACAAATGATAAAAACATCAAAAGACAGATATTTGACATGAAGATGACTATTAAAAAAAAAATAATCGATTAAAAATCGAGACTAATTATTCATGCAAAAATAAATTGATGTGGGAGATCGGCTATTATTTGAAGGGCTGGAGGAAAAAAGAAAATGTATAATTCGTGTGTGCGTGTGTTCGGCCTTAATAATAGAGACACCGCCTGGATTAGGTTTTTTTTGTATAAACAAAGGAACGGAGTCCTAGATGGTGACGATTGTTAATTTTTTTTTATGATATATGAGATGATTATTTATTTGACATGTTTAAATAGTCGTTAAAAATTAAAATGAAAGTATATTACGTTCGTTTTGTGTGAGTTAGTAATTATTTCGGATTTTGGGTCATTGCATTTCTTGGAATGAGTTTTTTTAAAAAACATTTTTCTGTAATAATTGAATAGTTGATCGATTGTAAAAAAATTTATGATGTTATTCAATCAATAAAAAGCAAATGAGATGGTTTCAGTATAAATAAAAAAATAGTAGTTTTTTAAAAAATACACAAATTTTTAGAATTTCAATTTTTTTTGATTTTTTTATGTCCGTACTTCGTTTTCGTAAAACTTTTGGGTGTAAGACCGAGGTATTTTTGCAAAACTTATTGCATATTTTTTTAAAGAAAATATTAAAAGGGTTGGAAAATGTCAATCATTCCTCGAAAAAATATCACTCATAGCAAAAAAATGACTTTGAAAACGGAAATTCTTTAAAATCAAAGAATTGTAAGAAATTGGCGCCTAGAATACACGGTCGGGAGTTTCCACCAATAATTATTCAATTTGTCATTTTCCCTTGACCTGCAAGATCGACGCCCCCCCCAAAAAAAAATTGTAAAAAATACAAAAATACAAAAAATGCAAAAATAAATGCAAGAAATACAAAAATGCAAAAATAAATGCAAGAAATACAAAAAGGCAAAAATAAATGCGAGAAATGCAAATATGTAAAAATAAATGCAAGAAATACAAATATGCAAAAATAAATGCAAGAAATACAAATATGCAAAAATAAATGCAAGAAATACAAATATGCAAAAATAAATGCAAGAAATACAAATATGCAAAAATAAATGCAAGAAATGCAAATATGCAAAAATAAATGCAAGAAATACAAATATGCAAAAATAAATGCAAGAAATACAAATATGCAAAAATAAAAGCAAGAAATACAAAAATTTTTTTAAAAAAAGCAAAAATACAAAAATGTAAAAAGTACAAAAAATCAAAAAAAAATTGATTTCTGTTCTTTTTTAAATTTTGTGCTTTTCAGAATCCGCTTTGTTTTCTTCCCTCATACCATCTTTTACAAACTTCCGAATTACCCTTTGACACCAACAGAAATTTATTCGCGGGCATTTAGACCATCGAACCAATATCAGTGCAACTGCCATTGAACTTGCAGGTCTAGACAATTACAAATCTGCAACCAGGTGCTAAAACCGCATAATGTCATCTTTTCGATTGATTCATGGTCAAAAACTTGCGGTAAAAAGGCTTTAACCCAAAATTTTTTTTGACTTTGACACGAATTTCTAAAAGAGTTAAGGACGAGTCACGTATATAATAACACAAAACGAAAACTATTTTACGATGGAACTTTAATAATTTTTCTAAACGTTCGCCCCTCACTTTCCCCAAGGCCAATCCGAATAGGTTATTAAACCTGATGACTGTATTTTCCTGTTCAATGAGTAGCCCCCTTACACCGTTTAATTTAAAATAATTAGCCCTGATCCTCCCGAAAATAATAAAAAATTTAACAAGATTAAAATGTCACTATCATTATCTGAACATATGTTCAGTCAATGACTTTTAATGTTTGCATTATGTGCTTCAATGTCAATCGGTGAAAATGAATGGGAGGATGACTTAACGAAAACCATGTGAATTATTATATTTTGAAAAACAATAATTAGGCAAAAATTTTTTTCTAGAAAATAAGGAAAATGAATTTATTTTAAGGAAGAGGATATTATGACATTGGCGCTAAATAAATTCTTGTATTAAATAAAAATTGTGATAATTAATTTGATAATTGTTTATGAAAAAAAAACGCTAATTTTTCATTGAATTATTAATTAATAAGACTAACAAACCGTTGACCTTCTCGCTACAAACAATATTATGGTTCCCGGTTAATTTCTTTTCGCTGAAAAATATTATAAATCCCTATTATGCGCATCATCGAATGTATGTCAAGTAAACAATGAGATGATTCTTCTGCTAATTTGGCCTTGTGAAGGCGCATTAAGATACAATCCCACGTAGGAGATGATCTTAAAATTGGTTGATGGAAAAGAAGGAAAATCTCAGAAAAATCGAGGAAAGATTTTATTGGCGGCTTTGTGGTAATTTAATTAGGCGACGAGTAGCCATGAAATTTGTTTTTAGTGTGAGATATTATTAGGGTAATACAGGTTATTAGCTAACTAACTGTATGAAAAATAAAATTTAGATTCGAAAATAATTCGAGTTAGGGTTTGAAGACAAGGTTATGTGGGTGGGACTGAATCACGAAAAAACAGATTAATCCGCATTAGTAAAGTCAGTCGTTGGAAATATAAAAAAATCAAGAGCTTCTCTGCGAAAGCTCGACGAAGACTTCAAATGAAACTTCTTAAAATTGGTTTTCATGTAAAAAGAAACAGTGGAGCCCTTTATAAAAAAATTTTCCTTAAAATTCTGTTGGTATCAATCGGAAATCCAACAGGAAGTTTGTAGAAGATTCTCATCTGAGTCAAAAAAAAAAAAAAAATAAAAAATAAACAAACAAACGGGACTGTAAAAAGAAGCACAAAAGTTTAACAAAACAAAACCTGCACAAAATACTAACATTTTTATTTTTTAAACTATTAAAACTATTTAGTATTTTAATATTTTTGGATTTTTTGAATTTCTGCATATTTTGCATATTTCGTATTTTTGTATTTTTGCAATTTTTACATTTTTATTTTTGCATTTTTGCATTTTTTGCATTTTTATTTTTGTATTTTTGCATTTTTTGCATTTTTATTTTTGTATTACCCTGTCTCCATACTCTATTTAAATAGCACCGAGGATTATTCGAATCGCTATTTAAATGACCGAACGGAAGTACTTGCTTCTAATTTCGTTCGAAAATTTTGAAAATATAGCTTTTTTTTGAAACAAAAAAAATGGCGAAGAAAATAAACATTTTAAAAAGTAAGAAATCCGGATATTAATGAAGCCTTCAGCCTTCTGTAAGTCACAAATGTTTCTTTTATTCAATTGTATAGCTTTTTGATTCCATATTAGAACTCTAAAGCCGATTTATCTTTTTTAAAAACTGAACAGAACGGGATCATGGAGTCAAGTACTTCCGGCGAGTCGTTTAATCAAGAGTTCCAATTAATCCGCGGTGCTATTTAAATAGAGTATGGAGACAAGGTATATTTTTGCATTTTTATTTTTGTATTTTGCATTTTTATTTTTGTATTTTGCATTTTTTGCATTTTTATTTTTGTATTTTTCCATTTTTTGCATTTTTATTTTTGTATTTTTGCATTTTTATTTTTTTTTTGCATTTTTATTTTTGTATTTTTGCATTTTTATTTTTGTATTTTTGCATTTTTATTTTTGTATTTTTGCATTTTTTAATGTTTCATTTTCTTCAAATTTTCTAATTATGAAAATTTATTAAAAATGATTTCACGCCCACAGACAAAAATCAACCGCAATTTTCCTCTTCTAGCCTAAATTTAATTAAGATCATCATCAGGAAATTAATTCATTATTTCAACAAGTTTCTACAACATTTTATTCATGTTTTCCCCTTGATAATGACTTTTCCTTGTTCAAAAGAAAAAAATTGTGCCAGAATAATGAAGGTTTATCAAGTTCGCATAGATTAACTCGATCTTTTTCCATGATTATACGTGTATATAATCCTCAATATTAGCATCTTCCATCTGGATGGTTTTACTTTCGTGTTTATGTGCAGTAGTACCTATTTTAAATAATCGCTCAAGCGGGGAATCAAGCAAGTTCTTTAGCTTCCGTGACCCCAAATAAATATAACCACCAATACTGGGATAGTTTTTTTAAGAGGATAATTTTTTTAGCGTAAAAAAATTTTGCAACCCGGAATACATGCCAAGGCAACAATAATTTTTTGTCGACCCATTAAAAACTTTAAAGCTTGGTTATGTTGCCTTCAATTTAGCGCCTAGAATGCTTACACAAGCCCACGAAAGAATCTTCAGTAGCGACGCCATAAAATCAATTCTGGGCGAAATTTTAAAATTTTTAGCCAGAAAAACTGATTTGTGCTTTTATCGCTGGTGCTTAAGGCCACTAACTGGCGCCCTCTATCCACTACTACTCCCTTCCGCCTAAAAAAAAATTAGGTGCAACTGACACACAATACAATAGATTAAAAAACAAACACATTTTGAAAATAAACGCATATTCACTCATATCTTCCTTAAATGTTTCGGATTGTGATCAAATAAATGACGTAACATCTGTTATTTATTAGCCATTATACTTATCGTAACCAAATCCCTTCTGATCAATTCTATTCTTCTCATTATATTGCGGCATTCTAAACCAAATAAGGTCCTCCCAGTATTCTTTCACATTCAGTGTTTTTACCATCAACACAAAAAAATCTTAACTCTTCAATTAAAAAATGTTAAACGTTCTTGCGCAATAAACCTAATTTTCTGGTCTAATATTCATAAACCTATTTTTTATAGATGAGCTGGTGTTTGGTTCCACCTAAAACTATAACCAATTAATTTGATTCTTCCCAAACTCGGGTTAATTCGAAACAATCCGTAAGTAATCGTAAGGTTATTTGTTTATGTTTGTGCATTGGCAATGACCCAGTTGCGAAATATTTTTTTCGCGGGGAAATGAGGAAAATACACGTGAGCCAAGAAAAAGTTTCTGGAACAAGTATTTTTTATTGTTGTTTGATTAACTATGACTGCGTGTTCCAGAATGGCGAAAAAATGGCGAGCGATGCCTGGTAGGTCGACGGCCAGACTCAAGGGCGGATCCAAAAGGAGAATACAAAAGCACAGAGACTCTCCCGGCCTCCGTGTCTCCCCCTCCCTTAGCCAGACCAAACAAAGAGCAAATTCCGTTTCTGGAATGATCCACAACGCGCACAGTCTACTAAGGTTAAGTGACACCTGCAGTCTGCACAGCACAAGACACAATTACGGTTGGATCCCTCAGAAAATTTCATTTCTGACCCCCCACTTTTGAGGGGTAAAGAGCATGAAGGGAGAAAGTTACCCTCTTCTTTGCTGTTTTGTGATTGGCTGTGACCAAACACAAGACAGGTTTGTCGGTAGAATGGCAATCCATAATGACCTGAGGACGACTTTGTTTGCAACCACGAATCATTTGTCGAGCTGTCGACTGTCTCACTTAAGTGTCTCTAGGTAGGTTAGTCAAGTATTAAGCTCGTCTGGTTAACGAAAAAACAAGAGGATCATTCCAAAATTCCTGTTACGACAACCAAACAAAGGCGCATGAGCAGAAGAGATTATTGGCTCGGGAAGTGTTTTGACTGCCGCGTAAATATCGTAGCTCAAGGGACAAATCTCATCATGGTTAGTGGCTACTCTAACCTCTCAAGCACTGGGTACAGGAGTCCTACGACAGGCAGACGTTTACCTCGCTTGGAGTCCACCATGCAGTCGAACACGACCTTCCAGATCTCTCAACTTCATATTTGTATTTTGGCTCCCATTTTGAATACAAAAATAGTTCACGGTCCACCACTAGATGATACAAGTAACATGGCCGCCAGCCAATCACAAGCCCAAAATGTCATTTTCAGTTATTGGTCGGCCGCCAATGCGTTAGAGTGATTTGCATGAACTAAAAGTTTACTTAATTTAGGAGTCTGTGTTGCTATGGAAACCAACAAGGAGTTTCAATACCTGGAAGACCCTGTTGTCGAATGACAGTGCCCTGCAGGTAGAAAGTGGAGGGACAAAACTGCCAGACCCATGATCGAAAGGGAAACAAAGTAGGAAGGTTCTTTGCATTTAGGGAAAATCCGTGGAACGAACCTCAAGATAAAATCAAAGTTGCGATTTTAAAACTAGATTAGCTCTGAGACAAATTTTGTAATTCATCAAAAACAATTTTTCCTGAGTGTAAATATTACCTAAAGACAAATAAAATGTGGGAATATGCGAAGCAAGATCTTCAGTCAACATCAACGAGATGATTCAGCTATTAATTGTGGGTTAAATCAACGGATGTACGTGCCCATTACGCTACAAATTTTATAATATTTGAAACATAAATAAAAGATTTTCATCCAGCCATTCCTTATTTTATTCTTTCTAGTTATAAGTGGCTTGATACAAGGTAGTTGTACAGACTGGGCTTGGTACAGTTCGCAGACTGTACAGAATCAGGGCTTGGTACACAACATATATAATGAAAAGACAGGTATCAACAAGCAACGCAACCCAAAGGAGGAGCTATGCTTAGATCCTAATCTCTAAGGCATAGTAACAGAAGTCGCGAAACTCGGGTTGGTTTTCCTGATAAAATGCGACCTCTTATTGAAGAGAGAAACTTACCACTTATGAAACCTCCTGAAAAACCCGAGAACACCCGAAGTGATAAGCACTCTCTAAAGATTATATTCTCTAAACATGGAGCGAACACAACAATGAACAAATTTTGTTGCTGCCAATACAGATTTTTGAGTTCCATCAATGTATTCCCTCCAAGCTCAACAATATCATTCACCGCACCTTACTCAACTTCACTCGGATGAAAACATTAATTACATAATGACTACGATTCCAATTGCCAAATTTTAGGACCAAAGCCTATCAACCCGAATACTATTCAAACAAAAAATAAAAACCTAATCATTTAGACATCTCTCATAGTCCAAAGAAAACCAATCCAATTCCTTGTCTAACTTTGTTTACATTATGATCCTGACAATTTTATCAAGGTACCCAGAAACAATCATCAAAATCTGCAATATAAAAACCATCCGGATACAAGCAAAAACATTCCACAACAAACTCTAGCGGCCGAAAAATTCCTCGGGCATTTCCGAAAAAAAAAACTAAACCAGCACCCCGCGATCTTGAACTCATTCCATTTTAAAAACAATAAATAAAGATTTTAAAAATAAATGATGGTGAGCGTGATCAGTTGCCGGGCTGCTAATCGAGTACCTGTGGATATTACATAACTCAAGAGCTGATCTGACTAGACGAAGTGTGTTATTATCAGAGATTCCAGGTAGTGGGGATTGGCGATAAATCGCAACCGATTGTTTCTCTGTTTTTTCTGTTTTGGTTATTATTCAACGGTTTGTCTTGGTGCTACAAACAAGAGTGCGTTTTCTTTATTTTTCGGCGGGCAATATGAGACCCCTAACGGTCGTGAGTAAAGTGAAAAGTGTTCAAAAAACTGTGGGGAAAAATTATGCGAGCGTTTTGAGTATTCCGGAGACGGAAATAAAGGACGATTTGGAAATTTTGGATAATGTTAAACCGTATAGTGAAATTCCGGGACCGAAGGGTCTTCCTTTTATCGGGAATTCGTGGAGGTTTTTACCGGTCGTAGGTAGGGATTTTTTTACTAATTTTGCTGTGTAAATTTTTTTTTGAAACAGGGAAAATTTTTTGGTTTTTTTGGGAATGTGATGAAAACGTGAAAAATGGTTATGAATTTTCCATGTCAACGAAATGCAATTTAAAAGTTACAAAAAATATATAAAGAATGGTAGTTCTGCTTGGGACCCAAAATTCCCGTCCCTGAATTTTTCAAAAAGTCAAAAAATTGGGAATTCGATGCCGCTTTTCCGGAAAAATCAGGATTTTTCCCCCGGGATCAAGCGATTTTTCGTGAAAAAAGTAAATTTCAAAAACGAAAATACAAAAATTTGGGAATCCCCATTTTTGGGAAACAAAATGTAGAGGAAAGCCAGAACTACAAAGAGAGATTTTTTTAATTTTGTACGAAATACCAGAAATCTAAAAAAAAAATTGAGTGTTTTTCTCCAAGTAAAATATCGAATAAATATCAAAGTATTTCGATGCAGAAACATCAACAAAAGTGTTTCATTTTCGCCGGCCGGTTCTTTTTCAATGATATTGCCTATTTATACTCATTGTAATACACGCGGGTTTATCTAGCATAGAAATTTTTCTCAGTTAACTCAGTCAAATTTTTAAATTTTACAAAATTTCGGCCAAGAACACATTTTATTGGCAAAATCGCAGACAGAAACTTGTTGCACAAGGGAAGTACTCAACCTCGAAAATACTGATTTTAAAAATACTTCGCAGGTTTAAAGAAAACATTAGTCCGGTACTCGGAAAAATATTTTTAGCGGCCCATTTTGCTTTTAAGGCTACCAAAAAATTAGTTGAAAATTGCAAATTTTAACCTAATCTAGTCCAAAAATTTACTGTTTTTGATTTTTTATTGTGAGTAAAGCTTTTTCGTTATTTGACAAAAAAAAAGGCAAA
This sequence comes from Liposcelis brunnea, assembly GCA_023512825.1. Lineage (NCBI taxonomy): Eukaryota > Metazoa > Arthropoda > Insecta > Psocodea > Liposcelididae > Liposcelis > Liposcelis brunnea. The sequence continues at coordinate 6,531,669 of CM042065.1, read as the reverse complement.
ATAAAAATTTAATTTTGGGAAAATTAAGAAATATTAATTCAATACAAAATATTAAACTTATCGATTTTCAAAAAAATGACTTTCTAAAGCTCGAAAATCGGCAATTATAAAATTTCACGTAGGTTTAACAAAAAATAACAAAAAAATTAGGTTATTAAATTTCCGATTTTCAAATTTTAAGAAGCTTTTGAAGTTTGAGGAAAAATTTTTCCTAAATATTTTCCTTCTCTCGGCTTCATTTTAAACCGATTTCAATTGAAGTCCCCCAAATTTTTTCCTAATGACTCAGCTTAATGAGAATCGCTCACAAAAAGTCGAGACTATTGCATTTTCCTGGTGTTTATGACCCGGAGAATTGGCTAATTACTTGGCTAAACAGCTAAGAATTTTCAAAATTCCGACCGACCTTAAAAGATTTTTAGGATTTCGGGTTTGCCTGCTTCCAACCCGGCGAATCTTCATGATGCCATAAAATATATGGGTGATTATCAAAAAAGTTGTAACTTTTTAAAATGTAAACAAAGATCGAGTGGACAACGAAAAAGTTCATATAATTACAAAATTTAATGTTACTAACGGATGGAATTGAAGTTTGACCTCTCATGCACCTCAGATGTACGTGCACGTGTCATATTTTTTTTTTAGTGATGATTTGCATTTATTACGTATGATGATTCCTTCAAGTTATAGAGCAGTGATATAACTTTAAATTGTACTACACACCAATCATTAAACCAATAATAATAATAAAAAAAAAATCGGCATATAACTAATTTCACAAAGGTTACAACTACCAACCGCGACATTTCCCAAAAAAACATTTCAGTCATCTTATTTAACCGTCAAATTATAATCCCTCTTTAATTAAGGTTAACACATTACGCGGATATCAATTACGCTAAATTATTCTCAGATTAATATGATATGTTTAGCAATAATCGGTCAAAATATAGACCGACAAATCTTATTACGGTCCCGTTCACCCAAAGTGCAATGATGCAGTAATTAGTAATAACAATGTAAAAATAAGGTAAATAAAGCAAAAATATATTTAAATGTTGGATAAGACTAGCCGGACGAAACCCGGTCGTTCAAAGAGTTCATTAATTATGTTATGCTAGATAATGTAATATGTTCCTAATGTGGGTCATATGCGCTCATGATACTCTATTCGAACCCAATTTTTTTTTTGTTATTTTACCTCGATCACATAGTTTGAAAGGCGGCCAAATATATATAATTTTTATTTTTGCGATAGCCCTTTGGCTAATTTCAACGATGAGTATTACCGCATCGAAAATCTATTTATAAAAGAAAACTAATTCAGTTTTTTTTCCTGTCTTTAGGTCACTACAAACTTCCAGCGTTGGATAAGGTTACGGAATCGTTGTATCGTGACTACGGTGAAATTGTTAAGGTTGGAGGTTTGATTGGTCATCCTGATTTGTTGTTTATTTTTAATCCGAATCAAATTGAGAGGATTTTTAAAAGGGAGGAGACGTTACCGCATCGACCGAGCATGCCTAGCGTTAAATATTATAAGCAGGTTCTTCATAAGGATTTCTTTGGGAAGAATACAGGAATAGTTGGAGTGTAAGTATAACTCAAATAATTACTGCACCTCAAGAACGTTGAAACCGAACTCACAAAGCTGCATGCGTGATAAGCATTCTTAAAATTCAAAGCTCATGTTCCCGAAGTATATCATCTGTCTATATGCTTCCTTTTCCTCTATCATCGACGTGCAGTTCCTATTAAAGATTTTATTGCAACTTCGATCTTGACCCAGTAATCATCTTCTTTCCATCAGATTTTTTGTTGTCAAAGTTTGCACAGTGGCCGTTCGGTTGGTAAGGTGTTGTTGTGCACTAGTGCACATCCTCTTCTGCTCTCTGCATCATGTTCTACATTTCCTGATGTCAATCACAGACCTTGATGATCGAATTTGTCACCTTTGTCAGCTTGTATCCCGTGCGTTCTTTTCATCTCTACTTGTCATGACCTACTCGGCTTTTGACGCTTAAACTTGACCGAACTGATCATTGTTCTAGGGTCGTCCATTAAGTCAATGTTATGTTAATTTTACTACTCACGTAGAAACTCATTTAAGCTGAAAAGACTGATAGATTTCCGTCTTAGTTATTATTTCTGCCTTTTGCACGTGATTCTTCACTTCTTTTACGTTTCCGAAGTTTTCTCTTTCTCCTGCTTCATCGGGACCATGATCCTTCCCCCGGTGGTGTTGGACATGATGCTTGGGTTTCGGGCTCTGGTTCAGCCTTTCCATCCACCAGGTGGCTCTACGTGCCGCCCCGGAGTAACTGCAACACGTCGTGCAGGCCAAACCTGGTGTATTCGAGGCGACAATACTTTTTTGGGCGCACTCCCTTCATGATCACTCCTCTCTTTTAACCGTACCCTATTTCGCGATCATTCATCTTTGATTACTCGGTTTCCGCTTCAATGGTGAGAACTGCACGAACATCAGATGTTTCTGGTGACCCTCCTGCCGTCCTTCTCTTTGTCTTTTTATTTCATGGCGTTATGGCGTTCGTGTTTGCTCTCTACTCTGCTGCTCTGCCTTCTGGCCGCTCCTGTTGGCGTCTCTTTTCTGTTACGGGTACCTTAAACTGCTGACACTATGCGCCTGGCCATTCTTTTCTTTGCTTGGCCTTCGTGGCTTAATCCATTTGACGGGTTGGTTCTTGGGAAGGCGGATGTGTCTCTACCTTCCATCCCGGTTTTGAAAACCACCCTTTTTTATTTTACTTCTCCCCATGGTATCTCCTTCCTCTGGCATCATGGCTTGCACATCAGCTGCTCCCGATGAAGCCCAGAGACCATTCCAATGACTACGCCAGCTGCGGACGAGGCCCACTGTTTCCCTCCGGCCTACGGGTCGCTCGGTGGTCACTCATTCTGGCCCCGAACTTAGAAATAGTACGAGACCCCATGTTCTGGCACGACTGCCTGCTTTGTATCCGTGATCGGATGGATAAGCAGGGGTGGCGGAGGGTTTCTTCTTCTCTTCGGGGTAACAGTGCTTCATCGGGAATCACCAACCCTCTCTTTTCAATAATTTTTTTTTACTGTCTTTCCGACAACCTCTTAACTATTTTCTCTTTCAACCAAACTTTAGACCTCTCTACTCTCTTCTCTGATTCTTTCGTCTTTTTCTTCGGATTTTTCTCTTAAATTTCATCGCGCCTTTTTTTTCAATCTCTTCTATTTCTGCTTCTTCATTTGCTTTGCCTTCTATTGTCCCTTAGCTTCACAGCCTCTTCTTTTTTCGGCTCCTCCTCTCTCGTCCCTCTCATATTTTTTTCTTCCCGTTCTTTTTCTTTTTTTATCTTACACAAGCCATAAATTTTTAATTTTAAAAATATCTTTGTTCTCGTTTTGGTTCCTCTTTAGTACTTCTCCTTAAAGAATTTTTCTTCTCTTTTTCTTTTATCATATTGCTCCTTTTTACATTCCTCTCTCACCTCTTCTTCTCGTCAAGTTCTCAACTTACATGAATCCTGAACCGATCACGTTCAGACTTGATCGTGACTGACCTCACTCAATACATTTTGCAAAATTTAATGGACGCTTATCGCAAAAACTAAAACATCCCGAATTTCAAACACAATAATCCATTCATTTTTATTTATGAATCCTTTTAGCTTCAAAGCCAAACACTTAAAACTCCATTCAGGTTTTACAGGTTTTTTCGCATCAAATGTCAAATCATATTTTTGCCACCAACAAAAATTTTTTTGTTCTTCCCAAAGAAAAAATATTCCTCGTCGGCATAAAAGCCGAGTAGTTCGCATAACTCATCAAAAACCCTAATTACATTCAAAACCCGTCGTATGACTGACACAATCTAAACGGTGTTAAACTATCATTTAAATCATCACGTCCAACAATGATTGATCACGTCCATCAATCAAACTAATTTATGACTCTATATTTCTTTTCCAGCCACGGGCAACAATGGGACGATTTTCGAAGCAAAGTACAACAGACAATGATGCAGCCGAACACAGCTAAAAAATACCTAGCACCGCTAAATCAAATCACAGATGAATTCCTTTTACGGATGGAAGAAAAAATCAAAAGCGATAACGAACTTGAATGCGATTTTATGGAAGAGCTATACAAATGGGCCTTAGAATGTAAGTTTGTCTCAATTGGATTCTTTATCTTAATAGAGTGTGCAAAGCTATTATAATGAATGATAATGAAATTACACATTCTGATCTATATTACAAAATCGGAATGATAAGTGATGTTTCGTGAATGAGGCTTCACGTTGATTTTTGTAGGTAAGATGTGACCTGATTAATTTAAGGTCGGAGTTTAAAAATCTAAATGGCCCATTCCCTTTTTCATGTGTTTAAGAAGGTGAATTATGGGCAACACCTTGAAATTTTTACTTTCTTCGGCCTAGAATTCCAGGTGATAATGTAACGTTTTGTTTTTTAGCTATTGGAAAAGTAGCACTTGACACGAGACTTGGATGTCTTAATAAAACGTTGGAGCGGGAGTCGGAAGCTCAGAGGATGATCGAATCTGTTAAGACTTTTTTCGCTAATGTAGCTGAGGTAGAGCTTAGGATGCCGATTTGGAGGATATATAGCACGCCGTCTTGGAAGAAGTATATAGGAGCTTTTGATATGTTCAGAGAGTAAGTATGTGTGAATGTTTGTGGTGGTGGTTAGGAGGGTCCAGGGGCGTCAGGACAAGTAGCGGATGATACGGGGGACTGGGCCGACTGGTGGCGCTAGGAAAGTCCTTAGAAGCTTCTGGCAGAAGTATTTTACTGTATTGGTGCACCTGAGAAGGATTTGCACGTTTAACCCCAAGAGGCTAAGGTCAGTCTCCAGTAGTGAATCACTCCCAGAGTGACTGGTACATCAAGCCTCGCTGGTGGCGCAGTAGAGAGCCAATTTAAGATCAATTTCAAATGGAATACCTGACTGTAAAGTTGGTGCACCTGACTACGGGTCTGAGAAGAACACGGTAGCCACTAGTAGTTGATTAGTGGGGACGCCAAAATTGACTGAAGGGATTTGGGAAAGAACCTAATCGGTTCCTCGCCTCTTCCAAGATCATAAATTTAACCATCACATAAATAAGGTTTCTAGCCACACTGAGGCCCTGATAGACTCAGCATGGGCTTCTAAACGCGATTTTTAGCCGGCCTGACAACTCTAACGGTTTTAGGCAGTATATAGCTGAGGCCTCCTACTTCCCCATTTGTTCTCGTAAGCTAAGTAATTACTTGTAGGGCAACCTACAGTTTCTGATGCTTTCAACCATCATACTGAACACTACCTGGCAACAGCCAGCTTGGCTTTGTATCTCTAATTTCCTCAAACAGCTGGACAGACTTAGCTAACACTTCATAAAGGTCTCTTAGGGCGATGAACTCCCACGATTTCATTGGTTCTAAGCTTATTTCAAAATTTTGATTCAACTCTATCTATTTTAAAATTTTTTTTAACAAAATTAGATAGTCACGTTATTATCCAATTATTGGACAAAAGCTTTTTTCCAGTGAATAGTCCTTGAGAAATGATTTAAATTTGTTATAATCCTTCGCAACCCTAATATTTACTTCCTTACTTATCCGGCGTGACAAGGCTTGAAGCCTTATAGCCGCATCACAGAGTTTCTGCCATTCAGACCTATCTTGGGCCGCCGTCCTCCAGTCCGGCGCCCCCACACGACCTGCATCCCGTGCGACTGTATCCTTTCACCTCAGCCGAGGCCTTCCCAATGGCCTAGGGCTCGTTTGACGATCATCCAGCACCTTCCTGATAGTCCTCGTAGACGGCGCGCGTGCTCCCTAATATTTTCTGGTATCTATTTATTCATTTATTCATCTATCTATCTATCTGTGGCTTTACAAACCCTGAAGCTCTGACGCCACATCACAAATTCCCTTCCAGACGGCTCTTTCCTGGCAGGTGGTCCGCCAGTCGGGGACTCCTACCCAACCCGCATCCTTCGACACGTTGTCTTCCCAACGAAGCCACGGTCTTCCCTGAGGCCTTGCACTCGTAGGGCGTCCATCAAGGACCTGCCTTATCGTCCGGCCGCCCATTGAAGCCGACGTGCCTTAATCATACTAGTGATCAGCGGCTGGCCCGCGAGCCTCTGGATCTCTTCAATCGAGCGCATCCTTAAAAACCCAGACACCGGATCCCTTTTCGGCCCCAGAATCCGATTCAACATCTTATTTTTGAAGACCAACAACCTTTCCTGGGCGCGAACAGTCAGATTCCATGATTCACAGCCCTAAGTGCTCTAACAATTTTTTTTAATATTTAGGACTTGCTTAAAATACATAAACGAAGCCATGGTAAAGCTCGAGCAAAGATCCGGTTTGGACACGAGAAAAGAAGAAGACATACCGATCGTTGAAAGAATTTTAATGAAAACGAACGATCCTAAAGTAGCTACGGTTTTAGCTTTGGATTTACTTCTAGTCGGGATTGATACTGTAAGTTTAAACTTAAACAGCAAATTTAAAAAAAAAAAACAGGTTTGCGCCTGAATATTAAAAATTATGATCATATTTTTGCAGACGTCAGTAGCGGCCACAACCATTATATACCATTTGGCAAAGAATCCAGAGAAGCAAGATAAATTACACGAAGAGCTTATTAACTTATTACCTAATGTTGATGATCCCGTCAATGAAGAAGTCATGTCCAAATCGGTTTTCTTAAGCGCTTGCATTAAGGAAAGTTTAAGGATGAAGCCTGTTATTATTGGGAATGGAAGAAGTTTGACTTCAGACGCTGTTATTGGTCAATACAGAGTGCCGAAGGGGGTAAGTTTCGTTGTGGAAATGGACGAAGAGTCAAAACAAGGAAAAATTGACTATTTCGAATTTTTTTTGCAGACACATGTAATATTCCCTCATTACGTAGTTGGAAATCTACCCCAATATTTCCCAGAGCCACATCGTTTCCTACCTGAAAGATGGCTGAAAGCTTCTGAGAAACCAGAAGGATGCCCGTTTGATCATAAAATTCATCGATTTGCTTCTCTGCCGTTCGGCTACGGTCGAAGAACTTGTCTAGGGAGACGATTCGCTGAATCTGAGCTTAAAATTTTACTCTCAAAGGTATGACAGCAAAATTTTTGCCCCGAAAACAATAAAAATCTAATAATATTTTCCATTTCTAGGTTTTCCGAAAATACAAAGTACATTACGAAAGAGGAGAAATGAAATACGAAGTTCAATCAACATATAAACCACCACACGAAGTTAAATTTCATTTCGTTAGAAGATAAATAAATAAATTGTAAAAGTATGAATGTCCTGTTCCTTAAATGGCACAATTTCCATCCTGAATGTTGTAACTTAATTTAATTATAGTTTGTAATTTTTTGTTTTAATTTTTTCAATAAAAGTTTTAAGTTTAATTCCGAATCCGGTCCTTGATTTTCCTTTAAAAATTTTCGCAAAAAAAAAAAACTAGTTTTGGTTACCTGGCTGCAATATGGAAGACGAAGAAAACAACTTTTTGAATGTCAAAAGGACGGGATTATTCTTATAGGCCTCCAGGTGTAACATCATTTGATCATTGTAATTAAATGAAACTGAAAATCTCTTTTTATTATTTATGGGCGGCCAGAAAATTGTTTTTGCGGGATAACATGGAATTTCGTGTCGAGATTGAAGATTCAACCAAGGTCAAGGGTATGGAGCAACTTTTAGAGGTTTACCTAACCAACCAGCTGGTGAACTCTTTCAACTCATTCATTATAAAACATATAAACGAATCACTGCTAAAGTTGCTATGCGGGATTTGGCCTATTTTGCAGGCGTAACCAGTAATAAATATTTTGCAGAACAAAGGTCTGATTATTTTTACTTCTTCTTCGGTCTTTTAGCATCCACACCAAGATATCTTCTTCTTCAAATGCCCGCTCCTCGTCGGAGATTGGCGATCATCAAAGCCAACCATTGATGATTTTACTAGGATTATCAAATAATGTGGTGACTTTCCATAATCTTCCACATCGCAGTACGGGAGCCATACCATTGATCCAACTCTGCCTCCCGGTATCTGAGCCTAGGCCTTGCCGATTACTACCATCTTCAGCCCTAGGTCAGTATTAGCGAAGCTGCTGCTATCCACTAACTCATAACCCTGAGAAGGGAGCTCACCACAGGGCAAGGACGCCATTCCTTGAGCAAGACAAAACATGCCTCACCTCGGTTACCCTCACACCAAGATATAACTTCTCCTAATCGTACAGTCCTTTGCTCTTCGGGAGCAGTCACTTCGTGCTCTTATCAAATCACCATTTATAAGGTCTTCCTCTGCTTCTCGCTGTTTTTTGAGACATCCATTGAGTTACTGCGCCCACCGGCCCAGGTGCTTCCAGGCCATATGCCCGACACATCGTCACTAGAGACCCTAAATTAAAAAAAACTGTAAGCCATGATGAAGAACTTGCCCATCCAGATTCATGAAAATAGCAAGTTTCACAGCGATCAAGGAGGCTTTGTCCAAGAGTTGTCTCTGATAGAAAGCGGTGTGCACCATCATGGCTGCCCAATCTTCTTCTTCTGGAAGTCGCCATGACACTTATTATGAATTTAATTTTTGTAATGGCTGCCAGTCTGCCAGTCTCTTTTAATTTAGGTCTCTAATTGTCACTTCCTGCTCAGTTCACAAATGCTCAGTTCCTTTTAAGAAACTTAAGAACTCTGTTCAACCAACAACTACCTGACCTAGCTTAACAAAAGGTTAAGGATGACCCTTTTTTTTCATGCCCACTAAGTCCAAGCTCTTGGTTTCCATCCCTCTCTTCTTTAAATGCCCGCTCCTCGTCGGAGATTGGCGATCCTAACTTTGAAGGCTGCCGAACGAAAAATGGGACATCAAATCTTGGCCCCACCAGTCTCTTAGACTCTTCCCTCCATCACCAACTGCAGGAGGCGGTGCATCCCTCTCTAAAATCCAAATTCCAAAAATCCCGAATATCACGGACAATTACTTCCCTAACTAAACTCTTTCTTCTGTTAATTTTACAACGGACCAACAAACTCTCATTAAATGACATTGACCTTCCATGTAGGAAGAATACCATTCACAATTAAAAAAAAAAAATGATAGCAACACGTAAGAAGATTCGCAATATCAACAGAAACATAAGACATTCACAGACAACAATGTAAAAGTAACTTGGAAGACATGACGTCACATGGTAATAACAGATCCTGCTCTTTCTTTTACCTTGTTTTATCATTGAAAAAAAAAAAAGAACTTTCACCGCATCTTCTTTCAACTGTACCATTTGAAACAGTTATGCGCGTTTAGTCTTTGACGTGTTGTGGCTTACGTTTAATGGATTTTTAAAACGGATTTTTTTCTGCGGATGGTTTTGTAAAGTTAGAAGAGACTCAAGGTTGTGTTTTTGAAATAAAAGTGAGTAAAATTAAAGGGGGAAATGAAAAAAAATTTGACGGTCAAGGTTGAGATAACTGGTGAGACCTGAACGTTATACTAGGTCATGTGGATTAATAACCTGATTTAAACTTTGGTGAAATGTGAGTAGATGAGTTTGGTGTCTAGTGATGATTATTAGAGGTTTGTTTTGAGTAGTGCTTACCCAAAAGAGCTTAGACGATTTTTAAGGGAGCGTGTACTAAGTTCAGCCAGAAAAGAAGTATTGGCCTAGAAAAATAAGTGCGCAGGGTGTGTAGTACTCACTTAAAGAAGTTCATAAAAGTTGGAAGTGAAGTTTAATAAGTGGAAATTTGGGATATAATGGGGAATAATATTTAATAGTTAACAAGCGACTTGTGACCCGGATTAATTTTTTCTAAATAATATCACTTGTGGCATACTATGTGCCAGATCTTTCTGTATTTTTATAACATTGGACCCTTCTTGCAAGGCAAAGTTAAAGGCAAAAAAAAAGGATTGGCCGAAAGAATTATTTATCTTGCTAGCTCAGGTTGGGTGGGAGTTTCTGTGGTGAAGTTTTTCGCCTTTTTCTTTAAGTGCAGACATGTAACCAAGTGTAGGAGGCCTCTGCACCTCTAGAATTGACACAGTTATTTAAAATCTATAGTTTAGTGCCGGTTCCAAAAATCGTATTAAGCGAGTTACCACTTAGTAGCTTGCTGGAATTTTGCAAAGAGATCGGAATTCAGCGACAACTTACATTAATTCCTATTTACCGCATATTCAAATCCTCGAGCTAAGTTTAAATGACACAGATAACATCGTTCTGTAATAAAATACGGTCAGAAAAAATCGGAGCTATAGAGTAAAAGCGAGTGTGAGTCGGGCACGTTATCCATCGAGCCACGAGTCTATAATTAGGTTAAGACCAAGGCGGAGAGCTACCGCATTTCATTTTCTCACTAGGTCACTACTGCTTGTTGGATCCCTAAGCGCTCAAAATAACTTCCAGATCCGTGAAAGATTGGCTAATAGAAAAAAAAAAAATCAGACTAAGCACATAAGAAGAATTCTTTCTGTACTAGAGGAAGCCACCACCGAGGACTAACATGATCCTCGGAATCTAAGCACACAAAAATATCCCTGGATTTGCAGTTTAGAAATTCGGGTACCCTGAGGACCATCTCAAGAATCTTTAATGGCTCTATAGAGGCCACTCCTTGTTTAGCCTAAACTAAATTTCTGCTGCAGCCTTTAGAAACAAAGTCAAGAAGAGACGGCAGATCAATATAAAATTTTTCTTTTAACATCGCTGGAAGATCATATTTATGCCTAACTGGTTCAGTAGCTACTGACTGATCTTAGAAGATTAAAAAAAAATGGGGTAACCTTGTCAAGGATTTATGCAGCTATGTTGAGACTTAATCGTCAAAGCCAAAATTGGCTCGATCTAGCCAACTTGGTCAAAAACTCTAACGAATTTCATCTTGGATCTGCTCGAGCTTCCGGCAATCTTAACCTAAGCTAAGAATAAGTCTCTAATTCGAGTTTCTGAATACTGAGAGATCGGAATGAAATCTCTGACCAAGACTTAGCCACACACCGTTGATTTATCTCTCTAATTTTCTAGCAGCCCCATTTTTTTCAATATTTACCAAAACTCACAACTAAATTTATATTATTAGAACATTACACGCCCCTCCCATCCCACATCTTTAAAAATTATTTTCATATTTTACCGCAACGCTGCCTTTACAACAGGTTACAAGCTCTAATTGACTTCTTAAAAATTCTATTTAAAAATATTAACGATAGAAAAATTAATGCACTGTAAATAATGTTAATTTTTAATTTTTCATGTCCATATAAACTCTTTAAAAAAAAAAATATTTCCAATTAATTTTCAGAGCATTAAAAATGATGATATAATAATTATCAAAAAATGACTCGGCTATTAAAATATTGGAATTTTGCTCAACGTAAATCAGCAGCCACAGCAGTTGCTACTAAGATTAAATCAAGCAAAGAAGGAGAAGTACCATGGGAACTGGCGAAGCCTTACGAAACAATGCCAGGGCCGAAACCGATGCCTTTAGTAGGAAACACGTGGAGATTCATACCTTACATAGGTAAGGTAAAAAATTTATCAGTAAACTCGAAATCAGTAGAGAATTTTTTTTTTGCCACATTGGCAGACAGACTGATTTCTTGGTAATTCAGTCCGACCCTGATTAATACTTCTTAATTTACGTTCAAGGACCATTTTAAACTTTTTAAATTTAAATTTCAGGTGACTATAAAATCGAATCAATTGATAAGTTAACACTCAAGTTATATAAGGAATACGGGCCTATCGTAAAAGTAGGTGGATTATTAGGCAGGCCTGATATGGTGTTTTTATACGACGCTGATGAAATAGAAAGAGTATTTAGAAATGAGGAACTAATGCCGCATCGACCATCAATGCCATCTTTAAATTATTATAAACACGTTTTGAGAAAAGATTTTTTTGGAGAATTAGGAGGCGTCATAGCAGTGTAAGTAAATTTAAAGAGCCAAGAAAAAGCTCAGAATGGCTACTAGACTGGCGCTGACGAGGAAAGTTTTCCGATCAATTTACAGAAAATTAATTTTTTCACTGAATCGTTTTTAGCCACGGGGAAAGCTGGTACAATTTCCGGACGAAAGTTCAGCAGCCGATGCTGCAGCCAAGAACAGCAAAGCTTTATATTAAAAGCATTGAAGAGATTGCGGAAGCTTTTGTTAGTCGCAGTAAAAGAATTAGGGATGAGGAATTGGAGATGCCAGAAGATTATCTTAATGAAATACATAAATGGTCTTTGGAATGTAAGTAGACCGAGGAATGTTTATTACTAAATATGAAGTGTTCGTGGAGTTGTAAAATATGTAGCAAGAGCGTCAGTTGCTGATTGAATAATGTGACTAAAGAAATTCTTATTTCCAACATTTTGGTGTTAAGGGTATCGTTGCCGAAAACGATAAGAATTTTTCAGGCGTTGCAAAAAATCTTTGCGAAAAGAACGAGATTTGGTAGCGTATCTCACAAAAAAATTCAGTTTTCCTTCTTTTCATTAGCCTAATTAAAAATCATTTAAAATCACTATACAAGAATTAAACTCGAGCGCCTATTCAAAAATTTCATTAAAACTGTTTGGCTAAGAATACTCCGATTTTCGCTTCTCGTATCTCAGTTGGTGCTCCGAATTTCGAAGCCCCTGAAGGCGCATTTCCCCCCCGTGGACTGTACTAAGCTGAGTATATTGTTACTCTACCGAGTATTGTCTTTCGTCCTAATATACTTTTCAAAATAGAAAGTGACGGGCATTGACAGAAACTATATGTTCATGAACAAGAATTGAAAAAAACAATTTAAATTCGAAATTCCGGTCTTCTATCGAAATTTTTCCATCTCTACAATCGCTCAAAAGTAAAAAATAAAAATTTACTGACTTACCACAAATTTTTCGGACGCTCGAAGTCTCCTTCAAACTTGAGAAAGAAATAATCCTCCTTTAACCGTCAATTTTCTTCTCTTCTTTTTCCAGCATTAGCTAAAATCGCTCTTGACGTTCGACTCGGCTGCCTGGACGAAACTCCAAATCCCGAAAGTCAAAAGCTCATCGATGCGGTGATTTGCTTTTTCGAGAAAGTTCCCATATTAGAATTAAAAATGCCATTTTGGAAGCTCTTCAGCACTCCAACCTGGAAACAATACATAGAAGCATTAGATACAATGACAAAGTAAAAAAAAATTTTTTTACTAACTTTAAAAAAAAAGAAAAACCTTTAGTACAATTTAATTTTTAATTTTTAATTTTTCAGCGTAAACCTGAAATATATCAACGCCCAACTTCAAAAATTAGAAACAACAAATTTCAAAGACGTAGGAAATGATTCATCAATGCTTCAAAGAGTCTTAGCTATGAACAACAACCCAAAGATAGCAGCTATTTTAGCTTTAGATTTGTTTCTAGTGGGAATAGACACAGTAAGATTTATTTTCTCTTTGCCAGGGGCTTTCCCTGCTCAGGCTCGATTAAATAAGGCAAATATATTTTTTTTAGACATCTACAGCAGTAGCTTCCATTCTTTACCAACTAACTAAACATCAAGACGTGCAAGAAAAACTATACAAAGAAATAAAAACCGTTCTACCCGATAAAAACACAGCATTAACATCGCAGAGACTGGACAGTATGAACTATTTAAAAGCGATAATAAAAGAAACATTGAGGTAATCATCTTAAATATTTTTCTCAATAAAAATAATCAAATATTAGCTCAAAGATAATTTTTCTTTTCAAGAATGTATCCAGTCGTGATAGGAAACGGACGTTGTATGACCAAAGACAGCGTTATCGCCGGTTATCAAATCCCAAAAGGAGTTCAAATAGTCTTCCAACATTATGCGATTAGTAATTCAGAAAAATATTTCCACGAAGCTGATAAATTCATGCCTGAGAGATGGTTAAAAAATCAAGGAGAAAATCAAACCAAAGAATTAATTGATGAATTGAAAACTGGGGTTAAGTGCCCGAGGGAGGAAGGGCAACAATTTCATCCTTTCGCGTCACTTCCGTTTGGTTATGGTAGGAGGATGTGTTTAGGGAGAAGATTTGCTGAGCTTGAAATTCAAGCAGTAATCATTAAGGTAAAACAGTCAACGGGATCTTCAAATGAAAATCAAGTGCTAAAAATTTTTTAAAATGTATTTTCAGATGGTTGAGTCTTTTAAAATAGAGTATCATCATGGGGATTTGGATTATCATATCGATACGATGTATACTCCAAACGGGCCTTTGAAATTCAAGCTAATTGATCGCCAATAAAAATTATCTTTATTGTAAAATGATAGCTTTAATTATTTATTTAATAAAATTGTACAGGGTAAATTAATTTATTTCCCCAAATGTCTTTGTGCCAGCTATAAAATTTTTCCCCACCTCATATGATTACTCAAGCAAAAATGAAATCATCAAGATGTAATGTTAAATGCGTGTGGATTTAATATTATAAAATAGGCTTAACTCACTTCGTCATCACTCAATAAGTTTACTATCAATTATTAGTTCATTCTTTTGGAATGAACGGTTGATATCAAGTGAGGCATCATGAATACTTTTAATTTTATTTGTGGAATATTAATTTTGTTTACATCCGTAAGTTTTGAAAAATTATAAATCAAAAAATCAAAATGTGTTTCATTAAATTGATTTAAAATTAAAGGTATCGGGATTTTCTTGGAATTCGTGTGGAACTCCCTCAGACCCAGTTAAAGTAATAGAACTTAACGTGGTTGAAAATAATGCAAGACAGCTTTTAGTTACTGGAAGAGGGAAAGCTGGAATTAATATAACATCCCCTATCAAGGTACAGTACATAAAAATATTTTCAATTAATTATTTTTAATTATTTAAAAAAAATTTTAGGGTTCGATTGAGATGCGAAAAAAATTGATTTGGGGTTGGACTAAAATTCCATGTGTTGATGATTTCGGTTCGTGCAACTATGATGATATTTGCACATTAAGTCCGTATGAAGATAGATGCCCTAAAATTTTCACGGATAATGCTTTACCCTGTCGCTGCCCTTTTCCTCAGGTAAGATTATGGTAATTTAAAGAAAACCTCCATAAAAATTTTAATAAAATCCCAAATTTTTTTTGCAGGGAGCGTATGCTGCTAAAAATTTTCCAATAAGTCTAACAATCGTGCCTAAATGGCTAGAAAAAGGAAGATATAAATTAAAGGGACAGTTATCATCTCAAGATAGACAGTTAATATGTCTAGAAGTTGATATTACAATTTAAAAAATTATCAGTGCCATCTTAATTGAAAAAGAAAGACTGATTTAAGTATTTTACCTCACAGGAAGAGAATTAAGTTCTTCCTTCTTTCAATTTCAAGGGCGACAAATGTAAAGCTCTCTATGATGCAGATGTCATCAAGGCAAAATATTTAACAGAAAAAATATTGAGCAATTTAATCTTTATCTTGTTTTTTCTTATTGACCTTGTTAGAATTATAATGAGATCGCAAGAAGTTATTTTTAAAAAAAAAATATTAAAATGTTTCATATTTGACTTATCATTACAAAAAAGTGTAACCGCATTCTATTTCCTCTGCTTGGCAAAGATAACGTTTGTCTGCTTGTGGGTCAGGACTAAGCTAAGAAGTCTTAATTTTTTTTAATAGTAGATTGAATAACAAAAAATTTTTTCTTGAAGGTTTTTTTTTGAGTTAGGCACAAATCACAAGCATTCAAATGCAAAACTTCTCATTGTAAACAATTTTAAAAAATATCTAAATAGTATCAGATTTCTGTGCATAATAGCTGACCCCCCCCCCATACGTTAATGTTGTTTAACATTTCGAAAAATAAAAATTATTAAATTTGGTCTTTTGAAATAAATTATTCATAAGATGCTATTCTGAACACAGCTGCATGGCAGTAGACTAATCGATTTTCTAACACAAAAATAAAAATAAAAGCTTGACTTACCCTCCATCAAGCAAAATGGGTTCTACGATTTCCTTCATCACATGCCCTTCAGAGTTTATGATCTTGCTGAACGAACCAAGGATCCAGGATCTGAACAAACCTGAAACAACCACAATAAAATTCACGTTAAATTATACTTTCAAACTGCATTCTCACTTTATTACCTTTTGGCTTTCCTATTTTCCTTCACCTGAACTTAGTCGCGTTTCATTTGTCGCCTTTAACAAAAGCATATGAAGCATATTCTTGAAGATCAATTACTGCATCTAATATCATTGCACATCGAACTTATTCACTGTAGAATGAACCGACGTATCCCTTACACACTATGCATCTTGTAAATTAACGCTAATATCTCGATTTTCTAGACATTGATTTAGCATGATGCTCGGTATTTTTTCAAGATGGAGAACCGACTGGACCAGCAAACTCTTGCCATGCCATCACATTTAACACTCAATCGTTTCTTTTTTATCATTATTCCTTCAGTCACCTTATCACACAACGATTTTAAAATGCTTTATCTGTTATCATAGCACGTTATTTTTTTTCTTTCACCACTAATTATCTATTATTTCGTCTTATTTCACTTCATACGACTCGGCTTCGTTTTCGTTATGTCTAAAAAACCAATCAACCAATCAGAGACGAGTCTTTTTAGTATTTTTGTTCCAAAATGTTGGCAGCCCTGTCTGCTTTCATAATGGCGGCGTTAAGTGTTTGTCATCACAGTAAACAACTCGTTCCTTATTTTTAATTCATCATTATTTCACGTTGAATGTTTAATCTCAATAAATAATAAAATTCTTGCGAAAGCTTGAAATAAGGAAACAATTTAAATGGTTAATTCCTAATGTCAGTGAACTAATCAACACAAAAAAAAGTTAAAAAAAATGTCAAGCCTGTGTAGATAGTTTTTTCTGAGAGTAAATATAAATACTAAATAAAAATGAAAGCTCTTTGGGGTGAATTTAGAACTCCTGAAGTTCAAAACGAACAAATAATTCCGGCCGAAACTGTTAAGCATTTTATAATGAGTGCAATGCAGCAAGATCCATTTCGAACTCCTCTCCCTGCATCTTCAGCAAATCGTGATCCAATGACTGATTTAGATTTAATATCATCGGAAACATTAGGATTAGAAATGGACAGCACTGTCATTAATACAATTAAACTTATTCAACATTCAAAACAAATGTCTCAGTTAATAGAAGCTGCGAAAGAGCAAACAGAATTAATGGCAGATACTCAAATCAATACGTTTCCGCCTGCTTTAGAAATTCCAGAGCTTCCACCAGAGAATTTGACTTATAAATTAAATTATCCTATTCAGTACATGGATAAGGAGTATAGTGATTTTAATTTAGGAAAGGGACCAAAAATACCTGAAGTAACGATGAAAACAGCAAAGCAGCTGCTTAAAAAGTCAGTAGCTGCGTTGTTAGCTCATGCAGGGTATCAAACAACAAGAGAAAGTGTTTTGAATACTTTTACGGATGTAGTTGAAGAATATATTGAAAAAATGACTGCACTTTTGAGGGTTGCAGTTGATCAGGGTGCTAATGTTATGGCAACTGGATTTCCAGTACGTAAAAAAAAGGTAAAAAAAATTTGAATTAGTATCAAGAGATAATTTTTTTTTGATTTTTTTTAGGATGCAATGGAAAGGGTATTTCATGAAATGAATATAGGAAGTGTATTATGCCTTCATGATTATTATCAATCAAGAGTTGTTCGATATCATGAAAAATTACTAGAGGAATGTAAAGCTTTAAATTGGGAATATAATAATATCTCGATACCTATTAAGACTGAAGCACTTGCATTAGATACAATTACGTAAGTTTAATCTGTAGATAATTTATTGTTGCATGATCAAATTTAAAAATGTTAATTAATTTTTGTTTAGAAAAATTGAGGAACCGGATGATGTGCCAGAAATTCATTTCCCAGCGCTGGGTGAGGGGGATGGAGTTGATGAATTGCAACCATCCTTGGAGCCAGGATTTCAAATGTTGCATAGTTTAGAGCAGGAAGCGCAGTAAGTAAAAAAAATTTAATTCAATGCAAAATAGATAATTCAAAATAGATAATTTAAAATAAATTATTTCTTTTGCAGTTTACAAAATGTCGATTCACAAGAGGATGATACAGTTCACATGACTGATTCTCCTAGTCAGGAGATAACATCGGATCCTCTTCAATCGCACTTCTTATCGAAAAGAAGAAAACGAATGTGAATTTTATAATTTATCCTGTAAAAATTTTTGTATATTTAAGTACATGTAAAATTATTTTAGTACTTGTCGTTGTTGGTTTCTTAGTTTACTAAATTGATTGCTATCCTGTGTGCTGTAAAGCAAATTTAAATCTATAACAGACTAGGAGAGTATTATGTAGATAAAATTTAGCAGTTCCCTTATAGGTGCCTGCTAATATTCCTGCCCATCTAGTTGGTGGGATTTTAAATTGGCCTCCTGGAAATTCATACGTGCCCTAAAAAAATTAAATAATTAATTAGCAAGATGCAACGTTGATGTCCGTATTTCTAAAAAGGATTTGTCTTGTTAATTTTGACGTTCATGAGTTCTGCTTAGGCGGAAAATTTTTAATCTGATTTGAAACCAATAGTCCAGACCCGAGCAGGACCCTACTACATCAATGTTAGAATTAAAAAATAATATTTTACTTACTCTTTCTATTGGGCACCGACAAGGCACGTCATGCTCGTCAAATATTGGAGGGCACGGTTCATTTTCAGGATAGCCAAAGGAACATAAGTCTTGATAATCACAAGATCCGAAATTTTTAATACACGGAATAGGTACAGGTAATCCTAATACATTTCTCTTCATACTTATGGCAGCCTGAAATAATTAAAATAATGCAAATTTTAGATTTAAGTACATTATCAAGCTTTAAAAAATTTAAGTGCATTTATTTTGAAAAATCTAAGAGGTCGTATGCGATTGGTATGAGCTTGGATGAATGGCTGATAGACAACGTTAGTGCCTTTTTAGTTCGTGAAATGGCCACCAGAAGGTGAACTGCAATTATCGATCTCTTAATTTTAATTCAGACTCAAAGAACCTAGCTTAATTCATCAAAGCATGGTCGCGGCCTTCCAATTTTTTCAATAAGCTTGACCAGTGACGTCATAAAAGCAAAATTTCTAAAAGTCTAGATCAAAAAATAGAAGACAATGAATGATTCGGATTTAAAACGACACTAGCGTTTTCAATTTTTCTTAAACGAACCAGATGACATCCAAGTGAAAAATTACCTTAATTGGTGATGTCAAATTAACAGTTGTCACGATCGTCCCGGAAACATCTAAATCCCCATAAGCTGTCGTTATTAAATCTACTTCTCGTGCCCAAGCTGCATTTCTTCTAACCGAATTCGGATCGCATAATTCATATTTAAAAGCAGTTACTAAAACATGGTTCTGTAAAAAAAAAAAAAAAAAAAGACGGAACTAGAATTACCAACTAGTATCTCCAGCTATTGACCTTGCAGATGATTTGCACGCTACATTTACAATATTAATGGAATTCTATAAGAGCTTTTTAAAATATTTCCAATCCTAAAAATAAAACACTCAAATAATATCAACTCATCTCACCTTGGAAAAAAATCCAGACGTTACAAACGTCACCAAAGATGAAATCACCCATAATAAAATCCAATAGTTCATTTCAACTAAAAGATCATTGTTACCGTTTGACTTCCAACCTGAACACCGCTCCGATGAATTTCACACAACAATGAAAAAGATGAATCAGAATGGCTTTATACACACATCTTCACGTTTAATGAACTAATTATATATTTGTTAAGCATGAATCATCGTCATCATATTGTACGAATGGTAATTTGCTTATTTCCATTGAATTTTAAACTACATTTCTACGTAGGGGGATATGAGTTAGTGATCTGTGAGTTTGTACTTTGTAGGGAAGTCACAGGTCTGCAATTATTAATTAGATAAGGTTTTTTTTTCCTGTTAAAGGTAATAGGATTTTCCAGAATATTTTATCAAGAGTTGAGTAATCAGAATTATTACAGTCGGCACTTTACAGGTCTAATTAGATCAATTAATGGTTAAATGTTTGTCTAATAAAATAATGAGCGAGTTTTGAGTAAGCAAACAAGGAAATAAATCAGATTGAAGGTGAAGATGGTGTTACAATTTTTTTTTTTTGAAAGACAAACGAGAGATTCCAATTGAGGAATTTGAATAGTTATCTCTTGAGAAATTTTTCGAAAGGAAAAAAAGTTATTAAATGTAGTGGGTAAAACATTATTAAGGGAGAAAATAATCTTTTAGGCCGTACACATGAAGATAATTGTTAGCGTAATCTTAATCCATGCAATGATTATGCATAAGCCCAATTTAAACTTGATCCAAATAAAACTTGCAGCCTACAATCGCAAATTTCTGAAAGAAGAAAAAAAAATGTGAATGTTTACTTTTAAAAACATTATAGAAAATCATTTGAAAACTCACCAATAATCACATAAAGCATTTTTAATTTTCCGCAAATGGAATCTTCGAAATTAAAACAAAAACGATCCGGCCTGGTCTTTAGTGCTAAACTTCCATCTTCATTCCACTTCATTTTATATTAAAATAAGAAACCCAGATGCAAATTCATCAGCTAGGGTCGTTAGTGAATATCGTCTGCTTTAGCGATCAAATGGCGGCTACATTGTTGTGACCAAATGAAGTTCAAAAATTCTGTAATTCTGACATTGTAGCCATTTGACCGCTAAAGCAGATGATATTCATTAGCGGCCCTAGCGGATAAGTTTGCACCTAGGTTTCTTATTCGATTTGCCTAGCCTAATTTTCTAAATTTCGACATCATTTTATCTCCCCATCCCCACATTTTCTTTTCAAAAATTTTCAAAACAATTTTAAATTTAGAAATCTTAAAATATTTTCATATATTGCTTACAGAAACGAAAAAAATTAAGTCTTAATTATCAATTTAGGATAAAGAAGTGATTTATTAATAAATTCATTTTAGAAACCAAATCTTGAATTTAAAAAAAAAAAAAAATTAGTGAAAGTTTTTTTTAAATGGTAAAATGCCTGTACAACTTTTTTTTTGCCTTAACAATGATGTTATTTCACAAATTTAAAAACTTTTTTTAAGTTTGAAAAACGACAAACATTAAAAATGGCTACAATTATTAAATAGAAAAAAAGGGTAAAAAATTTTTTTCTAAATTAAATGCAAATTTAGCTGCTTAAAAAACGGGAAAAAAAATTAACACGCGCTACGAAAAATAAAGAAAAAAAATTGTCCTGCTTTCAACTAAGCGCGTAACCCGCCAATCTCCACTTACTTCTCATCAATGAATCCCTAACCCCCCTCATTGTCAATAAAAGTGCTTCTTAACCAAAAAAGTTTTTATCTTTCCTCATACAAATTGGCACTGGCAATGTTACGCACTGATATGATAAAAATTTAATAGTCCGAATTTATTTAGCACTTCCTAATAATCAAATTTAAAAAAAAAAATTTCGTTGTTACAAGGAAAGATAAAAACGTGCTTAGCTGATAATTAACAAAAATAATATAAAAAAAAACCGAAAAAATATTATTTCTTAACAAAATTAATTTGCATGTTGCTCTTGTACTGGAGCTGTAGGTGCAAACCTTCCTGCAATTGTCATCGCACCTAGTAAGAAATTTTTAATAAAAGCCGGCATGCCTGGCTTGTTCGCTGCGTCTGAAATTCTAACGTGTAATTCGTGGAACATGTTTCTTGTGTAAGGGTTACGCCTTGATGAATAACGAAGGCATAAGAATTGATAATAGAGGAATGGGGTAAGTAAGTTTGCTCGGCCCCTAAAAAAAAAATAATTTTTGATTAGATGTTTGATTTTAGAAAAAAAATAATTAAAAGTTTTTTGGGATACTCACAAAAAGATAAGAATTACTGTAAAAGGCATTAGGAATATTTCTGTAAATGATACGAGTCTCAAGATGTTTCTTGATTGAAATTCTATGACTGAGATAAGAAGCCTGGCTCCCCACCAAGCATTTTGCCCCAATTTCTGGAAAAAAAAGCAATAATTTTTTAAAAAGATATATAAATTTTTCAGAGGAAATAAGTGTAAAAATACTTACATCTAATAAGGTGAGAGAGTAACTGGCTGAATGAAGTACCCCAAAGAGGAATATAGGTAACAATACCACTGCAAAATTTTGTTAAGGAGCAATATAATTGATTTGAATGATCTTTAGGATCTTCTAAGGGGAAAAATAAGTATTTTTTAGGGATAATGAAACCAAAAAATGACTTGGCCATCCTTAATTCTCCTGGTTAATTAATCAGATCCTTTTTGAAAAATTCTGATCAAACTTTGTTCGACAGTAAAATTTTGAAGCAAGAATTTTCCCAAGAAATTTTTTTTTATACAAAATAAGTTCATAAAATTTTTTCCAATAAAAAAAAATTTAAAAAAAATAATTAGTTTCATAAAACAAAAATCTTGGACAAAAATTTTAACTTTTTCAGTATCTTTTTTTTTACTGTGAAAATTTTTTCAGATTTTTTCTTGTCGAACAATTTTTTTTTTTTTTTAAGTTTTTTGCATACATTTTTTTTATCAAACAAATTATTCCAGAACTGTTTTGTGTTGAAAAGTTTTTACAATGTTTTTAAAATTTTTCTGGAAATTAAAGCCAAGTTTTATCTGTCTGTGTAGACTTCAATTAACACAACTGCATTGGACCCCCACTTAGTCCTTCGAACTTATTCTAAAGAATTTTCTATGATAATTTTAATTATCAACAAATGATTCCTATCGTTAAAAAAATGTATAAAACTTCTCAACTAGAGCAACATCACGACACGGAAGAAAAATTTTTTGCGATAGCTAAAAGGTTATCGCAGGTTATCCAAAAGACAATAAAAAACTATCAGTCATGATGCAGACAAAATAATGGGGCAATTAGCATAAAAATGGCCAGGACTGGTATCAACTTTCACATAAAGAAACTGCGAGTTTTCTTCTTCTCATGAATCTACATGTCTAGCCCAGTTCGAAAGAAATAAACTTTGTGAAAAATTTGCAGGCTAATCCTGAGCCCAGAAATTTTTTTCTGGTTTCGGAGCTATTTACAAAACTCCTTACATTACCTTTACCTTCTTATGATAATTAAATAAAAAAAGGATACATGTTACTGGTGGAATGTGAAAAAATATGGCTGAATAAAGCAAATAATGACAACTGTCCTCTAATAGAAGCTGCTGAAGAAATTCTTTAGTGAAGGAAACTCGGGGCAATCTTTGATGTAATCTTAAAGCACTTGTAGCTGAATTACTCAATAAAGCTTTGTAGTAAAGTGTGTATGGATTCCTGCAACAAAAAATAATCATCATTAAAAATTTAACAATAGGACTTATCCCGTTCATAAATGTTCTTCACGTAAAAATTATAAATCGATCGTTTAGTTCAAGGACGCGTATGTTGCCATAAACATTCGTCGTAACCATTCACCCTTTCTCGAATGGACGATAAAATAGAAGTGAATTAAAAGAAGGGTAAAAAGCTAATGTCCATCATTTGACCTAAATAATTAAATTCGACTTCATTTTTTTTTCTCCAGAAACATAAACCGGTCTTGTGGTTATCAAAAAATGATAACTAGAACACAATAGCATGACATTTTTAGAATTAGCCTTATCGCCCGATTTTTTTAAAGTGAAATTAAAATTCACAAACGACTCAAGTGCAACAAGTCTGCAATTTACCAGTCTTACAAGGTCGTAATTATACGGACGTGTAACTATTTAAAAAAGTTCGCAAAATTCATAACTCTGTGAACGAGGAAATTTATTTTAAGAAACGCAAACAAATTCGATCCATTCAATCCTCATTTTTCAATTCCTTATAGACTTTAAGAGATTCTTCTAGTCTACGATTTGTAGACAGAGCCTTGACATTGGCTAGCAATAAAAAGGAAGTCAGGAGTACAAATAAAAAAAAATAAACAGGTTTCGTTAATAATCAAGAAGCCTACTGGCCTTGGTTATGAGTAGTGATAAAAACTGGAATTGTGGTAGACAAGATCAAATCATTTTTCAAAGAGAATCTAACATGAATTTAACACACAAAAACTTTCACTCTTTCCAAATTTTTTTTTGTCTCGTTAGAATGGAAAAAGATGAACAATGAAAAGCGCTGACTAGACAATTTTTTAATTCAATAAACTTGAGTTCATATTTTTTTCCTTTCAGAAATAGTTTCATATGTATGCGTGTGAAGGCAAACTCACAATAAGAATGAGTAGTAAAATCACATGTGCATGCCAAGGTCATAAGAACAAGCAAAAAATGATTACACTAGCTATTAGTAGTTATGTCAAATTGCAATAATGATGGATTCAGATTATTTAAAAAAAAATTTTACGATCTTCCTGATTAAAAAATTAAATGGTTTGCTCCATATTAAAAAAAAGTGGAGCTCAGTTAAATAATCCTTATACATAATGCAAAAAAATTTTTGCTTCAAAGCTTTGATTATTGACTAACTCAATCCTCACTGCAATTGTTAACACATAATATATAATTAAAAAAAAGTGTGTAATTAAAAAACAATCATTCACTTACCAAAAAATGGGAATGAAATATCCTACTGTAAAAAGTACTGTTAAAACCCGAGTGATCCATAATGCAAAATCAACTTTATTTTCAGTTATGTGTTTTTTAAGTGCTGGCACCCCAGGTTGTTCACTGCTATTTGTTTCTGACGAGCTATCTGCCATTTTATATCTAAAAAAAAAAAATAAATTCAACAATCATGATACTTACTGCACCGAATCACTCAAAATCATTTAAGCATACAATAATTAAAAATTTCAAGCACATAAAACATATTACACCTTTTGAGTCATTGATTAAAATATATGATTAATAATATATTTATAACCCATTCAAAGGAAAGCTAATAAATTAATGGATTTCCTTAGAGCACAAGGTTTTGACATAAGCAACCTAACCTTTCCTGTTTGACTTTTTAGGGATTTACCCATTAGTAAAAATCGGTATTTCGATAAAATGATGGTTATATATATTCTTGGGATGTTTTCTCATGAATTTTGAATATAAAATGATTTTTAAGAAAAAAACAAAGAATTCCCCAAGCCCTTGACTAGTATATTGACCCTGACATCACTTTTCATTTTGTATGCAGGTAATAATGGATTATGGTACCCTCGAAATTACGTACACGTAAAAAATAAACGTATGATAATTATCTTTTATCAAAAGTCAAAGGATTACTAAAAATTCAAGATATCATATGTAGACTTACAGTAAGTAATCTTCTTCCTCTTCAACCTAAATTAATTGTTGATCTTTCGTTTGTACACGCTACCCAACATGAATTAGCATCAATGCTACCAAAATTCCCACACGAAATCGAAATCTATTACCAACTGTTTTTTTAATTATCAAAGGAACTGCCTTGGCTTTTTTTTCTAACCTAATTTTTAATGAATTAATTTGAACTGGACGCTATAAATGAAATAATTACAATAAATCAAGTAATTTTCTATGTTACCGGTTTATTTATTGTATAATATTAAATAAATTTACGAAACCGGAAACCGTACAAATCAACAAAGGAAAACCCGGATGTGGCTTTTCCTTTTACTTCCATTTGCCCTTGATTTCTAACGAGGATAGGTTAGATTATCAAAATGCAGCAAGAAAGAAAATCAGGGAAGGTAATTGTTATTTGTGATTAAAATTGCTTTACATTTTTTAAATGTCGATGGGAATGAGTTCTTAATTCTTCGGTTTTTATTTTTTTACAGGCTAAAAGGAAGCCTATTCAATGCGTCCAAGTATTCGGTCGTAAGGTAAACTCCCATGTGAAATCTGCTAACCAAAATTTGCAACGTTTTATTAAAAAACGCTATTATATTCGTTTAATTTCAGAAAACAGCTACAGCTGTGGCTTATTGCAAGAGAGGGAAGGGAAATTTAAGAGTAAATGGTAGACCATTGGATTTGATCGAACCCAAAATCTTGCAATACAAATTGCAAGAGCCACTGTTATTACTAGGAAAGGTAATTACTTTTTTCATCATGTGAAGTGATCATTTTTTTTGATGGCTAATGTTTCTCGTTTTTTTTTAGGATCGCTTTTCTGGGGTTGATATGAGAGTACGAGTTAAAGGTGGTGGTCATGTATCTCAAGTTTATGCAATCCGTCAAGCCATTTCTAAAGCGTTAGTTTCTTATTACCAGAAATGTAAGTAAATGGGTCTTGTGCGTTAAAGAAATAATTGGGGAAGTTGTCTAATTGTAATTTTTTAATTTTTCAGATGTTGACGAGGCTTCCAAAAAGGAAATTAAGGATATTCTTATTCAATATGATAGGACATTATTAGTTGCTGATCCAAGGCGATGTGAACCTAAGAAATTTGGTGGTCCAGGTGCAAGAGCAAGATACCAGAAATCATATCGTTAAGAAAAATATCCTTTTGTATCTTTATTTTTAATATAAAGATTTTAAACTAATTCAGTTTGATTTTTTTAATGAAAGGCGTTCCTGGATTCTTGCAGAAATAAATTAACACCAGCTTAGGAATTATGACTTAAGTGCAATGAATTTTAAAATTGATTTGGAAGAAATCCAAAGGAAAAACTATAATGCAATCAGTTGTGAATAGATTCTGCCAGTGATCAATTTAGTTACAATTTAAATGGTGGTCTTTAGAGGAAATTTCCAGATTTTGTAGACCGTACCCGGCTTTTAAGTAAGGCATTGCCCCCAAATGTCAGTTCACACAAACTAAAACAACAATAACGCTACTTGTCGGCCGATTATTGGACGACAACTCATGTCATCTATCGGAATTTCTCGAAACTAGTTCAGCAATGTCCTGTTGTCCTTTGCACGGAGTTCGTGCAAAGTGTTCGAAACTGCTGAAGGGTTCTTTAGCTGCAGGGCAAGATGGCGGGGCTTATGATTTAAATTGAAAGGTTTAAGCCATTTTGGAGCTTTTAGGAGTGTTAATAATTTGAGAACAAGACATGGGATATAAAATTTTAAAAACGTCAGTTGGAGTCGTTCACAAAGTAAAATATTACTCTTTACTTTCTCCACAAATCACGCGCACTCTTGACAAAATAAGCCTTTCATGCGTAAACATTTAAAATCTCACCATCAACCACTCCCTAAAGGTTTAAAACCGCAACCATTAAACTCATCACTAAAAAATTACAAACATCAATTTGGATCCATCACGCAGATGAAGGATTTACGTTAAATGCTGCTTAACCGGGGTCATTTAAAAGTACAGAAAAGATTTGAAGGTTCCGATGAAAAAAGAGCATAAGATTCTTTATTAGCAGCATCATTTAGAATGTTTTTATTTTTAATGGGATTTGATCTAAATTCGTCGACAACAGAGAACGGCGACGCTAGCGTCGTCTCTTGCAGTCTGTTGAAGTCGCGCTTATTTAACAGTTGTGTGTTAAAAATCTTAGTTAATTAATTTCATTATTTACTTTTTTGTGATTTCGGAGTTTAGTGTTATATTGTGGACATTTGTTTTCTTTTGGGAAAAATTGGGAATCTAATGGACAGGTAAATAAACTTAAATCGAAATGTGGCAAAGTATAAGCCAAAGAATAAATTGATTCGATTTTTACCCTTCTTTTTTACTTGTCGAATAATCAAAAATTTTTAATTAAATGTAATTGAACCAGACCCCGGAACGTAATCCTTTCCCCAAAAATATTTTTGGCCATTGTTTGGATTCGACTAAATCCTTGGCTAAAAAGAATTTTTTACTACTTTTTTTTACTGCATCGACATTGAACCGTTGTAAATATTTCAATCGGTTCGGTTGCCAAAATGTAGATGATCCACTCAAATTACACTAGCTATACGTTTCGCTCGTGTTTGACCCTTAAAAAAAAAAATATCGGGAAGAGAAAGCAACAAAAAAAAAAAATGTCTTTGCCACAATCTTCATCGATCGTTTCAAAAAGGATCATTATTTATCACTTTTAATTATCCAAGTGTTAAACGAACAGTGCCAAAAAATGAAATTTTAAATCCAGACGAGGCGATTTGTTGATGTATTTACAAATGCATTCGCCTCATCATTAGTAAATGTTTTCTTTCTTGTTTAGCTAAGATTCTAATGAGATGATCTTCATTTAGAGTTCGAGTTATGAAATATTCAGGAAGTTAAAAAAAAAAAAATGCAATAAGTTCAGAAAATTGTGGCAAAATTGGGGAAAAGTAAAATCGAAATTTACAATTGTAAAATAAAAATATTGATAGATTTTAATTTTTTTTTGCAGGCCTTGAAAAGATCAAATAATTAGGAAAATGATTAAGGTTGATGAAGAGGACCCAGTGGGAGGTAAGTTGAAACCTATTTTAAGTTCGGTGACAAATCGTTTGGTGGCACCAGAGTAGTTTTAGTTTGTAAAATGACCACCGCAGGATCTATCTGTTCTGGTTTTGAGCACAGCTCTGTGCAGTCATCTACAGACTTATCTGCAAACTCACTAAAGTCGTTTAATTTTGGGAAGCAGTCTCTTTAATAACATTTTCTACATGAAAAACTAATTAATAAAACTATTTATTTAAATCTAATTTTCGAAAATATTGTATAATTATTATTCGCGTTACAAATATAATACACATTAATTTTCCTCTCATTTTCAACAAATTCACAAAGCGTCTAAAGACATTATAAGCCTAATAGTATCACTAAAATTTTTCTGTGAAGCAAAATCCATTGCACTTAGGCCATTATTATCCCTCTCGTCCAGTAACCTATCCACTTCATACCGCGAAGATATTTTTAATGCTTCCTTCAAAATTATCAATAAGGTTTTAATTTGTCCATTTTTTGCTGCCAAATGAAGCAAATTTTGCCCCGCTTTATTTTTACTACTCAACAGTTCAAATACTTTTCTCTTTGTACAAGTGCTATTAGCTTCTTGGAGGATCAATGTCACCATATCGTTTAATCCTCTTTCAGCCGCCAAGTGAAGAGCATTATCCCCTAAAATATTTTTATCGCACATCACTTCAAAAATTTTATCTCTCGGTAATCTTCTCCTTGCTTCTTCCAAAGTTGTTGTAAAAAAGTAATTATGAGACTTTTCAGCTGCGATATTAAATCCATTTTGCCCGTTATTGTCTTTGTCTCTTAAAAATTCAGAAACTACTTCAAGGCAAGATATTTTTTCTGCGTCCTCAAAAGTTTGAGTTACAAAATTAGCGTAATCCCTAGCTGCAGCTAAATGAAAAGCGTTTCTACCGGACGCATCTTTATTGCGTAGTAATTGATATAAATTTTCTTGTTTTCGTATTTTCTCAGTTGATTCCAAAATTATTGCTTCAATCTCTCTCAAATTTTTGTTAGCAGCTAACTGAAGAACACTTTTACCGTCTTGGTCTTTTGTGAGTAACAATTCGCATAGTTTTTCTTGTGTAAGAAATTTTTTACTTTCTTTCAAGAGTAGCAAAATAGTCTCCTTATGGCCGGATATAGCAGCCAAATGAAATACGGTCTGTCCCCGATTATTTTTATTGTTCAGTAAATCAAGATGTTTAGGAAAAAATACGGACCCGACTTCGTTTAAAATTTTTGTTAGGATTTCATTCAAGCCTCGTTCAGTAGCTGTATGAAAAGCATTATTACCCCATTTGTTTTTCTCACTTAATAGTCTATAAACTTCATCTTGTGAGTACATCCTTTTTACTCTATCCAAAGCGGTAATAAAGAAATGATTATGGCACTTTTGGGCAGCTATGTTGAACACGTTTTGGCCGCTATTATCCTTCTCGAGTAATATTTCAAAAACTTTTCGTTTTAAAAGCAGATTCTTTGCTTCACTAAAGAGTTTTATAATGATTTCGGTGTTACCTTTTTCAGCAGATAAATGGATAGCGTTTCTACCTGATTGGTTTTTGTTGTTGTACAAAAGGTCAAGCGCAGCGTTAGATGTCATTTTTACATTTTTTGCTCGACTTTTTTGAGTGTACCTGAAAACAAAATCACGCTGAAAACTAGCAACAGGTGTGGCTAAAAAATTGAAAGAAATGGAAGCATTACTTACCAATAGTTTCTATGAGCGCTCCTCTGCGATCTTCGCCTGTCTGATAAAAAATAGTGAGAACAAAGAACAAAACGTCAAGATGAACTGATAACCGAAAAGTTTGCATTAACACTATGATGAAATTCTCGCGATTATCAATATCTTCGATATATTCAACAATATATTCCTCAGATGACCTCTCTGATAAACAATAATATTAGAACATATTGAAAAGACGCAGGCAAATAGTATTTTTAAGAAGAATATTTTCCTGTGTTTCAGCTAGAGAGATTATAGCTAGAGAAGGAGGGAGCACTCTTGCACCGCCTTATGGATTATTTAAGATTCTGCCGCCATGTTGCATGTTTAAAAATCAATCTGGCTGTGAGTCCAACACTTAGCTTATGCATAATCCTACCCCCTGAACGATAAACCAACATGCAACATGGTGATTTTCCGATATGGCGCAGCCCATTACCTTCTACTGCAACCGGAGTGCTAAAGAGCCTATATAGACAGAAAGGTGACACTCAGTGAGCAGATGATAAATTGGCCACTATGTTTTGTCGGATTTGTAAACAAAGCACAACCCAAATAAATGTTAAAGAACAACTTAAAAATTATTTTACACATTTCTAAATATCATTTTTCGAACCTTGAAGAGGACATAAAAAGTATGAATGTATATTATAACAAAAAAAAGACGTAGCCTAAGCTAATTTTCATCGTTTACATTTCCGACAAAACATGGCGTCTAAATCAACCATTAGAACTACTGACCAATCAGAGCTCGCGTTCATGTGTCGCCTGTCTGTCTATATAGGCTCTCTCATATTTGCTTAATATAAAAAATAATTAACGAAACTCTTTATTTCTTTCCAATAAAAACGTTGCATAAATATTATTCCCTAATCACAAACAATTCAAAAATACTTCAAATTTTCAAAAGTATCCAAAAACACCGTAATCTTGTCACTGAAACGTTGCTGCGAAGCAAAATCCATTGCACTTTGGCCAAAATTATCCTTTACGTTCAGCAGCCAATTCACTTCATACCGCGAAGACACTGTCAATGCTTCTTTCAAAATTATCAGCAACGTTTGACTCTGTCCGTTTTTTGCAGTAAAATGTAGCAAATTTTGCCCCCATTTATTTTTACTTCTTATCAATTCGAATACTTTCCTCTTGGGGCAAGTACTATTAGCTTCTTGGAAGATAAATTTCACCATTTCGTTTAATCCTCTTTCAGCCGCCAAGTGAAGAGCATTATGCCCCCATACGTTTTTATCGCATATTATTTCAAAAACTCGATCTCTCGGTAATCTTCTCTTTGCTTCTTCTAAAGTTCTCCAGAAAAAATAATTATGACACTTTTCGGCAGCGATGTTAAATCCATTTTGGCCGTAATTGTCTCTGTCTCTTAACAATTCAGAAATTACTTCAAGGCAAGACATTTCTTCTGCGTCATTAAAATTTTGAGCAAAGAAATTACCATCATTTTCAGCTGCAGCTAAATGGAAAGCGTTTCTTCCAGACGCGTTTTTATTAAGTAGTAATTGATACAAATTTTCTTGTTCTCTTATTCTTTCAGTTTCTTTCAGGATTATTAATTCAATTTTTCTGAAATTTTTGTCAGACGCTAAATGAAGCGCACTTTTACCGTCTTGATCTTTTGTAAGCAACAATTCGTATAGTTTCTTTTGCGGAAGACATTTTCTACCTTCTTTCAAGAGTAGTAAAATGGTGTCCTTGTGACCGGATCTTGCAGCCAAATGAAATACAGTTCGTCCCCAATTATTTTTATTGTTGAGTAAATCCGAATTTTTAGAAAAAAATACGGATTCTTCTTCGTTTAAAATTTTTGTTAAAATTTTATTCAAGCCTCGTTTAGCAGCTAAATGAAAAGCGTTATGGCCCCATATATTTTTTTCACTCAATAATATATAAACTTCATCGTCCGTGTACATACTCTTTACTCTATCCAAAGTAGTAATAAAGAAATTATTGCGGCGTTTTTCGGCAGCAATGTTGAAAAGATTTTGGCCATTATTATCCTTCTCGCGTAATATTTGAAAAACCTTCTGTTCCAAACGACGATTCTTTGCTTCGTCGAAGAGTTTAATGATGATGTCCGTGTTTCCTTTTTTAGCAGCTAAGTGAATGGCATTTCTACCTGATTGGTTTTTACTGTTGTATGCAAGGTCCAGCGTAGATGTCATTTTTTGTTTTTATACCGCACTATACTCTTTGCGTACCTGAAAACGAAGTCAAATTAAACGATGGTAACATGTTTCTAATAATAAAAAATATAGGATTACTTACCAGTTGATATGGTCGCTGTCGCAATTTTCAATTTACCTGATAAAAAATGTTGAAAACAAAACGAAGTGTAAAGATGCAACTGATAACCGAAAAGCTTGAATCAACGCTATGATTAAATTCTCGCGATTATCAATATCTTCGACGATTTCTAAAAATACTTTTCAGGTGATCTCATTGATGAGCAATAATCAGAGCACTTCCAACTGAAAATATTATTCGCCAGAGCACTTTGAAAAAGTTCTCAAAGTGCTCTGACGAATTATATTTTCAGTTGGAAGTTCGTCATATTAATTCTTTTCTTGGATTTGGGCAGAAATTGGGCGCCATTCCTGCAGCAACATATTTTAGTTACTTCATCTCCTCTTAAAAAAGACAAATTTTTATCGCTAATTTAAGAATACAGACTTGCATATGCTAACAGGGCTAGAAAATGAAAATGGTGGCAGCGGTCATCGATCACATTACGAGACGCTAAAAGCGGGAAACATAGCTAAATAAATGTGAACAATCTCTGCTTTGTGGGTGGGATTGGAATTTCCCAGAGGCATCGGAAACGATTTCAATGAAATATCAGACTGCCAAAAAACCACAATAACCAGCCTTCTAAATCATATGGCTGGAGGGGGTCAACAAACTGCCATTTTCAACCTGCAATATCTTTCCTTGTCTTACCCTAAGGTTTATTCAGGACAATAATTGATTTATTTATGATAAAACTAATAAAATACCGATCTTATCGGTGAGCTTTGAACAATGTCCACGCTCTGTAAACTAGCAAATATATTACCCAGCATCAGCCTCTACTTTTACTTTGATCTAAAAATCGGATTTTAAAAAGAAGTGACCATAACCTCGAATTAGCTAATTTTTTTTAGCTCATTGATATTACAAAAATTTTGATTTTCATTCAACAAGAAACTTATTGATCAGTGTTTCTGTTTTGATTTTTTTCTAAATTTAAACACAATTAAAATAATTTAATTAACCGTGACCTAAATTAATCAGATTAAAAATGTTTTTCTTTGGTTTCAGAAGTGGAGCCTAGTTTTCCATACAAAGATGTTAAAATTCGAAGAGGCGTCGATGTCAAGGAATTTTATGACCTTCAGTCGGAAATTGGCAGGTAATTTCAAGGAAGGAAACGTAACGTTACACAATACACTTGGCTTTCGCTCATTTCTGTCGCTGTGATCTTGCTATTATGTAGCTATAATTTATATGATTCTTTTTCTTTAAAAAAAAAATGTAACACAATACATTTAAATTCGGCAAAAAGAAATTTCTCAATGTACGAACTTCATCTTTCATCCATTAACTTTTTTAAGTTCGAAAATAAAAAAAATGATGAAAAACAATAAAAAAAAAAACGAACGTCTCGTTGGCAACAATTTTTTTTTGCTCTTTTCCAACATTTTTTATAATAAAAAATCACGCGGAGGAAGAATGTTATTACTCCGCATGCCCTTCTTGTTAATAGGAAAGGACAAATATGTCAATCTGTCATTCAAAATTTCTCTAAAAGGTTCGTTATTAAATATTATAAATTCGATCAAAATTTTTGGCAAGAATTTCGGCCGCACTAAATTACCCGAATAAAAAAATTTATTGCAAATTTTTTTAAACGAAATTCGAATGGAGTCCACGTAAGCATTGACGTTTTAATACATAAAAACAAATTATCCGAAAATTTTCCCCTTTTTTACACATTCGGCGTCATCGATGACGTGATATAGATTACGAATAACCCGAACATATGTATTTAGACCAAAATTCTTGACTTGCAGTTTTGTTTATTGAAAAAGAAAGAAGCAAAGAAACCATATTGCCCGAGTAATAAATAGCACACTAATTTTTTTTCCTCTCAGCGAATGCGATTGATGATTGAAGGACAGAACCAAGGCCTGATAGTATTAAATTAAAAATTGGAAAAAATATCTTCGGGTAAATGAATGAAATGTTGATGTAAAAAGGAAATATTATACTGTTTCTGTTTACATTTGAGAAAAAATTGGATCAATGCTTTTTGTTTGGGAGTTATGAATGTAGCTGTTTTTAAAGAAGTTCGTATGATTGGTTAAGGAGGAACGTGCGAGGGTTTTTATTTTTTAGATGTTTTGCAGATTATAGAAACCAGAGATAAGGGAAAATTTTGTTTAGATCATGGCTAAATAAATGAATGAATGAATTTTGGCTAAACTTGATTGTTCGCTTAGTTGAAGAAATGAAAGAAATTTATTTTTCGACCGCTGCCACCAAAATTTTATTTTAGAGAATTTGGTGGCAGAAATTGTGCACCGCTGCCACCAAAAAGCATGATAAAGTGAAAGAAATGCAATCAGGCAGTTTAGAACCTCAGAAAGGCCAAAGGTTTGTTTTAAAGATGACAAAGACAAGTCATTTTAAACATTGAAAGCTTTCTAACTTCAAAACTAGGCCAGAATTGGTTTTTTATAGAACTATTTTTTCCCCTTTTATTTACTTACTGTTGTCTTGCTGGCTCTTCACGTCTTGCACTCTTGCCGCTGACATCACCCTTAACACAGGAATTTACTACTCCTAAGCTGGGGCATCAATTTGAATGTTGCTGTTCTTTTCATTCAAGAAGCCGTTCTTTCAGATTTTCATGCTCGCAGTCTTCCTTTGGTTTCACCTACAAAAAAAACAATTTCTTTGACATTCAATATGAAACAAATACAATTTTGTCTTATAAAAGCAAATTGCCCATGATTTTTTCCACCGAAATCAATTATAATTCTAACTTAGTATAAAATGGCATAATTCCATATTTCCGCCATTTAATAAACGCAAAAACTTATTTACTTTTTCCGTTAAAATTTTTGACGTTTACACAGCCCATCGAACTTGCAATTTAACGGTTTAGCTCCTTGCAATTCATTTCCTTATCGATTCTAAATTGATGCGTGGTCCGATGCTGAACACATTAACAAAAAATATTTTAAAATTTTAATAATCTTACTGCGAACTTGGCTTATTTTTTTTTTTAATATTTCAGTTTTTGAATGAAAAACTATTTTAAAATTTTTGGTGTGACATCACGTATTTTATTCCCGAATTTTCGCAAAAAAATTTACTAAGCAAGTCACAAGAACGCAGTGCGAGGATGACAAAAAATAATTGTTTACGGTTATTTACTTCTCGCCCTTCAAAAATCAGCCACACTTTTAGTTTGGCTAATGAGTTAAGTCCTTGACAAAGCATCAACGAGACATATCAGAAAGGGAGAGAACTACAAAGTAAAATAATTTTAGGGTCCTTTGAGCTTGCTTGTCTTAATTTAACATAAAAAGAAAAGTTGAATGCTTGTTAAAATTTTTTAAATTTCAAAATTATGGCCAAATCCTATCGAGGGCTATTCTTTCACTCATTAAAACCTAAAAAACCTACACAGGCAATAAAGTTCTCATATTTTCTTTAATAAATAAAATAATTCAATTAATAACTTGGCTTTTACAAGGATGAACTAATTTCATTTTATGAATAGGAATAAAAACAAAATTAGGGCACGTTAATAATTTATTTTTTTCATCAAGGGCATAATCTAAAAAATCATATGCGCCTTTAATTCAATTTTAATTTTTCGCACGAGGCTTTGACAGACAACCCGTATTAAAAACACACAAAAAAAACGTCCTTTCTTTTTTAAAAATTTGAGCTTTTAGATTGATCGCTGATAAACCCCAGACGAACTTGGCAAGGGTCCTGCCATTAACATTGGATCGTACGATCTAACGCAAAAAGTTCAAGGTTTTTCAAAAGCTTTCCTCTCAAAATTTTTTTTTAAAATTTTGAAATGTTTTTATGTAAAATGAAAACCCCTTCCGATCGAATTCGAATATATGAAACAATGTAAAGGCTTATTTTCTTTTTGATATATCAAAACGTTGCCAAAATCGTGAACCACGCTTTGTGTTTTTCCCCTTCGCAAATTCTTGAATGCTAAATTATTAATTTGGGTTGCGATTATTATTAAAAGCGACGGGAATGTCCTGTACTTGACGTTTTAAAAAAAAAATTAAATTAATGTTCAGAAATAGAGTTACAATAAATTATGATTTTTTTAAAATGGTAATTTTCGCCAAACTCATTAAAATAAAGTTTAGTTTATTGAAGTGATGTATTTACTGCGGATATTTCAGTTATTTACAGTTTGTTTGAAAATTTTTAATACAAAGGTCTTTTGTATGATTGATTTATAGATTATTAAAATGTTGATGAAAATTTTCCTTTAGTAAGGAAATAATTACTGTAAATTAGTTTATTGCGCACGAGTAAAAACTACAGCAAGCATAGCGATGAGAAACTACACTGGCGGAAAGAGCGCATGCTTGGAAATGGACCTTAGGTAACTGCGCAGGGAAGCTGCGCACGCAGGCTGACTGCGAAAGAAAAAGAGTAATAACCTGTTCTAACAAAACGGTTATTCTAAAATGCGGAGTGAACATTTTTGTTATTTAAATATGTAAGACGCAATATTTCGAGGGGCTACTTTCAAAATTTAGAGAAATATCTAGCAAAAGCCTCGATTACCAGTCATGACAATAGCACAAAGCAAAATTTTCCGCTGCCACCAAATTTCTTAAAAATGTAATTAGTTGTTTTAACTGCGTCCAGCTCTCCAGATTTTTTAAAATCTGATAGATGGTCGTCTCTACTATTTACAGTAGTTTCCCGCTTTTTCCACATTTCTTCTTTTAGCCAACTTGATACTTTTTGGGGCTCTGACAATTGTTCAAAGTTCTCCCAATTTAATTTGAGACTTCCAGAGTCCTCGAATCGCTTTTAGGCGCCACAGAACCGTTTTACTTTTTACTTTCTAAATTCTTATCTTTTGGCAAATTAAAATTGTTTTCTTCTCCACATGAAAAATCTACAAGATGTTCTAATGAACGTGTCAGCAGGATGATGTAATAATTACTGTCATTCTCACTAGGGTAAATATTTTTACATTTAATGAGACACCGGTTGCTATTTTCTTATGAAAAGGCTTACAATCCCTGCCAAGAATAATTTTCGGCTAGGAGGATTTCGGTAATTTTCATATATATTATAATCAAAGCTGTTTATTTAACATAAACGGATCTTGTTTATGAAATATTTTTGATCCTGACGGATTATTTTGATCCGAACCGGGCGTTACGTTCTGTACGCTTGCCAGAATCAGGCTATATACACCTGCAAAATAATTTTAAAAATGCGAGTTTTTATTGCGCTTTTTTATTTTCTGATGTTTCATGTAGTTTGACAGACTTTTCATCATGAAAATGATAATATTAAAAATTTTGGATTGAATCGCGGTATGTTTCGCATTCTTGGCAATCGAGTCAGCATTTACAAATTTAACTATAGGGAATTGATATAATGTTTTTCTTTGTGAAGTGAAGTTCAAAGCGAAAGATCAACCTGGCAGACGGGTTTCATCATTTCGTTTTAAAAAGAAAAATATCATGGAAAATTCAAGTAGAGAATAAGAATTCATAACTATCCTTATGATTCTCAGAAATAAAATTTGTAAGCAACCCAATAAAAAGTTTCAATTAGCTACGGTAAGATTTGAAACAAAAAAAGACGTTGAACTTTCTTCATTTATATTATTATTAATCAAAAGCAACGTAACATGCCCCGTAGTGTCAGGACCTATCACATCTTATTAGACTTTATTTTCTTTCCTGCTGCTGACTAATGAATAAAATCTTGAGTCTGGTTTTTCTGATTTTGCCAAATAAAAAAAAAATTTGAACTACAAACCGCATTCCTATCGAACGCTTCTGGTTTGTTTAATTAAATTGGGTCACGTTTGATCATATCCATAACTTACAAGCGTGGTGAATTTGTATGTTTACGGTTTGTTTTATTGAGGCGAGGAATGAAAATTCGATGTTGTAGTGCTGATCTATGACCCGATTCCATTCATTCGAGTTTTTTTGGCTGAAATTTCGATGTTCTGATTTTGAGCAGAATTATTTGGAGTTTCTGTTTGAAAAGGAGCATCCATTTGCATCAGACGAACATTTAGGATTATTCTTCTTCTGCATGTGCGTCCTTTGCGGCGAAGATTGTCGCGATCATCATGGAGTTCTTTTATTTAAACACTATTGCTTTAGATATTTAAATTCTTGCTCCGTCGAATAGTTAGTTGGAAAGATGCTCGGGATCAGGAACGTTCATTAAAATGATTGCTTTAATGCAACGAAGCCAATGGGCTATTCTTCTACCAGGAGTGTTTTTGGTTTTCGGTGCTACTGTAGCAAAATAACTTAATTAAGCTTTCGCGCCATTTTCAAATTTTCAGTTTCTCAGCTTTTAGACGTTCCCGTCCGCTCCTTGACTTAGAACTACGTTGATTCTTCACTTTTATGAGGCTCTGGAACCAATCTTTTCCTACTCTCTGCCTCACTTTGTTGAATTAGCAAAAATCAAAATTTAGGAACCGCTTTCTATCAAAAAAAAATTTTGGACAAATTCTCTTTGATCTCTGTGAAAGTTTCCGGCTTCCCAGATGGGCAACTTCACCATCATGGTTGCAAGACATTCTTCTTGTGAAAGTCGCCATGATACTTAATATGGCGTTTAATTTTAATAATGGCTGACAGCTTGCCAGTCTCTTTTAATTTAAGGTCCTTTATCAACCACTAAGTCATCTGAAAACCTAAGACCTAATGCTTCCCTACATCTCTTCATAAATTTTTTGGCGCCGCCATTACATCTAAAATATGCCAAGGTCCCTTTCTAACACTCGAAAAAAAATATTTTCAGGGGGAACCCCCAAACACTTCACGAATAAATTACACTTGGCAACCCTGCACAATATCAGACATAAAACCCATCACCGGCCAATAACCGCTCAGTTTAATCTTCCTATTATTCTTAATTATGGCTACTGAATAATATTTTCAACGATTAATCAGTCCCTAAACATTTCATATTTGCTTATTCATCCTTAAACCCGTAAACATTCATTTTTCCTTTAGCAATTCGTCAGCCAGCCCCGTTTATACTCCCACAAATAATTTAAAAAAGATCACAAGGAACCGCGATTAAAATAACCTTTCCTCATTTTAAAAAAAGATTTTTATAATTAGCGAAAAAATATTTATTTTGATCGAGAAAAAAGAAAAAAACGTGCAGGTCAGTTTTTCCGGGTTTTGACGAGAATCCTTTCACACTTCATCTGGTTCCTCTTCAAATATTTTAACAGAAGTTCGGGAAAAAAAACCGTTTGACGCAAGCTTTTATCTCGAAACATTCGCATTAGCAAAAATTTTAAAAGAATGAATGGCAAAATAAATACAAATAGATATTTACTATGTTTACATAGAGTTCCACAAAAACCCGAATATTATTTATTTATATAAGAAAATTCACCCGTTTGCCAATATGTTTTTTTGAAGGTTTGGCAGTAAGCAGTCAAGGTCTACAGAAATATTAAACTTGTAACAATGACGTCACTTCATTTTTCGGTTTATTATTGACCTCCCGTTCGCTCGGTTGAAGTCGTATGGATAAATATGAACGCCCACGCGGCATTCGCTTAAACTTATTTGGCTCAAACCCAGCGCCATAGTTTCAGGCAAAATCATTCGGGCATCGGAATGCCAGATTTCATTTTTATCACCATTCGGGATTTCATTCAAACGGTCCGAATCTTTTAATCGTCCCGTAATATCGTTTCCCTTTCCGCGTGTGCTTCGAATATAACGATGATTATTTTTTCTTTTTCTTTTGTTTCAGGGGGAAATTTGGAACGGTTTACAAATGTAGGGAAAAAGCGACGGGATTACAATTGGCAGCTAAATTCGTGATAACCAGTAGGAAAGAAGATAAAAGGAATGTTGAAAGAGAGATAGATATAATGAGGACTCTTCAACATCCGAGATTAATACAACTTTATGATGCTTTTGAAAAAGATAAAACTATGGCTGTCATTTTAGAATTGTAAGTATAAGTAGTGGTGAAGAGAAATTGTTTGGTGGTGAAAACTAAATCGGGTATAGCGTCTTACGGCTTTTTATGCATGCTCAGACTTGCGATCGTTAAACAAGCAAGGACTGGGCTCATCCAGAGGGCGCGAGCAAAATACCAGAAGCGGCGCTGTAAGGTGACTACAGAACTCTATTACAGATGTTTCGATTTATCAAAAGAAAAATTCAGCTCGCACTCTAAGAAGACGGGGTGAACTATTGACCGGTCCATATGTGTCCCATCTTCTTAGAATTTGGGTAAAATTTTTTTTGGTTTAAAAACTGTAATTTCGAAAATCAGTTGCAATTTTCTGTAAAAAATACCCCGATTCCGCTTTGTTTTTAATTTTTATTCCCAAAAAATTAACTAAAATTTTATGGGAAAAATATACATCCTGGCGCACAGGGATTTTTTCCGGCGGGCAAGTCCGTGCCTGCATTAAAGTTAAGCTACAGAGGTTATAACTCGAGTTTGGATGACAGAGCTCGCTCAGTCAAGACGCTCAGGATTGAAGCACTCAGATATTAATTTTTCTCGGTATGAGTTTATAAAAAACTTCAGAGGAAATATTTGATGGATGGTGGGAGAAACTGAGAATTCAATGATGAGAATTTAAAATCCTTTCCAGACTTTTTAAATTTTTGCCCGTCAAGATTTGCTAATTCCCTTTCTGTTTCCAGAATTGAAGGGGGTGAACTCTTCGAAAGAGTAATAGACGACGACTTCGTACTAACAGAAAAATCCTGCACAGTATTCATGAGACAAATCTGCGAAGGGATGGAATTCATTCATTCTCAAAATATTTTACATTTAGATATGAAACCTGAAAACATACTATGCCTGACAAAGACTGGGAACCGCATAAAAATAATCGACTTCGGTTTAGCTAGAAAGTACGATCCAGATAAAAAACTTCAAGTTTTATTCGGCACGCCTGAATTCGTCGCCCCTGAAGTTGTTAACTTCGACAGAATCGGTTTCGGCACCGATATGTGGAGCATCGGTGTAATCTGTTACGTCCTGTAAGTATTTCCTCGTAAAAAAAATCGCCTTCTATCAAAATTAAAACTTAATAAACATTTCAGATTATCCGGTCTATCGCCGTTCATGGGAGAAACAGACATTGAAACGATGGCAAACGTAACGATAGCAAAATGGGATTTTGACGACGAAGCTTTTTTGGAAATATCAGATGATGCCAAAGATTTTATTTCAAATTTACTAGTCAAAGATAAAGAGTAAGTAATTTTAATAATTTAATTTGGGCCGTACCCAAATTATCATAAATGAATGCATTTTTGCAAAAAAGAAAAATATTGCTAGGACACATCCTCTTGGAATTCCCTCCTACTTAAATTTATTTCGAAAAAAAAAAAATTATACGAAGGCGATATCGATGACGGTTGGGCCATATAGGCGGGTTTATGAAAATTTTCCCGACAGGGAAAGGCGTCTAAACCTAATAAATTAAAATTCCCCCCCTCACGTTTCGATGGATCCACTTTTACGTTGCATTGAATTTCGTGCCAATTGGAAATTTCGAAAACCGATTTTTTAAAAGTATACACAAGTTCAAAGATCTGAAAGACTTGATTACG
The DNA here is from genome assembly GCA_023512825.1 of Liposcelis brunnea. Lineage (NCBI taxonomy): Eukaryota > Metazoa > Arthropoda > Insecta > Psocodea > Liposcelididae > Liposcelis > Liposcelis brunnea. Next base: position 6,489,728 of record CM042065.1, on the reverse strand, counting down.
TTTTAGTATGAAGTCATTGATAACGTCATCGTTTACAAGTTATCTTTGAATGTCATGGACTTGTGATTTTTTTTTAAAAGTTTAGATTTTGGAGGAATTGCATCATGATTTTCGCAAACAAGTGCGTGTTAGATTATCGTGATAATGAAATATTTCACGGTTAGAATAACATCAGTGAGCCATACTATGGATCGATTTAAATATAAAGTCAGCTAAAGCTAATATGTGCAGATTTTGGCCAAAAAGGTTTTTTAAATTGCAGTAGAATCGAGCTGTGCTGTCCTGTGCAGGCGTTTAATAGGCATATAATTTTCCTACAGTCATTTTCTCTTCATTTTCTTGATCAAACCTAGCCACCTACTATCCCCTCTTGACGTAGCTGGGTTCTTATAGCTACCTTCTGGCCATACCCAGCTCTCTAAGACCACGATCTAAACGTGGCTCACTTCCCCCAGCCACCTTCTTGCCCTAGCCATAACCTAATCACCTGCTGCCTGCTATTAGTCATTTGGCAAATAGCTTTTAACATATTCGCAAATTCCAGCGGCTTTCCGTTGACTAGCCAATCAATTTTGGGAAATTCAGGAATGTACTGGCGCCTGGGTCATTATTTGCGACTTCGCTATTTCCACCAAAATTCACACTAAAAATTAGCTTTAGCTACTTTGTAATCATCTCAATAAATACCAAAGTCTGTCAACTTATCGTCAAAAACTGCAACATTTTCACGTTAAAAAAAGATAAAAGAAGAGACCGTCCTTGCTTGATCACAAAATCTGATTGATGATTCGTTTCGAAAATATCTTTGAAATAAAAAGTGACACTGTAAAGAATGAATGCCAGGTTGGACAAAGACCCAAAGTCATTATTGGATCTTATTTCACGTAACATTGCATTCAGCATGTTGTGAATTTTATTTCTATCTCATGCGTGCCTCATTTATATATAACTTATTTCTTTATTTCCTATAAGCTTAACATACTTAATAAGGTAGGTATGTACTTAATCATGCTCGTTTTTTTCATATCTTAATTTACATCAAAGTCATATTTTAATATTTTTATTATTATTCCAAAATGGAATAATTATGCGGGATGCAGAAAATCATTCGCAGTAATAATCAATGCGTTAAATATTATAGAGAGCGCATACGTGAACGAATCGAAATCGAGCCAGAGTTTAGTGAAGCATGTATTAAAATGCGTTGGAGTTAAATTTTTCCTCAAATGAGATTTTTTTCTTCATAGTTTGGCAAATTTTCCTGGGAGTAAATTTTTTTTATTTTGTTTTTAATGGGACAGTCAAAGTAGAATTCTTTAACTATGTCGTAAGCCAATTTTTTTTAAAAAAGAATTGCTTTTAAGGGTACCATGTTTAGAATACTTGAAGGATAAGGAAAATTTTTGTTTTTGCACCGTTGTTCGGTGCTAATCTTCACTCCTCTCAGTTTTCCCATAGCTGCTCCTTGAGGCTCGGAGCACTCGCCGCCTTCCATCCAGGATTTTCTCGGTATCCCTTGCCTCCTCTTCTCTTTGGGTATTTATTCCCATTAGATTTCAGTTTTAATTCGAAAATTTCACTTAGGAAAATTTCGGAAACTGAAAGGGGGAATTTTTTTGATCGTTTTCAGTTTTCGAAAACATATCTAATTTTGCCGATTCCAAAGGAAAACTTCTAGGAGGGAGGGGAGGGGGCTAAAGAACCTAATAGGAAGTGAACACTTCGATGAGTCGTATGCTACGTAGGGGTTCGCCATTTTGAAAACTGGAAGCTGCCATGATCTCGAATTCGAAGGCCGCAGATTTTTCAATTAGAGAATGGTGGAACCTTCTAACACCTTTAAAAGCCTTCGATGTATGCATTGATCGGCTCAAAAATTCTTCCTACACTTGAGAATTACTCTCATGTAGTCATTTAGTTTACCAAAAGTCCGTTCAAACACCTCTGGATATTTCGCGACCTTAGTCGAATCTCGTATTATCTCATTTTTTTTTATTTAAACACGAGGGCATAAGCTAAGCATTGTGTTATGTTCATAAAAAAAATCAGAGATAACACTATATTCGACTAAGCTCTCGAATTTTAAAAGCCTTCCGGACTGATGTAACTGCTCTTTTCGGTCCGGAATGCTTCAAACGTTTTCGGTCTAAAAAAATGATTCGTTCTGTTTTTCTATTCGTTCAGTTTGCTTACCTGTATTTAATTTACGATTTGTTCTCATGAAATCCCGCATGGCTTTTCTTCTCCGTTAACAACTTGTTTGTCATGAATATTCCCGTTAAACGTTTGATTTTATCATCCTCAAAGAAGGTAAGTCGAATAACGAAGACATGCATTTCTGAAACAGAATTTTTTAACTAAATTTAGACAGTGCCGAATCTAAGAATTATTCTTAAAAGTACAGGAAGACTGAAAAGAAACTTGTGAGTGCTATTGCAACTGAATTTGGCAGAAGCTTAGTCTCAGAGGGCGCGATTCAAAAGACCAAAAAAATTTTAAGAACTTTGTCTAAAACAGATCAAAGAAAATCAGAGGAGGGGTCAGAGGCTTATATGGCTCTACAAAGTTTAGCGGAGGTGGAATATTTCCCGAGAGTCCCCCTAGCTTTTTCCTGAGCCCTTTCTCAGACTTGGCTATAAGGCAACCTCATTAAATTATGCACTCAAAACGATATCAATCATTTCGCTATTTATATTCGGCTCTGACAAATAAAAGTATAACACACCAAATCTAAAATCGCTCTTTTTTACAGTTAAACATCTCAATCATTGGTCCATAGTGTGGTTACTGACTAATCACTTATGCTTATGCTCAATACTCTTGATATTTACAGTTAAATCGAGCAACTACCAAGTCTATTGAAAAATATAAAAATCGAATAAACTATTCATTCAAAAAAAAAAAAAACGCGCACAATGTAAAATAATTAAAATGATGATTGAAAACTTGATTCATATGTCAGATCTCGAATATTCTCCCATTTTATAGCTTTCATGGTTACAATAAAAAAAAACTCGAAAGAAATGATAAAGAGACAATTGTGTAGCACTTAATACATTTTATATATCCGTTTGCCTTAATAAAAAAAATCTGCGGCTTCCATATGGCTGGAATATCTTACCAATAAAAAAATTCTTTCATTAAAAAGCTATAATCGTCATTTCGCTTTCTTAAAAAAAAAAAATACAAAACAATTGTATTTAGCAATTTTTTTCTTCTATGTAGATTTTTTTAAAATTTTGATTATTAACCACTGGGTCTTTGTCTGCCTGCATTTTAGGAAGAGGTTAACGGCCACACAGTGTCTGGCCCATCCGTGGTTACGCAGAAAACCTCCACCTCCAGCCAAAAAGCAACCGGCGGTCATCAATTTAGAGCTACCACGATCAGAACTCGACTTGGCTAAGGATAATCTTAAATGTTTCGTGGAAAGATGGAACGAGCATCCCAACAGCCCGTATATATTCGATACTTCTGCCCAAGTGATATCGCCTTGCGTTTCTTTTAACAATATCCCAGCTATGAGGAGTCGAACGCCATCATTAAGCGCGTGTTCGCCATCGCCTTGCGGGTCTATATCTTCGTTAGCCGATTCCGATTTCTTAGACTCGCCGCCAATGTCTCCGAACAGGAAAATCTTTCCAATTAATATCAATCATCACGTTTCGAGCAACGATACGTCTCCTACGCCGTCTCCAAAATCTCATTACATGGAAAGGCTGCAAAATTTCGACAGGAGAGCGTCTGATAGTTCGTTTTTTTTCCGCCACAACGATATGGTTAGCCGGATTAATTTAGCAGACGAAATTAAAAAATTATCAGATAAACTACTTAAAATCAATAATATTCAAAATAATATAAATAATAATCAAGATGATAAAAATTGTGATTCGGGCCTAGAAGATTTTAAAGCTAATAAATCGAACACTAAATTTACAAAATCTGAAACTCAAAATACGAATTCGTATTATTATTCTTCGGTATCAACTCGGCAAACGGTTTACGATCCTTCTAGATTTAGAGCGTCCATTGATTTAGGAAATATACCCAGGAGGAAATTTAGATTCTCAAATTTGAATAGAGATGTGCCGATTGCGGTAACTGTATCACCCGCTGACACGCCGACTTGTTTATCGAGAAACTCATCGGATACGATATCTTCGACTTTGTCGTCTGCGAGTAGTTCTTCGACGCCGCAAAGTCCGACTCTGGCCCCGGATCCGCCAGATCTAGCCAAAGATCTCCTTCAGCTCTTAGATAAATATGATGATTACGCGCCTAAAATGGATACTCATAGGAAATCATTGTCGATGGAATGGTCTGAAGTTGAATCTCTTGGTCAACGGACTATGAAATCATTAACTAACTACATACACAATGCGAGAAAAAAGAAAAGTTCGATTGTTGATTCGTAGGATGTTTTATAAAAAAAAGACTTTTAAGGATTTTTTTTGGGCGCTTTGACTTGTGTGAGTCAAGTCAGGCGAATGAAAATTTTACTCGAGAATGGTATTTAATATTTTGAAGAGTAAAATTTAAATATAATGTTAAAATTGTTGAATTTGACTGTAAATACGGTAAAAGACTGGTACGTTTCCTCTTTTCCCGTTGTTAGAAATAAATAGGCCTACAGCTAAATCGGTTTAGATGAACAAATATTTATTTAGAGAGTTCTTGGAAAAATTCTCGATTGCTTCAGTAGGAATATTTCAACCATGCCTTTATTTTATAATTGAGGGAATTTACTTATGCAGAAAAGAAAAACCAAAGAAAGAAATGTTTTTTTTTTTTTTTGAAATGGCCATATTATGGAATAGAAGGTTGGCCAACTTTTGATTACTAAAGTGAGGCATGTTTTTTTATTGTACAATTAATTTAAAGTAAAAATTCTTCCCACAAAACTCAGATAAATCAATTTCTTAAAAAAAAAAAAGTGTACAACAATTATTAAAAAATATAAGAAATTAATTACAATTGCTGAATATTTACTAATATTCACTAATATTTACAAATATTACTAATGCCATTAAAAAAACTTGTTGCATACTCTGAGCTCAAAAGCAAAAGTTTTGCTTCAGTGCTTGAATATTTTAGTATAAACAAGTCACCAATATTTGGAAAATACTTTTGGGAATTAGTTACGTTTACCGAGGAAAGTTACAATACAATTGGTCAAAAAATCCGCCGTCAATAATCCGGTCCAAAGAAAATATACTCGAGGCCCACTAAACCTAGAGCACTCAACTGACTGGGCCTTAGGTTGCTTTAGAGTATATTTCCGATTTCGAGTAGATGTTAAAAGTCCAATACCAGTTGGACAAAGTAAACCAATTTATTTTAACTTCTTCATTTTAATCAAAGTTATTTCCTCTAACCTCAAATGTATTTGCCTTAGCGTCCATTATCTTAGCTTTAGCTTCCATTTTATTTGCCTTAGCGTCCACCTCTAGCGTCCATTTCGTTAGCTTAAGCGTCCATCTTGTTAGCTTAAGCGTCCATTTCGATTGCTTTAGCGTCCATCTCTTTTACTTTTGCGCCTATTTGGTTTTCTTCGGCGTGTATTTTATTTGCTTAATAATTTCGTTGCTCTTCAAGTTCACTTCATTTGCTTTGGCGTCCATTTCAATTGCATTAGCGTCCACCTCATTTGCTTAGCAATCATTTCGATTGCTTTAGCGTCCATTTCCTTAACTTCACATACATGGAATTCGACACTGCAACTTACAGATGAGTTTTAGCGACTATTTGATTTTTTTAAGGTCGATTTTCCATTAGTTTGCTATTTCTTCTGATTGCACTCGTGCTTCTTAGAATAAGCCAATTGAAACACTTTCTTTTTACCTAAGAAAAAGCTTCTGCTTCTCCTTTAGCTTTGTCATTTGTTTTTCCTCTAAAGGTACTTGCCGTGCATCAAACTCTCTTTAAAAATTTATTCCAACATCCCTAATTAAAAAAAAAGTTTTAATTGACTTGTAAAAATAATTAATTTTTTTAACAGCAAAAGATTAACAGCTGCGCAAAGTTTACAACAAAAATGGCTCGTAAACCTTCAACTGGATAATTCATTAAGCAAGACCAAACTCAAGAGATACGTCATTAAGAAAAGATGGATCAAAGCTGTCAATACAATTATCGCTCTCAAAAGAATGGGCGCAAAACTTGATCTCGACACGGATACCGAAGGGCTTTAACTCTGCACTACTACGCACAACGCAATTACTTTAAATCGTGGATTGTTTTTTTTCTTCTGTTTGTATTTTACTGTACATAATTAATTAAGCTATTCAGTATTATTTAAGATTTCAAAAACAAAGTGCATTAGATTTAAAAGAAAATTATTTTTAGAATACCTCGCAATGCATTTTATATGTTCATTGTAAAAAGCATAAACATTCAAAGGAAGGCGATCTCTGTAATTTACTCAAGCGAAAAATCTCGCGTGGATAAACTGCGCATTGCGCTTGCGCACGAGATAAAATAAGGTATAGCTCTCATAGCTGCTAGGTTCTGATATCATTTTATGAATCATTTTATAGTTGGAGTATTACAGTCTTTGAATGATGTTTTAAAAATGTCGTTTGCCGCCGTTTGGCTGACCATGTGGATTTCGGTGTTTTAGTGGTTCTTTTTTTTAAAAAAAAATAAAAGATTTTTGTTTTTTATGATTTTTGTGTAAATTTGTGTAAAGTTATGTAAATTTAAGATTTGTTTTGTGTACTGTACTTCTCAACTGGAACTTTACATGGTAGGTTGAACATGGTTTCATCTTTTTTTTTCTTCTCGACTTGCCGGCTTGTAGGCCTATTGTTTCATGCCGGTTGGCCGAAAATAAAAGGCTTCGGGTTATGATAGCTTTAATTATTCTTTTTTGTAAATATTTTATGAAGAATTAAAAAAGAATATTATTTCATGGTAAAAATTCTTTTTGATAAAATTTTTGGAAGGATTTCGTTAACTTTAATTTTGAAAAAGTTTTAAAACGTTAATGTTAGAGTGGTGTTCTTTTGGAAAAATTTTTTGCTGCACTCCCCGTTAGAGAATTTCAGCTTTGGGAAAAAGGGGTTGCTCACCAAGAAAATTTCTATAATTTCCTGGATGTTTCCTTCATTAAAAATATCTAAGCGCAATTTTAGCATTGTTGGTGAATAAGCAATGCTCAAAGGAAGAGTGTCGTTCCTTCATTGTGATTTTTTCCCCTTCCCCCCTCCCAATCGGGGAAGAAAAATTAAAAAAAAAAATAATTTTCGCCGGTTTTCTATGTCTAACCTCTACCAAAAGTTTTTCCTTTCCCAATGTTGCTTTTCTCGTTCCCAGATTCTGATTCTAATTTGAAATTTTTGCAAGCCGCACGAATTGCAAAATTTTTCCCAGATAACATTGGATATTCCACGGAATATTCAAAATAGCTTCCATATAAGTGCGCATGTCCTCCCATATTGGTCCTCTGGATGTTTCCAGAATATCCGATATCGCAGGAATATTCCAACAGGATTTTTGTCACAAAACTCCAACTGGAATATTCCTGCAATATCAAACATTCTGAGGATATCGTGAGGACCAATTTGGGGGGACATTGCAACCAAAAAGGAATATTCTTGGCACATTCTTTGGAAGATTTGGGAGATTCTAGAGATATGTTATGAATATAAAATGTTATCCGTGGTTTCTGTTCGAAAATTTTCGTTGCTCTTCGGATCTTTTCGTTACCTTTCGAAAGTGTTCCTGTCTCCATTCAGGAATCTTCATAGATGTTCGAGATTCTTCTGTTGCGGGCTCTTTGATCTTGCTCGAAATTCTTCATCGTCTTTCAGGAATTTCATTTCTCTGATTATGGCTCTTCATTTTGTTCATAAAACCTGGAAAAAAAAAGATAATAACAACAGCTTAAATTTTACTTCAATAAAACTTTTTCCTTCTTTTGACTCTCCACAACTGACATTACTGGTTAGTAACTTCTACTCCTTTTAAAAGTCTGGCCAACCACCAAAAAATTCTATGGCGCCAACTTTAAAAATCACGCCCTAAACACTGAAACAAATTCAACATGGCGTCTGCTTAAAAGAGTTTATATAATTTTTAATAATAATTCTTTGATAAAAAAAAATATGATTAGCGAAACCCAAAACTGCAATTTTTCATTTTTCTCCGATCGTACGCCTAATACCTGCTCGTAATACAATAAGTTAAGCAACGATCGTAACACGATATCACGTTTAGTTAGTACACAGCATAAATGGCATAAAGGTATCCATCATTTGCAATCTTATATGCAATCTTGCTATAATGATTGAATTGTTTAAAAAGATGAAACGAATGACTTTCGCAGAATAAGATTGTATCGCAAGCCCATGCTGATTCAGACGAATCTATTATTATATGCAATACATAATTATCCAAGCTAAAGCCAGAAATGATTCATCTTCATCTACATATTGTTTTACGACTAAGTTATTATAGACAACTCTTTAACAAAACATTACGCAATTCAAAAATACCCTTCCGACAAAAAAAAATTAATTACAAAAACTAACGAACATGAAAACAAGATGATACGTTACTACTGTTTAATTCCTTAATTAATTAAAATCATAATTAACAAAAGAGTTGCCTAATTACTCTAGTCATATTTCAAATTACTTCTTTCATAATCTTTCGGTCTAATCAGCTGCTGCACCCGTATTACTCATCAATACACAATAAGCAATTACAGATGCAAGGGCATTGATAAAAGTGAACAATTGAAAATAGGGCATTGAAAAATCACAGTTAGGTTTGGTATGGTCATCGGGAAATGTGGTGATGAATCGGAAAGATACAGTTAGTTTAAGAGAGATAATCATGGAAACGAGTAACTGATAGCGAATCTTCAGATAAACATTTGAACTATCGTGATTACTTTTCGATTTACGGAGTAATTAATTAACACATGTTCTCATATAGTTTTTTGTTAGACCACACAGGGAATATAGGCTACGAACGATATTTTTATACCGTGCGTGTCTGGGAATTCGTGAATTTGCTAAAAGAAAGAAAAAAAAAAAAAACCATGCGAATATCGGGATTGTAAGTTTTTTTATAAATTGCGATGGGAAATTGAATGATTTGGTATTTTGATTTGACAAAGACCGTGAAAGAACCGGGGATAATAGGCTTGGGGCCCAGGCGCCGACCTAAGGTGTCTTTTCCCTAAGGCATACTTTCGATGCTTCTGGTTTTGACATTCTTACATGATGATGGATAGTGATGATTCTTGAAAATTGTGATAAATAGTTTGAAAAGTTTTTGCCGTGATTAAAAAAATGTTTTCTTATAATATTTCCGGCTTGAGCGGATATGACATCAGGTTTGGTTTTAATGGGTTTGATAGAAAAAATTTTAAAGAGAAAATGCGTAATAGCTACAATGTTTAAAGACGATTTGTATACGAGGATGTTTTTTTTAAATGCTTACGTTTTACGGTTTGTAGTTTGTAAATAATTAAATTGTTAATAAAAATTTTAACAATTTAATTACTTGAACTTGAAAAAATTCGTGGAAAGTTATTACTGTTGCTGGCGTGGAGTTTAAATTCACTAGACCTTAGTGTCTTAGTGAGAGCAGAGGGCAATGTCAACCTGATACTAGCAGATAGTATAAGAAAATTATTTTGGATCAGCAAAGTGTGGCATGGTCTTTCTGAAGATTCGTGCAAATCGTTTCGGTGCAGAATAAGGCTGCAGCATGTCAGGTAAAAGAAAGTATCAATGCGGAATATGAATTCGGCACAAAAGCCGAAAATAAATATTGGGGCAAAATGTGGCTCACGAATTTTAAGCGCGTGGTGAATGTGAGCCGTTTCCAATTTTGTTACATTGACTTTTCCTCTCAACCATAAGGCTGCCTAGAGATACTAACAGAGATTGGACATGAGTTTTTTAAAGTTTTCACGTTCCTTCCGGTTTCGTTTTTAAATTTCAAAAGCAGACTACAGCAGACGATAATGTTTACAGACAAAGAATGATAACACTAAAAAGATATTCGACACAAAGCCACGCAAGATCATGCGGTAAGGACAATCTACTTTTAAAAAAAAATGATTTTGCCACCAATCGAACTTATTTTAGGTTAAAATATTTTGTTTATTTTTTATAGACTTTAAAAATTCCAGAAGAGGACGTTCCTAGAAGGCCAAACTTCCGCTCTACAAATTCGGGAATACCGAAAAACTGAAAACCGCTATGGCCATCAATGTCTGTTAGGATCTCTAGAGCTCCCTTATGACCCCCGAGTCCTCAGGAGATTCTAAACCGAAGGCTTGTTTCCACTTACCTGAAACAAAAAGAAAAAGGTTTATTAATTTAATTGCCTTTGCAAAAGTTCTGGGCTTGATTAAACTTCTTACTTTAACATAAAAAGTTTTCAAAAAAAAAACAAAGCTATGTTCGCTAAAGATTTTTTCATTTGCAATCAGTCAATCTTATCTTTAGTTTCCTGCTAAAAAGTTTCGACGTTTCCTCGACCGCTCTCAGAGCATATTAACCAATCCTTGACTTTCAACGGACTGAAATCTGTAGAAAGCAGAGTGCTGGCCTCTTTTCAACTTAACAACTCAAACAACGCTTGTTTCGGATTCTTTCTCTTCTTTCACTTTATCACCAAGAACAATTTTTCCCTCAATCCTGAGACAGACCTTCAACATTCCAGTTTGAAAAAAAAAATCAAGTCAACTCAGATAAAAACTACTACATTACAAAACCCCAGTAGCCACTTCCTGATATTCAACAACCTCATTTTTCTTCAACTAATAGCTCATTCACAAAAAAAAAACCCATCATAAATTAACAGTACCTAATGAACCTCTAAATGCAGCGTCGAAAGGTGTCATATCAAATATCCGATCAGACAATTCATTGCTTCATTCTCAAACTATGTCGTCGTCCCTAGACGTCTAGCTACTATAGATAGCTTAGTACCTAAAATTTCTTGTAACTTGCAACATCAATTAATCATCCGTTTGACATCATGCCATTTTTAAAAATTTTAAATTGACGCGATTATTAACGTCGACCAGTAGCAAAACTCTTTTCTAAATCGCCCCAAACGATTTTTATTCTAATTGAATTAAAAAATAGGGAAATGTTTAATAAAAAGAAAAAGTTTTTTTTTTAGCAACCGAATTCGATGATAAGTAAATACGGATAACCATAAATTATGAATTAAAATATTCAAGGTAAAGCGAATTGATTGTTTATAAAATATGGGAATATTCGTTGTAAAACAATGAAGCGATGAACTAGGCCTTGAAAAATTTAAATATTCTTCCAGTCCTCTGGACAAGTTGTGAGAATCTAACAACTTCTCGTGATTTCTTTTCCAATGAATCATTTTTCATTTTTGCAGCGTTACTTGAAGAAAGTTTTTTATCTAGCCAAATTTTCCTTCAGTTCAAAACTCTGCTAAGACTGATCTCAAAAATTGCAGAAATGTTCAGGGTTAGACTTAAGGTGAAAAATTTTTATTTCTTGGTTTGACCTGCAATGTGTGAACGAAATTCAATCGAGGCCCACTTTTTATAATTAGAGATCCAGAATATTTTTCGAAAATTGGAAATTAAATTTCGGGCGATAATTCCTATCCATTAACGTGTAAAAGTGATTGCGATCGAGGTTATCGAAAAGCAAATATTTATGATTAATCATAGTGTCAATGACTCAAAGAGCTCACGCACAAATCATGTTTTTCCCGAAAACAAAAAAACGTGATGCTCATTTCGTTTATTTCAACACTCCCAGAAAAAAAATTTTTTTTTGTTCCTTTGTTCTATTTTTAAATTTCAAGATTTGAATTCAGTGCACAAGGAGCAGATTCCTTGGGACCGAATGATAATGACGTAGATATGCAGATTTGTTCTCTCTCGACAAATGGCCTTGTCATATACTTTTGATGTCGCTCACGGACACTCAAGATCGATTAATCATATCAAGGTCCGAGGGCTCGAAACTAACATGACTGCTGCAATTTGCCCAATATAGATGGTTTTGGTTATTTTTATAACATGCCAGAACTTCCTTTGTTCCGTTAATGGTAGGTGTCGAATCATCGGCCACTGTAGCAATATAATTTCCCAAAACCAATAAACGAGCAACAAAAAAAAAGGATAGGGGGAGGGGAAGTGAATTGCAAACAAATGCGGAGACATAATGCGCCCTCGATGGTAAATAAAGCCGCAGGCACGTGCCATCTGTACTGTGTTAATAAATGATATCTGATTGATTATAGTGTTTACTTTCCTCCTACAACAAAAATGATTGGCTTGTTTTTTAAGATATCGTCTACTAAAATTAAATCAACACGATAAAAATGTTAAAGTGATGAGAGATTTGATGAATTGCAATGTTAAGATGGCCCTGTAATTATTAACGCTATGCAACATAATGCCTTTTGGCTAATGTTGTAATCATATTCGGGAAAAAACGGTAACGGTCTTTTTATTCTCATGACCGGGGAGTAATTTTGTCTTTTTTAGTCATTGTAATCCTATTTTGGTGTTGTTTCATTTTTGTTTATTGGTAATGGCGCGGAAGATGGTCGTGTCGCTAGGTATTTTGACTTCCTACTGGTCAGGAAAATCCATTAGGAATGACTATTATTATCAAAGCACTGGGCAATGTTTCCGTTAACGTCCGCCCATAGATATTTTTTCCTTTATAGAGTGTGGACCCCCGTTACCGCATTGCATATGGCTTTATTCTGGACCAGTGGCGTAGCAACCGCCGCCGCTAATTTTGCACTAGATAAGTAGCTGTAAAAAATTGAGGAAAGGCCCTCGAGTAAACCATCTGCGGGGGGGCTTTTCCTAACATTATTACGCCACTGTTCTGGACACTTCACGTCGACTAATCAATCGAAGCGAACACCTCAGAAGTCTTCTTCTTCTTATAGTGCCTTCCCGCGACGGGAATTGGCGACTATCATGGTTAGAGAGCTTATTGCCGCGTGCAAGAGACCGAATCGACTGTCTTTGGTCTTGCACAGCAAGCCCTCGGCCACGATGGCTATACGAGGGAGCTTAATGCGGTGGCTTCTTAACACCTTCCGCATCGCAGCACAGGAGCCATACAGTCAATCCTCGACTCGTCCTCCTGCTTTCTGGACTTAAGCCTGACCTACTTTTACAGTCTTTAGCCTTATGCCAGTAGTGATAGGACTGCTGCTTCCTACCAGAACCCTTACCAGATTGCTACCTCCGAATCCGGAGCTTGTCAAAAGCAGGTGCGCCAAATCTGAAGTAGGACTGTTAATTAGTTTATGTAGATTCTCGTTCCTTGGTAATATTTTTTGGAAGATCTCGGGATGTAGAACAAATTTAGACGACATATGATTTTTTATGCCTGTTTTTAAGGACTGTTTATGTTCCCACCGACTACCCCAAAAGTCTAAGATCGTATAGCGTCCATTCAGTACCGGCCTCATCATCTGAGTAAAGGGTGCACGAAATATATGACCCTTCCCAGCAGAAGTCAACGTGCCTCGATCGCAATGTGAGCAAAGGCCTTTTTATTTTCTTATCGGAGCGCTCTCCTAATCTATGACTTATTGTCCTGTCTTTGGTCCCTAGATCAACTCTACCGGCTATGCGGACGAGTCCATCAGTTCTAAGTCATTGGGGCATTAATGAGGGCATTTTACACCTTTCAAAAGACCCCCTTATCAGATGGTGCCAACTACTGGCTTCGCCCAATTTTAGAGACTTGTGCTCACGCACCAATATTCAGATTTTACACTTACAGCTTACCACAAGCTTTCTTAATATTTCGCTACTAGTTTTTACATAACTACAAGCGATACCTAAACCTGATAAAAATAATGTTTTTTTTATTATTGTTCCACCAATTAAGTCATCTTTAAAATACCGTCAAGATCAACTACTTTCTTCTTTGAAACCTGCCTATCACTCGTCGCAAAATTTACCATATCAAAGGCAATAAACAAGCTAAACAGTACCCGTGACAGTATCGCAACTCCCGTCAGACAAGATCTGACAATTTTACAGACTAGTTATCAATGTCGAGACGGATCAAAATCGCTCTTTTTTTATTCGTTTATTTATTTATTTCCCCTATTACGAGTCTGTGTCGGGCCGGTCATTTTCCATTTCAAAATGTATTACAGTGTACTTTATTTCAATCGCATACAAATTTCATAACGGCTAATCCTCTTACAAGATTCAATCACAAGATATTATAACCTTTAAATTTATTCATTGAATTTGGGTGTGTGATGCCGTAATGACTTCACAAAGAAAGGTTCCTTTGGTAAAAGTTCTCATTTTTTTTTTCTTAAAGTGTAGGTTCTTTAACATATTGAAATCTCATACGTCTTAGATTTAATTCGTTTTCAATAGCCTCGTCTTTTTTCTTCCCTTTTGACATTGTAACACTTTGAAATAGACCACCCAGCATAACGGTTCTTAATTTGGTTAATTGCGACACTTTAATCCTTTAATCATTTTGCTCGTGAGAAATATTAAGATCGATTTACGGCTATTAGATAACGATTAACAATAAAAATATTTATTTTTGAGATGTTATAAAATTAATAATATCATATCGATCAAGTATATTTTTTGTTGGGGCCAAAAAAAAAACCACTTTCATCAGATGTTTGTGTAATTATATTCGAGAAAATCCGCTCTCTAGCAATTATTAAAGTGCGTTTCCTAGTTTCGCAGGATTAGGTTTTTACGAAACGTTACTCGATTTTCTTCTCTATTTCTTAGCCGGTTTAGTGCGTGTCTTCGGCTTTTTCTTTTAACGCGTTTTTGATTGGCTAGTGGAAAGGAAAATATTTTTATTAGTTTTTAAATGGATGAAAACAGATTCCATGCAAGAAATTATTTGAGTAATTCATGAAGTAGATTATTACGGACGTTAAAGAAGAATAATTTGAGAATCATATCAGATGGAAATGCCACCTACATTGCTGGTAGGTGAAACGAGCCGGTAGTTTTGAGTAAGAAACTTGAAGCCGGGATGTAAATATATCAACTGATAATTTCAGAATTTACAATTTAAAATTTTTGTGTTTTTTAAAAGAAAAAATTTATAGTTGAAACGGTAGCTTCCTTAAGGGACTGTCGTCTCGCTTGTAGACGCAGTTTTTAAACTTTACTTGGCTGGTTTCACACAAGCCAAAGCTTTGCCTTCAATTAGTAATTCCAACTTTCGCACTTTGAAACGAGATCTGGGCCCATAACCTGTTGTTATTTTAAATTTTTGTATACACCTTAATACTTTAAGCTGTTTTGCTCTAACTAACGAAGAAAAATAAAATATTGAAAAATACCGCATAATATTTTAAATATAGAAACTCATCCGAATAAAAATCCAATAATTTTCCCCTTTCATTAATCATACTATGAAAATTTCTTTTCGAAGAATTTATATTTTCCCTTGCATCTGATCATGGAGCAGGGAGATATTTCATTTGATTGATTTCATTTGTATCATAAAAAACTACATAGGTCGTGATAACGAAAACATATCATTAATAAAAAGAGGAGGTTCTTTTTACAGGATAACTCAAACCGAAATGAAATCTGTATGTGCTAGGCAATATTTTTCTTCTTTTTTTTTTTTTTTAAATGACCCATTAAAATAATATTCGAACAAGGTAGATTATTTCGTGATTTTAACTTCTATGCTGGACCATGTTTTGTGAGAACTTCACTTTTGTTTTCTACTCGCATAATAAATATTCTCGATCACGACTATTTTCCTCCTATATTTTTTTTTTATCGTACCGTATTGTTGGAAATATACCACACGCACACCAAAAACCATTATAAACAGTTCATAAATCCTTCGAGACTAATAAAATAATTTTCCCTGCGATTTAAAAAAAAAAATCTCAATCCTCAAAACGCGGTACTCTTCAGAAAGAAAATCTTTATGACAATGAAAGGATTAAAAGCGAGTATTTGCTTTAACCTCTTACACCAACTTGACATAACGAGACCGTAAATGAAAGACCACCATTAAAGAAAACGATCAAGGTGGTTATGAATGTGCGATGTTTACAATAAATAGGTGCGAGAACGTAGCGATCGTAATGTCGAAATCATTGACGATGAGAGGGACATGTACAGAGGGCAAGGATCTGCCGGTGATGAAAGGAATTCATTTTAAAGTAACAAAGTGGCCATTGTCAATAGTTAGCTACTTCAAAAGGCCTACGGTAGAAAAATGTCTACATAATAGGTCTCATCCTGCAGGACAAATACTTTTTTTTAGGTACACGTAATTTTAATGTCTTTTACGCTTCACTTGTAATGTATAAGTAAAGGAACGTGATCCTTGGTTCACTTGTTTCCCGTACTCAATTATTTGACTGAAGTTAGTATTGATAAAAGAAGATGGAGTAATCGATTTTATTTGGGATGGTTTTGTAAATGTTTCCATGCGATGGCCAATTAAGGAAGATGAGGACTGAGCATTGTGGAAAATGAAGGCTTGAAAACGGCCGCTCTGTGGCAGCCGAACTGATCTTCTTCTTTGGGTGCCCTGCTCGCACTCGAGCTTAGGCGATCGATCCGACGAGCTCCTTGATTCTTTCACGATCGGCGGCCATGCGGAATAACTCCTCTACGGTTAACCCGGTTCAATTCCGGGTACACCGCAACCAGGAGAAATTCTTACGACCAAGTCTTCTTTTACCCTCGACTTTGCCCTGCATGATGGTCTACAGCAGGCTGTACTTGGCAACGTATGCCCAAAGTACTCCAACTTCCTGTTTTACGGTCGCAAGTAGTTCACGGTCCTTGTGCAACCGACACAAGACCTCGTTGGTCATTCATCATGGCAACTTTGAGCGTCCAAGTTTCGCAGCCGTAAAGAAGACTTGACCGATCAGA
Source organism: Liposcelis brunnea (assembly GCA_023512825.1). Lineage (NCBI taxonomy): Eukaryota > Metazoa > Arthropoda > Insecta > Psocodea > Liposcelididae > Liposcelis > Liposcelis brunnea. Next base: position 6,472,837 of record CM042065.1, on the reverse strand, counting down.
TGTAAGACCTCAAGACATTTAGACGAATGGGAATTTTCATTCCTCGGCAGCATAGGACATTTTTGAATCGGGTAAAAGCCACTCGAGCAACTTCCATGCGGGTTCGGATTTCTTGATCCGGATCGATTGTGTCAGCCAACCACGCTCCCGAGTATTTAAAGTCAGGTACAAGTTGAACTTCGTCACCGTGCACTGTGAGCCTTACAGGACCATCTGCCCGAGCATCTTCCCTGCTCACGAGCCAAACTGATAGACGTAGTTAAAATGCTGACTGCCACTTGCACAAATTGAGTTTGTTTTGGTTGCGTCAACTGAAGCCATATTTCTGGCTTATGGCCAGAGTGGTTGTTTCTTTCAACTTCGGGTTCATAGTGACATAATTTCTGTAGTCGCGTTTCGTTCCAAACAAACTATAACAAAAAATTTTTAGATCTTGCTTAAGTGACCTCAACAATATTTTTTTACCACCAGAGTCCTGGATAATTCCTTTTCTTCCTAAAAATCCAGGAATACTCGATGGTACGGGTGTCAGCTAGCTCTAGCAAATTCTTCTTTTGGAGATTTTGGAACTCCAACTTTCATAGCCTTGCAATTTTTACACCGCGGGCTTTTACCTTCTGCACCCGCAGCATTGTTCGCACTAGCAGGTGCCAATGACTGTCCTTCTGCTTCCTTCAAAATTCTTCTCCGGAAGACAATAGATATCCCTAATAGCCTCCAGGCAACACCAAAGCGTGATTTCCACTAAAAAACAATCTCAAGTAGCTACTCCCATTAAAAAAAAACCAGTCTACGTTTCGGACATATCTATTTTAATAGGGCATTCATTATTTTTTTTCTCCTCTCGTATCCAGACTTAAATCTTGAAGTGAATTGATTAGTCAAGTCGGTAGGTATCGTGCGAGATCGCTCAAGCTGAACGAAACAGTGTCATATCATCAAAGAAAATTTTTTAACTATGACCAGCAAATTATCACTTTTTTCTGTATATTTTTTTTTTAATCGACATCGTAATTGTTCAACAAGAATGAAAATAACACTTTAAATACTTCATTTTCAAAGAGAATAGTTCAATCGATTTCCCGTTAACAAATCATGATGCTAATTGTATACGTTTTTTTATTTAAAATACAAAGTTCAGGTTTAGAAGATTTCATATACGTCTTTTTTTTTTAGTGGCCCCGTAAAAATCAGGTATCTTTTAAAAAAGGATAAAGCACGCACATCCAAGCCCACCATCCACTAATTCTTCACGTCGTGACGATAAACATTATAATTACATAATATTAACAGATTCATTGTTTTATCCTAGCGTTAAACCTTTTATTATAATGGACAATAAAATATATTCGGAGGTAAATTCGAGCTTGTTCATTAAAACGAATCATAAAATTTTTTTTTTGAAATTTAAGCCACCGAGCTTAGTGACAATATTCCGGTAGCTTTTTAAAAAAAATTAAAAAGAAAAATAAATTGAAACTTGGCAATGACTTGTGGTTCAAGGTTTCTGAACACTTTTGCCTTCGTATCTTCTCTTCGTATACGTAAATTAAAATTATACCATAATCCTCCTTTGCGCGTGTGAAAAACCTTCAGTTCTAATTTTCATAATCACGTATTGCGTGTTTTTAATCCTTTAATTTTTCTTACCAACAATGACGATTTTAAATGATAACCTGATTTTTTTTTGTACGGAGCATTGTCGATTAATGTTTTGGTAATTGCGTTAATTAAAGGTTTATTTTTTTTTTTCGTGATTGCTGGATGTTGTAGTTGAGATTGTGTTGAAAAGTATGAAGGATTTACTTGGTTAAAATCTTTTTCTGAGTTTTTGATGTCTACTCCTGATACTTTACAAGTCTTTCATTCCACTTGGTTTCTTCCTCTCCAGGTGTTCTTCCGTAGTTTTAATTACATAAATCGAGCCAAGGTAAGTTGAAGCCTAAAGAAATGAAGAAATGATTCCGCCATATTTGTTCTCGGGTGCAGACAAGTCCAGATTCCATTATTAAGAACATTAGATCTTCAAGATTTGACCTGTAGAGCTTTAGATGCTGAGGATCCATTACATTTAAATTTTTGGTACTGGTACGTCAGAATTTTAAAGTTCACTGAACCTGCAGCGCACCATTTTCACAAGCAGCAAGTATTTCACAAGTTTTATTACCAGAGCTTCACCCATGTCATTTTCTTGTCCTCAAAGTCGCTCTTGGCGCCCTTTGCTGTCCCAAATCCGTCGTTGGCTCTCCTTGCCGGAGTCGCCCACCGAACTTTTGCATTCGACCAATCCACTACTGATTTATCGATCGGCAAAATCATCATTCAATCATTTACAAAGACATCAATTTTTCAATTACTTAAAAATTTCTAAAAAATAATTCCTTCAATTTTTGAACACATATCTCATCCCAAAATTCGCATGAATCATAAGTTGAACGTTTCACGGTAACGTACAAAAACAAAGTATTAAATAACAATCATTATAGTTTCGGACACGAAATTGTTTTTCTTTTGCTAAACAATGATGCAATATAAATAGATGAGTTGTATCTACAAATTTCATTTAACATTTAAATTATCTCAAGATTAAAAAAAGAATTGACAATAAAAAAAAAAGAAAATAAGGTTTTTTCTAAATTAATTGACTCCTACAAAAAAATTAAAAGGAACTGGATGCGAGTCATGTGTGCAACGGTATCATCATGACTGGCGTTGTGTTAGACGATTCTGCATGACATGAGGTTTAAGAGTCGGTGTCTAGTTTGTTTGGTCATGGTCTTGAACATATACACACGCCACACATTATTAGGCGCACACTTTTTTTTTTAATTTACAAAAAACCCACCCATCTCCAGGCTGTTACCCCTCATCACCAGGTGTTTAAGGTATGATGATGAATTACTGTTGTTTTTAAATAGTTCGGTAGTGTCATCTTAGAAAACTAATTGAATTAAGAGCAATAAACGACGGTAGGAGAAGTTTATTGTCAACCGTTTTTTTGTTTTGGTCTTTTTGGTAATTTTTCTTCATTCCCCCTTGTGTTTCATTGGAAGGATTTACGTTAGTTAGAAGAATTTGTCTTGGTATTGGGGAACCAGCGATGCAAAACGTTAAACGGTGTGAGGATGTAAAGGCTGAGTGAAATTTAAGTCCAAGGAAAACGAAGAAAACTTTTTGCCTGTGTTTTTACTGTACCATCAAACTCAATCCAGATGATGAGACGGCCTAGAAACAATGGGCGGACTACCTAAGTGAGGATGCTGAACGCCCATGAGTAGAGTGCTTGCGAATAATAGTTCTCAATGGTGGCAAAAACTGCAGCAGTAAGACTTCAGGTCCTGTAGAGCTACCAAGGCAAGTTTAACCATTCAAACAAATTTAAAACATAACCCATGCCTGCTGTATTTCTCAATTCGCCACTGGCCAAAACCCAATTCCTCCTCCTCGCAAATCTTTAACTATTTATAAAAGGTGTAATTTTCACAATTAGTTCGCATATAACGACAAAATAATTTTTTCATCACTTAATAATAACAACTTCCAAATAACCCCTTAAAAGGCATTTATTATTCTACTAAAAACAATTTCTTTTTGATTTATTATTTTTTGATATATCACTTAGTAGCGAAATTTAATTTTTTCCGGATTACAAACGGAAATGACTAATCAATCAACTTGTAAAATACGTGTAGCTAACGATGAATTTCATACGAAATAAAACTTGTGTCAAATTTCTTTATAAATCCAAATCTATAATTATCAATTTCTTTGCGCAAATATCACATCCGCGTTTCTTATACGTGCAAAACTCCAGGATTTTTCCGTTTCATCCCGAAAATCACGTCCCATAGATTTGGAAGTCCTTGACCTGGGGTAGGCGTTTAAAAAGTTATGCATGCCTATGGATTTATTCGTATATCACGTTTTAATTTGTACGTACTTACGCAACATCTTCGACGGTTCACAAAAAAAAAAAGAATTTAAACGGTCGAATCTTCATACTTTCAGCGCTTTAGGGCAGGTTTTATTCGGGGCCTAAAGTCGATTTGGAAATGATCTTATCATCAAGGGAACTAAATAATTTCCAAGTGTCCGTTACCTTGGTTAAAAACCCGTAGCCGCAACTTGAACCCATTGATAATTCGTCTTCGTTAATTTGAATACTAATCATTAACCGAACACTACCGATTAATGCATGCAAGCTTCTCCTTTATTTGACTTTAAATGACCCATAACCTCTGATAAAAAAAAATTTCTTTTAAATAATCCGTTTACTTGGTAATGATTAAAAAAGAATTGCGTCGATTTTGTTTCCGTTCGTAACCTAATATCATAATCTGGGAGAAATCGCATCCTGTAAAAACATGAAGTCGTTAAAAAAAAATTGTTATTTAAGCAGAATGAGCTAAACCTGATATTTAGGTTTAAATTCTCCAGAACGAAGAAGTCTCAAGTGAAGCGTCAAGGATGTTTTTAAAAGTATGTGTATGTTTTTTTTCCTAAGTATTCATCAAAGCAAGATGATTACGAATAAAAATTTTCCCGACCTTTTAATGATTTACATCCTGGATTAGGTCAAAATAAAGAAATAAATAAAAGATTTCAATGGAATTCATAGTAATCGTTGATTTTTTGAAAAATAAAAAAAATTTAGCAAGTTCTTTTTTAAATATATTTAATAACCCTTCGATTACCAATTTTCAGCTTGAGCTGTTGCTCTAATCCTTTATTTTGAATGACCTACAATCTTATAGTGAAGTGCTCGGCCCAGTAAGTTTGATAAAAATATGGAAAAACCTGAATCATGACTATGCAGCCTTTCGTACATGTCAATTATCGTTCTAAGGCGTTTTTAGGGCGGGTAATCTCAAATCCGAGCGTGCCCGATTTCGAAATCTAAAACAGGAGATCCAATATTGCGGCCTAGTTTGAAAAGTTTTAAATAATTATGCAATATGTAAACTTGTAAGTACCGCAGGTAGCATAACTGAATTTCAGCCAGTCTATTTTTTGCAAAGCTCAAAACGGTTCATTTTATGAATGTTCAATAATATGCTATGAACTTTAAAGCAAAGAGGCAGAAAATAACTTGCGAATAAAAATATAGGATATATTTTTATTCGCAAGTTATTTTCTGCCTTGGTAAAAACCAAGAAAAAATGAAAGAAAAACCTGAAAGGAAGAAGAAAATAAAATTAGTTTAAACAGCCAAGAAGCAAGAAGAAATTAAAGAAAAATCTGGAAAGGGGAAGAAAAGAAAAGCCGCAGAAATCGGCATTAGGCAAGAAGAAAGGCAACAAGAACGACCGAAGAGAACGAAGAAAACGCCCATTAAATTATTGAACTAAAATGGTTGTTTAAAAAAATTAAAAAAATTGACCGAGAAGTGGAATCGATCCACCGACCTTTCGCTTATAACTAAGTTAACATTTTTCTCCCTCAATATATTTTCTACTTTGCTTTAAAAAAAGAATCATTTCAAATTTTAAAGGCTTGTTTATCCAGGATCAAAGCCTAATTAAAAGACCTAGCCTAGGTCTTTTAATTAGCCTAGGTCACCTAGGCTTGGACAAGCACGATTGATTCAACTTCTGGCTACCACCAGGAGGGAAGTGTCCCTGCAAGCAAACTTTTTATGCCCTCTACAGCATTTTGAGAAGTTTCCGCTTTTACTTAAGTGAAGAAGAGTTTCGTCGGGGTTAGATCTAATTTTTGACCGACCTGACCAGAAAATTTTGATTCGCGACTACTAAGACCCACTTCAAAATAAAAATGATGAAACTAGGAAACAGTTCAGAAGGACGAACTTTCCCTTATCGCTCATCCATTTACGACCTTTTAATTTTCTGCATAACGAAAAAGGTGCATCCATTTTCTTTATACTTGGCCACTAAGAGCATGATAAGGCCGAAGAGCTGTACAATAGGCAATCGGATGTCGACCGTAACGCATCTTACATGTTTTTCTTTAAGAAAATAATCATTCCACTTTATTAGTTCGGTAATGATGAATATCACACCTAACGGTTTTACCATTATTCGGTTTCTTCATAACAAAAAATAAATAAAAGTTAAATAGGGATTTAAAAGGTAGCCGTGTAACGTTAATTTAAATATACTGTAACGTTGGAGAATTTTATGCAAAGAGAATCAGTGGTTGAGAAAATAGATTTCGGCTAAATGATCCATATAAAAGAAGCCTTGAGGGGGGCGAACGACTAACGGATAATAAAAACAAAGTCGAGGATCGTTTTATGATTATCCGCGGGAAATCGCAAGGACAGATGATCATCTTATAAGGTATGAGAATAATTTCGATTCGCTTCTTTGGACAGTCCTGACCCTGACTCATCTTGATGTGTTATAAAAAATGATTAGAGATATCATATCACGACTTTGAATGTTTTCTACGAAGTGAAAAAAGAAAATCGGCACCCACCGAATTTCTCTAAATGAACCTGATATATATATTTTCAGGGAATTGGTGATAGAAAAACAGGATATCGCCGTGAGTCATTTCGTTACGTCATTTAATCATTGAATTGGATGTTGAACTTGAAACTGTTTTAAAGTGCCCGACGAATTGTCAATGCATAGTTCATAGCCAAGGCCTTGCACCGGTGAAAATGAATTATTCCGGTTGAGATGAGCACAGTAGGGAGATAGGGATAATCTTTGTTTTTATTAAGTCAGAGAGATTGAGAGTAAAGCGAATCAATGATTGTTTTCCAATGGGAATTCCCATAGAATTATGGCCATTGTGATGCTTTTTTATGGGATTGGGCAGAGTATAACACAGAAATGTTGAATATTACCATTCGAACTGTCGAAGAGTAGGTAATTGAAACAAATAAAAATTTGGGAGATTTTTGGTTACCCAGGAGAAAAAGGAATCTTGGGAAAAACTGGTTTGTAGAAATGATTTCATCACAATAGTCATCATTAAGATGAAGCCATGAGAGAGGTAAGTGCGAAAGATATTTGAAATGACAGAACCGAGAGTTTGCTTCCGGACAGCAGCGGCACCCGAAACTTTTTCAACGGGGTTACCGTCACTATTTTTCCATTCAGGGAATAGGTAATTTGCGTATCTGCTGCTTTTTTTAAATACGGTAGCTACTTCTCAGATTCCATCTCCTGAAGGGCTGGTCCGAAGGCCGGCAGTCGATAATTAGATAAGTGAGCGATCAGCTGAGCCTGGGGCTGCAGATGTTTATCCAAAGTCGCAAGTACCACTTTAAAAAGCTGGCCCAAATGAAAACAGGTTGAAACTTGAATAAAATTGAGGATTGAGAAGTGTCTGTTGGAAAAATTTTGAGGCCTGAGATGATTTTTAGAAGGTTTGTATTTATTCTTAGAGTAGTGGAGACATTGAACGTTTCAAGCAGCGGTCGGCAAAAATTAGATATGAAAACTAAAAGTACCTCGCCGCGGCTAGGTCAGTGACGGCGCCAAAAAACATTCTAAATGGAGCCCAGGGTGGGCCACAAATTTTTGTGTGGGGTTAAAGTCTAACAGTGTTACATTACAGCAATATGACTGTTCTTCCCAAATACGGGGAACCAAATCCATTTACCCCTTAGCTCAGTCCCTGAGCTTGATGAGGGCCGTCAAACTTTGAAAGGATAGAAGTAATACATAAAACAAGATGAGACTAGTCATTACTCGTGTTTTCCCAGTATTTTTTACGCGTCCAAAAACTTGGGTCATCCGCTCCAGCGATCGTAGACGAATCGATGATCTGAAATGTGGTTTTGGCGAAGACTGAGTCGTACTCCTTGGACTGTTAGAAGTACAAAAGATTAGATATCGAACGAGGTCAGCCATGTTTAAAGACTCCAGTATGACTCTTTAATTTTCCGGCCAAGATAACATATTGAAACTCATTGTTGAGGATAGACCTGGCATTCGGCTACTCTTGGGGTAGATAGATTTAGTCGCCAAGCTCATGGATTCCAGTATCAAAATTGTTACAAAAAAAACGACTGCCTATAATCGTAGAAACCTTGAAAACGCCACCCATGCATCCGCTTTGATATTTGACAAAGAAGAAGCGTTAGTGGAACATCTCTTCAGCCATTCTGAAACTCAGACCACACTAGCTTTAGCCCCATAAGGCAAAATGGCTTCTTCTGCCCCTGTTTTCTTTCAATTATCAAAATTTTTCGGTCCTTTGGACCGTGAACCTTCTCCGGCTCGGCCTAAAGGCCTCGCCGACTTAATCTATTACCTTTGCTGAGCAAAATTTTTTCTTTGGTTTTTCAAAAAAGTACTTAACGAGGAAAAAGAGATAGTTAAAAATTTTAGAAACTTAATTTTTTAGAATTTTACGGAATTTTACTGTCATCTTAATTTTTTTTTCTTAATTTTTCCTAAATTTTGAAAACTTTTTCTCTTCTGAAAACTTGTTTTCGTCGATATTTCGTCAATTTTGATCGGAAAAACTCATTATTTACTCATTATTTTTTTTCATTATTTATAGAGCATAATTTCGGTGTACACCGCCTGATCACCCCTACTTCTCTCCTGTGTTCATCTCAACCGGAATCACACTTTTCTTTATGCTGAGGCCAACAACACCAATTATTACCCCTGAAAAAATACAAACATAACCTTATTTTTAAAATGAATAAAAATGCAAATGTTCTTGCACACCTCAGACGTTTCTAAAAACACTAACGCAACCAACTTCATTTCATCTTATAAAATTCAAGCCGCGATGTCACACGTCTCATCATAGCAATCAAAATATCAAACCCGCAAATCGCTTCAAACGTTAATGCATATAGTTAAGAATCTAAAACTTCTCATTACTTGAATGACATTCTTAGCAGATGAAGTGATCAAACCATACAGGCCAATCGGGCGACATGCGACGTGAATTCGATCAAGACTGTGACGGTATTTCGGTTTAACATCTCAATGACAAAAGTGTTTTTATATTTCCTTCCCGAACCGAACCACAAAAATCACCTACAACGCATCGAGGTCAACGTTCCCTTTAAATTCCAAAGAATGCACCATGCACCTGATATTTCGAATCTGGAAACCATTCCTTGTACTTGTCAAGATTTTCGATCTGATGGCAAATCCCGCCGCCCACCCCCACATTCCTATTGTTTCGGGAGCTCTATCTAACGGTCCGCGTGTATTTCAAGTAGTTCATCATTTATTATTCGTTGCATGAACTTGCGACACCTTTTAGGGATTTTTCCCATTAGGCCTATAGTTCGATTCCAGCGCTGAATATTTCATTTAAGATTCATTCACCTTTCCGATTTCCTGTTTTAAAAAAGGTCAGTAAGTTATAATAAACATTTCCATCGGATTAATAACCCCTCCGATACTTTCATCCTCATATATCACTAAAAAAAAAAACATCAGTTTCAAATGAAATTTTTCATAATCTACGCACCAGCACAAATGACATGAATTAACCTAGTAGGAAACACGCAAACCGACAATATTGTGGTTTGAGTCAATGTTCGTAATTGGCTAAGAATCCTTAATGCCAAAAAAATATCCCTAATAAGCAACTTGCATCTTAATCGATCCGTTAAGTTTTATATTACAAGGTCTTGTGAAGATTTTCTGTGACAAAAATGGGGGAAAGGTAAAACGTTATCAGTTGTAAAAAATTCGTTTCGTCATTGAAACTAAAGATATGTGTAACCTCCTGGTGTATAATGAGTTGATACATCAACGGTTTTTTTTATAAATGTAATTTTATCAAAAGAAAACCCGCTCTAGCGTAAAAATTGGCAAGGCCCAAGGCGATTTGAGAAATATAAACTTATAAAAAGACAAATCGATTAATGTATGCCATTTTGAAGTTTGTATGAATTGAATTGAAGTAAAAGTATTCACGACTATCGTTACCATCGACTGATATAATTGTTATATAATGGCATAATTATCATTACGATATAGAAAGATGTATTAATTAATCGATTATTGAAATTATTGATGTGGGAGGTTGATTATGATTATGATATGATGTATCTGCCTTGCGCTCAATTTTCAAGAAAGTAATGGAAGTATGCAAGACCTGTGTGCAAACACAGAGTTTAACGGAGAATGTGAAATCGAATTTTTTTCTTTTATTTTTTGGGATTGACCAGAGAGCTTTAAGAGCAAAAAGTAGGGCAGACATTTTTTTGACTGTAAACTTGTTCAGGAACTTAGAGAAACCAGATTTTTTTTGGGCAAGAAAATTTTTTTTTGAAAGAAATTTTTTACAAGTAAAATTTAATTTTTTCAGTCTTAGAGCAAAGATTTTTATAATTAATCTTGTGGAACTTTTTCCTGGACTCTTTTTATAGAACATATTTTTCCAAAACTTGTGGAACATTTTCAGAATTTTTTCTTGCGAAACAAATTCATCAAAATTTCTCTTTTTACAAATATTTTTTCAGAATTCTTTATGTGGAACATATTTTTCCAGAACTTTCCTTGTGGAACATATTTTTCCAGAATTTTTTCTTATGGAACAAAGTCATCAAAATTTCTCTTGTCAAAAATACTTATTTAAAATTTTCCTTGAGGAACAAATTTTTCCAGAACTCTTCATGTGGAACATATTTTTCCAGAATTTTTTTCTTATGGAACAAAGTCATCAAAATTTCTCTTGTCAGAAATATTTATTTAAAATTTTCCTTGAGGAACAAATTTTTCCAGAACTCTTCATGTGGAACTAATTTTTCCAGAATTTTTTCTTATGGAACAAAGTCATCAAAATTTCTCTTGTCAAAAATATTTATTTAAAATTTTCCTTGAGGAACCAATTTTTCCAGAACTCTTCATGTGGAACATATTTTTCCATAACTTTCCGTGTGAAACATAGTTTTCCAGAATTTTTCTTGTGGAACAAATGTATAGAAATTTCTCATGTCGGAAATATTTTTCCAAAATTTTTCTTGTCTGCCAAATATTTTAAAAATTTCCCATTTTCAAACAAACCTGTACAGGATTTTTCTTGCAAAATCAATATCTTTAAATATTTCTTGTGGAACTGAAATTTGAAGAATTCGCCAGCGCATACAACAACGATTACCTTGGTCTAAAAAATTTTTTAAGCAGATCCCCAATCCCATAATCCTTAAATAGTTTTGCCTGGAAACCAGATCATCCGACATCACACAATCGGGTGACAAAATCATCCACATAAGGCAGAACAACATGTCAATAATTATTAAATCATATTAGCAACTTATCAACTTGACTTAATTAATAATCATTCAAAATTCTAATGTTATTAGATAAAAGACTTACATGCCTCCCATGTTCCCTTGCCAAAGAAATTTAAAAATAACAGAGAAAAAAATGGCTAACTTTTACTATTACGAAAGGTAATGATTAGAAAGCATAAGAAATATTAACTCGATTGCACTCTACAATCCCTAATAAGTCAACGCCTATTGTTGTAAACATAACCGTGAAGGATGTTCCAATCCTCACGAACCAATATCTAGATCAAAAAATTATAACTGAACATGCAAAGAGAAAATTTTCTCCAATTAACGCTTGGCAATCTTATATTTTTTTAAACAGATGTAAAAATTAAATAATTCGGGGGTGAATTTAGAGGGAGGTATATCCTCGCACGTGACTTAAATATTAATGAAGTCGGATGGTGTGTCACGGTTCTTTGATTTACTCCAAAGGTGCGCACCGTGCATAGCACTAACATGTGCACACACCAACTTCCATTTTAAAAAAAGTCAATTACATACTGAGATGGCATAAAGCACCGCATTATTCAACGTCTTATAATTTTTATTAATTGCGCGAATTTTATTTTTCTAGTACAGGATCAAAAAAAAAAATAACAAAGATATACAGGTTTACGTATTTATTTGGCTACCGAAAGTTTCCGCGTGGGCAGCATTCAGTGTATGCATATAAAACAAACACTGATGTAATAAATTACGGGCTGTTTTGACTTACAAAGTCTATAGCATGACTCAAAAGAAAATACATCGTAAAAAGAAAAATAGCACTGCAGATTTTATGTTCATGATTCATTGTTTGAGAATGGCTACCACTGATTCGAATCATTTTTTTTTTTTACTCAACTCGTGTTTTTTTAAAAAGCTGCATGATTTAATGTGACGTCGATTACGCTTCATATTATTACGTGTTTATGTTTCAAGGTTAGTATTGATATTTTTGACACCTTTACAACAACAATATGACATTGTTTTTGTTTAATGTCTCCGAGAACACCTACAAATATAAGATTTTGTTTTGACTATTCCGTGGAGTAGGAAATAAACATTGAGAGGGGTTTGTCATTACATCATAAAAAGTAAGCTATATCGGAGACAGTGGTGTAGTGGCGCCCACTGAAGCTTCCGAGGTCTCGGATAGCCCAGAGGTCGAAGGGGCCTCCGTTTTTTTTGGAGGGAAGTAATTCTTGATAAAAAGCTGTAAAAATTTGAGAAACGAGTAAAAATTCTGCGGGGAGGCCTCTCTAACATTGCTGCGCCACTATGGCAAGGTGAATTCTACATCAAAGAGTGGATGCAAAAGACTGAAGAAGAACAACCCTTCTTAGAGCTCATGCCAAAAGCATCAAGCTCCAGAAAATTTTCCACTTTAGTAACGATATTGGACTCACTATACAGTAGACTCTTCGAATCTTCTTCTTCTTTAAATATCCGCTTCTCGTCGGAGATTGGCAATCATCATAGCGATCTTAACTTTGGAGGCTACTACTAGTATAGCTTTACAGGGCCTGTAGCCCTATCGCCGCATCGCAGATATTTTTCCACACCGATCTCTCTTGGCAGGTGGCTCGCCAGTTGGGGACTCCTAACCGACCCGCATCTCTAGACACGTTGTCTTCCCATCGAAGCCGCTGTCTGCCCTGAGGTTCTGGGTTTGTAGGGCGCTCATCAAGTACCTGTCTTACAGCCAGCGACGGGGGTGCCAGCGTTACGTGTCCTGCCCACTGAAGCCGACGAGCCTTGATCACACTACTGACCAACGGCTGTCCCGTGAGCCTTCGGATCTCCTCGGAAACCCAGTCACCGGATCTCTCTTAGGTCCTGATATTAGACGAAGACCAAAAACCCCTCCGGATGGTCAAATTCCATGTCTCACAGCCAACTTTGGTGGCTGCCGAACGAAAAAGAGATACCGAATCTTGGCCGTACCAGTCTCTTAGATTCTTGAGCCAGGATGTTTTTCTCCGACCCGGTCAGCGCCTACCCTCACCTCCTTCACCAACTGCAGGAGGCGGTACTTTCCGTTATGAATAATATGGCCCAAATACTTAAGATAAAGAACCTCCATCTCCTTCCAATGTACAGTCCTTTTTACCCTCTTCAACCTGTTTATTTATGAACCTGGCCATGGCAACAATGTAACATCTCACCAACAACACTTCTCTAGCTGATGCCTTAACATTCCTCAACCAAAATTCATGTCCCACCACTAAATTAAGCTCAAGACCAAGCACGGAAATACCAAACTCTTCACACTTGGACGCCACGAAAACAGTACTCATAAACCACTAAAATCCCATTTAAATTTTTTAATTCCAAATGACATTTAATTTCCTTACATTCTCCACCGTAATAAACATTCAAAATTTTTTTTCCAAAACTTCTTTATCTTTATAATTATGAACTTTATTCAAATACATGAATAATTAACCATCATAAAAATTTCGTAGCAATATTTATCCTCGCCTAATAAGCGTAGGTGTGATTGTATAATTAAAAGTGACATTAACGTTTTCCTTTTTTTTTTCATAGTAGCAAAAACCAGGAGGAAAATCCTGTTCTCCCGTATCATTCCATCCATTACTCTTTTATTATTCCTATAAATTGTCATAATCGACAACGTAATTCGATTAATTACATTTTATATTAGTATAAGGGTGTGTGTAGAACGTCATTTTAAAAGCTCATAAAAACTTGTTTATGTGTAACATGTTGGTGGTCAGAATATTTTTCTTACTCAAAATATTTTCTTTAAAAATAAAAAATCCGTTAACTTATTGATTCTTAACAACAATTTCATAAATGGTTAATTATGGTTCATTCATTTCATATTCACATCACCTAAGCGAACAATTATTAACGGGAGAAACAGGTGTCTAAGTAAGTTATGAGCATAAGCAACCAACAATTCATAACTCCTAGCTGCAGATGGACACTAAAAGCCATTTTAAATAAATGCCTCAACGCATTAATATTAAATTACAGTGTTTTTTTGTTGCTCGTTTATTTATTTAAACCATAATTAATTTTTTTTAAGAGATATTCGGCGTTAGGCCAAATAAAGATTCTCGACTCTTTTATTGTTCCGATATCACAAACCGCAGCGATGATTATTATTATACCAGACGATTGTTTACAGCTACCGTGCATTCCTAATCAATAAAACCGTTTCAATCGTGTCAAGTCTGATGTTTTGAAAGTAAGTCAATGCCGACGTTTAAGAAAACAAAAATGATTTGTTTGTGAAAAAAGGGGTAGAGAGATAATAAATGTGTAAAAATTTTTATTGATCGCGCCTAAAATTTTTATCCACGTAAAAAAATTGATGGGATGAGATGGGATAAGAAGGGAGAAATTACATACGGGAACAATCCAGCTGTACCATTAGCTTATACGTACGTTACATACTATAGCAGATGTATATTCTGTAATTGTTAATCTTGTGTTTAGCTTATGGGTATGAGCAACTGGATCAGTGTTCAGTATTTTCTCGACCGTTGATCCAGTCATCAGTATTTATCGTGTTTTCGTTCGGTGGTGTACGATAAACGTATAGTGTGTGCGCGCATATTATGGATAATTTCTTACGCGGGATTTTATGAATAATTTATGTAAGTTTCAAAAAAAAAAAATAATTGTTTATGTAAACCAGAGGGAGTGATTATATGAATTTTGGACACTCTATATTCTGGAATTGATAAAAAAGGTTAAGAATTTTACTGTGGGTTAGATTAGGTGTATTATCTAAGAAGGTTGATGGATGGCGCTACAGAAAATTTGGAACCGGGGAAAACGAAGTGCTTCAAAATTTTAAAGGGACCAAAGTCAAGTGAAATTTGAATGATTTTCTGGATTTTATGTGATAGTTTGGTTTAAACGGGAAACTGAAATAATCATTTAATGGTCCTATCGAGGAAATTTGGTAGATTTGAAGGGTTGAACCGCAGCTAAGAAGGTTGTTGATGATTGATTGATATCGATAAGAAGTTGAGGGTTGGTAGCCAGGCTGATCAGATATATGTACTTTCTACTTGAAGAAGGAAATCCGAGGTTTGGTTTTTTCCACTGATTGTGATTGACAAAACACTGAGGCTAACCTTAAGGTGTCATTCCCAAAAATATTTGCAATTTCAATAGACCAAAGCTATTGTTCCATGCCCTTCACTATCTTTTCATATCGATGCTTTCTTTCTTCCTTTTTCAGCTTTGCTCTATTCGTTCTTCCTCGAAGGCTTCTTACGATCTCGTCCATTTGTTCCCTCCTCTGCTCTTCAGAGCCGATACCAATGCATTCCATCAACTAAATACCAGGTGTGCAGTCTTTGTCTATCGGTAATGTTGTCTCTGCTGTCGCTGGCTATTCCGCTATGTCCTTCTTCTTTGGTGTCCTGCCTACTGTACCAGAATTTAAACACGGTTCCTACGATTTCTAAAAACCATCTGTCGAAGCGACCTGAAATAACTTCCATAATAAATTTTTGCGTCCAACTTTTCTCTTTCATTTCCGAAATTGTGTGAAGCAAACTCTAATTGGACCCACGTACCACGTGCCTGAAGTACACCACCGTCATGGTTGGGCGAACTATCCCCCTTTTTAGTTTTTGATGCCGCTATATTCAGATTTAATGGCTCTAACTGGTCCTCAGTCAAACGACAGGATCTTGCGCTTAATTTAATTTTTTCCTAAAGCGTTAGATGGGAGTCCAGTACTGACAAAAGATAAAACCTGGACATTTTTAGTAACTCTCAAAAATGTCTCACTTTTTCTACTATTCAAAAATTTCAAACCTTGATTTCTTTCCTCCGATTCTTTCCTGGCGCCGTCCCTGCCTCAATTTCCCCAAATAGAAAAAACCAAAACATTTCTTTACAGTTCATTATTCTTCGAATTATGAATGAATCAGCAATCCGTTAATTCAATGACTTTTGCTTCGGTCAATAATTAAAAAAAATAATTTAAACGTAATATATAATCTGCGTAGTCGGTAAACACCAAATAATGCACCTCGTCAAATGTTATAATCATTCAATTATGCAAATTCCATCGGGCAAAAAAAGTCCTAAAACAAACGAAGTCGACCTTGTAAAATCGATTTCGTTTTTAAAACATCATCTCTCATCATCCAATTTTTTTTGTCCTACCGGTCTTCCTAGTTTCTTCTTCCATTTCCATTTTGGCAAAATGGGCCCCGAGACAAAAAAAATTTATAGATGGCTTTATTTTACTTTAATAGGGACATCTTTTTTTTAATGTGTTCCTTTGACTACATTATACCTTATATAGTTGAGTCAACCTGACGTGAGTCATTTTTAAATAATGCAGATGATCCCCGCGAATGGTGTAATTCATTCAGGCGAAGATTCATTCGTGACCTTCCCTCAAGGAAGTACGAATCTAGATTGAGAGAGTCGTATGTTTTAATAAATAGGTATTTAGATAAACTAATTTATCATTTTCACACTTCGATTGTAAGATGTTTTTTGCATGTCAATCGATTTAGTGGTTGTAGGAAATAGTAACAAATGTTCAGCTAAAAACAAAAAAGACCCATAAGCAGGACTTTAAGGAGAAGAGTGGTCAGAAAAAATGGCATTCGAGGAATAAATTTGGCGAAATTGATTGAGATTGAGATTGGGATTGCGGTGGTGTTTCTATACAGAGCTGGCTTCCGCCTTCTTTTTTCAACCTATCTCCATCCACTTCTGGACCTAGGTCTCTCAACCTTAAGGTTTTATCTTGAGTCCTCTGCTATTTTTTTAAATGCCTTTGTGGCATCGCTTCTTCGGCTTTAACACTTCTTTTTTCATAGGTGCGGTAGCCGATTTCCAGCTACCTGCGTTTCCCTGGCTGACACGGCCTCTGGCCTGCCCATTCTTCTTCTTTAAATGCCCGCTCCTCGTCAGAGATTGGCGATCATCATGGCCAACCATTGATGATTTTACTAGGAATATCAAATAATGTGGTGACTTTCCATAATCTTCCACATCGCAGTACGGGAGCCATACCATTGATCCAACTCTGCCTCCTGGTATCTGAGCCTAGGCCTTACCGATTACTACCATCTTCATTCCTAGGTCAGTATTAGCGAAGCTGCTGCCGTCGACTAACTCATGACCCTGAGAAGGGAGCTCACCACAGGGCAAGGACGCCATTCCTTGAGCAAGACCAAACATGCTTCACCGGTTACCCTAATGGGCCTGTCCATTGTTTACCCCAAAAAAATAAATTTTTGACTGGAATTTCTCTCTAGCGCGCCACCTCTTGAGACTCTTTCCTAAATCAGTATTACTTATTGGCATTGCGGCAGTCTTACAAAAAAATAAAACCCGGCCGCTTTCATACATCAAATTTTACGATCCTCTTCAATAACCATCATGACCACAAATTTGAAATACGACTCCGAAACCATCAAATTATATGCGACTAGGTTACATTAAAGTACATCTAATGATCCGATTCGGGCAATAAATAAATATCACCGACCCCCCTCTAAGAAATACTCGTGACCCCCCCAAGATCACAGTTTGAACCGATAGCCGCTGTATTCTTAATTCATGAACTATATTTTTTCCCGATTCGACGTTACCTATTCTTCAAAAAATCCTAAACGCCCAAAAAAAAAAAAAAAACCAAACGGTAGTCTTAAACCAAACCTTCCATAACCGCATATTCGTATTGTCTTTTGATTTATCGTATCATCTTTCACCAATAATGTTACACTTTGATTTATTCTGAATAGCACCGGTGCATTAAGCTAGCAAGACCATATTAGGACCGTCCACATAATCCCAATAAATTAACCGCATGTCACTACAATAATTATCTCTCCCAAGCGCCTTTTTTTTTCTCCTTCAATTTTTTTTAATTGGTAATGTTTATTCCCATTTCACTCTTCCCTATTTTATACCTTTCTAATTCAATCTCGATGATGACACGATACATGACGAAGAGATTACCTTTAATTTCCCACACATGACATGAAATAACAGTTCGGTGCGCTAATTTATAAACTAATAATTGCTTGACAGGCTATGATGGGGATTTTTTTTTAAAAAATATTTCTTTAATATAACTAGATTTAACGCGGATTTCTCTGATGTTGAGATATCCAATATGACAGAAAAATCAGGTTTTTCGGTATAATCATTGATGTAAATTGAAATTTAATATCGGAGGGCATATAGATCAAGTTTGCATAACATCAAAATGTTGATATTTGCCAATAATTAGCTGACGTTAAGTTCTAATAATGGAAATTCACTGGATTAATGGTGAGATCTTTTTAAAAAAAATCTATCGTGTTAGAATGTGTTGTGCTCGACCTTTAAGATACATGGTACCCTACTGAGGGTTAAAGGCCTTGGTAAAGGGATTCGTGGTGATATCGATTAAAGTGTCCCTTAGCTAATTTTTTTATTTTTTTCTATTAATCAATTGGATTGTGTAAGAGTTCAGTGATGAAAACCCTCCGGGCTAGATTTTAGGTTCAGGTGGCTCGGTGGCTGTCTAGCATACGGAGCATAGAGACATTCTTCTTCTTCAGCCTTTCTGCATCCACTCCTGGACATAAGCGTCTCCCAAATTTATCTATGTCAGAATCTCGGGAACCGACTTTTTCCTGAAGTTTGAATGATATAATCGAGCCACCGTCTTTGAGGTCTTCCCCTACCTCTCGATGTTAAATTCTGTCTCCTGGGTAATGCTCACCGCTAGGTCCTGCCTGGTCACATGTCCTACCCACTGCCGCTTCAGCTCTGCAACACGCCTTACTACGTCCATCATCCGCGTCTGCCTGCGGATCGTTTCATATCTCATGAGATAGAGACGGTCCCATGGTTAAAAGAATAAGGTCCTAGACTGACATCGATGTTATCGCTTATTTTTAGAGGTCAGTCATCCAGTCAGTGGTGTCTCCGCTCTTTGAAAATATCATTTAGCTATTACTCCTTTACGGCTCAGCACTGAGAGGCTGTTCTAAGCAAGTTACTGCTGGTTTGCCATTGCCTTGCAGGGGGGTGGGGGGGGGGATGAGACCGAGCGACAACCCACATTAATCGCTTTTTCGGAATCCCCAAATTAAGTTCGCAGATGACATTCGTCAGAGGTGAAATACGGTCGGAAAAAATCCGAACCGTAGATTGGAATCGAACCCATCAACTCCCGAGTGTGAGTCGGGCACGCTATCTACTGAGCCACAAGGCTGAAAGACGGAAGAAAAAAGGAAACTCAGAAGGAAGAGAGATTTTAGGCTTTTGGCGTTTGCCAAAATTCCTTTTATTTGAATCTGGCTAGGCAGCTGCTTATTGGCTGAAGAGGATAGAAAACGTTTCCAATTACTGGAAAATAATTTTCTATCTTGCACGTATAATCATAGCAGCTGAACCTGAATACCCCCCCTTATTTTAACAAATCTCAAAACAGATGCTCCGTTAGAACCCTTTTAACCTCATCACAACATTACCACCAGGCTCTCTTTAAATCTATTTTTTAAATTCCAGGTAAATACCCCAATTTTTTCCTCATACTCCTTCTATATATTCTTTAAAATTGTAACACATAATTTTCTACTTATACGGCATGAAATCTTTTATACTAAAAATTAAACTTCCGTCAAATTCAACCATACATAATTTAAAACGCTATTTCCCTCCGAAAAAGGATATAAGAAAATTAATAAATAAAAAAATATGAGGCTTAAGCCATATAGTTATCCCAACCGCGAACTCATAAAAAATCCTCAGTAATTTTGCGAACACGATACCATCTCACTATGTCAAAGACCTCTTCGCGAAACCTCAACGTGAATTATTTTGATCCATAATGAATATCCTCCACCCCGTTTGATTGCCCCCGATGGGCTCTTTTTATCAATCAATTTCAATATATTAGGGAAAACATATGTATTCGAATTAGAGATCGTTAATGTGTCCGAATGGGTTTGAATTTGTGGCGCCGGGCATATCCTCCCTGTAATAATCACTCATATTAAGAGATATATGTTTCGCGTCAGGTTAAAGTTTACTAAATTGCTATATGTTTTTTTTGTGTCCACTTTCTCTTTCGAGAAAAAAACACGAATTTATTAATCGCTGATGATTCGGTAAAAAAAAAATTTTCTCGCGCCTATAAAATTCCTTCACGATTTAAATTTTTGAAAAAACCGTTAGGAAATAACAATAGATTCCCAAAGGAACAAGGAAGGGTGTCTATTGTATCTCGTTTGTGATTCAACAGGAATTAAGAGGGGTTGCGATAATCAACCCATTTGTTAAGAGGGATATGTATACGTTGTGGTGTTATATATGCGTTTTGAAGGTCAAATTTTAAGTGGTGAGACATGAAAGATTATGCAAAACCAAGTGTGAGGATGTTTTTGACTGGTCATATATTCCTGTCGGGATAGTTTGCGCCATTGATGGTAATTTTTAGAAAGGGTTATCTGTATTAAATAATTAAGTAATTTTGTGTGTCATTTTCAGTCTCAAAAAGGAATACGTCGATTAAGGTTAAATGGTTTAATATTTGTGGTGTTGCGTACGAGCATTTAGGAGGAAACGATTGGCTGAGATTACAGAGAGATTATTTTATGAACTGTTAAGGAGTTAATTCAATGCCCTGAATGATCATATTTGTCCTTAGAAATCCAATGAAGAAAATAATATAGCTGTGTTAACTCGAAAGACACAAACCAGCTGTATGCACTGTAGGTCGCCTATGCTCGAAAACGTGTATAACACCCAAAGAAGAGTCTTCCTTCCTTCTGAGGTCCTTAAAAACTTAATCCAAGTCCAAAAAGCTCCACGGGCTTCAAGATCACTTCTACACTGACCCCATCTTCAATAATTTAAATTCCGGGATCAACATTCTTCCGATCACTTCTTAATTAGATTAATTCTAATTAAAATATACATTAGCACAATATCAATAAATAATATTTTTTTCGCATTTTAGGCCTAATCCTCCCCAAATACGTAATAAGCAAAATTATCGTCACGATCCTTAAAAATTAATATGCAAAACGTATGGGCTACGTTTAGCAATGTAAGATCATAGGTCTTCAACTTTTTTTTTTTATAAATTATATTTTGAGAAACTGTTTCGATTCGTCACACACATTGTCTAAACTTAAATCAATGTTATTTTGATAGGCTTATGAATCGAACGATTTAAGTTAATAACTCTGCCCTTTTCGCTTTCACTCGCGGCGTATACGGTCAATTACACGCACAAACTTTTTTTTTCGGGGAAAATATTTTTTTTTTTTAAACGCCTGATTTGAAGCAGCAGCCAGACAATTTTTTACTAATTAAACATTGAAAAGAAATAGGAAAAAAAAATAATTGCTATGTTTGATTACGTACATAAAAGCGTTTAATTTAATTCACAGTATGTTAAGATTCGAATTGAATAATTCATTAGGTCCCGAATGCTTAAACACTTTAAAATTGAGAAAGGACTGAATCATGGCGACATTTCGAATATATTACCCACAATATGTTAAATCATTCTCAAAAAAAAAGATTGTGACAGGTTTTTTTTTAAAAAGTAAAAATATTTAAAACACAATAAACATTTAAAATTTTAAATACTTTACGGTGTAATTAATAATGTGATTTTTGGATGCTGTCAGTGGCGGACTGGATGTCTACCCGGTTAAAATTAGGCCTAAAATATGCCCAGGAATACGGTTCATTAGCTCAGTGGACGTTGTATCGGTAGCGTCCACCCCGCAGGCAACCCGCGCGTAGTTTGAGCGGAGATCCGTGCGTATGGTCTAGGGAAGCAAACCTTAACTCATCGAAGAGCGAAAAAGCAAGAAAGAATCTTCAACATAATGAAAAACTTTGTCGAGCAGCGAAGACTTTTAAAGGGAAACGAAAACTACCGAAAAATGACGAAAAACCTCGAATAAAAACGAAAAGCTCCGAAGAGAAACGGAAACTTACGAAGAATCACGCATGTCAACGAAGACTCCCGAACAGAAACACGGAAACTAACGGAAAATGACGAATATCATCGAAGAGTCACGAGCGAGGTGAAGAGTGATTTTTCTCTAAATAAATTTTGTGACTGTAATAAATTTTAGAAATTTTTTTAAACAGTCATCATAGAATAATGTAATTGGGCAACATCATCTACTCTAATACAATCTGATCTCTTCAATTCGAAAGAGATCAGACTTTTTCATAGCTTTAGCCGCTTGGGTCTTTCTATTGCTCTTCGGGTTTTATTGGCTCGGCTTGTTGAATTGTCCTATGTCCAGACTTTACTCTTTTGCTGGCGTGCGGCTGAAGCATTTCAAATTTTAGCCTCGTGGCTCGACTCACACTCGGGAGTTTATGGGTTTGATTCCACTCTACGGTTCGGATTTTTTCCCTATTTCACTTCTGACCAATGTCATCTGAGTCATGTAAACTAAATTCGAGGATTTGGGGATTCCGAAAAAGCTATTATTGTGTGTTGTCGCTCGGTCTCACCCCCCCCTGCAAGGCAATGGCAAACCAGCAGGTGGTAACTTGCTTAGAACAGCCTCTCTACTTAATCGTTCGGAGCCGGCATTTAACTGTAGGTCTCATATAGCTGTGTCAACACAAACCAGCTATATGCAGAGAGGTCGCCTACGCTCGAAAACGAGTATGGTACCCAAAGAAAGAAGGAACCATTCTAGCTTAGAGGAACGGAAATGCTTTAGCTACCTGAATTCTTACGCCGGTTTTAAAGAATTCTTCTAAAATTTTAACTCA
Source organism: Liposcelis brunnea (assembly GCA_023512825.1). Classification (NCBI taxonomy): domain Eukaryota; kingdom Metazoa; phylum Arthropoda; class Insecta; order Psocodea; family Liposcelididae; genus Liposcelis; species Liposcelis brunnea. Next base: position 6,449,865 of record CM042065.1, on the reverse strand, counting down.
ATTTTTTTAGTTCTATTCAATCCGCCTCTAAACTTCAAAACTTTATCTTTTGCCGCTAAAGCAACAAAAACTTTTTTTAAGAAAAAACGTGACAATTAATAAAACACACTGTGCGCTTGATTCATGGTAGGTAGTGTTAAATGTATACCATTTCTCCCGAAACAAACCTGATAGAGAGATTTTAGCCGGTGTTATGAATCTTCATTTTCATGTAAGTTAGTCACGATCCCGATACTGGTAATTTGTAATTAAAAGAATGACTACAATCCGATATTTTTTTTTTTTCGTTTTTTTTATTTATAGATCTTTTTTCTCTGCTTTTCCTCCTATAGACACGGTTCACCGGTTAAAATCTTCACATCTAGCTACAGCCATGCTCTTTTTTTTATTTATTTTATTTCGTTAATTTCTCGTTATAAAAGATATCAAGAGATTTATGATATTACTTTTAAAGAAAGCAATTTGGATCCCGGTTTAATTTTATTTTTTAATAATAATAATAGTAGCTTTTGATTAGTTTTGCAAAATCCTGCACGATTTCTCTCACTTCCTACTAAAAAAATATTAGTAGCTATTTTTAGAGCTGGATCCCAGAATATTCTCTTTTAATGAGGATAATTAATATTATCTAACAACAATAAAAAGCGATCGAGTATGCTCTTAAACTAGGGGAATGCTTCGTAATCTTTCCGAATATAAAAAAAAATCCGATTATTCAATAATTACTCTTTGAGCTCGTCAGACAAGTTCACGGGCGGATGATTTCCGTTTTCTTTTGAGAGTCTGAGACTATTGTGTTTTTCGGAAATTGTTATTATAATTTTGTTTAATTTCAACTTCTTTTTTTTTTTTTAAAAACCTACCGTGCAATTAAGCGAAACAATTTTTCGATTATTTAATGGGGTTATGTGTTTTTGGTATAAAGATGTTATCGTAAGTAAAACTGGAAATGGTTTTTATGAATCGCGTAAATTTTAAATGTTTGGCCCAGATTAAAAAGTTTAACGGTGATTAGTGGAGTTGAGGGTAAAAAAAATTGACTAGCCGCGCCCAAGACTCGCGAATTTGATTTTTGGCTACAGCCCAAAGAAAATTGAAGAGGCCTCTGTGGTTAAAGCCTAAGAGCTCCAGATTTTAATGTAAAGGAAATTAAAATAAAAGAAGGATGCTCTGAGTAAAGAAATTCAAACTCAGAATTCGTGGGACCGTGTGAATTATCAAAAGAATCATTTCTCTCAAAATTTTCAAAAATTTCAACTCTAACAACAAAAAAAATAGCCCCTTTTGAGTAGCCCTTCTCTATCCTCCACATCCTTTTGCGGAAATCTACCTAAATCTATTATTTCCAAGAATTCCCCCTTTTATATTTTTATCGCTCTAATTATAAAATTAACCTGATTCACAATCCCATAAAGGCAAATCCAGTTTATTTAGCCGAAACGTCTCACAGGGTGTATCATTTACGGATTAACCTGTATTTTGAAAGAATAAAAAAAAGAATTTACGCACCCTTATGCGTAAGAATTAAAATGTGGGAACGGGAATAATTTTTTTACCCATACAAAATATTTTTTTCTCTCCTTCTTCGTGTCCCTTTTTCAAGAGAGATAGAAGACATCCTTTTTAAGTGAGAAAATGGGCGATTTATAAATTGATGAAACGTCTTAATTATAATAAATTCATACATTTTTTTTCAACCCTCCTTTGTGGACATTAGCCTATATTTTATTCTCCAGAGAAATAAAGAAATAGTTTCAGTTTCCAAAAGAAGTAAGTTGAGTGAGGGTTAGAGGTTGAGATGAACTTGGTTGATTCGGTAAATTAACTCAGAAGTTTATTGATGGTTGGGAATAGTTATAGTCATCTAATCATTTGGGGTAGTAGCAAATTCTAAAAAAATTCTAAAAAAAAAATTTTTTATGAAAAATTTTAAGAATTAATTTTTTGAAAAAATAAGAATTTAAAAAGAATTTTGGTCACGTGAAAGTTATAAAATCTAAAATCAAAAATTTAAAAAAAAAATGTTAAAAAAAATTTAAAAAAAAAATTTAAAAAAAATTTTAAAAAAAATTTTAAAAAAAATTAAAAAAAAATTAAAAAAAAATTTTTTTTAATTAATAAATTTTACAAAAATTTTTATAAGAATTTTTCTTTAGTTGCTAATAATTTTTTTGACCAATTGCTAAAACTTCCTATTTCGCCTTATTTAAATATAATTTTTTTTCTTTTATTGCAGCCGCCATAATGGCAGATTTCCGACGCCAACCGAGTAAAGTATGGTGGTCCAACTTCCCCGAAGAGAACGAATCACAAATCAGCGGATTCCTCGGATGGGGAAACGGAATCGACCTAAGCGGGAACTTTACTGAAGACAAAAACAACCGCTCGACCAATGCCGAAATCCGAGCATTAAACACCCTCAACACTTCAAAATCCGAAACCGACCCAAACAAATCAAAAACCGAACAAAACAAATCACGGAGTCGAATCCTCGACGATGACCACCAACAAACTCTAAACTGGGAAGAACCGAAAATCGAAACATCCAACTGGGAAAACTCAGATCTAACCGGAAATCGTGGAAGCTCCTCTAGCCCGAGCCAAGGAAGCCACAAAAGTCAGGATTCCGGTTTCTCCGATTCGGAAATCCAACATCACGCCAACAGCCCTCAGGACTCCCCAGATTTATCCAAACGACTGGAATGTAATCAGTGCAAGGAAAACAGCGAAGTAGAAGAAGCCAAACAGGAAAATCAAAATTTACCTTCAGAAAATAATAACGAAACTATAATCAACTACAAAAAATCAAAAACATCCATTCAAAAATTTTCGTATCACGTGGTAGAATTTCCTGAAGACTTCAATCAGGATAATCCTAAATTCCTGGAAACGGCTTTCGATGCAGAAGACTCAAAAATTCAATATTCAGCCAAAGCGACCGAAGAAACGGAATCGAGCATAAATAAAATAATTAATCTAACGTCTTCGCCTAAACAGTCGAAGCGTCGTAATTTAATCAAAACTCACATATCAAGGACTAAAAACGATAACGAGAAAATCAACCAAATCCAAAATCAATTAGAGCTATCATTTAAATTACCAAAGAAAATAAATTCAAATCAAAACGTGAAAGTTTCAAATTTAATAATTACTCAATTTCAAGCGAGGCCATCTTGTAACGGGGATGATCATTTAAAAAGGACATCGAGTTTTAGTGAAAACGAAGAACAGACATCGGGTAGTGTGACGTCATTAAAATCGTGTGGTTCGGATCATACAGTGATCGAAAAACCGAAAATCGTTAATGATAATAAACAAGAGGCTCAATTAGATAGTGAAGGATTTAAAATACCAAAGAAGTTAAGTGAACAAAATATTAATTGCAAGGGGAGTAATAATTTTTTAGATTTAACTGATATTGAGGGACCACCGATATCGTGCTCGACGCCGAAATCGTCCAAGACTCAAAGGCAGGAGTCGCCGGTGCCGAAAGCAGCGAGAGCGGCGGAGAAGACTGTGGCTAGCACGTCGACGTTCGCGACTATTAGGAAGTTGAAGGGGTTATCAGAGAAGAAGATTAAAGGGCCTATGAATTTGTTAGCTTCATTCAACAGGTAAGAGTTTTTTTTTTGTTTTTTGGTAAAGTAATCAAGTTGCGAATCTCTTATTTGAATAAAATTGCTCTGAAGTCGTGGGTAGTCATAAGAGATTCTAAGAGAGATTGGTCATGAGTTTGACAATATCAACTTCCGCTTTTTCCTCACACGATAATGAAAATGGAAAGCAGCTGAAAGAGTAGGCCATAAATGGCCGATTTCTCTTATGGTCTTTAAAAAGTCAGAATAGGATTTTTGGGAACACTTGTTTACTTTTTGGAATCACTTGGTTACTTAAATCCTATAATTCAGATTCAGCATATCCAGCTATTCAGATTCACATTTAGGGGCGTCGTTTGAGGGAGGGTGGTCTGGCTAGGGCAATTGCCCTCCCCCCAAGATGTTAGTTCACATAAGCTAAACACTGCGTAATATTTTTGCCCTTTTAAAAGTCTTGGATTGTTTGCCCCCTCAAGGATTAACTGGAGCGACCTTCCTGTGCACATTGCATCTTTTTCAAGCCTGTCGTGAATCTCTTACAGCCAGACAGATTTAGAGAGCATATCAGTTGTTACCAAGAGGCCCCGCAGATCATGTTTTTCTTCTTTTTTAACCTTTTTGCATCCACTTCTGGACATGAGCCTCTCCCAATCTTTTCCATGAAGTTCGGTCCTCCGCTGTTTGCAGCTTTCAGTAAATTTTGGAGATTTAGGTCATCAAATTTTTCACTTTTAGTGTTTTTAGCCTGTAGATACGAATTTTTAGCTAAAAAGGCCATTTTTAACTTAGAAAACCGCGTGTAAGTAAGTACAGATTTTCGTGCTCCTTCCTCCGACTGGATAGGCAAAATCAATTTGAGGACAATCCCCTATTCTTAACTTATGCAGAAGTGAATTAAGGCGCAAGTTATGCAAAATCAACTCGAGGACTCGAATATATAAGCTAAATATAGGTTTTAGATTCGTGACGTCACGAGATACGTCACGAGCACATATTGCCTATAGCTGGATCCTCGTTCAAAATGTCGCGTGGAGAAGGTTCAACTGTAATATCACTTACCGATTCGCTGATTTTTTGCTTTTCTTTACTCTCGCACATCATCTCTTAATCTTCACAACACTTCTTGCACAGCATGAGGCGAAGGTAGTACTTTCCAGGAGAACCCCTTTGACAATCACCCTGAAAATACAAATAAATTATCATTAAAACTCTCATTTCAAATCAAAAAAATTTCTTCCAATCCCTATGTCTCATTTCCTCGAGATCTTATTGCGGAACTATGACATTTAAATTCGTAAAAAAGAAAATATTTTTTACAAGTTTCGATAATGTCAAATCTGTCATCGAATTAGCCAATCTAATCCCATGAATATTTTTCTTCTCGACCGAATTTTTTCATCAACCAGTTTTTTTTCCCTTCTATTTAAAAAATTATACAAAGAAGCTTATATATATTTTAAAATTTAAAACAAGTTTACCGTAAGTGACAATCCTAAACGTTAACAAAGAGCTACCTACATTGATGCTGTATAAAAAACATAATAAAATGATAAAAATTAACACGACTTATAATTCTAATCTGCTACATATCAAAATTCATATTCATTTTTCATAAGAATTTATTCTACTTATTTTTTAAGATTGTCCTTAGGCTACTTGTTTAATAGCTCTATCCTTTCGATCATAGGCGGTGCTAAATGTTTTCAGGTTTGGGAGGGCTTGAGAGAAGTATAAAGCTCAAAACAGAAGAATTTGATTTAGTTGGGCTCTAGAGTTAGGGTTGTAAAGCTCGAGTTTAAAGATAAACTTTTAGTGCTTAGTCAGAGGCAGAGCCAGAGCCAGAGCCAGAGCCAGAGCCAGAGCCATAGTTAGAACCAGGACATATGCTCTGGAGAGCCTAGGCGATAGAGAGGACTACATTTTTAAATTTAGGGTTATTTCGTGATTATGACAAAAATTCTATCCAGCCAAAACCATCTGGCTCAATTATAAAAAAATTAGTTGGGGTTTTTTTTATTTTTTAAAACTGACCAATAAGTACAAAACCCATTTAGGCAAAAAACTTTACAGCTTTATAAAAATTAGCCAAAAGAACTTGTTACAAGTGGGTTGAAACATAATAGAGTTAGAACTCCTTATGGACATTGTCAAATATTCAATTCAAGGTTAATGCACAATTGGAAGATCAACAACTGCCCAGAACCGATCATTATTAAACAAACAATACCTTACAATACTTGTTTTCAAATATGGTAAATTGAATCTCCCGATTCATTTAAAAAACAAAAAAAAAAGATTAAGCTGATAAAAAAAAAACATACGGATTGTATACGGTGCAGGAACCGGCAACCGGATTTATGAAACCATAAGCGCTTATGGCCAATCATTTTCAACGTGAAAAAAAAGACATAAAACCCATAAAAAATCATTGATGATAATTAGTATTAAGTGCGAAAAAGTTGAGTAAATTAATTCTAACCAAAAGTCGTAATACAACATTGATGAGATGTTGCGTTCATGAAGATAATTTATCAAATCAAAGAAAGAAGAAGAGGTGAAGTTATTTCGTATTCCACGTATGCAGTCATAAAAGGTCAAAGTTTAAAATTTTAAAACAAATTATCCGTATGAACATACGAAATCGAGTTTTCTTTCTCAAAAAATAGTAAAATCAGAGCAAACACGAGCCAGACGTCAAAGACCTTTCATTTCTTTCCTACGACTATATCGGATATCGTTTTTAACTAAATAAAAATGTTTAGCATTTAAACGTAAACATAATTTGATATCCTATTCTTTTAAAAGATTATGTGATTTGTAATTATTATTATATAAATACGATTTCAGTAGGTTCCATAAATCTTGATGGTTATAACGTTTTGAAATGATAATAATGGGGGGATATGCATATATACCTACGTCGTAAAAAAGCTTGCCAATAGTTCGAGTATTTAAAATGTCATGTCATGGCAGGGATTGTTACGGCCGCTTATTTTAATGCGATTAATTTCATTGAGAATAATATATTTGCAACATTGTTAATATGAAAAACGAGTTCATTTCCATTTTGTTTGATCAAGTGATTTTAGTTTTTATAAAAGATCGCTCACAACAAAGTTTTTGAGTTTGAATTATTTTTTTTTTAGGAAAGTTCTAATTTTGAGATTTTGACAGTGTAGCCCGAAAATAACATTTTTTTCGGGTTGACATTTATTAAAAGTGGCAGGTAATTATTTGTTAGAATATTTTACGGTTTTGAGAGTTGCAATCCGAAAGAAATTCAGAGAGATGACAGGAGTAAAGATTAGGTTGAATTTGATGCGTCTCTTACCTCAGCCGTAGCTAAAAAGCCTTTAAGGGCTAGCTAAGCTTAGGATTTGTTTGGGTTCTCAATTGAAAAAAGAATGGAAGCAAAAACTTTTTTGAAAAGAAAATTTTCCTGAAGAAATGTTTTTCCACAAAAAAATATCATTGTAAGAAAATTCAGAAAAGTATTTTACCAAGAAAAGAAAAAGTCTATTCGTTCAAGAAAAAATTACAGAAAAAATTTCCTCTCAAGGAAAAATTCTAGGGGGCGCCACCCCCCCCCCCCCCCTCCACTCTCCTTTTCAAAACTGCGAAAAAATGGAGGAAAGAAATTTAAAAAATTGGAATAAAATTTGAAGAGAAGAAAATTTTTTGAAAATAGGTCACACTTTACTGCAAAAAAAATTTCTGGGTCCACCAATGGAATTGTCTTGCGTCCAACGCTGTTTTATCAATCAATATCCGTATAAGAGCATACTTAAGCCAGCAATGATTTTAATTTAACTAAATCCATCCGACCTAATAACAATTTCCCGATTATCTGTTTTTGATTTAATATAATCAAACCAAAACATCTGCGCAAAACACGCCGCCTTGTGAGTAATTAACGCCACTTTAATTTCACAAACATTCAATCAAAATATTTTTAGAATCGCCGCGAATTTCGTACCTGCGTGGGATTATAAGTAGGCAATTACCCCCTATCAGGAAAAATCGCATTCGTCAAATGAACAAGAAAAAAAAACGAGAAATAAAGGCAACTCATCCATCAAATCCTATAACAGTTATTATACTCAAGGCCTGGTAATTGGATACTTGATAAATGAAATCAATAATAAATTCATAATTATCGTCTTCCACCTTTAATAAATGACTAACCTTACGTATATATGTTCTTGCCTTCCTTGTGCCTCGGCTGACAGTACCAGTTATTTACAAAAAAAAAAAACTGGATTGTCTCGCAAAAATTTCATATTTTTATTTCTTTCAAACTAACCGCCAAGATTTCCAAATATGAAAATTTTAAACATCTTATATTATACTAAATGATGGGAATTGTTGAATTTGCCACGGTTAAAGAGTCGAGAAATGCGCTTTCCTGCAAGAACGTTGACCGGGACCGGACCTTAAGGCCATTCCATCGATTCCTTCTTAATAAAATGGCAATAATGTGTGAACAATGTTCCAATATCGTTGGATTTCGTTCCACTCCATCCTAGGAAGTGCCCATTGTTCTTTTTTTAAAAAAAAAAAACATTCTTCGATCAGACAGGTTTTCCTGGGTTGCGAAAACTCGACTCTGTGTCTCGTATTGTCGTGTCTTTAACCGTGAAGACGTAGGTAAACTGAGACGAAATTAAATCGTATATTAAATAACAGGCGGAGGTCAACGAATATCAGGCCTACGTATCTGATAAAAAAAATTGATTTTAATCACAACGCCTTAAATTTTGATTTTTCACAGATGTAGTTTTCGAGGAAGCAAGAAAGAAAAGAAGCCTTTAGACACAGAATCTTCGGTTAAGCAATGGCTTGCGGAATTAGGGACGTCGTACGAAGCTGAAATTATGACGACGCTTCAAAGCAAATCGTTAGCGACGGATTTAACGCGACAGGTTACCAATATGGCAGCTACAACGTCGGAGACAGTGAGGAAGTTACACCAAAGAACGAAAACGATATCTTCGGAATTTTCGAAATTGTGCCAGTAAGTATTATATTTAATGGTAAAGGTTAAGGTACTTAGGGAAAGTACTTATGAAGTTTTAATTACCGTGATTCCTTATAAATCGATCTATTGTTCTTTTATGGTTATTGAAATATGGAAATTTTATTTGAAGTAAAAAAAAGGGAATATTTTTGAAATTTTTCTTCATTAGCACAGTTTAATAAGTAATTAGTGCTAAAAAGGTTATTTTTAATTATGATGATGCAGGTATGAAAGATTTGTCTATAGATTGCAATAGACTAAATAGGGAATTTGAAGATTAGGGTTCAAAACATTTCCGGTAGGAGCGCAAGTTAGGTGAAAAACTGACAGATGAAGAAAAAATTTCTATAGTTTAGAAAATTTTTTCTGAGATTATTTCCTTCATGTTTACATCATTTCCTAAAAAATTTTTTTAATTATTTGCTAGCTCTCTAAAGTGACTCTAGAGATTTACCAGATCTTCCTTTCTGCCAGAAAGGGCAACAAGTTTAAAAAATTTCAATCTCTCTTTGCAGACATATGAAATGTAAGAAATACAAACAAATCGGACCTCTAGTACAAAGCCTCATAGGACACATAAAGGAGTTCATAACGGATTATGTACAAAAACCAGACCTACTTCCTCAAAACGTAGAAATGAATCACCAAAGAAGTTGTACATCAGAGGAAACATCTGAAAACTGTAAATCCGAAGAACCCACACTAACGCCGCAAGACCAGAGAAATAATACTTCTTCTCAAGAAATGATAACCGACTTTAGACAACCAGAACCGGAAACTAAAGAAGTTGAAAATAAAAACAAAAAAGAAGACTCGATAAAAACTAAAGAGGAAGAAGTATTGGAAGCTTGCGAAGAACTTCGAAAATTGACAATTGAGAAATTCCTCGATCAAGAAGCCATCGAAGAACATGTTTCCCATCTCGGCAGAAAATTCACCGAAGTTGTAGACGTTCTTCTAGTTAGCCATATTAAGGTAAGCATCCCTCTTTTCTTTTTCCTGCCCTACAATTTCCAAATCTAAAATATTTTCATTTCCAGGCCTTAGTCAACGTTCTTGAAGAACCACGAACGGAATTAGCACTAAGAACAGCATTATCAGCGCTAACTACACTCGGCCTCGAAGGAACTCATTTAAGTTACTTGGTAGCTCGTTGCGGCGCTGTTAGAGCTTTACTAGCTATTTGTTTAGAAGCCCGAGCAACTGCTGTTAGAGTAGCATCACTAAGAGCTCTGGCTACGATTTGCTGCATTTCAGAAACGATCCGCCAGTTTGAACAAGTAATTATTTCATACAGCTAAACAAAATTCCCCGGAATCCGTTTTTAATTCAATCAAATTATTGCAGGCTGGCGGGCTAGAAATCATAGCAGATATTTTAGCAGATGAAAGCCGCACAGAACCAGAGCTAAGCGAAGCTGCGGCAGTATTAGCTCAAATAACAGCACCCTGGGTACAAGACAATCATTCGATTGAAGGGCTCGGAGGGTATTTAAGTAGTCTAGTCACTTCCTTGACTCGTAAGTATGGCCGCAGACAAAAATTAAATTTTTCCACGGTGAAATCAACGCATTGTATGATTATAGGTATTGTTAAAGAATACAAATCAAGTGAAACACTTCTCCTATCGGCAGCTGCGCTGGCTAATTTAACTTTCATGGAACCCAGGACAGTATGGCCCCTTTTAGAAAACCAAACAGCTGGGATTTTATTAGCGGTATGTATTCATCATTAAAATTAGGGGAAGTTTTCGATTTCATTAATTAATTTTTTTTATCTTTAGTCTGTCCGTCGCCAAGGACCAAAAGTTTCAGTATTTATTCAAGAACAAGCCGCAACAGTTATTGCTAACATGGCATCTGTACCAGAATGCAGAAGGCATTTAGCAGAGCATCGAGCTGTCGTTGCTTTACTTTGCTTCTTACAAATTCGTCATTCACCTTTGCAAAGAGCGCCGGAAATAACAGCAGCTGAGCGTGTTCAACAAAAATCAGCAATAGCTCTTTCTCGGTAAGCTTTAAATTGATTTAGTTAATTAGTAAGTATCCACTAACTTACTAATATTCAATTTTTCAGGTTATGTAGCGACGCTACTGTTGCTAGACAAGTCATCGAACTACAAGGCGTGACGAGACTAGTGAGATTATGCAAAGAAGAACGAGAAAGGAATCATAGTGATGGAGTTTTAGTCGCCTGCCTCGTAAGTTTCTCCCTAAACTTATCCCTTGCATTTAAAAATCTGTAATAATTTCAATTGTTTAAAATTTTAGGCCGCACTACGTAAAATCGTTGCGAATTGCGGAACAGAGGCATTGGAAGAACTAAACGCAATGGAATTGGTAGAGCCGAGACTATTGGATTCATTCTTGCTTTATTCCTCCAGGCAAGAAAGCTACGTCTAATTAATTTTAAATAAAAATGTTCTTACTCGAACTGATCCCATCCGAATTATGTGCCATTTTTAAATACTTCCCGTTTTATCTTCGTTTCATCATACTATTTATTACTTCTTATTTATTCTGAAAAAAAAAAAAAATGTAAATAGCATTACGAACGATATTTTCATTCAAAATTAAATATAAATTTCTTGCATTTATCTCTCAGATAATAAATTAAACATTCTGTTTTTCTATTGCGAAAATTTCAATGTTTAACTTATGAAGTTTTGTACAAAAAAAAACAAATATATTGATAAAAAATTTTAAGGCAGTAAAGAAATAATTATTTTACCTGATGTTATTCCTTTTATAATTTCCTGATTAGATAGAAGTAGAGGATTGTTAGTTTGGTAAGGAATGCTTGATAGGATTCCGTTTTTTCTGTAAAGTTTTGTTCAGGCAACCTGTTAATGAAAAGCAATAATTAGTTCAATGTTTAAGGCAAATTTCCACCGATCTCTTTTATCTAAATAATTTTTAAGGTAAGATTAAAAATGACTGCTGTAAATTAATTCATTAGGCAACCATTTTTAATCTTGACATTGCTTTTTAAAAAAGAGAGAAGAAAATCGGCCTCAATGAATAACGTTTTCATTCATATTTTTTCAACTTTTTTTTTTAATGATCAATAATTATAAAATTATTTTTTTATCATGAGCAATTACATTTCATTAGCTTAATAAACTGTCGGTGATTTAGTGATTAACACAACAAGAAAAGGCCTCGACAAGTTTAGAATTTTTTTAAGATAATTTTTGCTATCTCTAGTCTTGGACTCTCTTTAAATGGACTCATTTTATTGTTGCTGGATAAAATACAAAGCTTAATATTCTATTCTAAATGCCAATCATTTTTAGGATTTTCCCTCAAGAGACCCCACACTTAATTATTGAAAAAAAAAAAAGAAATACAAGTTATGAAGCAAATGGTTGGTTTAAGAAAATCTTAAACCAACAAGAAAAATGAGTTTGAGGCCATCCTGGCTATCAGTCTTTTACTACCAGAAACCCCAAAAGGTATGGTTGTCCAACTTTTAAATGTTTTTAACCTCAATTTGTATCACTAATTAATTCTCATACTTACTTGTGCCATAAATTACTTCTAACCATATGAATGTTTAACATCCTTACTATGAAATATATCCATTTTGGTTTCATGACACTGCCTCAAATCATAATCAAAATAACCTATTGAAAATTTACTCTCAGGAGGCTTGAAATAATCCAATCCTCGTCCTATTTTTATAATCCAGCCATTACTTAATCTGCAACATAAAAAAAAATATCAAATTAGCCTTATTCTCTATTTTAAATCAAAATCACCAAACAATCCAGAAAAATACTTACATTATTTGCCTATCATGAAGTGTCTGAGAAAATTCAACCTCTAAATCAAGATTGTAACCTTTCAAAATATTCGACTTTATCGAATCTAACCATGATTTCTGTTCATTCACATTTCTAGCATCATTCCCAGTCAATAAATTAATTTTCTTCAAGTTAATACATTTCTTCACTAACAGTTCACAGAATCTTAAAAAATTTTGGCATTGATTGTGAGTTCTTATGTATGGATCTTCAATTTTTACGCTGACCACATCACTGTCCAAAAATCGCCCAATTAGTGTTTCATAACTATGACCTTTTGAATTATCCTCTATTGATATCTGCTCATGATAGACACCTAAATCTTTTTGTTCTTCGATATGTTTTTTAAGCTGTTCAGCACGACCAATGTAGCTTTCAATCTTAGATCTGAAAGCATCCTTTTTTTTCCCTGGTTCCAAACCTGAAACCAAAAAAAAAAAAAATTAATATAGGAAATCTTAAACCGCGAGTGTATATTGATTTGTTGTATAGTAAAAAAGTCATAATACCTTTAATGTAATCGACTAAAATCTGTAAACCTTCTTGGTAGCATACGAGGGATTCGGTTAACCTTCCGCTTTTGTCCAAGCTGACTGCTCGTTGTAAAATAGAGGCAGCTGCCGACTCCAAACTTGTATTCTCCGCCATCCCGAGCTAAATTCTCCGGCGAAATTTCATACTGTCACTGAAAAATATATTTGAGAATCACCGGTAAAATACTACAATGAAAAATTCATTTGACATATGATCAACCCACGCCATCATCACCGAACGGCTCTTTGCTTAATGCCACGAGAAACCATTTTTTTCCAAATATATATTTTTTTGGATTATCCATATGGACCGGCAGCAGCAGGAACAGAAGTAACTAAAGAAACTGTTACTACACGTTAAAAACCAAAAATAATAGCAAAAAACAAAACCGGGAAAAAAACGAAAAGAAAAATAAGATAATCTGACGACACGTCTGGACTTGTCGAAGATGGCGGTTTCTTTTGTTTACATTTGATTCAAACGAACTTTTGCTCGTAATTCAGGTTTTTTACACATATTTTAGAATTTAGCCATGGAATTAGAGCTAACAAGAGTAGATTATACTCTTGTCGGCTTAACAAGCCAAAAGTCAATGAAACTTCTACCTCCTCCAGCTCCGAAACAAACGCAAAAGGTTTGTTTTTTATATTGTCACCATAGTAACTGTTAAACCTTATTAATTTTTTTTCGCAAATAACTGAAATTTTACAAAACGACAGACCCTCATCAATCTAATATTTCGCTTTTCTAGGTAGCTATTGGCGATCAAGAAGGAGTTTTACACATTTTCTTAGTTAAAAAAGGAGAAATTCAAACTATACTCAAAAGTCCCCCTGGCACGAAGATATCCAGACTAGACCTAGGAGGTGCTCTTGGCTATCCTAGGGATAAAGTTTTTGTTTCCTCAGAGAATGAAGTGAGAGGATTTACTAAAAAAGGGAAGCAGTTTTTAGGTTTTGAGACAAATTTAACGGAACCAATCAAATCAATGTATGTTGAGGGGAGTGATTTACTTGTATGTGGGCAACATAATTTTAATCATTACCAAGATTGCAAAGATGCAAATAGTTTTGTTTGCGCTGATGTTATCAATGACGTCATAGCTCTCAATGCTTTGAAGGTGAGGTGTTATACTGCTGATTTTTTTTAGAAATTATATTTAATTAGTTTCATTGATTTTCAGACAAATAGATTAACACCAGTCCTGGCTTGTGATGACAGAGTGCTTAGAATTCTAGATCATTCTCATGTATTACATGCTGCCTCCATTTCTGGCTCCCCAACAGTTTTGCATTTATTTCAAAATGATGGCGGTGATAGTGGAGATCAAATATTGTTTGGGACTTCAAACGGAGGAGTTGGGTTGCTTCAATTAGGAAGGTGAGTTTTTCAGAACAATTAATCAGATGAATTTAATTAAACCTATGCTTAATTTTTAGGGGAGAAATGAAAAATACATGGCTACTTGAGCCTGATGAAAATAAGGGGCAAGTAACCTGTTTAGATTGTTACGATATGACTGGAGACGGTGTTAATGAATTAATCGTTGGGAGAGATGATGGGTACATTGAAGTCTACACAATACCATATGACTTAAATTCTAGTCCCAAGCAGATTTTTTCATATGTAAGTAAATTACAAAAAATCAAAAAAATCATGGAAAATTTTAAAATAATTTTTTTTCCCAGACTTGTAACGAAACAGTGACCTCTGTTGTTTGTGGCATTGTGGGAAATACTGGCTTCGACGAAATTGTAGTTTCTACATATTCAGGTAATAAAAATCAATTCTAAAACTTTAAAAAAAATTAAGTGGATCTATTTTATTTCAAATATTTTGAAATTAATCAGGTTGGGTGTTTGGATTAACAACTGAAATCTTAGGAAAAACTGTTTCCATAAGTACTGATGCTAATAATATAAGATTGTCACAGGAAGCCAAACAAAAAATGCTTCGCCTAAGGTATAACTTCCTAAATTCAAATTCTTTAGCATGAGCACTTTTAAAAAATTTAAATTCACTATCAATTCGCACAAATTTAATTTCCTGTGGCACGACCAATTGCATAACCAGACCTTTACCAAGATTATGGCTTTTCAAATAAGTTCCTCAAATTGGGAAATTTATAAATCTTTATAAAAATCAATTTTGCTAATCTTAATTTTTATTAACAGAAATGAAACCGAGGAACTTGAAGAAAGAATTTCAAAAGAAAGGGACAAGTATCAAATGACTGCTCAAGATAATGAATTTGCGGTATCTGCTATCCCTTTCGTTGCTATTAACGATAAGTTTTACTTAAACAAAGAAGACGCTTCGTACAGCCTTTGCTTAGAGGTTCAGACATCAATCGACAATGTTCTTATACAAAGCGATGTGCCTGTTGATTTACTAGACGTTGAAAAAAATTCAGCAGTTGTCAGTTTTAGCGACTGTGATCCGGGAGTAAGTTCTTGTAGAGAAACTTACTTTCAATTTTTCAAAATTTATTTTAAAAAAATTTATTTGCAGGATGGAAATTTTTTACTAGCAACATATCGCTGCCAGCTGAATACCACTCGCTTAGATTTAAAAATTCGAACAATTGAAGGGCAGTACGGGATACTTCAAACATATGTAACACCGAACATTCAACCGAAGTGTTGTCAAGTTCGTCAGTATAGAATAAAACCGCTGTCACTGCATACGAGATCTCACCTGTTTGACTCAAAAAGACCATATAACGTCCTTAATTTAAAAGGAGGATTTAGCATGGCTGAAATGCACGCTTGGATTGAATACTGTTTGCCTGAAGTGCCTGAGAAGCCACCCCCTGGCGAATCAGCTACTTTGATATTTGTATCTACGTTTTTGGACACCATGCTACAGTGTACTTATGGGTGAGGTTTATGGTGCAATTTCTCCCCAGAGGAGCAACGTCTCCGGCCTTATAGTCTATTTTTCTTTCCCGAAAAATTAAATTTTTTTTTTTATAGAAAAGGAGAGGCTGAGTTTAAATCGGACAACATTTCAACAATATCGATCTTAAAAGACGTTTTATCAAAAGAAGCGATTAGAAGCAATAAAAAAAGGAATTTAGACATAACCTGGAGTAAGTTAACTCAAAATTACAAGCGGTGCATGCCTTGTCCTTATGAGACTTTTGCAAATAAAAATTTTAACTAAAGTTCGAGGATAATAATTTAAAGAATTTTTTTTAGGCATAAGCGACGACAGTATAACTCACACACTAAACCTTCTTCGCCCGAAATTAGAACATCAGTTGGAACTTGTGAGAAAAATGACAATTTTGGAATCAATGACGGAATTGGATATAACAGAAATTCAAAATGACAGCACGTTATTAACCGATGAATATTTAGAAATAATTAAAAATGAAAAAGATATCGTTGAAGAATATAAAAGGCAGCCAGCTTATTTGGATAGGTTGTACGGTATGATAACGGATTTGTTCATAGATAAATATAAATTTCAAGGGATAAATGTGAAAGGAAAAATTTCGGCATTGCTGGAGTTGTTAGAAAGGGAAAGATATTCATATGATGGGCTTTTAAAATTTTTTCATCAGTAAAAGCAGGCTGTTTTCGTTTGGTTTCAACTTCACTGCTAAAGAGTAGGCTGAGCTACAGCTTCACAGAATGACAAACAGAAAAACCCAAATTAATAAAAACTTAAGGCGCAAAGTCGAATAATAACGGGCTAAACAATGAATTACTCAAATAATTCAACAATCTGTATTATTTTATTTTTTCTAATAAAACGCACCAATTTCCTTGATCGTAATAATAATCTTCAATTTTAACACTTTTTAACTCTAAACACATTTCCTTGATTTCATCATCTTCAAAAACATGATAAAACCTAAGAAATACCGGCGGCTCTGACGTTTTTTCAGATAGCGCATTATCTTTTGATTTTAATTTCCAAGGGACTAGCAAATCATTATGATGAAAATTTGTGCGATTCGTATGAACAGGCAAGCCAACTTTTTCTTCAACTAATATTTTATCGTCCACTAAGTCCTTTTCCTTCTTTTTATTATTATATTGCTTCAAATAACTCGATTTTTTATTCTGCCTTTCTTGATTTTTCGCCCAAACATAAATTAAAGCTTTGCCTCCTACTTTTAATATCCGTATTATTTCTTCGATTGCTTTTATTCTTCTCTCCTAAAAAATAATATAATTTATTTACGTCTCTGCTTATTATAAATTTTTTACTTTGCTAATCTTACCCTTGTCGCTAAATGATGAATCACTGCTATACTTATGCAACCATCTGCAATGCCATCTCTTACTGGCATATTTAAACAGTTGCAAGTAAAACATTCGAATCCACGTTCCCTGCAAACTTGCATTAAATTACAACTAGAATCACAGCCGATTTCGTATCGTTTACTTTTCAGCGAAAAATATTTCCCATTCCCACAGCCTACGTCTACTAAAATTGAGCCAGGAGGAAATGATTCCATGAATTTAGCGACGTTTGGCCAAGGTTTATGGCGAGTTTCGCTAAAATGAGAAGCTATTTTTTCATAAACCTTGAAAAAATCCAAAAAAAATTAATTTTATTACCCATTTTATAAATTAACTCAATTTTTTTTTCTATTACCTCATGTACATAATTCTCTTCTAATTTAGCTGCTTCATTTTCTTTCACTGATAAATCCATTTTATTCAAAACTTCATGCTCCTCCTTTTTCTTTTTTGAATCACAAAAACTTGGATAATTGCATTCACATTCCCCTTCTCTAGTTCTCCTAAATGTTAATGAAGTTCTTGCTTCTCTGTACTGCAATGTCAATCCACCAGACTTAGCAGGAATAACATCAGACTTCCTAGGAGTTATCCCATGAGTCCAGTTGTACCTAAAAATGAATCATAAATCATGATATTCTTCAAAAAATAAAAAAGACATTATATTTTACCTTGATTCTCCACTCATTATACACAAACTTCTTCTTGGTAACAACACACTGCAAGATTTTCCATTTGAATCTTTAAAATCCATTACAACATCTGATTGTAAACTTAAAGATAAAATTCCATCTGTAAACGGACTATGAGTATCCACATGCGGAGGTATCCCCTGACCAGGTTTATAACAATTAACAGTTAACTGATCAGGTTTAAAATTAAAATTAAAATGATAGCAATTTTTTTCATGATGATTCGACAGCCTCTCCCATAAAAAATTTAACTCTGTAGGTATTGCATCAATTGGTTCATCCAAACAGACATTATTTGTTGAATACTTGAATTCATATCCATAATGCTTAACTTTCCTATGTTTTAATTCAGATGAATTCAAGCTATCATCATCTGACTGAAAACCTATGATCGCTAAAATTTCATCCTCTTCTTTTGATGAAATAAAATTTTCAAGAACAATCAATCCGTTTGGTTTTTCAAAATTAAAATTTGTTTCCTTTAAGAATTCTGGTAATTTTTCCACAAAACCTAAATAAATCGGTCCCTTTACTTCAGTCCAAATCACACATCCATTTACTTTTTCATACGCCACTTCAGCATCATTCAAAAGTTTAAATTCAACAAATGAGAATGATTTTTCTGGTACCATGACAATATTTTCAATTTCTCCATATTTCCCAAAAACTTCAAAAATCATTTCCTGAGTTATTCCATTAACCAATCCTCCATTACATATAACTAGAACCTAAAATCAAAACAAAATAAATAAATATTTTCAACAAAATTAACAAACTTAACCTAACCTTAACATACCTTACACGGCGTTTCCGAAATAGTCACATTTAGCGATTTCATCAAAATATTCTGGTACTTCGTCTTCTTTCTCCCTAACTTCGTCTTCAAATAACTCATATTAACACTTTCAAACAAAAAACCGATCAATAAAAAAATTAAATCCAAAAGTACAAACCTAACCTCAACCGGTTAAATAAAAAGCGACAAACATAGAACTCACAGCCTTTTAAATAGCTGAATGCGGCTGAAAATTGATGGAAGGATCGATTTTGCGCATGCGTAGAGTGTTTTAAGATGGCTTTACCGTCATAGGGATATTTCTATTTTTTTCTGTGTTAAATGGTTGTATTCATCTAACATAATAAAAGTAATCATGCTTAGATGATAGAAATCGTTGTAAGGTGTTCCATCCTTGGAATTGAGGTAAGTTTCAAAATAATATTATGGATTCATAATTCTACCGCAGTATTTTTATATTCTCTAGAGCGCTCTAGCGCCAAAAACTATGCATTTTCTCTGTTGGTTTAGCATCTAACGATTCACAATAATGATTTATATTCAGGCTTGTTTTAAGGTTCCCTCGAGATAATTTAGATAATATTAAAATCGGCCGGGATTATCCGGTAAAATATTCAATTTTCTAACTTTTTTTACCGGAAGCCAAACCATAGAAAATATCGAAAAAGTCATTAAAACGGAGCTTACTTATAATTTATAATTCAAAAATGTCACCTGCTTGTTTGACATATTTAACTGATATTGACAATCTCAAGGGATTTGGGGGGAAAAAAAGAGATTAAATTCATTTGCCTGAAAGGGTATATTTAATACAGAGAGATTCATTTTAAATAATTCCATTTTCATTTTTTTTCTTGGGTTTTTGATATCAGCTTAAGGTTAGGAAAAAATTGATTAAACAACTGAAAAGGTCAGGGGGAAATGTACTTTGGTTATTTTTTTAATACAACATTCAATAGTTAATGTTTTTACTTGGGATTGCTTAAAAAGTCCTGTTTAATGTAGCAGATGCTGTTAATTACTTAACTGAAATTTTTGTAATCTATTTTTGTTTTATAAATCGGGTGATTGTTCTTTTTTTTTTTTTTTCTTGGGACGAGAAAAACCATTATTTAATGTTATGTAAGATCTGACTGTTCTATTTTTTAAAAATTATCATTGTATTGCAAAATAATAATAATAATTATTATTATTATTAAATTTGCATTAGTATAAATTGGTCAGACAGTCATACAATCATTCTTTACTTTTTTTTATTAATAATTGAAGTGATTTCCATGGGAATTTTAGCATTTCAGTTGTAGAAGTGCCAACCTCGAATCTTGACTAATGCACAGCCCTTAAATTGCAGAAACAAGTGAATTTCAGTAGAGCTAACAAAAAGCAATCAGCCTTAAGAACTGCCATCACTAATGCCCTGACGAGTAATTGTATTACCATCTAGTGCCCTAATTACATGCTCATTGATCTCTAGCGCCCTCACAAGTACTTGGAATTACCAAATTGCAAAGGCTCTAGGCTAATTGGCTAAAAACTCATTGGCGGCGCTAGTTGTTCTTGCCTTAACACATTCCCCCCCAAGATTTTTAATACCTTTAGCATTAATAAGCTAGAATGGCTCGTATAAAAATCGAATTAGCTCAAACCCCTTTCATTTATTTTTTCTTCTCAAAAACATTAATAAAATATTTAAGAAGTAATAAATGTCTATTGATCTGTTTTTGTAAATGATGAATAGAATTTTTATCGGGAAGATTATAGCCCGATAGTGTATAATAACCTTGACACTTTCAATTTTTATTTTCATTTCTATTCTTTTTCCAGGTTCACCAAATAAACATCTATTTTGTGTAAGGCCTAAGGATAAGAACAAGAACCTACACTAAATACCAAAGCATAAAACATATCAAAAAAAATGAATCCATAATGACAGCAGTCGATGCTGCTAAATCCATTAATGAATTTATACATGCCAAAACTATAACTGAAACAAATTTAATAAAGTAAGGTTGTGATGAAAATCAATAAAAAAAAAATAACCAAAAAATAAAAAAAAAAGTGATATGGTGGGTAAATCTGTGACAATGGAGCAAACTTCGGCACAATTAATAAGTAAACAAGCGGTACACATGATCATCAGTTTTAGAAAACTGTGCTTGGTGACTGTTGCCCTGCCGATGACATCTCTACTTATATGCTTCGTAACAGCGTATATTTTTCAGAGGGATGACATCCACGAGACACACTGCAGGGTAAGTTTCTTTCGAGGAGTTTTTTATGTGCACGTGTGAGGGGAATGCGGACGCAAAACTTGACCGCTAGGGGAGCTGCAGTCAAACGACTATGATCGAAGAGCGAAGGTGCTACTTTCAATAGCTACTCTAGCCGCAAAGTTTTGTGTCTCTTTTTCAGCTGTAGAGCACAAGAGCGTTAGGTGCGCTAGTGCTGTACTCTGCAGTGGAGAATTAGTTTCCAGGTGGAGGCTCTAAACGAAATTTTTTTGAAAAAAAATCACATGGACCAAGTTTGGTTAAAAAGCTGGAAGAGACTAGGGGAGGGGTAGGGGAAGATATAGTACTAGCCGAGTGGACTGTAATTGGAGGAGTGTCGTACATGAGAGAGTTGATTTATAAGCAGAGGAAGGGGGAGCGTATGGTAACTAATATTTGATCAGGAGGCACGACATTTCGTGCCATGGTGGGGGCCATCATTCCGTTTCTAATGCTCGGACGGGTACATTAAATAAATTCTAGTGCCCTGTAAAACACTTTCAGTAATCTCTAGTAGGATCTTTAACCTCCAGCTCCTTGCCAGCACTTGAATAATATCTACTAACTAATTAAATATCCGGTTTTAAGCTCGTACTTAAATTCTGTAGGAAAATCATTTACTACAAACAAGGGGAATGAGGCTGGAAACTAAATGAAAAAGAAAAATTTCACAGAATTATGAGAAATTTTTCCATGATTCCAGGAATCTTACAACTTCTTTCATTCTTCCTCGGTGGCGCTAGTGTCTTTCCACAGAAAAATTTTTTTCAATAAAAAAAACTCTTACTAAAAAAAATCTGTTGAAATCTTTTTTCAACAGATTTCTTTCCTAACTTTTTTATTCTTTTTTTATCAACCCTCTTCCATTAACAGATTAAATGTTAAACTTCTAGCATCGTGCACAACACTTCCCTGTTAAAAAATAAAAAAATTTCTTGCACTTCCATTCATTATACTGTAAAGTTTTTCGAAAGTCCATCCCTGCGTTATTTGACAGAAAGAAATGGCATTTTACTTTTTTTTTCCTTCAAACTTTTTTGGCGTCTCTCCCAATATTCCCCGTGTCAAAAATTTTCCTTTTGTACTTCCCTTTTTCCCTTAATATTTAATATTTTCACCTAACTCATGTTTCCTTTTCTTCCTATTTCAGCTCTTGGAATCAACCGTACCTAAACCTAATCCCAACATCAACAGGTAAAAAAATCTTTTTCTTTTACACAAATTAAGTGATATTTAAAATACCCATTTGCGCTGCGACAAACTTCCCATTAAAAAAAAAAAAAAAAATTAAACGAATCAAGAATTTTCACGACGAACTTAAAATGACATTAACCTTTTACAGTTTATTCCACAGGGATTCATGTCGTGACATTCTATATTTAGTTAAACCCCGCTGCTGTGCCGGGTAACCCAGTCCAAACACCGCAACAATAGCAATAATGTTTAAGAGAGGCTTCGGGCTCATATTTTCCGTTATTACGATATCTACTCCTCAAAAAAAAAAAACCGATTCGTTTAAAAAAAAAAAGTTATAGGAAAAGCTTAAAATCTCGCCAAAATTATTTAAAGGGGACGATTTTCTTTCTCCCTTCAGCTCCCTTTATGATGTTTACTAGGGGCGGCCCAGTTTTTTTCCAGCATTTTTTTTTAACATGGAAACGAATCGGTTTTTAAAATTCCCTCCGTAATAACCTGATTTTATCAAGGTCACGTAATATGGTAATCTGCGGTTGGCCGTATTTAAATGAGGTTTTCATGTATGTATATGCCTTCTGCTTTTCCTACGACATTATCGTTCCTCTCTTGTTCGTTTAGTAATAATCTGTGTCACGTATATATTCTTGTGCTGATGTGATTAAACAACCGGGCACTTTGTAATAGGCTGTTAGGGGTGAACACCTTTTCCGTAGGGACGTTAAGGCCGGGCTGTTAAGATTCGTTAGGTACGTGATTGTTGGGTTTCGGTCTCACGTTTGACTTTTAAGGTTTAACTGGCTGCACGTAATTTTAAGTTTTGAGTGGTAAGCTGACTTTACCATAAAATGATTATAGAAAATACTGGATTTAGACATATGCGGCCCCTAGGCAAGAGCCAACTTGAGGCCCCTTTTCGCCACCAAGTCAAACAATGTCATGCTTTTATTTTCCTGTTTTCTTGAATAGCTCATTCTCATAAAAATTCATTTCTTTGCAATGAATGCATTCTTCGCCCGCAGCCCCTTAGAAAGCTGCGACCCCAGGCAGCTAGCTAGTCTGCCTAATGGTCACGGTACTAATTAGAGAGAAAGAGCGTTAAATCAGAGTTGATAGATAAATCTCTCTACTCTGATAGGTTAATCGCAGCTGTTATCTAACTCGATCAAATTACAGGATCGATGTGACCAGTTGAGGTTAAGTTAAACAACTACGAAACTCAGCCGTTCACATTTTCTAATTGCAGGTTTACAAGTTGAGCTTTCGATCCGATCTTCTTCTTGCTCGATAGGTCTAAATCAGAGTCAACAAAAATGGCTGCCCTAAAGTTCCATCTTAAGTCCGCTTTGACTTAAATCTTTCTGTCTGGGACTTTTTCCTTTTCTCAGAATGGTCAACTGGGGTCTGTAAGCAAATGATGCTAATTTGGAGCTTTGAGAAGGGGGGAGATTCAGGGCAGCTTGATTGATTCGCTCGTTGACTTTTCCAACATTTTTCAGGGTCTTGGCTTTAATAGACTGCTCCGCTCCTTTCTTTGGACCAAATTAGGTTAAAACAGTTTTCCATATTAACATGGAACCTGTTCTCGGTTTAAGAGTTTGTCTTTGAGAGAAGACTGCGGAGGAAGACTTTCTCTGGTAGTCTCAGTCGCTTAGTTGAAATTTGGATTCGTCTTACCTGAAAATAAAAATAATAATTCATTAATATAAACCCTAAATTAAATTGGTAACATGGTATTATTTTGATACTCTATCGCTATATTTGCTCTGCAGGCTCTTCAGATATTAAGAATACTTTGGCTTAAAAATTCTCGGGATACATTTTGCCTGAGCACGAGAATTACAATACTCCAGAGCTGCTGACATTAAATAAATTTCATTTACATTTTTTTGTATTCTCGGAATTTCAATTAAAATCATCTTTCTGTGATTTAAAATTTTTCGGAATTTTCTTAAAATTAAAAATCTTGTAACTATTTTTTTGTGACCAGGAATGAATACTTAATTTTTGTACAAGTTTTTTCAGGGCCCAACAGACTTTCTATACTCTTTAATTTAATAGAAGAATATAATGTAGCCGCTCGGACGTTTTCAATACCCCCCTCTCCTTATTTTTGATCATGTGGCCGATAGACCGTTGTACGCCCAAGTCTGTCTGTCTGTTCCGTTTTTTCGAGCTCTGATAGATTTAAACCAACAAAAAAATATCGATGGTAGCTAAGCGCGAGCTGCACTTGAGGGGAAGACCCTTGTACCCGGTCGCCCGCCCAAACTCTGGAAGGACTCATGGCGGTCATCTTTACAAGAAGCCGGCTGATTTCCCCAAAAAAAACAGATCGAAAAGTCTTTAAAAAGACAGAAGAAGAAGAAAATACCTTGCAAATAAATAGGCAAATTTCCCGACTACCTTCGGTCCCTATACAGCTCAAAAAAATATTCTCTCATTCACAAAAAAACTTTGATTATTTTTATTAGAAAATCCAAAATCTCTAAAAATCATTTCCGTTCACAAGAGAAACATATTTCTGAATTTCTATTTCTAAATCGGCCTCCACGCATTCATATCTCTTCCATAATCGTACCTTCCTCTAATTCATTTCTCTTTTCGGTATCATCTTTAAAAATGCGGAACTAGTTATTTTCATATGATTTCCCATTTCCGCGAGTTAGAAGAAAAATATGGCAGAAAGGGTCAAGGGCGGGAGCTAATAACATTTTCAAAATACATTATTTTCATTTCACTCATTTTTTTCTTCTCCTTCTAAACATGCTTTTTTTTTTTGCGTCAACGATATTTTCTAAATTTCTCTTTTGATTTTTGTAATTTTTCTTTTTCCTTTCTCTCTCTCTCTCGCTCTCTCTTCAAAAAACCCGAGCAATATTTCAAACTTCGCTTTTTTTTTGTTATAAACTCGAATTATAAAAAAAGGGAATATGTTTCGCAGTCATCGCAAGAAGTCTATTGCTTTTTAAATTATATTATAATTACCTACACGAAACTTTCAAAGTTTCCTTAAAAGCTTCTGGTTTCTGTGCTTTTATAAAAGGGCGAGGTTTTTTTTTAACAATGCCACCGCGTAACTATCACGAAAGGAACAGTGGTCGAAACTGCAAGTCACAGAAATAGGAAATGGCTTACGAGGGAAGGGTGGGAATAGGAGAGGAAAAACGGGAGGGGTGGGGAAAGAAAGTAATTTACGGTAGAAACGAATTTAGACTCAACGGAACAATGTTGTTGTTTTTTAAATCACCATGGCAATATGCTTTTGATTTTGAATGAATTGTTTTCCACCGGTTTGATTTTCCATTTATTTTAGGCTCGCTTTCAGAAATTTTTCACTTTTATCAACAAAATTTAAAGGGATACAATTCCTAAAATATTTTATTTACTGGAAATGATGAAAGATATGTAAAATATTGACGTAATATTTTTTCTCGCCACCGAAATAGTAATATTTTGTCAACGAGAATTTCGCATTTCCCCGAACCATAAAAAGCTCATTATTTCTATCTCCTCCCCCCTTCCCCTCCTTTTCCTTTTTTTCGGGAATAAAAAAAGAAATGTTTGCCCCTTTGGAAATATATTAACGTACCGTTTTATTTTCGATTTTCCTGTTACTCGCCCAGGCTTTTTGCTGTCAATCTCTCAAACTTTGAAAAGGCAATAACCAAACCCAGTTTTATTTTCGGCTTATATTTTTGTACTTTGATTTGGGTGTAAAACGAAAAGCATATTCTATTTTCTTTCCAGAATTTTTTCAACCATTCATTTTTAGGCTCTCTTTATGAACTTATGCCCTCCCTCAAAACATTTCTTGGCATCGGCACTGTTCCCGAACCCTATCTCGCCACTGCAAAACTCTTTCCTCGAAACTTTACTTTAGCGATATTTAACAAACTAAACCTCCCAGTAATTTATTACCATCAGCTACTTTGGTTCAAGTTACAGGTTTATCCATCAACCTGTAACTGAAACCGGAGAAAGTATAAAAATTGCACTAATGGTTTTTTCTCATAATTTCGAGCTTGAGCTATGTCTCCTTTCCTTGTAAATAATTTATCTTAACGTGACTGGGATTACAGGATGACATCTTCGGATTTTCTTTTTTCGTCAGTGGAATTTGTAAGAGTTACTAAAATAATAAAATCTCGCGGGTTTAAAAAAAAAAAAAAATTGCTTAGCCAAGGATGATTTTCAATATTTTTTTTATTCCCTTTAGAAATGTCTAGAAACTCGCGAAAGGAATGAGAAAAAGGGGAATGATTTTTGGCTCGGGATTGGAATCACTATATACGCTCAACAACATTTAATCGATTTAGCTTCAAGTGAAAAGCTTGGATTTAATTTAAAATTTCGAGATGGTTTAACTTTTTCTCGAGAGTAACCACATATAACTGATTTATGTGGGATGTCGTTGTGAAAACAGATTGGTATCCTTTAGCTTTAATGTTCTGGTTTTTTATTTATCAGAAATTTATTTTTTCCCGCATGATCTGAGGCAGAGAAAAAAATTCCTGCGCACAGCACAGCCTAATTTTATTTTAGGCCTCTGAGCCAAAAAACTAAGGACCTCTCAAATCTTTCATATACTTAATGCGATTACGTCATCATCAAAAAGCTTTTCATGAATAAAATACATTTCAACTTTTTTTTAATTAGGTAACTTATAAACAACCATGATAAAAAAATTAAATTTTTTTCAACTCACGCTATTCAAACTCAACTTACCCTACAAACAAAAAATCCCCCCAAAAAAATTTTTACAAAACACATTAACGGAATCGAATTACTTTCCATAACAACCAATTCCGCAAAGATACATCTTCCCAGTATCTTAATTTTTAAATGGACTCAAATTTTCCTTATTCGGGAAACTTGAAATCGAGAAAGTCTTCTGACAAAAACATTTTTCATCAAGAGAAAAAAAAAATATTTTTCAAAGTTAACTTCAACAGCTTATCAAAAAAAAAAAAAAAAATTCTTTCACCTTGGTGATACCCCGTAACTTTTCTTATGATTATCAATCATACATTAAACAGATGGATCGATCGATCAATCAATCAAACCCTCTATTAACCGTTAGCTATCGCTTACGAATCATCAGCCACAATTCTCATGGTGATGAAAATTATACCTCCAACTTTCTTTTTCTTTTCTTTTTTTTATTTCACGGGCAAATATTTCTTTTGTACCGGTTTGACTTCTTAACAATGCAGGAGGAGAAAAGCTACAATATAAGGTTATAACAATGCAGTGACCTTTTCTCGCTCTTAGCAAAAAGCTATTAGAAAAGGTCACTCGTAAAAAAAAAAAACATTTATTGATTCACTTTCTGTTTTCATATTTTAAATGTTTTAACAAGATTATTGAGGTTTCGTGGAAAATTTTAATAGTTTATTGCTAAATCGGTTTCGTATCGAAAGGGCTAAGAGAAAATTTCTGAAGGCAGGTCTCTCGTATCTTTAGCCCAAAAAATTATTACGGCTACTTCTCTGCCCTTTTTGTTCACTGCCATTGGATAGAATGAAAAGGAACTCCTTAATAGTTAATAGTCTCTGCCGGCTTTCCCAGAAGCGTTTTTGTTTTGATTAGGTGCTAAGTATGAGGCAACAGGCCCATCAAAGGCGACAGGAGACACAGATGAGAAAAGAGGGCTCTGGCCGCCCCTTTTTACAAAAAAAGTCCTCTAAAGTATTTATTTTCACAAACAGTGAAAATTTTTTGCAGATTACTTTCTTAGAACGAAAAATTGATTCAGAATTTTTTAGTGTCAAGTTATTTTTTAGAATTAATCTCCTTTGAAAAAATTGATTTGTCAAAATACAAATCTTATAAAAGATTTTGTTCGACAAGATCGGACCAGATAAAATTATTAAAAGATTTGTTCGACCAGACAAAATTGGCAAGAGATTTGTTCGATCAAACAAAATTAGCAAAAGATTTGTTCGACTAAATAAAATTAGCAAAAGATTCGTTCGACCAAACAAAATTAGCAAAAGATTTGTTGGACTAAACAAAATTAGCAAAAGATTTGTTCGACCAGACAAAATTGTCACAAGATTTGTTCGACAAGATGAAATTATCAAAAGATTTGTTTGACAAGATGGACCAGGTAGAATTATCAAAAGATTTGTTCGACAAGATGGACCAGGTAGAATTATCAAAAGATTTGTTCGACAAGATGGACCAGGTAGAATTATCAAAAGATTTGTTCGACAAGATGGACCAGGTAGAATTATCAAAAGATTTGTTCGACAAGATGGACCAGGTAGAATTATCAAAAAATTTGTTCGACAAGATGGACCAGGTAGAATTATCAAAAGATTTGTTCGACAAGATGGACCAGGTAGAATTATCAAAAGATTTGTTCGACAAGATGGACCAGGTAGAATTATCAAAAGATTTGTTCGACAAGATGGACCAGGTAGAATTATCAAAAGATTTGTTCGACAAGATGGACCAGGTAGAATTATCAAAAGATTTGTTCGACAAGATGGACCAGGTAGAATTATCAAAAGATTTGTTCGACAAGATGGACCAGGTAGAATTATCAAAAGATTTGTTCGACAAGATGGACCAGGTAGAATTATCAAAAGATTTGTTCGACAAGATGGACCAGGTAGAATTATCAAAAGATTTGTTCGACAAGATGGACCAGGTAGAATTATCAAAAGATTTGTTCGACAAGATGGACCAGGTAGAATTATCAAAAGATTTGTTCGACAAGATGGACCAGGTAGAATTATCAAAAGATTTGTTCGACAAGATGGACCAGGAAGAATTATCAAAAGATTTGTTCGACAAGATGGACAAGACAAAATTATCAAAAGAACCCTATAGAATTATCAAAAAATTTTTTGACAAGGTGGACCAGATGAAATTATCAAAAGGACCTTATAGAATTATCAAAAGATTTGATCGACAAGATGAAATTATCAAAAGATTTGTCCCACAAGATGAAGTTTTTAAGAGATGAGTTCCACAAGAAAAAATTAAGAGATTTGTTCAACAAGATAAAATTCAATAAAAATTCGCTAAAACAAAAATAAAGTCTAAGAAAATAAAAATTTTTTTTATTTTAATAAGTCTCAGAAAAGTCCTTATTTTTTATCTAGGAAAGTCTTGAAGTCCTTATAATTTAAGAAGCCATCTAGTTCAATTTCTGCAAAGACCCAGGCCCTTTATCACCCATACAGCCAACGAAGCACTAATCCTAGCTACGGGCCTGCTTTCAATTGACTACAACGAACATTCCCTAACGAAAATTGTTCGTTTAACCTTATTCTTTCGGAAAAGGTGAACCATACTTTATGTACAGATATGAAAACTGTGTGACATAATATGAAAGGCTCATTACTTTAAGTCATGCAATCTTTTTTCCTAGCTGTTAGATGCTAATAACGCTTACCTCAAAATAACCAACTTTTTCCTATTATTTTTAGCTTAAAATTGGATGCTTTGGTAAATGCATTGTCCTCTGGATGTGTTATAGGTATCGTGAAGATAATAGGTTTACGGAACGGGAAGGGATCTGACATGTAAGGTCGCGGTTTCAGCCTCGCCTAGGGTTACATAATGAAATCGAACTAAAGTTTGCATATGCCATGTAATTTTTATACTATTTTCTATTCACTCGTTACGGGTCGCCGGGTTTGTCCACATCCAACTCCCTCTAAACAACATGGATCGACAGTTTTGTCTAGAACATTTGTTCGTGTTGTTACGTTTTTATTTTTCACTTTTAAGGTAAATTTATAAATTTGTTTTTCGAAGTGTAATTTCGAATTTTTCAGAATAACTTATCTTGAGAAAAACGGTTTTTCCGCAATGAAATTCAACTTTGTGTTTGCTGAGTTAGTTAAACTAGGAGCTTTGCATACTGACAAGGGAGTTATCAAACAAAATGAATGTACTTTAGAAACCCTTATATATGAAGTTTCAAGGAAAGTTAGATCGCCGGAAATCGTACGAAATTTTTTTTTTCTTCCCTCGTAACTTTCAAAAAGTAAATTTTCTAAAAGCTCGAGTGTTTACATTTGAATTCTCTTGGAGTTTTGGAAATTTGTTTTCGGGGGGGAAGAATTTTCTTTTTTTTTTTTTTGGAACTTTATCGTAGCGGCACATGAGGAATTATTAATCGTTTGTTTTTGTCATCACTTGACTTCGCACGCTTTGATGGATTTAATCCATTTGTGTCGAGAATTTTTCTTTATCTCGAGAAAAAAAAACTAATTGACATCGAACGTAACAACTAAACAAATGCGGTTTTCTCTGTTGACAATTCTTTCCAAGAGAATGATTAACGATCTTGCTCTAGGCGTTGTTTTTTTTATTATTTTTAAATAAAATTAATTAAGAATGAAACGGTTGGGGAAAAGTTTAATTTCGAATTTGAAAAATTAGTTTTCATGGGTGATCAGAATTAAAGGATCGTGTTAAAGTTAGCGGTGTTGAAAACGGAGGCTGCATGATAATCACGGTTGATTTCTAAGGATGAAATGCATTAAAGTTTGGTCTTAATTATTCATGAAAGTAAAATATGGAGCGTTATGATTGACCTTGGGTTGTAAATCGCACTTCGGCACTAAATTTTGTGGAAATCGCTTTATCAACTATGTTGGTTTAATAGGAAGTAACAGTGGCGGTTTGGGAGCTTAAAACTTAAACCAGTGAGGGGGCTAAAAGGAAATTTGCCAGATTGACTTTTAATCGAAAAATTTGTTGTGGTTTCTCTGTTTCAACGAAAGTTGGCCAAGACAAATTGCTTCTTGCCAATTGATGACTGTTCCCTACAAAGACGATTTCAGTTAGAAGGCAAAGTTTCAGTCATGGCAGGTAGCTTCAAGTTGACTTCTTATTTCAAACCTTTAAAAACCTTAGGTTTTTGCTCGCGCTAAAGCTACTGTGAGTGGATCGGTAAAGTATAATTAGCTTATGCGGGACATCAATTTTTAAGACAAAATTTTTAAGCAATTTCTCCGCAGGATTTCTCGTGGCGAGAAATACCCGAAGGAATCCTTGGTTGTTTTCAAGTCGAGAGCTGAAATTTAAGCGATTTCTCGAAAATTTCTCGGATGTCTCGCCGTCCATCCCTAAATTTGTGCACAGGGTGCAGCAACTACTGAAATTTTCCTTGCCTTTTGCTATGTTTTTTATATTTCTTATTTTATACAGCCCGTACAAAATTTGAAGACCTGCAAAATAGAAGTTATGGTCAAAACCATAAGTTTCGCTGGCGTTTTTTAAACATTCCACCCTTAATTTCTTATTTAAGTTGTGACTTTCAAAAGATGGTCATCTCCTGTCTTCTTGGCCGATTTTCGTTAAAGCCCTAAATACTAGCAAACATTTTTGTTGACCCTTATTCACCTAAAATTTTACCTGCTTCAGCCAAAAAAATTAGTAGAACAACAAGTACTCATTCACATTTGCGCCAACAGTGTCAACTCTTCTTCCAAAATATCTGCGTTCTAAACGTAGATTTCTCTTAATTTTTGTCTCTTTACCTTGAACTTATTGCATCCATCAAAATCCCTCCACTTTTTTGATGTCTTCGTGCGATGCTCCTTCGAGGTCTTCACCTAACCGCTCGCTGACGTTCCTCGCCCTTTTCTGGACTCTCTTCTCTGCAACAACAAAAAATAAACTTTTTTAGCAATAATAGAAAAAAAAACAATAAAATTAGATGTAGAAATAATTCACAGTGAATTATTTCTACATTTAAAGAGGTCGTAGGCTCTCCGTCAAAAAGTATAATAAAATTAGCTCAGGAAAAAATAAACACAGAGTTTATTACTTATATTTTACCAACTTATAAAACAACTCCAAATAACAACCCCCTTCGACCTCTCCTTTATAATAACGTCATAATTTCTCATTTTCAAAGAGAATCCGTTTTCTCTAAATTAATTGAGCTTTAATTATCCCCCTTACGAAAACGGTCTCGGGTAAATTAAATTAACTCACTGATATAAAGTTAGATTGCGATTTTTTTTTTTAAAAAAAAACTTTTTTTTAATAGACGCGAGCTTTAATCTCTATTGACTTATGTCACGAATAATAATTTTCCGATAGCATATCGTTTTTTTTCCCCGTCATCGATCGGATCCCCAATTAAACGGAAGAGAGTGGAATAAAAGCTAAGCGAAAAATTAATTTTATTCCAAATGGATATTTAATTTGACTTTTTCGCATTCGGGATTGATTTTTTTAAGTTTCATTCATTGGCCGAACGCGATTTTCCCTGGCTTAAAATATACATCGGGGATCCGTCATTTAAAAAAAAAAAAAACATTTTTAGACTACAGATAACCCCGATTGAATGTTTACATGTGTTATTGATCTGACAGGTTCCTATATATCCAGAGACATCACTTATTGTTCCTTCTAAGTAAAGGTTGAGCCAAGGTTTTTATTTATTGATTTTATATTTTGAAAAAAAAAAGCGGCTTTCGCCATTCATTCTTACTTCGTAGAATCCACAACTTTTTCATAATGTCATGAACATGCGACTTTCTCATTTTGTTCAGTGCTAAACTTTTTGTTCGCTAAATTTTTCCTTTTTAGTAAATTGAATTTTTTGAGCATAAAAAAATTACACAGAAAAATATTTTTTTTATAATACTGTAATTTCGTATACACGATTGCATGTATAGCGAACGTAACACGAAGTTAGCCTTATGGCAGGTGTTGTGCATTGAGCACATGTGTTTGCCCTCTCATCTGCATACTAGTATACCGGTCATTTTTTTTCTTCCTTTCCAAATTTTTTAGCTCGTATGCCTTGCGTTCCGTTTTAACAAACACGTGATGAGATCGATTATTTTTTTTTTTACCCGGAGAGTGGAAAGGTGTTGATTTGGTTTTATAATGTAATGGAGATACCCTTCTGTTGTTTAGTATGGGGGAGTGTAAAGGTTCGAAGGTTCAGGGACGGATTGGAGCTTCCAACTGGTATGGTTCAAATTTTTTTTATTCTTTAGGTCTGTAGGGTGCAAAGTGCTATGGCTGCATCACAAGCGGATTTATTCTGTCAGCTTCCAACTGTCCCGCATCCAATATGTGGCTTTAGTGCCAGACTCAGCTCGGATCTTAGGATCTAGCTTCAGCTCTGGGCAGAAATGGCTTTGACCCAGTTTTGCCCCATTGTCTTTCCAACTAAGCTGCTGCCTTCTCAGAGATCCAGGAGCTTTATCAAGCATGGAATCTGTCTTATTATCCAGGCTGACGATGCACAAGTAACATTAGTTGGTTGAAGTGAGTGCGCCTTGATCACACTGACGATCAAAGATGCCCATTAAGTCTTCAGATCTTCTTATTGAGTCTCAGCTTTAGCTGAACTTAAAATTTTTTCCTCCAACTGCTTTTCAATCTTTTGGGCGAGATTATCCGCCTTCTCTGCTGCTCAGTCAAACAGAAATTTCAAGTGCCAAGTTTAAATCCTCAGAAAATCAAAATCAATCTTTAGCTCAGAGGAGCGACTTTAGATTAAATTATTTTTAGTTACAAAAGCGTTATTACTCTGCTTGGACATCAGCAGCTAAAATTGACCAATCCTAATAAACTAGTCTAAAATATCCATCTCCCTTGTAAAAACCTTATAATCCATTCCTCTTTTTCCATTTCAAACTATTACTAATTTTTCAACAAACTTAAATTGTTTTATCACTATTACTCAGCTGACAAATAATTAAACTGGTTGACCGCGTAATGGCTTGCGGCATTCAGTCCATTTTCTTCGGAAAAGGTTTCTTCTCTAAACCAACATGAAAACGGAATGAAGATCTTTCCTTAATAACCGGAGCTTATTTCCAAACGTTCAAACATTTTATTAAAACTCTAATTTTAGCTTAAAAATGAAATGATTAATATCGTGGGATTCAATATCCTCGCGCACCTTTTCATTTTATTACCCGAGTAACTTTTTAGTGGAATTTTCAAAATCAAACATTTTTTTTTTCTACGTTTTCTTTATCGCTTTTAGATTTGTCTAAGTTTTCTTTTCACATGTGTAATATTTTCCCATAGGTGTTACTTGTCTTTCGTCATTTCTCTTCTCTTTTTTTTCCCTCTCCATTATTTATTGACTCGCGATTCTTTACATGTGTTGCAGGGGTATCGTTTTTCGACGTTTTAAAAATAGTTTCGACTTTCGATGTTAAGTTTGATGGTTTTCATGATCGTAGATGTGTATTTTTTTCGGGGAAATGGCGATTTTTGTGTATGGTGGTTTTCCCGTGCTGAGTATTGAGAATTTTTCTTCTTCCCTTTTCAATGTAGGTTCTGCCTTTACAGAGATCTTTAGGTCTGTTTATTAGGACACAATCACCCAGCTGCCCCTAGTCCTTTCATTTTTTGAGCCTCAAGGTTTCCCACCTTAAAGCTCCTCGTACCTGACTTCTTCTTCTTAGAGTGCCTCCCCGCGACAGAAATTGGCTACCATCATGGCTGGAGAGCTTTTTTGCGCCGTGCAAGAGATCCTAGTCGGATCGACTGTCTTGGGTCTTGCACAGCAAACCCTCGGACATGATGGATATACTAGGGAGATTAATGCGGTGGCTTTTCAAAACCTTCCGCGTCGCAGCACAGGAGCCATACCGTCAGTCCTCGACTCTGCCTCCTGCTTTGTAGACTTAAGGCCTAGCCTTAAATTGTTTAAACGATTTAAAAAAAAAAAAAAAAAAAATTAAAAATAAATTATTAGAAAAAAAATTTGATTAGAAAATTTTATTTTAGTAATTTCGTTATTAGTAAAATAAAAAATTAGCAATATTGTATTAGGAAAAAAGGAGTTTGCAAATTTAGTTTTATAAAAAAATATTAGCAAATTTTATTTTAGAAAAAAAAATTAGCAAAAATGGTAGTGAATCACGTAAGTCAGTTGAAAACGATTTTGGTCTCAGCCAATGAGAAGCCAGGATTTCGATATCGAGTTGGTACTCTCTCCTTTCAGACTCTGCCCTAGAGTAGTAAGCAGACCAAAGGGTTTGAAAGATAAATCTTAGGGAAAAGTTGACAAGAGAAGTGCGCAAACTGTAAGTCTCAGATTTGGATGAGAATTATAGGTCCTTTGGATCAAGTTGACTCCCACTACCATACAAACTTTAAAATCCATTTTTTAGGCAGCCTCATCAAAGAACCTAAAAATTCACCTCTTATCAAAATCTGAGACTTACTTTTCGTGCACTTCCCTCGCAAGGGCCGAATAAACATGACCAGGGGGCCGATTCCAAGTTAAACGAAATTCGTTTTCGTTTTCGTGGCACTAACCCATTCGAATTCGTTCGAAAATTAAACAGTATGGCAGATGTGTTCGTAATACTAATTTTTATTTCACTTAAATTAGATTATTTGAACTTGCGTCCAATAAATATTGGTTAAAAAGGCATTACAGTCGAAGTAGGTTGAATTTTAACATAATTTACTGAACATTTTGAGAAATATTATACCATCGTATACTGCTGTATACGGCAATATATCATTGTATATGTTTGTATACGTTTGTATAACTTTGTATACAATCGTATATTGGTTGCAACAGCCTTTCGTTTTTAAAACGAGACCCCTTAGGTCTCGTATTGAAAAGCAAAATTCGCGAGACAAATGAACATCGAATGAAAACATTAAAAAAGTAAACATTTTATTAGTGATTAATATTTCTCAAAATGTTCAGTAAATTATGTTAAAATTCAACCTACTTCGACCGTAATGCCTTTTTAACCAATATTTATTGGACGCAAGTTCAAATAATCTAATTTAAGTAAAATAAAAATTAGTATTACGAACACATCTGCCATACTGTTTAATTTTCGAACGAATTCGAATGGGTAAGTGCCACGAAAACGAAAACGAATTTCGTTTAACTTGGAATCGGCCCCCTGCAATCGTAATGAATCATTTCATCTCCATCAATCGCTTCGACACAAAATCCCCGACTCTTCTTCTTTCCCATAGGAAATACTTCACCATCCACATACGTATCTAATCAAATCGCTCTCGATATAGCATCCTTCAAACGATTGCATGTAAAGAACATTGACACAGTGGAAAAGAACCAACAATTCCGATACAATCCCCTCCAATCCTTTTTTTTTTCCACAGCAAAAAACTTAAAGTCAGTAAAAGCTCACGCTTTGAATAAAAACCTCCACTCCTTTACCCATTTTTTCTGTGACATGCACGTGGTTAAAAAAAATTATAAAAAGATTAATTTTCCTAATGAGATTTCACGTCAGTGCCCTCCTTCTTCCTAGTAAATTAAAAAAAAAAAAAAAAAAAAAAAAAAAAAACCGTCGACTATTTTAATGCTACGTTTGTAATATTGATCACTATGCAGGTATTTCCCTAGAAAGGATTCTTAGATTTTTATTCCGACTTATACTTAACTTGAGCTTGGGGTAGTGAACGGCCGCCATTTTGAGTTTACCGAGGGTGGGACAAGCAGGCACTGCGGTGAATATAACTCCTCAAACTTGAAAATGATGGAAAATATCATTTAAATATTGTTGTTTATGCTCTTCGTTTTACAATTCACTCGGAAAAATGATTGACTATTTAAAAAAGCTCCCGGGCTCGTATTATTATGTTTAAAAGCATTATCCAACTTATAATAAGCTCCGGTGTTACGTTCAGTTGCTAACATCAAAGAAACTACCATTTTGATTTTTCTGGACAGTGATTGGAATTTCGTAGAGCTTTGTGAGGTCTCGGTCGTCTGTTTTGGGTGCGGTTATTTAAAAAAAAAAATCATTTTCTTTCTTGATTTATTAGGTGTTTTTTAAGGTCATAAACTTTTTATCCGGTGTGCTTCTTTTTTTTTTTTTTTTTGGTAAATCTTTTGTCTGGCCCCCTCTATAAAATTCAGGTGACCACGGCCAGTTGAGGAAACAATATTTACGATGAAAGGTAAATGGATTAAACGGATGATATTTTTTTTTTTTTTAAAGTTGATGTCTTCGAAAGTTTACTTTTTTGTTTTATGAAGTTTTGTGTTTTGTAAAGCTTTGGGTGACATTATCTTTTTTCTCTCTCATCTTGCCCTTTTTTAAAATTTTTTGGTTAATTAATGATTTTTCCGCTTTCCGACGGGGGTTGATATTTCCTCGAAATCAATTGAGGATTTAAAAAAATTTTTAAAAAAACGAGAGAAAGTGTTGGGCAATTTTAATTTATCTCAAGGACCATGCTCTTGTAAAGAAAGAACATCCTCCTCATCTTCTTGGCAAGATTTCCGGTTTTTCTCCTTTTGCCTTTAATTTCATTTCTTTTGATAAAACGTTTTTTCGAGAAATGTACAATTTTTTTCCGTGAGGGATTTGTATAGATGTATTTTAACAATGACAAAAAATTTGCTCTTCATTATTTTGATTTTTGGCAGAGAAATAATTTCCTATTGTTACGTTTTGTTAAAAGAAATTGTATTTCGCTGTTCTCGGAATTTTTTTTTTCAGGGTTGGTTAAAGAGATAAAAAAAAATTCCCTACGAATAGCTTTTTAAATATTTAAAAATTTTTATAAAAAAGTAATTTCGTGTTTTCTATTGCCAATGCGTTTTTGTTTGAGGTTCTCGATGATGAATAATAAATAGAGTAAAGAAAAAGTAAGGCACGGAATGAAATAAATGCATGGATTTTTTTTTGTACGTTTTTACAATATTTATCGTGGAATAATGTGATATTCAAATCGTGGAAAATATCTCAGTTTTAACTGTCTAAATTGATTGTATAACTGACCGGCAATCAGCCTCATAGCCAGAGGCAAAATTTTAAATGAAAGGAAAGGGTGTCAGGGTTTTAAATCAGCATTAAAAATAATCCAGCAATTTTTGAATTTTTTGGGAGATTTAGAAGCTCATGGCGACAATAGTTAATTTTAATTTGCTTTTGATAAAATAAGATTTTTTCATCCAAACTGAAGTCAATTTTTACTTTCCGCTTATGGAAAAATTAAAATAAAGCGCAAACGCGGTTTATTTTGCCTTAAATCAACAAAAGCTTTAAAAAATTGATTTTTTATGGGAATTGGCTTTGGGTGTAAGTGCCGTACATTTTTTCTCCGAATTTTATTTTGACGGCTTGAAAGATTTTTAGATTTATCGAAACCTATATAAAGGATCGTACCTTCAAATTCTCTAAAAGATTTTTTTGCAAAATTCTGTTTTCCGAAAAAAAGGAATTTAAAAAATTTGCCTTTCTTTCCTTTTTTTTGCCAACAATTTTTACGATTCTTTTTGATTTAGTGCCAAAGTCGCGTGACATCCAGTCAAGTTCAATCATGACCCGTATCAAGTTCGTACATGCACCAAATCTCCAACATTATTTTGAACATGGCACCCAACATGATTGTGAGCCAAGTTTTAACACGGAATTGGGGAGCGTGTTCAAACACGTCTCCAAACCTATTTAAGTATGAGGCGTGCCAAGTTTGGACATGACACCGAACACTGGTTTGACTCTTCTTAACTTTCGTTTATATCCCATTTTGTTCTTTGGCTCAAAAATTTTCAAATAAGGTAAATAATCGTCTGGAGCCAATTGTACAATCCTGCAACTGCGACGAAACCCCCAAAATTTCGCACACTGCCTTGAATTTCATCCTACTTCACATCCCTTTATCAATTTTAAGATATAAAATACTCCTACACGAATATTTCCTAAATCTAATAATTTCCTATTACCGAGAATAACCCAATTTCATTACAAACTCAAAACTTCCCTTAAAGTAGTTAATGACGCAAAGGGTCATATTTGGTGCTGAGTCGCGAACTGACACGGATCTCTAAACAATATTTCACCATCTCGTGTTTCGGTTTTGCTACAATCAAAAAATAATTTATCTCGAAAAAAAAAACGAATTTAAAATTGGCTTAAAAAAAGGAAATTGGAACAAGAATATACATTTTCCTCCACGAAACTTTTAACATCGGGAAGACAAGAGGTTGAATTAAAATTTAATTAAGAAGTATAAATCACTTGATAGAGACCATGTTGAAAATTTAGATTGGGGCAAATTGATCGAATTCAATTCCGAGAGCATAAACGCTTTTCGGGACGTGAAGGGGAAATTTATGACCGTTTTTGTATGAATAATTTAGAGTGCGTATGACGTTTCCTGTGTTGAGCGACGTGAATTTCTAAATATTGAGATTTGGTACCGTTTATCAATCTTTGATTTAATTTCAATATCATCGCCGATTATAATTCGGTCTATGTCATATTTTGAGGAATCTAAATGTCTGATTTGCATTTTCATATTAGGGGTGTTATATATTACGGGAAGCCAGTTTACTTCCTACAGACAAAGGAAAGTGGATAAGTTTTGACTGAAATATTTTCAATG
This sequence comes from Liposcelis brunnea, assembly GCA_023512825.1. Classification (NCBI taxonomy): domain Eukaryota; kingdom Metazoa; phylum Arthropoda; class Insecta; order Psocodea; family Liposcelididae; genus Liposcelis; species Liposcelis brunnea. Next base: position 6,410,369 of record CM042065.1, on the reverse strand, counting down.
TAAGAAAGGGGTCATGATTTAACGATAGAGGAGACCGTTTTAAAGAAAGTGGATATTGCAGTGATGAAATTTAGGATTGGGCATTGAATGGATTGTCTGCCACTAGAGAGCCTACGAAAGCGCGACCGGTGTCATGGCCGCCTACTATATGTGCGTCATAAGGACGGTAAAATAGCGGCGATAATAGCCTCCTTTTATTAGTTTTTTTGGCAACATCGCTACCGTAAATCTGACAACACTGCAAGTCTTTTTACTTAGCTTATGCTTATACAACACGAGGACGGCAAAATGGCGTCCTATACTCACCAACCAATCAGAACTCGACCCATCGGTCGCGCTTCTGCTCTGACCAAAATCGCTTCCAACGACTTCCGTTGATTGGTGGTGACGTCATACGTCTTCTGCTGATCAGTTCTTAACTTAAGTTTAATCACAGCCAATCAAAAAGCAGCAATTTAGTTGGCGACTCTCTCCTTTGAGGCTCTCTATCTGTCACTTACGGCGGTAGCGCCTTTTTTAAAATTAGAAGCTGTCAAAGTATTAGTGTGGAAAGTGTCCACTCTTTACTGGGCTCTAGTGGAACCCAAAAGAGGGAAATTGAAGGGGGCTCTTAAATGGTTAGGTTAGGTTAGGTTAAGTAGACTTTGACCGCTAAAGCGACAATTAATGGCGCATCTGTTTAAAGGATACAACAGAAAAGAGTCTGTAGTAAGACCAGACCAGACATGGTCTAAATTGGTCTGGACTTACTAGCAGCAGTTGAATTCTGATTCTGATTCTTCTTGATAGTAATCACTGGTTAGCTCTCCGATTCTGAAACTATGAAGAACCTAAACCTCTCTTCTCTTTGACTTTTTGTTTCGTGTTGAGCCTCTCTTCTCTTGTCGATGTGCATTCATCGGAAAATGTTATGCACCAATGAAAGTGATCATCGCAGCCTTATTCAGCCTAAATATAGCCACAGAATTGCAAGCGAAATCTCGTGGCTCTCTGACGCCAGTTGACGCTCTAAACAACTTGACACTTTCTTATTTTTTCTTAACCTTTCTTGTATTAACTCTGGATAATAGCCACTTTCAATCTTTTTGAAACCATCCCCTTCCTTGTGCTTACATTATGTCGTCGAGCCACTTTTTTTGTGGTCTTCCTTTACTTCTTGTTCTCAGTAACGGCCTCCATTGAGTTCATGCCATTCGTTGCCCACCACTCCTAGGGAGCCTAGTAAAGAGTAAACACTTCAATGAGTCGTCTGCTGCTACACACGAGGCATGTTCTCGTATTGGCATCAGCCATGATCTCGAAGTGGACGTCGCCATATTGCCCCTTAAACTTTCTATTAGGCCATCATGGCGACTCCCAGCCCAATGATCGGCCGCAACCTAATTTTCAAACTTCTTCTTCAACCGCTTCCATTTCACTTTTTGACGACCCTTCCAACATCTCTTAAACTCGATTACTACATTTGCAAATTATGCGTGGCATTTCTCATTTAATATTCCGACTTCGATTTCAATTATCATTTATTTTATTATTTCCCCAGAGATAAATGCGCTGATTTCATGTTAAGTTGGCGTAATCTCCAACAGCAAACAACCTCACAATAATTTTATGTTATTTTTTTTTCTTTTCTTTCTCAGGTGTACAACATAATACCCTCAATATCATCCGTAACCGGGATATCTCCACAAAGGTACCTATGGCGGATATGCATAGCATTTCACATCGGTCCTCGACTGATGATAGCAACAGTGTACAAACAATATTATTCGGCATTACTTGAAGAACGCCAAATGACAGCAGGACATAGGTTATTGGACTTATGTTTCTGGCTCAATATTACGGAGATAATAGCCTTATGTGGTGTAACCTACGTTAGTAACAGGGAAAATTACCGTAAGTATATACATCTAACATTCCATTAATTTCGGATTATTTCGTCTAATCCTTGAACTCATCGCTCACGATTTTTCGAATCAATTGAGCGATCAATTTTTTCGCGAGAGAAAAAAAAACCGAAGGAACAAAAAAAAAAACCAGCGTGGCCTGGCAGGCATGGTGTGCGTGAAGTTGATTAATGAGGTCGGTCTCTTAATATATTCCTCTGTTGTTATTCATAGAATTGGGTATCTCCTAGCGACGCGTAAAATAACCATCGCGTAATGCGGTGGCCTTTCCTAGCCTCCTTATTTTGCTTTTCCTACCCTTTAACTGATTTCACTGACATTTTAAAGTTTCGTCGAGTTGTTTTCATAATGACCTTTTCTCCCGTTTTTACGGAGAGAGAGATATGAAAATCTCATATGTCAGGTATGGGGAAATACGGTTTTCAGTTTTCCTTATGATTTCCGAGAAAAGGGTTATTTGGCAAATGCGACGTTGTGTTAACTTTAGCCGAATAATACGGAGAATACGTTTGTCGGTTTTAATAATTAACGACAGTGGCGACGCCAGAAAATCTTTTACTTAGCAAAATAAAAATAGAGTAAAATATGATTTAAGGATGTGGCTCTCTCACCGCTGAGTGGTTCGCCACTGCAATCAGCCAGATTTTTATTCAGGTACTCGACCGGGAAATCAGTAAACATCTCTTGTGGAGGGCAGCAGTAGCTACCAAAGTGTTAAGGTGTTTTCTTCGACTGCCCATTATCGAACTTTTGCAGACGCTAAAGAGTGTACTTGAACAGACAGACAGTTCTTTTACAGGAACTGCTTTGCCTTGATCGCTCTTCTGCCCTCAAGTTCCGATTCTCCCGTAATAGCAGCTTACACTTGGTAGCACTCCCTCATTCGATCTCTTCTTTTCTACATCGGCTTACAGCATCCACTTCTTTTTAGTTTTTCCATGCTGAACCCCGCTTTTTGTTGCCAAATTCGACCGGCGATATGACGTCGAGAGTTTGAGATTTAAGATTAAAGAGTATCTCCAATTACACATGTCCAGCTTGAACGGCGCTTGATCAATTGCAAACATGAGTTGACACTCTTAAGTCCTCAGGTCTAGAAATGTCATCTAGCCACTTTTGCAGTGCCTAGTTGTGCTTGGGCGCCAATCGATTATCCCATGCGCTCCGTATTTGGTCTCATTCAATCTTCTTCTTTAAATGCCCGCTCCTCATCGGAGATTGGCGATCATCATGGCCAACCATTGATGATTTTACTAGGAATATCAAATAATGTGGTGACTTTCCATTATCTTCCATATCGCAGTACGGGAGCCATACCATTGATCCAAATCTGCCTCCCGGTATCTGAGCCTAGGCCTTGCCGATTACTACCGTCTTCAGTCCTAGGTCAGTATTAGCGAAGCTGCTGTCCTCCACTAAATCATAACACTGAGAAGGGAGCTCACCACAGGGCAAGGACGCCATTTCTTGAGCAAGACAAAACATGCCTCACCGGTTACCCTAATCTCATTCAATACTAAACATTATTTTTCCAGCTCTCGTCGTCTAAAAATGATCTGAAACTTGTCTGGTTTTTGCTGGAGTCTCGCCCACTTTATTAAGAAAATTTTGTGCTCCAGCCAATATTTCCTTTTATCTTTTTTAACTGTTAAGAGTTTAAAGCACCAAAAGCTCTAGCTAAAACCCACATTAGATCCAAAGTCTCTTTTTCTAAATTTTTCTTTTGCCATAGTCAAAAAAAAAGAAGAAAAGAAACCAACCAACAACTCATATCATTTCTTAAAGAGTCTACTCTTTAATCCCTTCAAAATCTTCCCCAAACCCCAAAGAATTAAATTTTATTACCCTTTAGATTTTCCTCTTCCTTAAGAATATCAAAACCCATATTAAAACTTTCCGAACCATGTGCGGTTAGGTAAAGTAACAAAAACCATTCCACGAATGCGACGCCCGCCACACACGAGGAAAATCTTCAATATTTTAACCAATTTTCCAGTCGTAAAAACATACGTTTAAAATGATTTCCTCATCTTCATTTTCTTCGCCCTCATATTTATTCACAAACCTCGGATTTCATTATATTTCCCGATGCATTTAAAATAGCTGTTTTAAAAAGAAATCAAAATGAAAAGGGTTGTTGAGACTTGGATGAAGAAAACGGATGTTCGTGTTGCTGATTAATGACCGTCATATTGGGGGGGAAGTGAACAATGGCGTTCTCGCTGCTTACATCACGAAGAAATGAAATTATGCCTCTTTTCATATTTGACTTCTCGGCTTTTGATACTTTTAATCTTTGTAAATATTTTATAACTCGATCGATGTCAGCTATCCTCTTTAAATAAGCAACCAAGAGGTCAATATTTACAAATTAACGCGTACTTTAAACCACATCCCGTATGATTTGTTTAATCAGCGAAAAAGAAAAGTTTACAAAAAGGAAAATTGTAAACACACAAGGACAAAACCAACTTCCCAACCCTCTTTTTATATTTACTTCTTTGGATTTCCCTGGATAAGCTTGAGCTGCACCTACGAATAGGAAAAAAAAAAACCTCCCTAATAACAGACTTCTGACGTCTGACAGGGGGAAAAGAAAAATTATTTGTTATCGATTTTCCACGTGGGTGTGAATTAGCCCTTCGCATTAACATTCGGCTTCATTAAAAAATTAGTCCTGATTCCCGATACATCAGCATGCACAATTTCCCCGAGGCAAGTTCGTTTAAATTTGTTTTTTTTTATTTTTAGGGATTGTGAATGTGTTGGCAGTCCCCAGGTGCCTGTGAATGTGTGACCCATTGATATTTCCTCGGGAGGGCAATACACCAAGATTGCGTGGACGAGTTATTGATTTGAAAGGCAACAAAATCGTGACGTGCTAGCTTCAACTCTCCCGCTCCCCTTTTTAGTTTTTTTTCTTGTGTTTGCTCTTAGGGTTGTCCAAAGTGGTAATGGGAATATCCCTCGCGATCAGTCACCTGATTTTTTTTACTGGACTAAAACATGAAAGTAGCGAAATGAGATATTAATGCGTTCGGGAGAGTAATCGGACGAATTTCAGCGGATTATTTTTTTATGTCTGGTTTTTTTTAAATGTTTGTTTTTGCTGAATTTTGTTTGCTTTCTTTTTTTCATCGCAGTCGTTTTTGTGCGAGGAAAGTAAATAGGTCATGTTTTATTGGTTTAAGATTACAGTTTGATTCTTTTCTTTTTTGAATAATTTTTTTTGTGAGTAAGATATTAGAGATGGAGCGGGACTCTAATCATGCAGTTACCTTTTTTTTCTCTTTTCCAAATGCCCCTCCGCAAAGAGACCGTCGACCTTAATGGCTGCTAGTCGACCAATATTGTTGTCAGCCTGAAGCCATTACTGGCAGGGAGTGAAGGAAGAGATTGCAAGAATGAGTCTTGTCTTGTCTAATCTTGCAAGAGCGAGACAAGACAAGAACAAGATTTAATTTTTTTGCTGCAAGACGAGACAAGGCGATTTTGCATTGTTTTTGAAGCAAGAAAATGCAATTCTCCTTTGCAAGACAAGACAAGAACAAGAACCATGCATTTCTTGTCTTGTCTTGTGGCCACCACTACTGGCAGGGTTGCTGCCCCATATCACGAATTTTTAATGACCCTCTGGTCTTGGCTGTTTGCAGCGACATAGCTACTGGGAGGTGGAGTCTCCACTTCCTTATTCCAAACTAGCCCAAATTTTCCAAAAATAGCTTAAACTTGGATTAAAAATAAAAGCCAAAAATAAAATCACCGATGGACAAAAAATTTCATTTCTCCAGACGAAATCATCAAATTTTAATATATTTTAAAAGATTCCCAGTTAAAAAAAAATTGGAAATACTTTTTATCGGTTTTATTGGCGACTGTGGATTGATTAAAACCAGCTATGTTCTTTATAATCTAAAAAAGCATTTTGAAGTTTTCACTGCAGTCTTTTATAATTGATCGATAAGAGAGGAAAATGTTCTTTTTAAACAAGCTTGGAAATCTTGAAACCGGGCCAGTAAGGTGATCCACAAAACGTATAAAGAGTGGTTCAGCCTCAAAATTATTACAGTCTAGGGTTTCATCCCGGAAATCGTAAATGGAAAGGAAATCCTTGAGGCTGATGAGAGAGAAAAAAAATCTATTCTTACGAGATTTTTATGTGTCTCGTCCTTCAAAAAAAAAAAAAAAAAAAAAAAGGAAAGAAAAAGAAAAAGCTCACGTGATTTTTCCGACATAAAATAAAAGATTTTAAAGTCACGCCACAGTAAATTCCTTTTTACGAAAAAATCAGGTTCTGAAATTTATTTTTTATTTAAGTTCAGCAAGAATTGCAAGGCATTAGCAATCTGTGCTAGATTTGATGGTCTGAAAAAGGCTGCTAGTGGCAAACTGGAGGACGGTCAGGCGAGGTCTGCATTTTTTTAAATTTGAAGGTCTAATTCAGATTAGCTAGAGGCTGAATAAAGCTTCGTTGCTGGAATTTTTGTGTGCTCAATAACACACTTTATATAAAATGAATCTCCAGGTTTTTCTAATTTCCAGCAACCTAGAGGAATAAAGACTTTAGGGTCGAAGGTCCATACGTTGCCCTTCTGTCATTTGGGATTTCGAAGCTTGATATTGGAAGACAGGACAAGAATCCTTGGAAAAAATGTTTTGTCTGTGAAAATAGTGAAAATTCCGGCAAAGTTTGATTTTGAAGAAAGGATGTGCTAAACTTTTTTGAAAGAAAAAATCCTGAAAAAGCGTTTTTGGCTAGAAAGAATTTTGGTAAAAATCCTTTAATTTTTAGAGAAAGTTGAGTAAAAAAATTTTTGTGAAGAAAAATTCTCAAACAAATTTGACAGCAATTTGACCAAAAAATTGATGAGTTCTAAAGTAAAATTTTTAAATAAGAAAAAAATTTTAAAAACCGACAAACCTGATTTTAATTTTTGGAAAATCATTAAAAAATTATTAACAACTATTTTAAAAAAACTTTTTTTTCTTCTGAAAAACTATTGGTGGAATTTATTAAAACAGAAAGAAATCCTGGACAAATTTCTTTGGGCTAGGAAAAATTCTGGATAGCCCATTCTCCTAAAGCGAATCATTTTTAATGAAACATACTTCTAATTATTTCAAGATTGGTCTATAATGGCCTTTGAGCCTATTTGCTTTGAAACAACAGGTTATGGGCCCAGAAGCCCAGGGCTAAACTTTACACCAATCTGTCAACTCTTTATCCAATAATGCCAATTTTTTTAATGTTTACATCCAACCTCGTTCCCATGGCTACTCTACCTCAAACAACCACGTGTTATTTATCTTCCTCCGAACAAACATTATTTAAACTTAATAAATTCCAAAATAACTAAACAATTTTTTCTTTGTTTTTCAGCTGTTCACGAGAAAATATTTATCACCTTCATGGTTTCCTCTCTATGCTACATGTTAACTACCATAAAAGTCTTTAACATGCTACATCCTGTTATGTCCGACACAGAGCAATATTCATATAATATTAAGAAATATCTCTTTGCGACGAGCATCGTCAGCACCGTAGGCCTATTTGTATTTTTTCTAAAGCATAGATTCTTATGCCATGATATGGGTAAGTGTTTTTATAAATCGAATTTTCTTTCCAAAAAAAAAAAAAAAATGCACCTCTTTCCAATTTCTGCACTGCAAGTTTTTTAAAAATTCAATGAAACAAAATGGGATTCAATAAACAGACAAGGAAAAGCTTCTTTTTTTATACCCTCAAGTTGCAATTAACTATGAATAAGATTCTATCTTTATTCCCTTTCTTTTATTTTCTCTACTTTCCTTTTTCGTTTAAAGATTGCGATACAATCATTCGAGCTAGTTTGGAAAGTCCGGTTGTTTTTAATCCCTTTTTTTTCGAGTTAAAAAAATTTATTAAACGTTTTTTATATTCCACGAGGGGTTTATACGATCATGGAGAAGCTCATAAATGAAAAACGTTATTGTGCTTCGTGATTTATTTGCATCATGCGCTTATTTCATTTTCGGTTTAGCCAGAAACCCCGTTAAATAAAATTTTAGAGCTCGTGTAATGATTTTACTACTTGAGATGAAACGTTTTTTTAAAATATCGAATCCTTGTCATGTTAAGAGTTCTTTTGTGGACATATACAAAAAACATACGATGGTGGCTATTGAAATCCGAAAAACATTCTTATCACACTTGACAGTTCAACATAAAAAGATAAAAATCTTTTTTCGGTCGACTTCGAGCCGATATATATATAAAAAAAGAAAGATTTTTTTTTCTTTTCGTGTTTTAAACGGGAAGCCAAGTTCAGTGAGGTTTCCTTAATAGTCAAGCAGACGATTCGAGAGAATTAGTTGTTGACCCGTGACATGTCGCCTCATTTTCCACGAGATTTCCTCTTGATAACTGCAATTTTCCTCGATTTTCTTATCCCGTTTGCACTTTATCCGCTTTTTATTTAATCTTTAAAAGGGGATAATGTGTAATAATGAAAAGAAAATTTCAACTGCACGGGTTGAGTGTTTTCTTGATTTTGCCCATATGGCAATTGTATAAGAAAAGGATAAAGAGTAGCTTCTTAAATTAGTAGTACATCCAAAAATTATACTTTTCGCTGTTTTAACAACAAAAAAAAAATTTCTTCCTAAAATACTCGTGAAAAACTTAAATAACCCAACGTCTTGTCACTCCTCGTCTTGAACGTGACGTTGCGGTTAAAATAGCCACCACCGTAAAATCTCTCAAACCATTAATAAATAATTTTCAACTTTTTTAAAAAGTTCTTTATCTCTTGCCGTGCAGGTTTCTTCCCTTACTATCTTGCACAGCTTCTTTTATCTTTTGTTTTGTTTTTTTTTTTTACATGCACTTTTGTGAAACCTAACGCATCTTTTTTGGTGGTGGGCTTTCAGCTTTCAGTTGGTTTTCAACCTGCGAGTATTTGATAGCCTGCTGCAACATGGCCTTTCACGTGACGGTGGTTCTCGATTTCCCGACAGAGCAATTAATCGTGGGCAAAAACCTGCCCGTTCAACATTACGTTAAGGACGGTGTGACGGCACCTCAACGTTGGAAATTAGACTAACGTTTGTAATGTATTTTTTTTCCTCTTCATTCAATACGCTTTTTATGTTTTAATTTTTTTCTCAAGACATTACGGTTATTTACTTTTAATGTTTATATCGTTTTACAAAAATAAAAAGACGAAAAAGTATATTAAAAAAAAAAAAAAAGAGATGTAATTTTAAAAACCAAAACAAAAAAATTAGAGATTTATTTCGTTTCTATACTGTATAGAGATTATTTAAAAAAAAAAAATGAAATTTTTAGGTCGGAAAGAAAAAAATGGCCTTTTGTAATAATTCAAGTTGTAGAAATTTCTACCAGTGATATATAAAAAAAAAAATTCGGTGTCAAGGTTTTTCGTCTTGTGCCATATTTTAATGTTAATTTTAAAAACGATGCTAGAATATTTCCTAAAGGGCAAATTCGGCTTCAACAAATCTAGTAAATGCCCTAAGCAGCCCCCACTGATTCCCTTAACAAATAAATCAATCTAGTCAATTTATTGTGATATTTTTTTTGAGTAATTTTTTTTATTTTAACTACGAGAAACGAAACCTTGATATCGAATAATATACAAATCAATCTTCAATATTTTTTTCCAAAGATTCACCTGTTGTATGTAGGCTGTATTCTATGCACATTTAAAGAGTAGTTTTGTTGAATTGTACATATTATATTTAAAAGAAATTGTCACTTTTTTATTTTATTTTTTTAGTTTTGAAATATCGCCGGTTTATTTTAAATAAATAAATGTTGGGCCGTTGTAAAATTTGAAAAAAAAATTGTTATAGTTATTTTTGACGGTCTTTTTAAGAATTTATTTATTTAAGATAGCAAAATTTTTTTATTTTTAAAATGCTTTTGTTTTTTTCACTCTTGTCTTTTCTAGCTTTTACTTTTATGATTATTTCTTTTGATTTTTTGATCCAAATTAAAAGAGGTTGATTTTATTATTTGGATTGAAAATTGGAAGGAAATAATTTAAAAAGAAGGTTGAGGTTCGGTGAAAGTAGTTTGTATCATGAGCAACTTATTCACACGATTTGAAAAAAAAATCGGTTTCTTTTCTGTAAATTTTTAGCAAAGTATTAGCTCTAAAAATGTCAGTTTTGTGATTTTTAGACGAGCTAGAATGCCTTAAAAAACAATTGTAAAGAAGCCAGAATTTTTCTTTATAAAAAAATGTATTGAAAAAATTTTCAAATTGAAGAAAGAACTCTAAAAAAAATTTTTGCCATTGAAAAATTAAAGATTGAAGTCTTTCTTTAAAATAAATTTTGATTAAAATTGATTTTAGAGCTAAAATTATGCTAAAATCGATTTTAGTCAATTTTTCCGGCAAGAAAAAAATCTTTATTTTTATAATGCTATGTCTCCACTAGATTACTAACCATAGAAACTTAAAATTTTTTTGAAACTTTGTTCGAGAACGAAAATACTTCCAAGTTTCTATGGTTAATCAACTTAGTGGAGACAGAAGGAAAATTTTATCATAAAAATTTTTTATTAAAAAGAAATTCTAGAAAAAGGATTGAAAAATTTGCGACCATAAAAAAATGGGTAGAATTTTCTCTTAAGAAAAAACCTGAGTTTTCTATCAAAGCCTAATTGGGCAAATAATAAAGTTTGGGTCTCAGTCGATCAATCTGAATCTGTTTAAACGATTTCTGAAAATAGAGGAATTTGTAAAATTTTCCGTAAATTTTGGGATTTAATTTTCGAAAAGGAATTTCTACCGTGAAAAGGAATAAAGTTTAATTCCTTCTTAATTCAATGTTATTGAATTTTTTTCTAACATGGCTTCTCTTTCAACTTTTGAGATTCTCTTAAACTTTTAAAGAAGAAATTCTGACCCAACTTGGTTACTCAAAAAATCAATTTAAGTCAAATCCGCCAACATTTTACTAAAGTCTAATAATCGTCTCAAAAACTGAATTGAATTTCGATTGCAAAGATAAAACAAACAACAATCGTTAACCTCACCCTTCTTTAAATTAAAAACTTAATTATTTTGTGGAATCATTTCAAAAAAAATGTTTGTTCATGAATATTTGTTTGCTGATGAAAACAATTCTAATTTCCTAAGCTTTTCAAAAAAAATTCGATCCTCAAAAAAAAAAAATACTTAGAGCCTCCAATGCATTAAATCATCAGCAGACACCTTTTCGGCACATTTGTTCAAAAAATTAAAAAATAAAAAACAAATTCTATATTTCAACCATTGACGTTTTTACAAAAATGTTCTTTTATTTGTCTAGCACGGTTTTTTACATGCTCGTTGTATTTTTGTCAACCCTGTATAATAATTTTCTGTCGCGCAAATGTAAAAAAAAAAAAATTGAAATGATTCACCGTCAAAAACTGCACACAGCTACTTTGTTTGATTTTTATTTTCTCAAAAAAGAAAAAATCAAAAAACCGCTAAGCACTTCTTCATTTAGTTCTGTCTTCTTGCTCACTTTTTCAGTAGTCAAATTAAAATAAAAAAAATTACACACTCGGGTAAAAAAACTTTTTATAAATAAAGGCCCCTTTTTTCGAAAAAAAAATTAAATAGAACCAAATCCATGTATTAACGAGAATTAATTATTAAAGAAAAAAAAATTATAATCAAGATTTAATTTTTTTTTAGTGAGTTGATATTTAAGCTAAAAAAAATGAATACTCTGCGATATATAAATTCTTTTTCCTAATTTTTGTCAGTTGATCTATATTTTTATTTTCAAAAAATGGGATTTTCATCGACAAAAAGAATAAAAAGAACTTCCAAATCGAAATTATCTAGTCTGATCATTTTTAATCAAGTAATAATGTGATGCGTTAGAATACTCATTTAATTTTTAATTTTATTTTTACGTGATAGCTTCAATGAAGCCCAATTAATTAATTAAGACATCATTGAAGCATTATTTAGTTAATAATGCCGATTTTTGTTTGGTCTGACTAAAAAAAAAAATTCCTTAATTCCTTTTAATTTCTTTCGAATTTCAAAATATTATACTCTTCTTAAATCTTTCGAAAAGCGAAATAGGCAATTTAAATTAAAAAAATCTTTTTCATAATGTCAATTGTTCGACGAAAAAAATATTTTTCGCCGTTTTTGGCACAATTATGATGTTTAAAAAATTGTATATAGTATTATTGTTCTTTAAAAAAATAATATTTTGTAAATTTACCGCGATATTAAAAAAAAAAATTGTTAAAAAATGATTTCAATTGTGCCAATTATAGGCTTGAAATAATTTTAAACCCGATCTCAATCGAGCTTATTTTGCACTTTTACTTCTTTCACTTTCCGCACTTTAAGCTTATTTTTTCTGTCTTTTATTTTTTCAATTTTTTTTATTTTCTTTGTAACAGCTTTCGCATTATTTCTTTGTAGTTTGATTTTTATCAATAGGGATGGCAATACCGGTTTCGGTAATACCGGTATCCCGGTACTACCGCCAAAAATCACACATCGGTAGTACCGGTATTAAGGACCTGTAATACCGGTTTTCTAAGCAACCCTAATTTCAACTAAAAAACTTGAAAAACTTCATTAAAAACTTATTTTTTTAAATTTAATTTTTTCCCCGACTGTTTTTCTTATTTTTTTAATGCGGTGGAGAATACTATATCCTTTATTTTTCTTAAAGGGGGCAGGAATTGGTGCATATTCCTACTTAATTTTGTTTGATTATAGGTAAAAATTCATATTCATATTCTATTTAGCGTTGGAATAATTAAATTTAGTAATTTTATACTTTAGCCATAAATAAATTTTAGATTTTAAAGTTCAAATTTTTAAACCTCTGAAGATGGAACAGGCTAATAGCCTGTGTGGTGTGGTGAAAAAGAAGAAGATTCATATTCTGACAGGCTAAGGAATCCGTACCAAAACAAATTAATTTTTACTTATTCACAGTTCAAAATAATTTTCTCATTTGAGAAAAAAAGTTTCAGCCTAAAAGTTTCAATTTAAAGTCAAAAAAGTTTCAAAATTGAAACTTTTTGTGTAAATAGTTTCAGGAAAGTATCATTTGAAACGGGAGTTATGAAAAGGGCCGAAAGAAATTTTCGACCCTTTTCCCGTCGGTCCATTTCAGTGTCGACCCTTTTACAAAAATCTTGATCAAAAATGGAAAAGAGTCGAACGTCGGTCCTTTTCCACGAGAGAGGATAAATAATGGAAAAGAATCGAATTTCGCTCCCTTTCCAAAGCCAAGGTAAAAAAATGAAAGAGGTAAACTGTGTAGTCTGCAAAGTGTACATACAGCAATTTTTGTACCAAGCCAGGCATATGAGACTACCAAATTTTGGAGCCTGCCAAAATAAAGGTAATATACCTTAATTAGAAAAGTTTGGGAAAAAATGCAAAAAAAAAAAATGTGAACATTATTTTTTTGGTAAAAAAATTGACGATACCGGTACTACCGGTATTACCGGTATCGGGGATTTCGATACCGTTCAATACCGGTATTCCAAAATCCGGTATTTTTGCCATCCCTATTTATCAAATTGGGCGTAGGCAATCTTGTAATTTTTCTTTTCCACAATTTCGGGAAATCGAATCGAAAAAACGAATTTTATATCCGTCCATTATATTCATTTCAAATTAATAAATAATTAATTATTTTAAAATATGGTAGATTTATATTTCTAATTTTTCAGAAGAATCAGCTTAAAAAAAATGACTTCGCCCAATGCGATAAAAACCAAAAAATGAAAATGCTCTTTTAGTTTAGATTTGTAGTGCCAAAACAAAAAAATGTACAACTGGTTTGTTTCGTGGTATTTTTATTTAGTACAAAAAAAAAGTTTTAAAAAAAAATATAAATAAAAAGAAAAAAGGATATAAATAATTTTTTTGCATTAAATGGAGGAAAACATTATTGAAAAAGAGAAATATAATGTCTGATGTTGAGATCTTAAAAAAGTTGAATTTTTTCGTCAATTTTTTTTCAAATCCTAAGCAATATTTTTTTTTTTAATTCCTAGAGGTAAGTACTTGGCGAAAGAAAATTTTAAAATGAAACAAAAGCTTTGTCCGAGTTATTTTTTAAAGGTTCTAAAGAAGAATTTGATTTAGAAAATATTGCAGGATCAATAATTTTCAAGTTTTAAGTTTTTCATTTCTGCTTTCAGGTGTTCTACTTCGATAAAATTAACAAGGGATTATTTTTATTTGTTAATTCTGCGAGTACGAAAAATGGGATAAGAGGTTCATTTTTAAAGCTTACGAGAGAGGATTTAGGAAATCGGCAATCAGAAATTTTTAGGGATTAAATCTAGGCATTAGAAATTTATGGATTTGTGTCTGGAATGAGGTATGTTGTTACTTTAAAATAATTGAAATCAGAAACATAATAAAAAAAAGGCCAACTAAATCGGGTTCGTCCAAGAGAATGGACCCTATGGCTTCGATTTGATTTGATTTGCAAGCCTGATAATGAATTTATTGATAAAGTAATTGTTTAATGAGTTCTGTCATTGACTAGTAGTTGACTTAATATGATATTTTAAAAGAATAAAATAAAAATTAATTATCTCAAGTTTGAACTCAAAAAAACTTCTTGTAGAGCTCGATTTGGGGTTGAATTCAACCTGATATTGAAGCTGAGCCAAAATTATAGCTCAAACCGGACTCAATCTCTGGTGATGTCTGGTCCCTACGACTGTTAATAACTCTTGACTTTGACAATAGACCAAAAAATCTCTGAGGCGCTAAGTGACAAAAAAAAGTGCCGCAGCGCCTTTAAAGTTGTAAGAAAAAGTTTGAAATCAAAGTGTCAAGAAGATGGTGCTTTTAGCTTAGTGCTAAACTCGATTTAAGATAAATCAAAGATGTCGCAAGCAAAGTTGTTTAGTGGCAACCAGTCCACTACTCGAGGTCCACAAAAATAAGTAACTTTATTCATATATTTTATTAACAGCCTGTCGAAGCGTAAGCTGTGGGCTCAGGCGGCCAGATACATGCTGTGGCAATCGGCCCTACATCCTGCTCAAATCTTCACGAGTTCCTCCTGTTCACTTATAAAAATTCTTTTAAACTTAGATTCATAAAGCTGGGCCCCTAATGGCAGAAAAATGGGGCAAATCCCTTATTTATTAGATGAAATTATTGCGGTGAGATGTAGCTCACGATCCTAATAATTTTTTGGAAAGTAAATGACAAACTAGCCTAATCTATTGTTAGTCTATTTGGCACTCAGAAAATTCAGTCCTGGCTATCATAAGGCTTACAGATGAAATCGTCCTTAAGGGAGTCAATAGCAAATATTATGCAAGAAAATAACACTCAAATTATGAATTATCTCATCTGAAGAACAAATCACCAAGGGATTGTTAAATTCAGATAAAACATCCTTAAGCTTATTTAAAAATCGAGACTCACCGAATTCCAATGATAGAAAAACTGGTACAGGGGCTCTGGGCCCCTCCTTCAAGGTTTCTTTGTCCCCTGATATAGAAAATTCGCATAAGCTAATAAAAAAAGCAGATTTTTTTGCTTTTTCCAAACTTTAGGCGTGTCCCAGTCTACCTAAGATGTATTGCCCCCCTAAGAAAAATCTAAAAAGACGCTACTGGATCCATTTGCGTCATGCTGTAAATTGCTCCGAAAGCCCGTGAACTTTTCAATCATGCTTATGGTTCTGCTTACCTGAAAAAAATAAAATAATACAAGTTATTTTTTAATTATAAAAATTACCAACTACTGATAGTAAATTTAGTTAGAGAGCCTGAAAGGAGGTAGCTCTATATATTGAAATCGTGTCTTCTCATTGGCTGTGACCAAAATCTTTTTCAACTTACTTCCGATGATTAATTGTAATACGTCTTCTGCTGCTTGGTGCTTGACTTACGTTTGTTCACAGCCAATCAAAAAGCAGCAATTTAATAATCAGGCCTTCGAAGTATTTTTAAGAATATTTCAAAATTTATATACTTTATTCACAGTTGCGTCACTTGGGGTATGCCACGTGTGCGCCCAATGGTTTTACTTCCCATAAGATAAGTATAGGCGCGATTTTTTAGCGGTTTTCAAGTACTTATGTTTGTCCTGGACAAGATTAAGTTGAAATGACGCCACTCTTTCACGTGTGAATTTCCACACTTGTTTAGCTACTAATTCTAACCGCTTCCTCGCCTTCCCATTACTCAAGCTGTTCCTGTTCTCCTGATGGGCCACCGTATTTAACTGATAAAGACACCCCCCCCTTCCCACAAAAAAACCATAAGACTATAAAAATACAACTGATTTTCGAATTAGTCCAAGCATTTAAAGTAACAACTTTATTCGCAGACACAAAAAACTCCCCCCATAAAAATAACAAAATTTACAACCCTAATTTAATTTCATGCTTTAGGCCTCTCATAACTTTTATTTTTTTCATGAAGAAAAACTCTTCTAACCCGTTTACCGCGCCTAGGGAAAAAATATTTTCATCACTCTATTTATATTTATCTGTTTAGAAGAAAATGCTGTTTACATAAAATAAGAAAGAGTTGATAAAAGCAACGGAGAAAGGAAAGTCGTGGTTGGGGTCGGAAAGAATGTTTAGGGGTGAGAAGCATATTACTTTATTTAAATAACTTAGAGATATTGTAGGTAGAGCGAGGAGTCAATATAAAAGATTATTGTTAAATATTTAGGATTCCTCTAAAAATTATACAAGCAAAATATTATTGCATTTTTAAAGAGTAAGTTAAGATTTATCCGAAGCGGGCAATTCCGCTGCTTCTTTCTTATACATTATTTATTATACTTTAAAATATTCTTGTTTTGATTTTTTTTCAACGAAATTCCGCTTAAAAATATTTAACTGTCGCCATTTTTATTATATTTCAACAATTTTTCTTTTTTATATTGTTTAATAAAATTTCTCCCGTGTAAGAATTTAATAAAAAAAAAACAAGATAAAGCTTTTTGTAATCGTTAAGATTTCTTTCGCAATCCTGGTAAAAAAATTTACAAATGTCAAAAGTTGGTGTGAATATGTAGAACAACATTGGGTGTTTCTTTCTTTATTTTTGTTGATCAGTATTCTGTGACTGGGCGTCATCCATGGGAATCATATGTAACCTATAAAAAGACCGGAAACCAGGTTTTTTTTTTATAAATCTAATGAATGGCGATCGATTACCATATATCATTTGCTTGCTGCGACTAGTGTCAACAAATTCGATTTTTGTGAATCTTGGCACTGGAAGAATTCACAGATTGATATGAAATCGTGGGTCTTTTGGTGCCAAAGTTTACGGAATCATACGCCTTCCTATGTACGTTCGGGTTGATAAGATAGGAAATTTATGGATGACGGGGTAAGTTTCTTATATTTTTCATTTTTTATTTTTTTTAATATTATGTTTGAAAATAGGTCGGTAGATATGAAGGTTTGAATGTTTTCATTTTTACTCATATTTTAGGGATGATTTGAAAATAAGAGCTTTCTAAAATACTTTGCAAGCTGATTAGCAGGAATTGATTGAAAAATTAGATGTTAAATGCAAAAAAGAAAATCCTTTGGATAAGTATGGATTTATAAACATTCAAATACTGTAATGCTGAGTCTCCACTTGTGAGTTAATCAACAACTTTGATTAACTTTCCTTGTGCAAACTTTAAAACAAAAGTAATATTGTTTTTTTTAAAGAACTAAATAAAAAAGAATTTTTTTAGTACTTGTTTTTTAATTTTTTTAAAAGTTATCCTTCGGACGCAGCCAAAAAATTTTAATAATTAGAATCTAAATCCCGTATTTATTAAAAAAGATATTTTAAACATAAATAATGTGAATAGGTTCGCAAAAGACTTTCGCGATATTTGAAATTTAAAATTTCACTTCAGGATTTTTCAGGCCTCGAATTAGGTCCATAATTTTTCAAGGTTTTATTTTAAAATTTTAGAGTTCGCATCTTAATTGTTTACAATTTTTTAATTTTTCTTAAAATTGTCTACATATTTTTAAAATAAATTTAAAAAGTGTTTCTGAAATTTTGAAATTCTTTCACCAACGACGTGTTAGTTAACTATGTTTATACAAATTGTTGTAATTTTTATTTAAATAGAAAAGAATGTTTGTCCTAAAACGCACTGCAATCCTAATAAACGGGCATCGAGAATCGCGCTATTTCATATTAAGAAACTTTGCTGTCTTAAATTTTTTTAAAAAAACTGCGCCTCTTGCGCTCTCAAAAAAGTTTTTAGCCTGCATCTTGGCACAGGTATAATTCGGCTCTGCTTCTTACCCAACGTAATGCAACCTTTGAGCCACCTTGAAAACGGTTTTCATTCCTCAGAAGATTTCGGTTTCGATATACAACCTACAAGCTGAACGATGGTGGCAGAAAATGAAAAATACGAGGTTAATCAACATTTTCTCCAATCTGATTGACATAACTGAAAAGTGCTTATCATTTTATCCACATTATAATAACCAAAATCCATACTTAACAGAGCACGACCTTGTACGGTTACAAATAGGATTTAGCCTGTCACGATTGCTGATCTGAGTACAATTAGGCAAGCTGAACAACTAATTAAAACCCAGATAAAATTAAGGCAAGCTGGGAATTAGATCAAGGAATTGCCTCCATAATCAAGAGATTTGAGGATGTACCATAGTAGGAGTAGACTAGTCTAGGGCAAACTATAAGCATTAGCAATTGAGACTTCATCAGACGCAAATACTTTTTAAACATCACTACTAATAAAAACGATTAAGGTAAGTATAATAAAAATCCGATTTCAAAAGCTGCAATCATGACCCTTCATGAAAACATATGAACACCTGCTTTTCTGCTCAAGAGATTCTGCATACTAAACTACAATTAAAATCAATATTTCCAAACAAATAAGCCCCAAAATTACACATCATTATAAACGTATACCGTAATTCAAACATAACATCATTTCCGCGAATCTAATCAACCAATGGAAGGCGTTGTCCATTAGCAAATCCTCTAACTCTCAAACGCGCCAACAGATGTCAGTCATTTTTTCCCTCATTTTTATTTTCCATGCCGCACAACGTTTTCTCATCTTCCCAACCCACCAAAAATTCGAAATTCTATCAGAAATCTCTCAAGTCCTAAAATAAACCACCCCCGCTTTAAAAACAACCAAATAAAACCAAAAATAACGACAAAAATCAAAGGACGCTACTTTACTTCCAAAACGAGACGCTAGATGTCAGCATCGTATATTTTTGTTATTGTTAGTTTTTTAACAGGTGACTGTAAATCGTTTTTCAAAAACGAAGGTTTACATCGGGGAAAAAGTAACCAAAAAACGGGTAGTTATGAAAATTTCGTTACAAACCTCAACGACCGATTAAATTTCAGTGTTTTTATATTTTCCTTAACAAACAAAACCCGGTTGAATGTTAAGAATTCGCGTGTGAAGCCATTCATTGAAAATATGTACTACGGGGTATACCCGTCAATGAAAATAATCCACAAAAAAAATGTGATTTAAAATTACCCGAGGAAAATTCACTTGGATTTCGTTTTGAATTTTCCCCCGAAACCCAAAATGTATTTATATTAATTTTTTTTATTCGCGAGTTGCATAATGTCAAACGGCAATCAACTGTTTACAAGACCGGTTTGTGACGTATCAGTAGTGGGGAGATATTTTTAGAAGAGACTGTACTGGCGGCGGCTTGTGTGACCATATGCGCGAAGTGGATGCGCACCGCGTCTTTGCGTTGTCTAGATTCTTTGTGCCATTCCATACATACCAATAACAGTTGTACAAGTTATATTTACTGTTGGAAATAATCATTATTTCTTTAAAAAAACACCTCAACCGAGGATATATTTTTCCTTTGGTAAGTAATTTTCATTGTTGATTATATTTTGAACCGTTTTCTACGGGTGTTTGGATGAAAATCGGAAGGATATACCTTGCAATGTGAGCGCAATCTTGCCATAGTTGGCATTCCTAACATGCTTTGCCACTACGCTTGATTCTACCGATCGAGTGGGGTCGTGTACCGTTCTCAGTTTATCTCAATATTTTATCTGGTTTTAATGATCGGGAAGTTATCAAAAAAAATTAAAAATAAAATTTCGTATTGTGATTCGAATTGTTTTCGATTTTTTTTAAAAAAATAATTTGAACGGGTTTTCCCTGTTTGGTTTAACAAACCCGGGATATTTTTTACCGTGTGTGATGTCAAAGTGATCCGTTAAAATTCGTAACGTTCAAAACATTCCATGAATTCCTTTCTGGATATGTATTATTATTATTTTCTTTTTTTTCAAAATTTAATCGGTTTCGTATAATTTTTTTTTTACATCAACAGTGATTCATAAATCGATATTAATTAATAATTTAGTGTTGAAACAATGAAGAGTGAATTAGGAATTTAATTTCAAAAAAAAAAAAATGGATTAAATAATTTTTTTTTGGGAAGTGTGTTTCGATGAATTTACTCACATGGATTTATAAGGGCTAAATCAAAATATTGAGATTGATTTTTTTCTGAACACAAGAAAATGTTATTGCATGGTGTAGGTGATTGCGATCTTGCTTATCAACACCATCTTTATAAAAGTAAGTAAGTGAATTATCGAAAAAGCAAATAAATAAATGACTCAGAAATCAAAATTGTGCGATTGATTATTTCAGTGTAATCGAAACAATCATAAAGGAAATCATATCTGATAATGTGAAATAATTTGAAGAAAGTGAGAAAAGGATTTGGATGTTTTATACTTGTCATTTAGTCAGCTGCTTAATTATTTTTATTGATTTTAAAAGGAAAAGTTAAATCTTGGCTTCAATAACTCTACATTTTTTTGTCGTTGTCCAGTGAAAATTTTTTCAAAAATGTTTTTTTGAGCGATTACTGCCTAATTATTTTTCTAGCCAAGAAATCTGATTTTCTTTTTTGCCAAAAATATTACATTGTCAGATAATGTTTCAGTGAAGACATCCCCATCATTTTTTTTGTCTTAAACGATTTGGCTAATACGCTTAACTGATGCCAGTCTCTTGTGTAAATGTTTATTTACTGCTTACATTATTGTACAAAGCTGAATTTAATTTTCAAGCATGTATGCTTCTTATTTTAACAGAGCCTAAAATTTCTTGAGTCTGAAACAATGTACTTGGGTGCTGTATAACTCATAAAATTAATTCTCTGATTTAAATAAATCTAGAAGCTGAGTTATTATTATTTGACTTCAGCAACATTTATTTTTTAATAGACAAGTTTAGCAAAAATTTTCGGTAAATCTTAATAATTTAGCACAAGATTCATGGCTAATCACAAACTTAAACAAGATTTTTGAACTTTAATTTAGAATTTCCTGAACAGTGCAAAATCTGATGGCTACCGGGCAGTTTTATTTTTCTCTCAAGTAAATTTTTTGCCCAAGATTTTAAGCCAGTCCGTCCAAGCTTTTCTTTGAAATTTTAAAACTAGATTGAGCTAGTTTGAGCTTGCTAAAAGAGCCAGTCAAGCTTTTAGTAAAGCTAAAGACAGTTTTTTGTAGGCAAAAATTCTTCTAATTAATTTTTTTTAAACCAGAAAAGTTCCTCATTTAATCCGAAATCGTTTTAAAAATTTGTAAAAATTATTTTTCGAACCAAAAATTTAAAAAAAAAAAATTAAAAACCAAAAAACTTAAAAAAATAATTTTTAAAAATTGTTAGGTTGAAAATTTTATGGCTCAAAAATAAGTTTTTTGGAATTCTCTTGCTCTTGCAAATTGCTGATCATAAATCTCGTGTGGCAGATTTCTGGCTTGAGGCCGGGCTAGAGCATAAACTTGACTTATCATAATCCAAAACTGAGACCTGAGCTAAACATTGTTCATTAGAAAATCAAACTGAGTAAATCCAAAGCTGAGCTGATTTCGCGCTGAGTCCAAGCTCAAACTCAAAATTTGTTAGAAACTTTTGGCTTACATACTGCCAAGACTGGATTAGTTTAAAACTGATTTAGGCGCTTTAAGCCACTCGAGGCTTCATTACAGCCCAAAATTTCCCTAAACTTGCAAATGCAATCTCCCAGAATCGTTAAACCTGCCTCAGACTCAAACTGGTCATTATTCAAGCCCATTAAAGACGTTTCTCCAATTATAAACAAAGTCCAAGTCTCAATCACAATTAAACTATTTACAAGCCTTGGCTGTAAGAAAAATCATTCAAAAAAATCGCAAACGCATTCTATTTCTCAAAAAAGGTGTTTACGCGTAAAAAATTTATTTTAATTTGTAAAATCATTTCCCCCATAAAAGATATCATTTTAATCTCCTAATTTATCTATCATTATTAACGTAATAACGGAATTCACACATAATAAACAAGAAAACAGCATTTAGTAAAAAAAAAAAATTAAGACTTGAGAGACGGGTTGAGCTGGGTACAATGGTCGATAAGAAACTCGTTTAACTTTTTATTACCAATTGTAGAATCCTAACTGTGCCGAGAAAATCGTTCAAAATCATTTTTAACTGCTGCTTAAAATTGATAAAACCGTCAATCTTATATCTACCCACAACACATATCTCTCTAATAAAAGAGCAAAACACCCAAACAACAAAACCGTGAATTAGTTTCACTCTAAATCCAAAAAGCTGGAATTGGGGGGGAAGGGCTGTAACTTTCTCCACCTCCCCAACGTGTATAAATCGAATAATAAAGGGCCCATTATTCAACTAAATAAACAACAAAAGGAAGGTTACCCCGAAAAAGGTTTTCCCCGTTTTGTCACAGACCGAAAAAGGGAGACTTGTGTCGGTTAACCAAGGAATATTTTAAAATCTGTTTTTAGCTACAGGAGGATTTCCCGGACGAAACATTATAGCGCAATTCATCTACGTTTTTCTCGCCGAAAACCGCAGATCCCTTTAAGGTGAAATTAATGGAAGTTTTTATAAAAAGAAACCTACGCCGTTCCATTTTCATTAATTGATTTTATTTATAGGTTCTTGACCAATGAGCCTAATTAACTTTGAAAAATTGAGAGATTTCAATTATGGATTTTATGGTTTAAAGTGGCGGTCAAGGTTAAGTTACTTAAACCTTGGGAGATAAGGAGTATGAAAAATTATAATTTCCTAGTATGTGTGAGGTTACTGACGTTTACCCAAATAAAAAAAACGTTGATAAAAAGAAAATAAGCGATAAATGCTTGAGGGATTTTCCGAGTTTTCTCTATTGACAAAACGAACACGGCACTGATCATCCTAAAATAAAACTTGGATATAGTTTGCTCGGGAACTGAAAATAACACGACTTTAAGTCCGGGCTGAGACACATTAAACCCCCAAATCTTGGCAAAATCACAATTCGACAATTTTTTTTATTTGTTTTTGTCTCTTTTTTTTGATTTTTTAAATGGGAAGCAATTAGAAGAATAATAAGTGACCTGAGCTGGTTATTACAGGATTTTTATTGATTTGAGCCTTAAAAACGTACAAAAGAATTTGTGAACTGAAAAAGGGATCAATATCGAGACTTTCATCTTGACGTTATGAAAATAATTAATAATGATGAAAAGCAATTAGAAAATAACAAAGTTAATCTTATTAAAAAGGATGGGGAGGGGGGAAAAAAAAGAGTAGACAAGGCGTTCAATAAACAATGTATCTATTTTTAGTGTTTTAAAAACAGGAAACTCATTGTGCACTAAAAATAATATAAAAACGAAAAAATTAATTGACGAGTTGATTAGGGAATTTTAGATTCACTTTTAGAAAAAATAAATGGAAGTAATTGATGTTATTACTTTTTAACTTTGATGAATGTTACTTTGACTGGAAATAAAGGATTTTAAATTTTAGGGAAATAGCAGACCTGAAATAGAAGGAAGCTGGCAAAGGCCAGAAGTAAACAAAATAGTCTTTTTTTTCTGCTGGTTCCAGCAGCAGCAATCTGCTGCTGAATTTAGGGTAAAATATTTTAGGAGTGAAAGTTAAAATTCTGCTGCCATCGTGAAAAATTTTCAAAAGTGGATCTCAAATCAGTTGCCTCGAAAAATTCCCCAATGTAAAATTTCAAGCCCAAATCCTTCAATTTTGAAAAAAACCGTGGCCATCTTGGATCTGACAATTTAAAGACGGAATAAGAACCTTAAACTTCTATTTTGGGTCAGCTGGACTTTAAATCGGTTCCACTCCAAAGAATTCTTTAGTCAAAATGCGCTTCTGACAAAAAAGTTTTTCCGCCCTAGCCCTTGAAATAAAAATCAAACAATTCAAATTTTTTTAGCTTTTAGATAAATTTTTTTTAAGCTCAAGGGTTTTTGAGGGTAATTCGACTCTGGCTTGAGAAGAGACAACTAGAGTCCTGCATCGGGTTGGAAATTTAGGCCGAACCCGACCAGATTTCAAATTTTAAACCCGAACTCGAAACCCAGAAGGAAATTTAAGCCCGAAACGGCCTAAAAGGAAAATGGTCTCTCTGTTTCTAGGCTCATCTAGGCCCATCCATCTGACGAATAAATTTATGGTCTAGGGAGACCAACAAGAGCTTATAAAAAGCCCAAAGAGCACAACAATGTGTTCAGGGCATCACCAAATCAGGCTAGCAACTTAATGTTGAGTCATTATCGCTTTTGCCATCATTGCTAAACATCATGCAAGATTCTGAATAAAATCTCCTCCCCTTGAAGACAAAAAAAAATCGTTCCTCAATTGGCACCGATTGTAATTTTCATCAACGTTCCCTATTTAATTTCAAAGTGCTAGTCATTAATGAATAAACAAAAACCGTAAAAGTAAGCATTTCTTATTATATATCAATTAAATAGGACTCAATGTGTAAAAAGATCGTTGACTCCGACCACGTTATTCGACACTTATACTTTTTCGCCTGCACGGCTTTAAAAAAAAAAGCAGCAAACTCAAGTTCCTGGCAGCCTATAAACGAAAGGTGACCATGTCATGCTGATGGCAATAATATAACACTTCTCTAGACGTGCAATTTCGATTTTAAGTAACATGATATCATCCTTGATCTGTTAACACCCGTTAAATGTTTTTTCTTCTTCTTTCATTTTTTTTGTCCTTTAAGAAAAAGTGGGGGCGTTAAAAAAGAAAAATCATAAAAAGGGGAGGGGATTTTTATTGATAATTTCAATACGCTATTGTTCCCTATAATTCATTGTTTAATCACGTTAATATAAAATTGATTTGACATTGAGCCAGGGTTTTCGAAAAAAAAAAAACCGTGTTTTCTTTAAAATTACCAAAGGTTCATCGTTTTTAATCTTAATTTTGTATAAACAGCTACTTTAGCTGTAAATGGCCCTAGAAACGTGATTGAAATTGATTTGAGCCGAGTTTTCTCTTCAATTTTCGTGATCGAATCTTTGGAAAAAGTAAATACAAAAAAAAAAAAACTTTATATACGTGGTTAAACGTAGTACACATTTGTTTTAGTAATTACTCGTTTAGCTTTTAGATTAAATAGTCTGTTTTATGTCGGTCGAGGCGTCTATTTTCCCGATTTTGTTTACTATTATCAAGTTGAAAGAGATCCCCGTAAATCATGACGTTCCGAAAGGTCTATTCCCGGCTTTAAGGGACCCTTCTCTCTTTTTTAGAAACAATAAAAAATTAATTTAATTGCAACACGATGTAGGAATCAGAAAAATAACAAAATCGCCTCGTTTTATAAAGTTCATCGGGTTTTTTTTTTTTTTTTTTTTGTGTATCCCCGTTATTAATTAAATAAATACGGTTTTAAAAAGTTTATTTTAAAATTTTCTCCCTTTCCCCTCCCCTCTTGTATCGTTTATGAGTGTATTGTATTTTGTGTGCAGTGAAATTATTATTACGTTGCAACGGATTTTGCTTTTTGTCCGTGATTATGACACGAATCAAACGAATAATTAATAAAATAATAATTTACCCGTGTGTGGGAGTTGTTTGAAAATAGTGTTTTCTGGTAGGCGATATAAATCAGTTTAGGTTTGGGTTTTTTATTTTTGATTGTAGGAAAGGAGCGTGGATTTGAATGTTGGCTCCAGAGTCCTGCATCGGGTCGGTCTCGGGTTTTGGATCGGGTTCGGTTTTGAATTTTTGCACAGCGTCGGGTTCAGGCCAAAAATTTTCAAGATTATTCTCTTCTTCAAAGAATTGTTGCCTTTCCTAAAGTTTTCTATGCAGCTATTCAATCCACTGACCGCTAAATTAATATTCATTGGATTAAAATAGGATATGTATTTTGAGCTCCTATAATCCTAAAACCGCTTTCGCAATGAAGAAATAAGGATGCGGACTAGGGTCGATGAACAGCTAAGTGGCAATGGGCAGGTCATGTCGCCAGGGAGGATCCGGATAAATGGATAGCACGGATGGTAAGATGGAGACCTCGAGCGTCGTAAAGAAGCGTCGATAGGCCACAAAAGACGTTAAGAGGGTGGCGGGACTGAAATGGTTGCAAAGAGCCCAAGACAAGAAAGTGTGGCAAAGTTTGAGGAGACCTTCGTTCAGGAGTGGACGGATATGGGTCAAAAGAAGAAGAAGTACTGAAACTTTAAAGCGTGACTGAGATCGAGGCTTGTATTTCCGCCAAACCATGCAAGGGCTTCTCCCTTGAAAAACAGGCACCAATAAAATCCCAAAACTATCCCTCTAAAGACAGCAGAGCCTACCTAAGCAAAATTAATCCCCCTTGACATAATCCCATCCATAAATGATTTAAAAATTGATATCCCACAGCCATCGAATCTTGTTTAACTACAGGAACCCCCTTAAAAACAGTGATTTTAACTCAATCATAATCTATTAAAGAAAAATGGGCTTTTAATTGTGAATATAATTCTCTTTTCGAAATGAACTAAACCGGGTCATTAATACATCATTCACATATGTTTAAAACAAAAAAAAAAGAAAATGATAATAAAAACCGAGGTAAATCCAGGTAGAAGAATAAATATACAGTTTGAAGGAAGTTTGATCACTGCAGGCAGAGGCCATTAATGAGTCAGCTATCTCCCTTCCACAAGCGAAGAATGTAAAGTCACGAATCGGTGATTAATAAAAAGCGGATTTAACATGTTTCGATTATACGAGTAATAATCATTGCACCGGGATGGATCTTTGATTTCTGCCCACTTATTAATTTGTGCAGTGTAGCATCGTTGTGACTGTTTCAATGTTTTAATAAGGGTCATCGATGACTTTGAAAAGAGAAAACGGTTATTAGCTTAGCTAATGCACCTTCTTAGAATTTTACTCAAATTTCCGGAATTATTTTTTTTATATAAAATTCTTTCAATTTTTATTAACCCACCATGGAGAGTTTTAATTGTTAAGACTATTAAGTACTCCGAAAAAATTAAACTTAGTGACAGCAAGGGATCCTTTTTTTTTTAAAAGATCGGCTTTTTTAATTCATCGGAAATTTGATTAATAAAAACATTGTGAACGAGGAAACTATTTTTCCACGCTCTCGCACTTAATCGGCGTGTACAAATGTTTTTCACACCGACATTCTTTACTCAATTACTGAAGCGTTTACCGTAAAGTGTTCGGGATACTTGGATCATTCACACGAAAATCTTAGTTAAACAGCACAAGATATCGATAAATAATTAAAATAAGAAAAAAGTTTAAACCTGATTTTTTATGAATCAAATAAAAAATGATTTTAAAAAAAATAAGCCGTAAATTTTGAATTTTTATGCTGCGGTATTTCTACTTAAATCTGAATTTGCGGTTCAGTTTAAAGGTGTTGACGAATATGGAATTTTTGAGGAGGAATTTTTACGGTTTCTAAGAATTTCTTTAGGTCAGGTTTTTTTTATACAACGTGAACTGTCTCTATGACTTTGAAGCGACTATGAGGGAACCAATCATTGGCCACTACCAACCCAACAGACCTGCAACCCTAAATACGTCGTCTCCCCAACTTGTGTTAGGATCCTCAATGGTTACATGCTGCAAGCCCCTCCCACTAAAGTTGACCTGCCTCGATCACGCTGGTGACCAAAGACTTTAAAGTCTTGGAATCTAGTGCGCATGCCTAAAATGCCCAGAGTGAATCCCTCATAGCACTTACTACAAGGATGAATTACTCTAGAAAAATTAATTAGATAATACGATTCGGAATTAAAACTTAAAAACCTTACATTCTTTGGTTTAGTTTCCTACTTGAAACTTTTCTTCAATTCTTATTATCTTGAAACATCTTCCTGAAAGAGATTCTTTTTAACTTTGAAAGTTGGAATCATTTCCCCCTCAGTTTACGAAAACACGTTTAAGTCAAAAACGTTATTTCGAATTTTAAAATGAGCGTGGAAAATATTTTGTTTGAAAATAGCCTAAATCCGTTAAGGATATCGCTACCGTTAATCTTGAAAACACATTAGGCTCAAAAGCTTATCAGCTTTCTTAGAAATGAGATAATTCTAATGACGCGCTTATGCCTTTTCACTTTTGAATGAAATTCTAATAATGGGATTGACTTTTTTCCCATGGGCACGTGCCATTTTTCGACTGTTAGAATTTTGGAAAAACTTGTTCGACTGTTAGAATTTTGGAAAAACTTGTTCGACTGTCAGAATTTTGGAAAAACTTGTTCGACTGTTAGAATTTTGGAAAAACTTGTTCGACTGTTAGAATTTTGGAAAAAGTTGTTCGACTGTCAGAATTTTGGAAAAAGTTGTTCGACTGTTAGAATTTTGGAAAAACTTGTTCGACTGTCAGAATTTTGGAAAAACTTGTTCGACTGTTAGAATTTTGGAAAAACTTGCTCGACTATTAGAATTCTGAAAAAAATTGTTCGACTATCAAAATTCTAAAAGAAATTGTTAGACTATTGAAATTCTGAAAAAACTTGCTTAAAGCAAAAACACCCAAAAAAAATTAAAAATTTGGCGAGAAATGTTTTTGGTTTCAATAAGTTTCTAAAAAGTCCTTATTTCTTCCCTCAGAAGACCCTAAAGTCCTGAAAATTTGTGGAGAAATTGATTTAAATCACTGTTCAATCTTACCAAAAGCTTTTAAGCTAAATACCATTTACAATTTTCAATTAATGTATTCTTCGTCATACTTTGAGTGAAAAGTCTCAGCAACATTATTAATGAAGTCAGAAACTGAGAGACTGAGTTCAAAGAGAATCCCAATGGCAGCGACTGCAGAACTTCTGGCCCTATCAAGCCAACTATTAAAGCCACAATAGCATCGCGCCTTCTTTACTTCTTTAGACTCTTGAATGAATTATCCTACCTTACCATTTACCTTTACTTCTCTTTCCATTGGGCAAGTGCCATAATTCTAACCTCTTAACTTGGCACCGGTACTAAACTAGCATCATAATTGAATTATTATCTTAATAATAAAAGCCTCGCCCTTTAAAAATTTTCAAATAGTTTTTTATCTATCATTCAATAAGAGAAAAAAAAATTGCAGATGCATTTATTTGTACGTAGAAAACCATTAGCGGGACCATTTAAAACCGGCTAGGCGGGTATTATGAACGTTTCAGGTGTTTAATAAGAACCCATCAAAAGATGTTAACTGGCAATTGCGTGGGGGGAAAATATTACTTCTAAATGGTTATAATTTAAGAAATAAATCCGTAAGCTCAAGTATAAATATTTAAAAAAGGAAGAAAAAGTGAAGACATATCGTCTATTTGTTGATACAAGTTACTGAATTGAACGGAAGTAATCGCGTACATGCACAATGGCAAGTGAAAGATTTTTTTTTTTAAAATTGAAGATACAAAAGTAACATGTATTCATTTAGTTTTCATTTTAAGTCGAGTCACACATAAACACTGCCCATTCGTCTCTGTCAGACGGAAGACAAAGCCTCGAGGGCGTAGCCCCCTGGTTCCCCTATGGGGGGGCACGGAGGGGGAGACGTTTTCAATGTCAGACTGGTTCAAACTTCACGCATTCACCATTTATTTGATTGCTCATTTGACGCTTTCGATTTATTTTAGTTTGCCGGACTATTTTTTTTCTTCTTCTGCTTTTCGTGATATCCGTGATTCTTGGAATTAAGAGTTGGGAAATCAAAATGATTTTTTTTGTTAGAGGTAATTTGTCAGGGGGGGACTTGAGAAGATGAGAGAGATGGATTGGATAAATTGATTTTTTTCTTTTTTTAATTTTCTTAGAGTGATTATATAAATTGAGAGTTTTGTTTTTTACTGGCTCTACAGGTCCTGAAGCTCTGCGGCCGCCCCTGCCAAATCGTGAAGTGATTCTTAGCTTTCATGATGAAGATTCCTCTAGTAATACAATCTTCTGCAAGGCAGACTTTCTTTCCCATAATGTTTCAGAATCTCTTCTGCCAGGCAGAAGATAAGGAGGATTCGTTTATTTTCTTTTGTGAAATAACGAAAATCAACTTACAGGTCCTTCTCAGTTTTTATATGGATTAGCAATTCAACAATTATTAGTGAAGAGAAACCCAAGCAATGGCCATAGTTGGCGCTCAGAAAAAAGTTCTAAATTTTTTTCTGGATCATCACCATGAGCCTCTTTGGCGATTATCATGGTGATCTTTACTTTGGATGCTTTGCTCAGAACAATCTCACAATCTCTTAATTATATAGCTAAAGTCTTCGGGCTTTCTTGGAAAAATCCCGCCTTTGCCGAGAATTTAATGAAAGAAGCTTTGACTGATTCGGCCCACGCTTAACTCCAGTAGTCTTCTCTCACAATGAAATTGATATTTGTTGTCATAACTTACCTGGAAAAGATAAAAAGAATTATTAGTTTTAGTACTGTTAAGTAACTACAGCAGAAAAGATGAGTAAAGTGGAAAGAGGCCTGAGAGGCCCAATTTCTTAATCACAGCTCTAGCCAAATTCTTGATCAAAAAGATTTTTTTCTGAACATTACAGGCTGGAGCCCAGTCAGAAGAACTTTTAATTGAAAAACGCTGGCCAATGTTCAGGTCAGAATTTTTTTTTGAAGGAAGTCAACTTGAATTTAATCCAGAAAAAATCTCTTTAAAGACAACAGGCCAAGGTTGGGAAATTTTTTTCTACAGCACCGAAAAACTCGAATTCAAAAAAAAATTTTCCGAAAAGCACAGACTCTAACTTGCTTCCAAAAATGTATCTTCGGCTGGTAGTGACCCAGATTTTGTTCGGCCTAGCCCCCTCAAAAAATTTAAATTTGATTTCAGGCTCGAAGGAGTACTAATGCCTCAAACACTATGATTGGTTTCTAATTAAATTTTCACTAATAGCGTCAGGTCGTTTCGTCTGCTAGACATATCTGTCGATTTCCTCCTTTATACTTTTATTTCTTTACAACTTTTCCTTTCATTATTTTAAAAATAATTGGAAACCATTCTTATATTCTTTCTCTTATTTCCTTGTGGAATTGCCATTGAAGCACAGTACAAACTATCTTCAAATAATCATCAAATCCTTTATATATTCTCGGAAAATCCTATTCATCATGTATTGTATTTTATTTTCAGTCGAAGACTTAGCTCCACGTGAAAAAATTCTGGTTTCCCCCAAAAAAAAAAAATCATGAAAAATGTTTTTGAGGTGCCGAAGGTCTGCAATAGCACCTCATCTCTTTTCCTGCTTGTTTTTATCTATTCTATGACATTTCAGTTCAGACACTCGCCAAAAAAAATTTAAAAAAACTACACCCTAACCCTTTTCAAGGGTTAAAAAAAAGGTGTAAGAAGGTTCCAATCATCACCACGTGCCCCATTCCATCCCTGGCATATCACTTCGAGATCTGGAAAGGGCGAGGCACACTTTATTTTTTTGTGTGTTAGCCTATAGTTTTTTGTGCATTCACCCATTAACTCATTTCGTTTTCATCTTCGCCTATTTTCATGCCCAACATATTGTTCTTTTTTTTTTCAAACTACGGAATCACTTAATCTTTTCATTTTTTTTCTTTCCTTTTTATTGTCGACGACAACATTACCTCTTATCTATTGTTCACCGTTGTGATGTCAACCTACGTGTTGGGTCGGTTATACGGATCGGTTAAAAAAAAAGAAGGAAACCCCCTCACCTGTGAAAAGAGATCATCTCTCAAAATCATATACCGTATTGAATAAATTAAATTTTTTTTTTAATATTCTTAGCGGTACTGTATGTTTTAAAGATATATTCAATCGCCGGCCCGTGTTTGTGTGATTGATATCGGTTTATATTCGCTCGTTGCTTCCTGCTCTGAATCGGTCCTTGAAATCGATCATGATTTATTCAGGCTCGAAGGTGTTTTATATATGCTGAATTAGCTTTCTTGATTTTCTTTTATAAAACATATGTAATATTTTACTTTTTTTTTTTTTGGCGTAAGCTCTAATGCGTGACTCATTTGTAGCTATTAAATAACTTCTGTTGATTAGTATTAAATCTACTTTTTCGCATTAGACGTGAAACATTCGTCGACCTTGGCGTAGTTTCAAATAATCGTTTCAAAGTTCATCGTTAAGTCGGGCAGATCTGTGTTGGAAGCCGTAGAGTGTTATGTAATTAGTAATTTGGGGATTTTTTCAGCTGGAGATTTTAAAAAGCATTGCGTGGAGTATTTAAGATACTTAGGCGGTTGCTTAGTGCTTTAGTGAATTTAATCCTAGTAGCTTTTATGCTTTTGATCCAGCGGCAGAGTCCATGGCCATAATATCTTCTTTTTCAGCCTTCTGGGATGACGACTGCCAGAACTTCACTTTTTAGGCGGATTTCCAGGAGTGGCTAATGCCTTAGGTTTCCCTCACTTGGCTGTTTCTACATATCAGCTTCTTCTTCAGCCTGTTCGCATGCACTCCTAAATATAGGCCTCTCCCAAATTTTTTCATGTCGTACGGTTCTCCGCTCTCCGGAACCAACCCCATCCTTTAGTGTGAGATTGGGGACCCAAGACCCTACTCTCCTGGGGTACTGGGAGGTATGCCACGCTTGCCAAGCGGGTTGGCATTAGGTGGTAGTCTACCTAAATAAGATTTTGGTTGCTGCCGTTGGCTTGTTACAATGAGCCCCTTTTGCCACCAAACCTGAGACCAGCCCACCACCTTTGGACATGCTAGCCCACTGAATTTTTCTGCAGCTTAAACGCTTCATCTCTGCATCCGTGGGCTGGAACCTTACTTGGCAGGGCTTCCACCTTCCACCAAGGAATGATTTTCGGCTTTCCGGTCTAGATCCGTAAAGAACTGCTAGACCTAGCAGTGTATGGCTCCTCCACGGTTTTGGCAAGGGAGAGGCTGAGGTTCCTTTTATGGAACTGTAATCGCATCACCTTACCCTGTGAAGCAGTGAGGTCCAGTGTTTAATCGACTCAGGACAAAGGTGCTACCTCTACTCCTTCTGGTCGATGTGGTCGCCAAATCCCGACGCCAAGGCAGCTCAACATGATCTTGCCAATATCTCCTTCTTCGCCCGTAATCTCGAAAAGAGAATCTTACATCCCTGAGCCTGACTTCAACTAATTCTCTCTCCTAAAGCTGAACTCTTGACTATAGTAATCAGCGCTAGGACGCTCTTTAGCTTAGCAAGCCATAACCATTTTCCTTAACGTTCAGCTGTCAACTTCACAGTCCAACAAAAAAAGTGACTAGCCTAACTAACTAAAGAATAAAATGATCGCAATCCCAATAAGCCCGAGCATTGAACAACAACAAAAAAAAAGAAGTCGGCATCGATAATTTG
Source organism: Liposcelis brunnea (assembly GCA_023512825.1). Taxonomy (NCBI): domain Eukaryota; kingdom Metazoa; phylum Arthropoda; class Insecta; order Psocodea; family Liposcelididae; genus Liposcelis; species Liposcelis brunnea. The sequence goes on along the minus strand of CM042065.1, from coordinate 6,376,813 downwards.
AATAAATGTCACCTAACCAGTAACCCGTTCAATTACACGACCCCTTTTTATCTATCCTTTTGATCAATCTCTTTGATTCTTTTATAATAACCTTACATATAGATAATTCTTTTTCGAAATTGATTTGCTCACGCAAATAACTTTGAGATCCGCCGAAAAACCTTAACCTTTCAGATCCTGAAAATCGATACGTGGTATCGATGATATCTCCCTGAGAATATTCGGTACTTTTTTTCCTACCTTGTTACACTTTTCATATTTCCACCATGTGGAAGCTGATGTCATAATAAAAAAAAAGTCAATGTTGAGTGATAAATTGCAAGTATAATGTAATTGAACGTGTTACATTTCAATGTCACAAACTGATAAAGACAATTTCTTTGTTTCGTGAAATAGTATGGTTTTAGCCTGATTCGAAATGCCTGAGAAGATAATTAAAAAAACAGGGGTGGATTGGGGATTTGGTTTTAAAAAGTCTAAGCCACCAACTAATGGCTTCAAATGTGCACGGTCTTACCAGATTAGCCTTCAGTCAATGAAAAGTCTTCAGCAGCCACTAGACGAAAAATCTCGATAAGGCAAATAAGAAAATTATTAAATTCATTTTAAAAATAATATTAAAAGGGATTACAAATAAATATAAAAGTGGGGACCCGGATTAAATGCAAATTAAAATTTCCAAACATCCAGGAGAAAATTGTTTTCTTTTGTAAAGTTCATATTTTAAATTCCGTGGGTCTTGCCAAGAGATCATCTTCCCCGTTCCGATTAATAATGTCGGCCCCATTAATTTTCATCTGTTTTCATCTTCCGATGTGGAAAAAGGAAGTTCTTAAAATACCTGTTCGTATAATGACAGAACAAAGAATTTGAAAAATTTTAAAATCTGGCCTGAGAAAAATGATTCTAGTGACAAATAAATAGGGTCAAGCGGGGTAAAAATAAGACTGGGAAAACGCACAAAGCAGCGACGTCAATAGAAAATTGAACCTGGAGGAAAATAGGACCAACACTTTTCACTTTCTAGAAGAAATTACTGGAGCTCTGCTAAGTGAAATGTGGAATTTGCCTTTCCTGGAATCCTCGGCTTAAGAGCAAGGCCTTATAGAGGGCGAGGAGGACTCAAAAAATTTTTTTAAAGATCTCAAAGAAGAACTCAATTTCTTAATGCCCAGTGCCTACCTCAGTCTCGCCTTTTTCCTGCTGCCAGAAGCCATTTTCAACTCCCCACCAATCTCATTGATACCCCCCCTCCCCCCATATCTCCTAAATCTTCCTGATCACGCTTAACTTGATAGATTTCGGTCCTTTTACACGTCAAAAATTCCACACTGCAGAATTTGAAACTCTCAACCAAAGGAATGTCTATTAACCTGAACAAGAGTCAAGAATGACTCATAATCGATCATTAGTTAAAGAACAATATCATTTTGATCATTTTTTTTAAAATGAAAAAAAGACATCATTTATAAGTTTAACGCACATGGTAATAAAAGGGCGTTGCCTTAAGAAACAAAGCGTTAGATTCAAAATCTCTTTGCCCATCCTACATATCCATCATATTGATATCAAATTTCTAATTACGTTGAAGAAAACATCCACATTTAAACCGTGCAAACATACCGTAGGCCATGTTTACAATCGTATGCTAATGACAAGTCACACATTCTAGGAAATTTTACTGACCTCATCTGAATATCTGCATTTAATTTCCCTGGAGAAATTCATAAGAAATCGTATAACTCTCGCGACGCGGACGACGAACCGGGTGTGAGGACGCAAGGAATTATTTGAGGAAACCCAGATATATAGTTCCCATTTACCGACGCAAGATATTAAAGTGATTTAGTGGCTTCCTGAATGATATATCACTACATCGCATAACTGGGGAACACCTCGTTTAATAATAGGGGTGTGGAAAAAGTTGCATTTGTAACTCTTGTCAAGTTTTCAAGAGTTACAACTGATAAAATTCGTTATCTCCTAATTATAATTGAAACCGGTAATTATAAACCGTTCTAATATGACGAGACTTGATGCGTCATTATTCCATTAGGTAAATGCTATTTGCATCAGGTTCACGCATCATTGGTCTGCGGATGTGAAAGCTTTATATATTCAAATAGGCGATATACATACGCGACGAAGGTCTATGCCGTTGTTATCAAATGAAAATATTCAAAACATTAAGGGGAGAGACAAAACAATTTTTAGGCATTGTCGAGATCGTTGCTGATAACTTTGAAGAAATAATGTTGAAGCTAGTGAGTTAATTGGCTTAAACAATATAAAAGCAAACAGCTGAAGTTGTATGATTTTTTAGGTCAAATTTGAAGCTAACGCTAAGTTACTTGCCCTTTCTTCTTTGGATGCTTTACTTGTTTTCGAGCGTAGGCGACCTCTCTGCATATAGCTGGTTTGTGTGTTTCGATTTGACACAGCTATATGGGACCTACAGTTTAATGCCGGTTCCGAACGGCTGTGTAGAGAGGCTGTTCTAAGCAAGTTACCACCTGCTGGTTTGCCATTGCTTTGCAGGGAAGGTGAGACCGAGCGACAACACACATTAATCGCTTTTTCGGAATCCCCAAATCCTCGATGTGCAAGTCCAAATAATTGGCCCTGACCCTGAGCAGGGACCCTTACCAAATTATTACCTCCCGGGTCAGCAGGAATCTGGAGCTCGTCAAGGGCAAATGCGCTAAACCTGTAGCAGGACTATCCTATTATTTTATTTTTTTACATCCCTTAAAATCTCATGGCAAATCCCAACTCGACCCTGAACGACTTATTTATAATAAACATTCAATAATATTGTGTAAACAGAGCATACTATTAACCCTCATACACGATGTATTAATTGTTATTACTAGGGAATGATGTTTATCAAAGTATTATGTTAAACCTTTCTATTATAAACGACACGAAAAACCGAAAACTCATATTAAACCATACATGGGGTTTTCCCTTCTCCCTTCTTTGATTACAGCAAAAATAAATTGTGCAACAATCCCATAACTTGTCATTCTTTACCGGTCAAGGTTTATCGATCCTTATTTCACTAAAAAAAAAAAAAAAAACTAACGGGGAGATGAAGAGTCTCAGGCACGAATTCATTTAATTTTTTTTATTATTTTCTTTTAATTCGTTGAAAGCGCAATCAGACCGAGGAACCGGAAAAATTTTGAATGCAACGTTGCTTGTAACAACCTCAAAGATATTGTTGCCTCATTGTCCAGGCCAATTCAACAAAAGAACAGCAAGTCATTCACATGAGAGTATACTGAACGAGCCTCTATCATAGGCGTGACCAATCAAATCTTTTGACAAAAAAAAAAAAAATTGGTCATTCGCGATTAATCCTCATGACGATGGTTTGGATTTTTTTTTTATATTCCTGTAGTATTTTAAATTGAAAAATTGTGCTTGACGAAAAAAAATTTGCCGAGGTATTTAAAAAAAATTAAGTGTCGGAAACGGAGGAATCTCCTTCCAAGAGTTTCAGAGAAATTGATCTTTGGAAATTTGGAAATCATGCGTAATATTGCAATCTCTAGAACAAGATTCCCCGTTACTATTCACTGCACAAGTTAGATCCACCATTTCTGCACGTTTGAAATCATGCCACTTCCGAAACCGAATCGGTGTAAATTTTTTTTTTTTATAAAGAACAAAAGCATCAAAGCACCCGCGATTATTGTTTAAAGGCACTTCATTGCCTTTTTAAACAACCAGCCAATTGATAAATGTTTATTAAATTTACATTCGTACGCGAAGGCTAAATAACACTAAAAAAAAGATTCTTGTAAAAATTAATTACTTTATATAAGGAGCTAGGCAGTGGCGGATTGGAAGCCGAATCCTACTCGAGGTGGCCCTTGGACGGATAGAAGGCCAAATTCAGGCGAAGCCAAGCTCTTTGGTCTTGCTCCAGAGCTTGACGGGCGGACAGAATGCTCTCTAGGGTCCTAGCGGGCACACCGTTTGCACTCTAGGGCCCTGATGGGCACACAGCATGCATTCTAGGGTCGTGATGGGCGCACAGCATGCATTCTAGGGTCGTGATGGGCGCACAGTATGTACTCTAGGGTCCTAGCGGGCACACAGTTTGCACTCTAGGGCCCTGATGGGCACACAGTATGCACTCTAGGGTCCTGGCGGGCACACAGTTTGCACTCTAAGACCCTGATGGGCACACAGCATGCATTCTAGGGTCGTGATGGGCGCCCAGTATGCACTCTAGGGTCCTGGCGGGCACAAGGTTTGCACTCAAGGGCCCTGATGGGCACACAGCATGCATTCTAGGGTCATCATGGGCGCACAGTGTGCACTCTAGGGTCCTGGCGGGCACACGGTTTGCACTCTAGGGTCGTGATGGGCGCACAGTATGCACTCTAGGACCGTGACGGCTCACTATTCTTATTTTAGGACCCTTGGAGGTGATTAATGTATGCTTATTGCCCTGACGGGCACATAGTATCTACTCTAGTGCCCTATTGGGCACCCTGTGCCTATTCCAACGACTTGAAGTGCCATCTGTTCACTCTTAGTGATTAGACTGGTAGCCAGCATCATTTTTTTATGACCTAGCTGCCTGGAAATTTGGGAACGTTGCCAAATTTTTGACTTTAAACCATTTCTTACTCCCCAAACTTATAAAAATCCTGCTTTTGAAATTTAGACCCCATTACAATACTTTTCACAACTTCCAACCTCGCTCAAAAAAAAAAAAAAATACAAAACTGTAATATAATAAAAAAAGGTGAGAAAACAAAATCAAATTTTTTTCTTCGAAAAAATTGAAAAATTTTCACCCCTTACTTTTTACATGAGGGATAACAAAATGCAATAAAATCTAAATTTGAGATTTTCCGAATGATTTTCTAAATTTTCTTTGATCGAAGCAACAAGTTGGTGAGGGCTCTTTATTTCCCTTCTCTTTTCTCCTTTCTTATTCTCTTCGCCCCGGAAATTTTCCTCCCGAAGATTACCGCACCGAAGTATCATCAAGAAAAAAGATTCTTCTTTTTTTCTTTTTTTTTTTTTAGTCATCGTTTCCAATGATGACACGGGGGAAATTTTTCCTCGTTACGACGAAAATATTAATTCAAGGTTAAGAATGTCACCTTAAAAGATCGTTTAATTAACCGTTAAATTCATTGTGTTTATCTTATGAAGATGTTAGATCCGCTTTGAATGGACTTCATGAAAAAAAAAGCCATGAGCGAATTTATGGTATTTTTTCTTTTTTCGGGGGGAAATATTTTCAACCCTTGTCACGCTTTAAAAATAAAATAAACGCGGGGGTGAAAAAAATAAAATTGAAAAAAAAAGTCATGATGATCCTTATTTTCCTTACGCTTTTTCCCTTTCCCTCTTTTTTTTTCCGTTCCATTTTTGCTTGACTCGCTCATCGTATAAACTCATTTGTGTGCAAATCGTGAATAAAATTTCACAGCCATCTAACCCCCTATCACGTCACTTGTTTTTCATTTACAATTCATCTGACAGGCACACAAAAAAATTACCCGATTGCATGACGTCATGCACGGAAATGATCAAAAGCTTTTGAAAGAGATCGATTAGGGGAAAAAGTGAAAGTGAAAATAAGGATGGCAACTTTTTAAGCATATCACGAGCATGCGCTTTAAGCAAAAAATTCTAACGGCCAAAAAAATTAGCCAAAATCTCTAAGAAATCTGACAAGCCTTATTTGCTGATATAAAATTTTCCTGAGCTTGGCCTAAACTTCGTTTCGCAATCGTTCAAACTAAAATCTCCATAAACGTAACACCTTTTGTTTAGTGTGAATTTTCATGACGGCCAGAAAATTCCTAAAGCAATAAACGAAATAACTTTTCAGCATTTGCGGTTCCATTTGAATACGAGAAAGACCTTGTTTTGGTCATAAAACATAATATCCCATAATGAGAGATGGTTATTTCACATCCCTTTGGTAATAGATAATTAATCGAATTAATCTATTATAGGTCCTGATTTATACTGAGGTTCAAAACGGCTGTAATAAATATTGTACAACATTATGATCCGAAAGGACAATGAACAACGATGCGCGCTGTGTTTTTCACTTGTCGCAAGAATTTTAGTCAAAGGGGGGCGAGGGGAGGGAGAGATTATAAAGGGTAATCACATTGCGGGATTATACAATTTTGTTATTGACCAGTTAGGAAAGCCTGATCTAATTTATGTTTAAAAGTTGGGAATATTTTATAGGGAGAAGAGAGAGAGAGATAGAGAGGAAACTCGTTTATCACGAGATGTCGATCGGACATAGACATTTTAGCACTAAAATCTTTTAAACGCTATAGTTGGATGATTTTCGATTAAGTTGCACGTGTTTCACAGGTGTTGAATCTTTGGAGTGGAACCGGAAATATTTGTAAGAAATCTGTAAAAGACTATAGTTGAGATGTAATTGTGGTCATCATCTTATCGTTATTTTTTTTTATCCCCGTGAGTAAAGTCCTTTTACTTTTTTTCTTAAAAGTAATAGCTTTGAATGGATTGCTAGGTACTCGCATGCAATTGAAGGTTTTGATAATTATTTGGGCAAAGATCTTCAGCGCCCACTATCGAAACTTGAATAAAAGATTTATGCATCAGAAAAAGAATCGGGTTTGCTTTGCTATCGTGTTAATCCAGAGAGTCTCATGGGACTAACGCGCCTGACTGCTTCTACTCTGACCAGAAAACAGAAAGAAACCCTGAAAACTTCTTCACGTAGATAAGCCTTAATGAGGGGTAGTTAGGCTTATCAAATCCTGATCATAATCCGCCAAGATTTTCGAGCTTTATTGAAAGCTCTTGGTACGTCTCATGTAATTCAAGCAAAGAGCTAGTCTACTTTCAAATGCCCGATTTATTTTCTGAAAATAAAATTTTTTAATTGACAGAAGCAAAATTATTCTAAAACCCATTTCAAACAAGCGGTTTCTGTTAAATTGATTTTAAAAAAAAAATTTTCTATGTCTTGATGTCATTCAAAACATTCGATTTTATGCTTGTCGACATTGTTATGAATTGGTTTCCATATTTATACTCATTTTTATTTGCTTGGAAGAATCGATTCACTTGTCAAAATATAACGATGTGTCTTCATTGGGTTTAGAAATTAAAGGGGGGGAAAAATTCAAAATGCATGAAAGCGGTCATTGTCATTTCAAAATGTTTAACCCGAATGTCATTTTTCCCACGTTGACCCGACTAAGACCAGAAGAAAAATTTGGCTGTAAGCAGGTTTTCCTTTTATTGGGCTGTTTTTGATGTGCTGTACTCCAAACCAATTACTTAGGCTCCCTGGTCTTCCTCGTCTACAACTCCTGCAATACAAGAATTTAAGTCTTCAGCTAATGCCTCCTTCCACTGGTCACAATTCAAAGCCGCGTCCGCCATTTCTGTAGACGTGGGTCATTAATTTCTATATTGCCGCTTATTGCAGCCAGGCGGCATTCACCGACCAGTTAAATGGCCATGATGATGGTCTCTCTGGCTCAATTCTATCCGGCCCTCCGAGATTTATTTTTAGTTGTTGTATGCGACCCGCAGAGGGCAAGGTGGGCTTTGGCTAATATTTTTCCTGTTCTGCTATCAAAATTTTTTCATGCTTTTCGAAACTCTGCTTTTTCCTTCGTCCATTCTTTCTACATCCCTCTCCCTACAATGGGGATTTGCCGGGAAACATCAATAATAATAAAAAAAATGTCGCGGTTTTCCTTCCAGGTCCGAAGGGAGCCCAATACCGAACACAATAGATGTTATTTCTTTCTTCATTAATCGCGATACAAATAGGAAATCAATATCGCATATTTGCGGATAAATTACTTCCATTTGAACCAGGGTAGCTTGGCATTTTTGTGTTAATTAATGAAATCTATTCCTGGAAAAGTCCAGCCCTGTTGTCCATTAATTTATAACGTCACAACATATTTCCCGGGCGTCTGTTTCAGATCAAAACTCGCCAACTCTCATTTTATTACATTTTTTTTTAATACTGCGGTAATGAGAGCAGACCGTGGGATGAGAAAAAAAATCGGTACCGTATTTAGGTTTCCAACCCCCCCGAAAAAAAAAAGCGACGAATGTTAAAATCCTGTCAATCTTCCAAATATATCAAATAAAAAATCCAGGGGGTAATGTTAAAAAAAAAAAAACGCGAATTCGATCATGTTGAAGTGGAAAATATAAATTGTACGGTTAGACTGTTCCAGTACTGAAAGCTGGATGCATTCTTGGCTCTATTATCTGCTTCATCAAATTGTATTGTTGGAGTATAAATCATTTGAAATAATACATTATCCCCCAGTTCGTATCCCTCTCCCTCCCTCCGCTTTTCACCCCCTTTCGCCCCTTTCCCTCTCTTATCGTCATCATTTTCCCTCACCCCCCTCTCGTCCTCGTCGAGAGATCGTATGGAATTTGTTGAACCACACGTAGGCTTTTGTACATTTGATTTACATAAAATACGTTGACGGGTTTTTGCTTTTTTGCAACATTGTCCACTAATTCAGACTCTTTTTAATTTCGCATGAAATGAAAAAAAAAAAAAAAAAAATTGACAGTTTATCCGCTCATTTAGGCGATGGGATCTCCCCCTTCCTCGTTATATGTTTTTTTTAATTCAATCCCTCATAACCTATTTTTCTTGCATCGGGAAAACCTTTGACCCTGCGGCGGTATACGATTGCTGAATAAACACCAGGCTTCCGTGCGTGGAGTAGAACATGACGTACGTTTAACAGGTTGATTTATACGGCGTCCAAATCGTTGACCTCTGACTCAGCTTTCGTAAACGAAGCGGCTTCAATGAATTTTTTTTCATGAAAAAAAAAAAATGTCTTTGAGTAATTGTGTCATCCTCCTGTCAAAATTCTTGATTTATAAATGTGGTTTTTTTTGGTAAGCCGCTTAGGATGAATATATGAATTTGTGAAATGTGATTTTTTTTTTAGGAGAGTATAGGCTCGAGTTCAAAACTAGTCGTGATGAAGATTATTATTTTTAATCGTCGTACATTTGATGGATTTGAAAATTTTAAATGGTGATTATTCAATTGATTAGCCTAACGCGATTTAGTAAATGCGGATTTCAATTTCACTGTCATTTTTAATATTTTTAAAGCGTTACAAGTATTAGTGTCTAAAAGGGAAGTATAATCATTACGGAGACATGTTCGTGATTGTGATTAATTCCGATTTTGGAAATTCTAAGAGCGTATGTTGAATAATACTCGAGTTCGTCGTTGTAGTGGGTTATTTTGGAAAGCTCAAAGATATTAAGAGAAATAATTTTAGCAATACGTTCTTGTTAAAGCTGAAAATATCCTTTCGCACAACATTTGATATTCATTCGTGGATTCTTTTGCTCTTCGTCCACTGGAATAATCCAGATTAGCAGAAAATTAATAAAAAAATTAACAGCGCTTAAGAACAGAAAATCAAAAAGATTTTAAAAGCTGCGCTGTGTAGAGGCTGGTGCCTATTAAAGTCTCGATTTACCAAGAGACCCGAGGTCGTTCTTCAGACCGCTGATTCTCAGAATGCATGGAATTTGCTATTCAAGCCTGTTCCGTCTTCAATATCCATCTTCTGTACGGCCTTCCTGAATCTCGACGGCCTTGAGGATTGTAGTTCTGCATGTTTCGTTTTACAATTTTCCTGTCATTTCTGGACGTCATGTAATTTCTCTTATCCTTTTGCAATTGTTTTCAATCTCAGCAAGTGTTTCAGTTTTAAAAAAATATTGAAGCAGGTTGAAATTCTTCATTTCTGTTTTCTTCGATCTTCTGTTGGCATTTCAGAGCTTAAAGCCTAATACCGAACCAGTGGCGCAGCAACCATCCCCGAGGTTCCCGCTGTTACGAGGGGGGTCTTGGGGTCTAAGAGGCTTCTGGTGTTTCAGTAGGAAAGTAATTTTGACTAGATGAAAAGCTGTAAAAAATAAATAAAGGGACCTCGAGTAAACCTTCTGCTGAGGGGCCTCTCCTAACATTGCTACGCCACTGAAGCCCTGGCCTTTTTCTTCCCAATCCAGCACCCCCAGCATTACCTACGTTCATCGAACTGCTGCCTTCCTACCTCAACCGCGGTCGTCCCAAGAATCTAGGGCCTATTGAGTGGTCAACCAGACCTTTCTTAATACTCTGCACCGGCTGAGCACATGCAAGACCCAAGACAGTCGATCCGGCTAGGGTCTCTTGCACGGCACAATAAGCTCTCCAGCTATAATGGTCGCCAATTCCTGCCGCGGGGAGACACTCTAAGAAGAAGAAGCCCGCTTTATACATATCATTCATGCTGCGAACAAATCTTTCAGTAATGTCACTTAGTCACCTTTGCCACTTTTGATTTTCACCAAAAACTGGTCGCCAAAGCTTCTGGTTTTGTCGGAAACTCAACCATGGTTTAACTTGTCCCCTAACGACTTAATCCTTTCCGCCACTGATTTTACCATTTAAATTCAAATCAAATCTAAAACAATCAGCAGTAACATTTTTCCAAAAAAAAAATAAAAAATCCGTATAAATGTTTATAACGTCATAGACATTTTGCAGCTTGTAAGCTTTATTTTTTACGTTCGGTAATATTATTTGAATGAATCATGACCCTGATTGTATGTATACTCGCGGGGTGTTTATATCTTGATCAATTTTTCGAGGCACATGATCCATTTTCCTCAACCGTTTAAATCGCTGAAAATTATTCCGGGCTAGACCCCGCGTTGATGTTTATATGAGCGTTTTAGAATGGTGAAAAACGTATTGTTATTAATTCTCAAGCCAAGGCCAGATGATAATCATCAGGGAATATTTTCTGCGCCGAATGAAGAATTAATTAACAAGTAAATGTCACGATAAGATAATGAATGATGAATAATGAAAATAAGACAACTGAGAGAAACAAATAGGTTAAAGAATTTACATTATTATTTCTTCTCTTTTAAAGTGTCATGATTTTTATTTTATTGTAATTTTTTTTTTAAAAAGAAAAAATAATTCCTTAAAAAGCGAATGAGGCGGATTTTCATGCCAGTTTATTAAAAACAGGCAATGGAATCCTAAGAGCACAACTCATCTCGGGATTTTCTCAGGTTACAAATTAACCTGGCACAACTTTTACTGTCAGAGAAGGCGTCTAAACAATAGCAAAGAATCAAAAGAGGCTGAGGTGAGAAATCCTGTATGGGGGCGAAAGCAAAGAATTTTAAGATGAATGCTTGGACCAAAGTTAAAATTCAGAATTAAAAAGTTCCCAACCATCTGGAAATAAAGCTGAAATGTATAACGCCTATTTTTTGTGCATTTCTAGTTAGCCCAAGATCTTGACTCCAAAATAACAAGATTGCAAAAAATGTTCCCTTACTAACGTATTTTTTTATGATTGAAAGGTTAAACTATTGTTGAACGATTGAAATCGAACCAATTCTAAAAATAGGTCATTCATTTATTTTCTTTCTTCAATTTTAAGTGGATTGAAGTAGAAAGAGAGAAAAAAAATCCGTTTTAATATTTTACGGGAAAAAATGTAACAAATTAATTTGCTAACGATCAATTTTTTTTCTATTTACAGGTAAGTCGTGATTCATTCATTCATCCATTCATTGACTGATTCATGATACTCCGAGACGCGGTACCAGGTTTGTAAAAAAAAAAATCAAAAAAAAAAAATCATTACAATTAACAGTATCATTATATTCATTAGTCGTCTGGCAAGTGTTCAAGTCTTGTTTGCTAATTTCGGAAGTTTATATTTTTTTTCGAAACATTCATAATTTCCAGTTTTTCTCGCTATAACAATCTCCAGGGATTAAAATAGCCACTTTAGGTCGTGTTTTCGTGCTTTCATGCACATAACCGCACAACAAAAACGCTCCTGTAATTAAGTAATTAATTAGGGAAATCAAACGATGTGGTGGCGGTCGGTGTAGTAGTGTGTATTTTCCAAAGCGTTAAAAAAAAATAATTAAAAAAATGGGATTGATAAAAATCTATATAATCCACGTCCTTGGGATAAAGTATTTGTGTGTCATTAAGTTTCTGGGGAAGTAAATGTGTCGCGTTCGAGTACGAGAATTTCTATGTCTTATTGTTTCTATAGCAACGTTTTGGGTTTGATTGGAAAGCACCTGTGCAAGCGATGAGAACGGATACTTTTGCTTTTGTTGAGAGAATCGACTTGACGATTGTTACTAGGAAGCGTAATTTAATTTAGAAACATGGAAGGAATTAATATCAATTAATGGGAAGTTTGTATTGATTGTTTCTGAGTTCATAGCAATGTGTCAGGTCAAGAAAAGTTAAGCAGTGTGAAAAGGCGTCCATAGGTCCATTCATGTGCCTCAATCTGTGGTCAGGTTTTTAGCCCATTGAAGATAAATTTCTCCTTTCAGATTTTATACTTAGGCCCTTCTTCTCCAACCTTCTATTCACTACAAGACATGATTTGTTAATTGAATTCATAAAATCAACTTTAAGCTTTTTTGAGGACGTTTTATTCACAAACTCTTATTAACAACTGCCGCCTTAGAATCAACAACAACGTTAACATGGCAACGAATGTTCTACCTTACACTCGGCCAATATCTTCTATGTCGTTCTGTTCTCCGCTCTTCGGAAGCACTTTTTCCTAGAACTCTAAGTAGTCCGCTTTTGCTGCCTCCCTCTGCTTCTCACTACTAGCTGCGGCTCGCACTTTGTTATTTCAGTTCTGCAGAGCGCCTTCAATCTTTATCATTTTATACCTTCCACCTCTTTACGTTTCTTTCGAGCATTCATTGATCCACCTAAAAAAATTCCCTACCGTCGCTACTGTCATTTATTCTTAATTTATCGTTTCCCACTATGCTTGTAAGCCAACTGTGAAATCAGCAAAACATTTCTTTCACCCGAAAAAAAATTAACGGTAATAAATTTCAAAGCACACATTCAAAATATTAATTAAATATGCGCGAAAACCGGTAAATTTGATAGATAAACAAGCTTACACAGCAGGAGGAGCCACAAATCGACCGAATCATGGGATTGTGCAAAATGAATTCTATAAGATAGAGTATATACTCTCTTATTGATTATGTAGGTCAAGGAGTAAGTTCTTGTATTAACAATTTTACTCTACATGCTTATATATATTAACTTTTGTTCGGGTGTCGTTGTGGGTGTATGGCCTGATTGTTTCAAGTCATATTTCAACAGAACCGCAAATATATATATTTTTTGGATTTTTTTTTTTTTTAAATGTGCCACGAGCCGAATGATGATTCGAAGACAGTTATCACAATTAACGAAAAAATTTATTTAATATGAGGTATCGATTGATTTTTTTTTTTAAAATACCTTGAGGTCAATCGTATTTCATCTGTGAATTTTCGAATCGCCTCCGAGGGTTTCTAAAACCGAAAATTGGTAATATTTAAGTTGATGACAGATGCAGAATGTGAATAATTAGGATTTTAAGGAAACGTATAATTAAATTTTGGGTCCATAGGAGTAAAAATTTTGAAAATGCAGTTTCGGTGCATTTTTGTAAATTAGATTATTACTTTAGGCCGAAAATATTAAAAAAGGAGTAAATGGAATTTAAATAAACGAAGAAATCGATTCTTAGCTTCAGCTTTGAGGTTGAAAATAAGTCTTGGGCGGGATTGCGACCTCGAAAAGTTTTCAAACTGCAAGGGCAGAACTGGAGTTGGTAAATATCGTGGTAAAGGACATCTTCGATGCAACGCATTGTCACTTACGGGTAGCCCACTTGGAGGTTTAAACAATAAATGGATAACTAAGCTCCTGGAATCTGCTATTGACCTAAACTCATTTCAAGTCACTATGTTAGCTCTGAAAGTATCTTCCACAACCAACGGCTGCTCTCTCCCAGCCTTATATCTTTGGGGTTCAGCAGTCCTCATATTATTGCAGACCCCAACCAATTCGTTTTCTCTGAAATCTAGTTTTTTTAATAAGAAACATCATAACTCTAAAAAATTACAAAAAGGTAGTTGGCCAACCTTGCTCAACTCAAGAGGATGCCACTTTTGATAGATCAATTACTCTTAGATTGAAAGCAGTCGAGATCTTTTCTCTGCCCATAATAAAACAAGGAGCCAGTGTCCAGCTTCTAAAACAAAAGGATTATCATTCATTCCCAGTCCTTCTTCCCTTGTTCAGTTTGTTGCATCCACCACATGTTAGGGTCACCATTTCCCTATCAAGTCTTCTCAAGCTAAACGCTCAGCCTATTACTAGTTGGCCTTAAATCTTTTGGAGATTGTGAAAGACTTTCGAATTTTTAGCAGAAGTGCTAAAAATTTTTTTCAGCCTTCTTAAAACTATTGAAAAGCAAACCCCAGCTAAGCTGGTCAATAATCGATCTTGAGCTAATCAGCTAGAGACAGTTGTTGTCCATTAGAACGTTCAGAAGACCAAGCTAAAGCCGAGAGAGGCTGTGTCTATTCGAAAGGGGGCTTCGCAACGATGAAAACATGTCGTTAAAATTCATAACTACGCAGAAACGATTAAATAGGATCAAGAATCGTGTTTTCTTGCTTCTTTTTATACGTGTGCATTGTATAACGAGAAATTTCTTACGCGGGGAATTGATTTCTAATAATTAACGGTATCGTTATTGACATTTTTATTTTTACCCACGAGGTTGGTTATTTTAATTTAGTTTTAAGAAAAGTTTCAAACGTTTAATTGGTTTCAGGCTCCTAACACGACTAATCTAAAAACGAAGCTTTAGTAGGTGTTAATGTATTCTTTTAAATGAGAGGGTGACTCATAGAGATCATTTATGGTTCTTTTATTGTCTTCTCTGATCCTTTTAATGCAAATTAAAAAACGTCTTTTTTTTGTCTTTAAAAAGACGAATAACTTATAAAATCCTTTCTCGTCGTATATCAAACAAATAACCGATAACGCTCGTCGCAACAGAAGTCAAGGAAAAAGAATCAATCGGATTTATTAATACTAAAAAAAAAAATCTTTAGTAACAATTACAAAAGGTAAAGATAATGGAAATGCGTCATTCAGATAAGCAATCACACACAGAAATCAACACGATTTCCTTTTTGCAACTAAGTCGAGATTACCTTTAATAAATCAAATCGAATTGTCGTTAGGTAGCGCTTTTAAAACGTCGCCTTATCTCTTTTAAAAATCCGTCGCCCGAAGCCTTTTCACATTTATAATAACAAAACAAGACCTTTTTTTTAAACGTGCAAAATGTCTTCAAAAGTAGAAGACGCGAATTCAAATGTAAATAGACAACGGTTAATTGGCACTGAACTTGAGGTAGGAAGTCTATCAGGCATTTAAAATTACGTCATAGGTCAATGTATATTGTATCACTCTATCGCATAATAACACGTCTGTCGATAATTATGTGATTTTCTCACGGGTTCGTAAAAGCTTTTTCAAAAAGGGAAAGGTTTTCTCGGAAAATGCCCCGTCGACCTTATTCATCGGGGGTATTAATTATTGTTTTAAAAGAGCCATTGTTTTCCTTCCCTCCGCCACCTCCCCGTGAACAAAACAGTTTTATCCTTCGATGAAGAAAATAGCTAATTTTAAAACCTTAGGCGATTTAATATTGTAAAAGCTGCCTAACTGGAAATTTACGTGGATCCGTATACACGAACAACGGGGCAATGTTAATAAATAATACCCATAACGCTGCTAACTAAGCTGACTACCATCATCAACTATAATGAAGCTTTCAATCGGGATTATTTGTTCCCATTTATTCTTACCGACATGTTTAATTACATTGTTTTAAAACAGCATCAACTCCCATTTTCATAGCATTAATTTTTAATCTTTCACGTAGGCTACTTCACGTTCTCCTATATGAATTGATTTGGTTTTATTATATGTTTTCGAGAATGACAAAGTTATTAGCACCTCGGTGGGTAATTACGGTTACTTTGAATTTTCAAGGATTAGAAATGAGTAGACTTATTATTCACGCGGCTGGCTTTATCGAGCAAGAAGTTCGACCGCAGCTTCTATCATGACTTTGAAACAATTTTCAAGACTTGTGAAATCTATAGAAAATAACCCAGAGAACATTAAGTTTTTTTTTTTTGAAGGGGTGTGGAAAATTCATTTATTGGACATCCTTGGATTTGGTCCTGCAGGTAGTGTCAGACTCCTACTCACTAAAAACTACGTTCTTCTGCAAACTGCTTTACTTCGAGGTCAGCAGCACCTAATACTCCCATGGCTCTCTCCGTCTTCTTCTTGCTCTTCATTATTATGAAATCTGCTACCGTCCTCCTGTTTTATTTGGACTCTACCATAATGTCCACTGTGTTTTCCGGCAGCAGATTGATCTTGAGCTTCAGAATGATTACAGACCATCTGGTTTCCCGCCTTTCGCAACGGTAAATGGTGTGCTCCGGGGAGTTAAGGTCAGCAAGCAACTGTGGCGTTTGGCAGAACCTGAAGAATTAGCTCTCGAATACACAGTGGCCGATTAGGAACTATGTGAGTTTGGTTCCTCCATCTATGACATCAGGCACCAGGCGCCGGGTTCAGCTGTTGCTGTAGCTACAGCTCCCGTTTCACCTGCCATTGTCTCACTTCTTCTGTACATATCGTTGCTTGCCTTCTTGCGCACGGATCCGTTCTTCCAATAGAAGATGCGCCAGGGGAACCCCAGCTATAATTTTTACTTACTTATTTAGCCGGCGTAACAAGGCTTGAAGCCTCATCGCCGCATCACAGAGTTTCCGCCATTTAGATCTATTCTGGGATGCCGCTCTCCAGTCCGCCTCCTTACACGACCTCCATCCCATGCGGCTGTATCCTCCCACCTCAGCCGCGGCCTTGGCTGTAACCTTTGGTTTGTCCTAAAGGCGCTGCAGACACAAAGTGTGACTGTCCTGATACAGCAGTCCAAGATAATTCTGTATTTTTTATACTCAAGGCTTACTTCTATAGTCTAGATTTTTTGTATACTCTCAGGCTGCTGCAGGCCATCATGCAGGGCAAAGTCGAGGGTAAAAGAAGACTTGGTCGTAAGAATGTCTCCTAATTGCGGAATATCCGGACTTGGACCGGATTAACCGTAGAGGATCTATTCCGCATGGCCTCCAATCGTGAAAGATTTAAGGAACTCGTCCCAAAGAAGGAGAAGGCTTTCTTCCAATACTGATAATGCTTACAGAACAATGGAAATGACCACGCTAGCCAAGACTCTCCTTTCGCTGGTACTAGGTCCTTTTAGATTCGGCATTAGTCTTTTTAGGCTGGCTGAGGTGTCTTTGTACAAAGATACATTGCCTTAAAAATGCGCATTCTTAGCTTAAGGGTAAAATCTTGATGCCACAAACTTCTTATCTTTAATTTTCGTCGGCTTGCTCTGTTATTTCCTGGCTTTTTCCCCCGCATCATTCAGTTCACATATTCATAGGCGCACACCCAACATCCATTCCAACTGCTGACAGCTGTGCACCAATAGTCCCCTTTTTAAGCGCCTTGAACTTCACCTTACAATATAAATTCTCACCTACTCCCGGACTAAAGAACTAATAACGAACATAATAATCATTCGACTCCTGATAATCCTTAATAATCCTGCATCATCAAAAATAGCTATAATCAGACTTTCACTAAAAGCCATTAAAACAAAGCATGACTTCAAACAGAGGAAATTACAGCGATACGATTCCTGGAAAATTTCATTGGAGATTTTACATTTTCAATAATCGGGAACTATAACTTTGTGCGATCTGCTTCTTATTAAAAGCGCACGAGGACTGTTTTCCTTAGAAAAGCTCTTACTCGAACTTTAACAAGCCCTTCCTCCAATGCACAATAATATCAATTAACAAAGTCGAAATTAAACTAACCCTCCGAAAACCATTGATCTAGCAAATATTTTATAACAAACCCGAGAAAACTTCTCAACTAAAATCGGACGGATATATGTATATTAATAAACGTATCAAATAAATTTAGAGAGGATTGAAAATGACAGGATACTGTTAAAACTCGACAATTATGACATGGATTAAACATGAAAAGCAACTTAATCGATAAATATTAAGACCCAACGTTTGGAATATCGAAAAAAAAAAGAAGATTGGCTTTTTGAAAAAAAAAAAAAAATAATCTTTCTCCGAGGGAAAATCGCGTTGGTGTAAAGGATTTATTTCACTCAATGGGAATATTAACGTGTAGCCAAAAGTTCCTTATCATCGGCAGTGATATAAATGTCATCTTTTGGGTTGATGCCAATAAAGAAGGAAGGAAAGACGGTTTTTTAAATAAGAATCGAAGATAAAATACAACACGTATCGATTCTGAATGATCTTTAATGTGCTAAAAACATCCAAATGGATTATCGTTATGCACACTGATATTTTTACACGAAAAACGTCTGCATTAATTAGGCTTACCCTTGAATCATGGTTGTATTGTATGAATCAAGGATCAGGTTATCTTATTACTGGTTCATTACACAATTGTAATTAACTCGAGCGACAACCGTCAATCAAATGGGGATTATTTCGAAGCCAATTATGGGTCCAGTAAAATTTTCGAAGTTTTTTTTTAAAAAATGAAGCAACGACGTTACGGACAAAGTCTGACGCAAAAGGAATATATCACTCGTTCATGCTTTTGATTTCGCAGAGTTGCGACATTACTTCATGATAATCGCCGGCCGGCAAAAAAAATTATGTTTTGACGTCAATGGAATGGGCAGTAAGCTAACCGACGATATTATCCGGTGTTGGTGTTAGCACATAGCCGGCGGGTGGAAAATGAATATGACTAACCTCAGGCGAACCATACGGCCGCCTCCTGACCGCCGGTTATGAGTTTAGATTGACCACATTTTCCAGAGGAAGTTTTTTTCTCCCTTGAATGACAAAACGTACCATTTTTTTTAAAATGCGAAAGCAATATGCGTAAACCGGTAAATAAATATAATTCGCCGACTTGTTAGCACCTGCAAATTAGTGTGAAATAATACCAATGCAGGGAGTGAATAAATTTATAAATTAGCACTTTATTACCAAGCGTGAAATTAAATCATTTTTAAAAAAACGCAATTAAGTTAAGAAGACCTGAAGATTTTTCCTTCTGACGACAGGTTGGACAAACATCAGGCTGCGTCTTTATTTTGTTTCTCTTCTTTTTTTTATATTCTAATAAAAGGATATCATGGATTTTAATTTCTTCATTCGAATGAACAAAGAGAATGATCACAATAACGTCGGTTACGCATGTCTCCATCGCATGTCTCCATCGCATTTAACAGTTCAAATTCGTTTAATTCAAGGCAGACTGCATTGAAAGTTCACGCAGTTCAACAATGGTCGTATCGTAATGATTGCTCTTTGACTTTTGGATGGGCGTGGCATTTGGGTGACAGTAGCTCATGCTCTGGTAATTATTGAGATGTTAATAATTGCCAGTTTAATTTTCAGATTGGTGCGATGTGCATGTAATTATTATGATATTAACAGAAAGGGATTGAAGCTTAGTTATGAAAAATTTTCTTTAGAAGAAGGTTGAAATTCTTGGCGATCGTTTCGAATTCCGATCTTTGCGAAGGAGATTAGAATCTTGGGCAATGACATAGACTAATTGGGAAAGTTCAAGGGCAAGGATCCGCTGGTTGAAAGCGGTGATCTGGATGCAGGAAGGGATTACCTAGACCTTTCATAATCCGTTTCATTCTGTGGAGTACGACATAGATCCTGAAGCAATGAATAGGTAGCTTATTACAAACACTTCTTCAAAGGTCTGTTTTGGTAAAAGCTGGATTTCACAGAGCTAGTAAACTCGCTTGCCTCTTAAGTGTATCTTATCTAAGAACTACTCGCTGATGAGTAAATGGCGGACCCACCATTTAAATCCATACCAATCTTGCATACTAAGTCTTCTTTCGATTTGGTCTGCACCTACCCTCAAGCTTACCTCTTCTCCACCAGTTCCAAGAGGCGGTTTTGCTTGTTGTGGTAGAACATAGACCAAATATTTTAAGGTTCAATCACTTGCGATTCCATGTGGAACATTGTAGAGGTCCCAGTTGTGAAATTTTGGAGCTTCCGGTGTCTTCTTCTTCCGTCTCCGCGTCGGAGATTGGCGATCATCATAGCTATTCGAACCTTGGAAGCCGCTGCCCGAACCAGGGACGTGGAATCTAGTACATACCAGACACCTGAGCCACGAGGTTTTCGACTGCCTGGTCTGCGCTGTCCCTCGATCTTCCCTTGCATGATTAGGTGCAGGAGCCGGTATTTTTCATTGCGCAAAACATGGCCGAAATATTGGAGCTTCCGCTGCTTAACCTCAAAGAGCACCTCGGTATTCCCCACTCTATCGGTCTACGGTCCACTGTATGGCCTTCGTATGAACATTATGAAAACGAAGTTCATGATCGTTAGCGGTGTCCGGTGTCTTAAGCGCCGATAATTTTCTTCTTATTTTGATTTCATCTTTACTCAATCTGACCAATTTATCTCAGGGACTTCAGTGATGAATTCTCTTAAAGGGCCATTATTATTTCTGCATCAAATCGCAATATGTCAAACCTTACGTTCTTTCACGGACGTGGGGTATTGCAAAAAACTACGTCGCTGCAATTAAATCTCCATTTCTTCGCTCCTGCTCCCATAAAAACATTAACATCCACCAGTAGCGAATTTCATTCATTCATATGTAAACTTTGTGATTGCTGACCGATTGATTGCAGATTATTACCATTCAACAAAAGAATTACAACGAGGAGGTGGTGATTCAACATGATATTCTGCGTTTCAAATAATTTTAAATTCGTATACAGTGTGTAAAAATAAAATTGATATTTAAAAAAAAAAAAAAAATCTAATAATAATGGCGTGGGTTGAATTTCGCACGTAAGGGTAAAGCAAAGAGTGATGTCATACTTCTCCGCGGTTTTACCGTGAACGATATTTTGCGGTTTTCAAATTGATCCGTTGCGTGCGCTATTTTTTTCTTCTCCTTTTTTTTTAAAAAACCCCATCGAGCGTCAGTTAATACAACAACACGCAATGATGTGGTTTACTCTTTTTTTTAAAACAATTCTACTTTTGTATTTACAGCTTCCTTTTTTTTTTCAAAGACGCACGAATACCCGGGAGCAGAGATTGAAGGAAAAAAACGCACCAGAAAAAAAAAAAAATAAATAAACGGGAAGCGACTCATCTCGAAAGCTATCATCAATTGCATCTCCATTGCATTCGACCTTATTAAATATCAATTTATAAAGCATCAATGACATCACAAATGCACTCGGGAGATAATTCAATCACTCATCCCCGATATTTCATCATATTCTTCGCATCGAAATTAATTTGGTCGAGCGTTAAATTTATTTAACATGAAACGTGTACCACGGCCGCTGCGCTATCGGTTAAATGCAAAAAAAAAAAAAACATTTGAAATGCGTATGAGAGAGTACGTGCCGTGTTGAATTATCGAGACAAATCGCAAATGAGTGGTAATATAAGGAAGTCGCTACCTTAACGAATACTGCATCTCGCAAAAGCAATAATGTGCACATGCACCAGCAATAACAATAATCACATGAAAAATTGTTTTGCGGATTGTTTAACGAAGTGGCGTGGGCGTTCGACCGAAGCATCCGGCCTAAGGGCTCAGGCTTAGGTTGCAGTGGCCCTGCAGATATCTTGTCTAAAACAAGCAACCGAACTTTTGAGGAATGTGCATCTAAGACTTTCCCAACTACCTTGTTCGAAACTTCCCCGATTTCCATTACTCATCAGCGTTAAAATAATGTCAAAATGATTCATTTACAATATCTCGTTATAATAAGTCACAGTGATGTGTATCAAGATGAACGCGCGGGAGTATCTAGGAGTTTGGATTCTGTCTCTGCGTTATTGTGGTGATGTATAAGAAATATGCTGAATGGGAGAAACAACTTGACAGTTATACGCTCGAGGATTTAACGTTTAAGGCAAAAGTAAACTTTGCTAATTTTTTTTTTTTGGATTAATTTGTAAATTTCATTGAAAACGTAAATACTCGATCATTTGTTAATAACGAGGGAAGGCGTAGGGGGGGCTGGGGAAATGGATCCAATGCTTTTTTATTAGTCGTTATTATAATGTGGCTATTGTTTCCTTTGATTGTACGGTTCTCTTATCATATACGGTATAGTAAACAAAGCGTGTATACTTTATTAGTTGTCAAGTTTGACGTGAATTTTTTTTTGCTGCTTTTCTTTGTGGGCATGGCGAAAGTGGTCTTTTATGAAATTAGTGTCTAATTTTTCTTCTCTTGAAATTAGAGCCAGTGTTAGGCGGGGCAAGTCGTTAGATGGATATAAGTGAGCGATAGGTTTTTTAACATTGTCATAATCTTGTGTTTGCATAGTGTGAATCGGTCGAGATTCTGGTCGATTTCTGCTATCTTAAAATTTCTACCCCTGCTTATTATTATTATTTTCCAAAAATGCTTAGGGTCCTCAGGGGTAAAAATATGACGGGGGGGGGGGGGGGGGGGGTAAAAATAAGACACCCTTTTTCGGAGTTTCTAGACTGAGGTCTCTTCAAAAATGCGTTGTTTCATTTTTACCCGTCTTATTTTCACCCCTGAGGACCCTACAGTAAAAGTACAGAGTTCAGTAAATGAGGAAAAAGTAGTTTTTGTGGCGACGTTCGTTTGGCTTTTTGTCTGTGGGTCCCCCCCCCCCCCCCCAGGATTTTGGGTGCCTTTTCTTTTTGGCTAGCTCTTAAATCGTAAAGATGCTTGCAGTGCCTTGCTTTAGCCGAATAGCTAACCGAATTTGGGACTTTTTGTCACAAAGACTTGGTTACTATCAGGTTGACATCTTGTCACAATAAAATAATGGTCGCCGTGAATCCAAATGATGATGAATTTCACTTCACTTTTGCTCTGCTCTAATCAGTTTCCGACCAAATAAGAAATCATATCATAGTGGCCTCAGTAGAGTATTTTCTATCATTAGAATATAATGCACAGAAACATTTCAAAGGTTTTTTCGCTATACCAAGCTTTCCCATATTTTTAGTCACCTGAATAACTCAAAAGTAGCCAGCTCTGTTCTTCCTTCACAATTAAATAAAAGTTTGTGTTTCCCAGTCAGCTAAATTTCCTTTTTGTGAATTTCACAATTCTGTGAAAACAACTGAGCCAATTTTCACTTCTTTCGAGACAAAAATCATTGGAGAAACTTTGCTTACCTGAAAAAAAAAGAAAAAGAATTAATTTCTCTATTTTCAGATTTCCTAAACTTTATTTATTTATTTATTTATTTATTTATTTATTTATTTATTTATTTATTCATTTTTACCCTTGGGCACAACAGCTTAATGCCAGCAAAAAATCTAAAAAAAGCAAAAAATAGCAAAAAATAGCAAAAAATTTAAAAAAAAATCTTTATGGAAATGGCCCAATACGATCTAAATTAATTTCTCCCCAAAGATTTGCCATTTAAAATTTTTTCTCCCAATATTGGAATCGTTATCTATCGAAAAATTAAAACCGCCATTTTTTTTTATATAAAAAATATAATAGAGCTTTCATTTTCAATTTATGATTGCCTCACATTTCATAATCTCTCATACGGATACTAAAATTGAGTTTTCAGGTTTTCCGATCCGCTACAAAATATTTTCATGACAGACGCAGAATGAAAACTAACCGCAACCGAGTTATTTATTATTTACGGTTATGGAATGTTTAATGATGTTTTGCAAATATTGATTTATCTTCCATCCGATAAGAGCTTTACTTTTTTTTTTTTACATATATTTATTTGACATCACTTATGAATGGGTTTTCTTGTTTTTTGATATCTCATTATCAGCGCCTTGCGCGGGAAAAATCCGTTTGCCTTATCATTTAATTGTGTACAAAAAAAGGGGATATAACAATCCGAATCAAATTTAAATCTCGTGTTTTTGATATCCGTTAAATTTAAATTCTCACGATTTTCATAAGGGGAAACCGATTCTCCTTAAATCCTCCCTTGTTATAATTCTAGTCTGGTGACTTCTGTCATGATGTCCAGCTTTGGTTTATTGCTTTTATAACAACAGCGGAAGACGCTTTCCATATGCGCCGTAGTTTAACGGCAGCCATTATTCCCCTCGTCTATTGTCTAGTGAAATTGTTTTATTCGAAATTTTAATCTCCCCCGTCTTTTTTTTTTTTTTTTTGTGAAGAAAGGAAAAAAGTTCAGGATCATATTGTTATTACATCAAAATTGTAAAAGAATTAGAGTATTATTTTCAACGTCTCCAGTATCGTCATTAAATCATTAATTTTTTTTCTACCCAACTAAAATACGACTAAAAATGATATTGATAAATTTGTTTTGTTGGTGATTCATTCACGGAGTCAGGTTCGTGAGATGCCGTGAGGCAGGTACACTGACTATAGCGTGAGACGAAACGCACCTGTGTCAAACTCTTTTCCGGGGTAACTTTTATAATTTAGAAGTGTGTATCGATTTGACTTTTGACTTTGGCTGATTTGCTAATTTTTTTTATATTAGCGAATGACTTGTAAGTCGAAATTGCAAGTCAAGGGGTCGGGCGTTGCTTGAGAATTGGATCGTACCTTCTTTTTAATTTATTAGCTCTCGTAAAATTAAATAAAATATTTCAGACAGTTGCAAATTGGCGCCATGGTTTAGTTCGTGCATTCGCGGGGAAAAAATGACATATTCAGCAAGACAGAGCAACAAATAGAGATAAACTTTAGAAAGTACCATAGATCCAATAACTTTTATTGTCTAATCCAGATTTCCAACAAAGCAGATCCTTATTAATTTTCTGATTCACGAAAGTAACCAGTTTCTGTGTTTGGAAAATCAAGGAGGCAGCGAACGTGAGGCAATCTGGAAAATATTCATCCTGGCTGACAAGAGACAAGGCTGTTAATTGATTTTCTGATTCACAGTCAATGCCACCGAGATCCTTTTACACGTTTATCAGATACAAAATTAAGGAGGCAGTGAACAAGGATAACTCAGAGCCATATTCATTGACTGACTGAAGCAAGTTCAGGCTAGACAATAGAAGTCAAGCTGCACATTGATTTTCTTACTCACAATCCCTGCCACCGAGATTCTTTGCTAAGTTTGGCGTATAGAAAAATTAAGGAGGCAGTGAACATGAGTCAATATGAACCGTATCTTGGCTATTCCAAATATAGGCAAAACTAAGTATTGATTTTCTGACTCGCAAACGCTGCCACCGTGATACTAAAAAATTAAGGAGGCAACGAATATGGGTCGATTGGGGATGGGTCTGGCTGGCTAACGAGTTTTAGAGGTCAATGCTCAGCACAAACAGAGACTTCTATGATCAATGGCATTCACAGTTTAAATTACAGAAAATACCACAGACTATAGAGGATTCTAATTGCTAAGAAAAAAATCTTCTCATACAGAATGCGTTCTGCCATTTTTTCGCTTCTCAAGATGATGACTCAAGAAAGCAGTCAAACTTCTATTAATATTTTGCGGCCTAAAACAGGACAATATCCCCATCATCAAGCCATAAAAAATCAATTTTACTTTTGCTTTACGTTTTCATCAATTAATTGATCCATTCACGCCTACGTATTACATCTTACTCCAAGTTGGAAAAAAAAAATAATAATAAACAAGACTTGTCTGCACTACTGCGCCTAATTCAAGCACCTATAATACCAACATCAGTTTAACTAGTAAACGTTCATTAGTTTATAGCCTACGTTTTTATTTTTAGAAATAACGGTCTCTTACGTTAAAAACCGGTCATTTCCATACAAGGAAATTTACTCGAATGCCCGTAGGCAATTTTGCGGCTATCAAAGTCGATGCCAGGCATATCGCCGCAGGGGGTCTCTACAACTTCTCATAAACGATATCAATCTTTTAATATATATATCTCCCTAATGACGTTTAATTGATTTTCCTAAGCATGTAAAAATTAAAAGAAAAATCTAAAAAGGTCAAAAGTTAAAAAGAAGGACCCGGCATTTATACGACAGGGAAGTTCGACCACCTCGTAGATGAAAAATAGCGCCAAACAACTTGATAACTATTAACAGGATGATAAATGTTAAATACTACGCCTAGAGTTATTACTAAAAAACTAATGTCTATACGTGTTGTAATCGAACATCGATACTATTTGATTTTTTTTTAAAAAAAGAGATGGAAAAAGAAAACCCGCACACCTGTTTCGTGTTTTTTTACTGCCGGGAGCCTTTTCAATCCAGCTAGATTTAATGCTTCAAGCGGAATAGTAAAGCCATCATTAAAAAATACGGAAAAAATTAAAAAAAAGCGATGTCGACATAATCACGCAAACCCTGTGCAGTGAATATGCGAAGAAGAAACAAAGGTTAGCTTTTTTTGTGAAAAAAAAGGGAGGTATAAGAAGGGGTGACCCTTTTTGCCTTGTATAACGCCTCAAGCAAATCAGAGAGGGGTGTTTAGTTTTAAAATATAAGCGGAAACAATGGAATTTTCCCCCGTCGGGAAAAGCGATTTCTATCATCTTAAAAAAATTTCACGGCATGCCAGAATTATATTGCGAGGCTTTTTTAACGAAGAAGAAGCAGGGGCGACCTTAAAAAATGGGGCCAAAGTTCGAAAACTTGTTCATTTTAGTTTTAATATGCTCCAACAAAGCTTGAAATATCAAACCAGAAGCTCGAAAGAAATCTGGCCATTAAAATCGGCTCTAGATTTTTTTGCATATACCGCTTGAGGTATCAGGATCAATCAATGCATTCTCGGCATATTCTACAAAACCTAATCTGCATAAGTTACGAAAATAGTAGTACAAATTACACATAATTAATTCATTGATTCGAGTGGAATCATGACAGTAAAGACCGAAGACGATCCAGATGTAAACACGACACTCAACAACTTTTTTCATAAGAGTTAGTTGCACGCGCTATTTTTCCATAATAATTTTTTTCTATATGATTTCCGAAGTTTTTTTTTTCCTTTCAGTATTCGGATGTACAACATGAACTTGGTTTAATTTTTTTTGTACCCGTGCCAAGTTCATTCAAAAAAAAATTCATCAAAGCAGCTGTGCGTTATATTTTAACTTTCAACGTGCGAAATTAATTTTTTTAGACGTTCGTGGAAAAAGAGTATGAACGAATACTAGGAACTAAATGATTTTGGGGACAAATGTTCAATACGTCAAAATCTATCCTCAAAAATTTCCTCACTCTTATCTCTGATTTTAAGACCGTCTGAATCCCGCCACTCTTTCTAAATCCCAAGACTTTATTCTTCAGGCGCGAGGCCTCTGCCACGTTTTTTGAGGCAACTCAGCTCTGAGCCAGCTAAAAGCTCGAAGTAGACCACTTTACATTTCCCGAGCTTAGTCAGATACGCTTGCAAACTTTTTGCATACAATCAAAATCATTGCAGGCTTAACTCTCTCCACACACCTTTTCACAACTTTGTATTTGATTTAACGCTACTTCATTCTTTTTTCCACTTGGGTCTCCTTGTCTATGTATAATTAAATCTCAAGTGTCTCTTTGCTAAAAAGCTTTCCTTAAACCTTCTAAGGATTGCATAACCTATTTTTGAAACCCTTCCACTTGATAGAATTTTATTTATCTTGTATTGTAGTATTTAGTCACCCGAGAACAAGGAAAAGCACCAAAATAAACTTTTATAATTTAAGTTAATCCAAAAATCAACCTCCAAATTATTTCTTCCATTACTTCCCAACTCGACTTTCTTTCTCCTATTTTAGTCCACTTCCCCAATCCGAATTGACTTCACCTTTATTCATACGAACAGGGAAAGAAAGATCGGCTCATATATAATATTTTAATAACGTTGGCTTTTCCTTGTTGATCTCAATATGTGTCTTCCTTCCCAAGTTTTATAAAATCCCAGTTTATCCTGAGTAATTCTCCATTTATCCCCTTCTTTCCCCTCGCCCGACCGCTCCTCCTTTAGGGAAAATTCCAGAAACTATGCCCGGAATGCCGGCTCAAACTCTGCTCTGGATAAAGATATAGTTTCTTCCTTGTAAGTTGAAATACTTGCCCTATTATATTCCCCGTAGTTTTTACGTCTTTCTTATAAAAAATGATTTCATCAGTTGTCTTAATTTGAAAAACCTCATAAACTGAAAACTGCGCTCTCTTATTTTATTTATTTATTTCATTTATTTTTATTTGATTTTTTTTCCTTCTTTTCTTTCTCGTCGTTCTTTCTTCTTTTCTCTCTTCGGAGTAATGAATGGTTGATCCGTTCTTTCTTCCGCTAAACAACCTGTTGTCGATCGAAACGGAAAGTAGGAGGGTGTTGTTTTTAATTTTGAAGAGTATTCCTGTTGGCTTCGAGGCATCGAAATCAATTTACAGGCTAAGGTATTTTATTTCGTAAACAAAACAATCCGTCGCCATCTTCTCTTATTACCGTTTATATCTATTCAAGCTTAATCAGCGCCGTAAATCGTCAAGTAAGAAATCAAAACGTGTAGGATTGTAATTGGTCACAGGCCATCCCAGATTTTTGGTTTGAAGTTTTTTAGACACGTCGGACTGGAAGCTTCTTACTGCTGAGTTTCCGGCTAAGCCCGCTAGAGCCTTTAATGTTTGAATTAAGCCCCGTAAAGTATTTTTCTTTTCCACTTATCTCCGTCTTTCATACTATTCCTCTCGATGTTTGTCAAACTTTTTCACTTTCGCCTCTGATAAATGCATCAAAATCCCACCACTTTTTTGATGTCGGCTCCTACCGCTTTTGGAGCCTGCAGACGCTTCTTCATGCGCGGTATCTTCCATTTTCCTACTAGTGACTTCCCGATTCTCTTCAGCGACCTAGTCTGCCGACTGCCATTTGACTATTGCTAGGTGTTGTGCAACATCATCTGTCTTAGCATACTGTCTGATTTATTTTTAATTCTTACAATCAGCTGTAGGAGAAACTGCTGTACTTACTTACTTATCTGGCGTTACAAGGCTTGAAGCCTTATTGCCGCATTACAGAGTTTTCGCCATTTAGACCTATCCTGGGCCGCCGCCCTCCAGTCCGGCGATCCAACACGACTGCATCCCGTGCGACTGTATCCTCTCACCTCAGCCGCGACCTTTTTAATGGCTTAGGGCTCGTCGGATGACCATCCCGCACCTTCCTGATAGTCCTAATAAAAGGCTGGTATCCCGTGAGCCTCCGGATTTCCTCATTTGTATAACAAGCACGCGTCCGGTAATAGGATCTACATTGATTTCTAGAATCCTCCTCAGCTCCTATCACTGGCGGGATAGGGACTTGCTGCGGAAGAGATGGCCAAGGGCTTGAAGGCAACGGTTTTCATTCTGGATCCTCGCATTGACCTCGTAGTTGGTATCATTGTCACGTGTAACCGTCGACCCGAGGTACCAAAAGACAGGCGCATTCTTGATTCGCTTCATCTTGCAGATCTCTCGTCATCACGAGGCACTCCGTTTTACCTTCATTAATTTCGAGCCCTATTCGACTTGCGGCCTCTAGTAATTCTGCGAAAAAGCGCCGAACCTCTTCCCGTGTCTTACCCAAGATGTCAGCTGAAGAAACTAAAGAAACTGCTGTACTCGGCTACCAGATTTAAAAAATGAATTTTCCCAACTCGAGTGGCAGAGATAAAGAGTACACTTGCCCCAACTTGACGCCAAATTTAAAAAATGAGAAGTGCAAGAAGCCACCCAATTCCGCCTCGATGGCTTTTGCCTTAAGCTAAACATTAAAAAAAAATTCCCTTCTTTCACTTAACTTCTCAAATTAACTTAAGGCTGCAAAGAACCTTTTGCTTGATGCTTCTACTTTGCGACGGCCCTGAGCACTTGAGTTCGTCCGTGCTTTTCATTCGCGATTGAGATTCGTTACGTTGAAATGGGGGTAAAGAAATCTTTATTTTTCTATTTCCCGGTATTCCTATTTGTGTAAAATGATGGGTCAATAGGAAGGTAGTTACGTCGGTATGCTTTGTTATCATCCCAAAGGTTTTAGCATTGACGACGTCTTGGAATAAGCATCCGTTTTTTTTTTCTATATTTATAAAAAAGAACTCCCTTCTCGTTCCGAGAATTTCGCTTCGTTTTTGTAACCCACGTTTTAATAAATCCAAAGTTGAAAAACGACAATGAGTATAGTGCTTAATAGCGAGATAAGGCGTGGATGCTATTGTTTCATTGTTTTCCGTTGAAAGGAATCCGTAATCGATTTACAATTAATTTTTTTCATTCTAATATTAATATTGACTCTCGTTTAGAAGTGTCGGCTTATTAGTTTTAGCTTAAAAACCTCGAAAAACAGCCAAACGTTTATTATTCTTCTCGAGTGCCCCTGAAAAACCGTATGGGTTTTACCCGAAGGAAACTTGTATGTAAACATATAATTAAAGGGCAACGACGGAGAAAAGAAAAACATACAGCGATGAAACAAGTAAATGAATGACAAAACCCGTGCCAACCCGAGTAATTTATCATATTTTGGCCCACATTTCCGGGAGAACAACTAGACCGATGAAGCGTTTTATTATGTTACGAACCGATTATTCTGAAACCTCCATCGATATTCATTTTTTTCTCTCTCTCTCGCCCGTTTCCAAATTCCGATTAATCTTGCCTAATAATCTCCTGACATTGTTGACTGCGAATGAAACTCAATCCCCTCCCGATTTATCAGGAATTACGAATATATAGCATGTAGGTGTAATTATCGTTTTTCGGAAAAAACTTTATACGTAGAATGTTTTCATCCCCCAAAAAACAAGGGTCGGGGCTTTGTGTAAGTGAACTACACGCGTCCTTACATCATTTTAATGATCCCGATTTGAAAATCAGGAACTCGTCTTAAAAAAGCAAAAGCCGATTTTCGATGTATTGTGTATCTTGTCAAGCAGAACAAAATAATGAATTATTTTCAAACTTTCAGGCGTGGCTACCCCAAAAAATGATTCGAAACACCTTGACCTCTCAGATCTTTTAAGAGACTGGTAATTTCACATTTTTTTTTCTCTCTCTTCGAAAAAGGATTCATTCATGATTTAAATAAAGGCGTGGTATACCTGAGACGGGATAGCACGAGATCAAACTGTATTCACCTGCGTAACGCGCTTCCTCTTCAAAAAAAAAAAAAAAAACCGGAAACGAAACTCCTTGGAAATTATCGCAAAATTAAAGGGAATTGACATGAACTAAACACCTTTTTGTTAAATGTTTCCGAAAATCAGGGAGGTCTATACAAAAACCCCCTATTGTCAAAACGAAAATGAAAATGAAAACTCTTTCGTGATGTTAAATTATTTAAAATTAAATATTTAATAACAATAATGGGTTGTAGGCTGTTCATTCATTTTTTTTAGAAAAAGATAAAAGCTAAGATGAAAAACCTTCTGGCTTGTTGTTGGTCGCAACGAATTATTTTTACGTGTTTTGCCCTTAACACTGCATCATTAAATGAGATTATAAGCAGGAGCAATGAAGATTAAAAAATGAAACGGGCGTGCATGAGTGTTGCACGGTAGCAGTGAATTATCTAGCAAAAGTATGTTTGAAGATTCTTTTTTTCCAACGGTTTTATTATCCATTTCTGTCTTCTTCTTCAAGTGCCTCTCCTATAGACATCAGCATATCAGAATTATTTGAACGCCCTTTGACCACTTAAGAACTACCGGAGGCTGAAGCTGTTTTTTTTCCACCATAAAGATTTAATCTTCTTCTGTCTTTAGTAAGAGGAATCTTCTTCTTGAGGCTAGGCAAGCTCTATGCTCCTTCGTAATTAAGTTGCTGGAGAGCTTGAATGAATTATAAACGCCGTGCCAAACGGTTCTCATCCTATGATGAACCATACTCGCCACCGCTTAATTTCTCATGTCACCGATTTGCTCAAGCAGGCTGCAGACGTTGTCCATGTTGATTTCTTCTTCTTCTTTCACCTTTTCCGGTGTAGGCTACGCCCGTTTATGTATCAAAAACAACTCCAGCACTCCTTCCATCGCCGGAGCGGCTGGCCAAGAAGCCTTCATCCAGCTGGTCTCCTTCGCTTGGCTATTTCTGCGAGCCGGTTATGTAGCATCTTCTCCACGTTCTTATTCCACTCTTTACGTTTTGTTCAAACAAGGCGGGATACCTCTGATTTTTACTGAGTCCCGAAGATCTACATCTCAATGCGTCTGGTTTCGCATCATTCGAACGACTTTCATTTCTACGGTGTTCATCAGTTGGCAAGTCTTAGAGGTGTCTAGCCTGGTTTCTGCTCCAAATATCAGGACGGCTGTCTTTTGTATTCTCGCCTTGCTCTTTAGGTGCATGTACTTATTGCTCCACAAAAAACTTCATCTCCAGATCCCCACTGCTCGAAATATCGACTCCTTGTTGATTTAATAGGAAGAAATACTGTCGAAGTTTTTCCTTGCCTTCCAAGTTCTATTGCTACTTCCTACTGTTTTAATCCTGCTTATTCCAGATTTCATTGGCTCATCCTGCTCACCGAAATCAATTCATAGCCACAACTTACCCCACTTCCAACCCATAAGAAAAGAGAATCTTTTTACATGCTGTCGACCCACCTCAACCTGATCCTGCCCTGAAGCTGAGAGCCAGGTACTCAACCATACAGAACTCTACCTTCCCTTTGAGATACCATACTTCACTCTTAACTTTCTAGCGACCTGCCTCTCTGTTCGTCCAAGACTTCACATCAAAACTTATAAATCGTCTTCATAATCCTTCTCAATCTTTGGATTATTCATTAGAAACCATAACTCATTTTTTCCCTTATCTCCGATCAAGGAGACCGTGAAAATAATTGCACTCATCGCTCCAAACAACTCCAAATAATATGCACATATCCAAATCATTTCTTTCAATCGAAAATAAACCGTACGGAAGTAAATCGCAACAATTGAAAAATCTAAAGATATGTCTAACAAAAAAAAAAATGAAGAGTACGTGTTTTTGCATTCAATTTGAAGATCCATCCAAAATGAATATATTTCGCATTCAATTTTTTTTTCCAAAATATTGAATTGCACTAAGGGAACACACCTGCCCTATCCTTTTGTTTACCTATCTTTCAATGGTAAAAACCATTTTTTCAAGTTCACACAGGATATTAATTTAAGCCAGTGGGTCACCTGGCTGAGAAAAATATCAATTTATTGAGCGAATCATCACCCACGCTTTATCCCCAGTAGCGGATAATCGATTGATTCAAGGAATATATGAAAAATCGATTATCTCATCTGTTACGATTAAAATAATAAATATTTTTATTTTCCCGATATAATCAATTTAATCGTTTATGTCACCGCAATCGATTGAATTAATCACACGCCATAAAAAAGTCTCGGAAATCTGTGTCGCTTTTTTTTTATGATGTTCTTTTCTGAAAAGAATCATAGCACAATGGGGGTATTTAATCAAATTTTAAATCGTGACGTGTTCAAGTCACGGAAATTCACCGGACAAAAGAAATATCGCGAATTATTGTTTTGTCGCCCGATGGTCACAATAAACCAAATAAAGTTTTCAGGGCGGCGGTGGAAAAAAAAATAGCGTGGAATAAAAAGGGGGAAAAAAATCAGGATGGTTACGCCGACATAAAACCGAAAATATGTGCATCATAAAGATATTCGAACGTAGCCAAAGACAACATGGTTACTCACTTTATAACGCCATTAAATTTTAACGGATTACACATATTAAAAGAGAAAATGAACTTTTTATGTCTAAAATTTATGAATATTATTATCCATCTCCGGATTTTTCCGTGCGGAAATTCCTCGAGTAAAATTCAAACGATTAATCCCTTTTACAGCAGCAGCAGAAAATTCATAAGGCCAAGATTAAAAAGGAAAAGGAAAAATCCTTTGAGATGAGAATCTATCATTAAAAAAAACGGTGTCGAGTTTTTTGAAACTTGATTCATCTTCACGAACTACATTGTCCACTCATCACCATCGTCGTCCGTCTAAAAACCCTTCTTGTCATCGACTCAAGGTTAAGCATTGCACTGGACGAGTATAGCCGAATGCAAAGGCGATTCCTTTACACAAATCTTTTTTTTTTTTTTTTTGAAATTATATCGTGAGAACCTAAGTGTTAAAATTTATAACCTTTTGAAACAAAACGTGAGATGAACGTCAACAGTAGCAACCACGGAGTCCCCATAAAGACTCTAAATGCTCGGGATCTTACGTTAAAAGTTGTAAGAATCTTTTTTAACGTTTCCGTAAAACAAATCCAGCGTATAAGATAAGAAAATTTATGCCTCGTAAAACTTAGTCACGGAAATTTTGGAAAGCTATAAAATGTTTTTTAACTGATCAAGTATGCAACAAACTTAATTTAATTCGCTATTTGTGCTGGAGTGTCGGACAGTTACACGCAGAGAGATTTTTCCATGGGAAATAGTTCATGTGTGGAAGTATAATGGGCTTTAAATTCCGACAGGATTGAGGGCTTGGTTAAAGGAGTCGAGAAAGAAGATGGAGGTGCCCTGAAGAGTTAAAGTAGCGAAGGAGAGGCCATGTGGCCAGGCAAGACCAGGAGCGGGGAGCGGTGTCATTAACACAATGAAGGCCACGACTAACATCAAGAAGCAAAAGGAAAGCCTGAAAAACATCGGCTCGTCGACATAATTAAAACAGGGGCTGAACCCGAATAGCGGAGGACCGAACGGCGTGGAAGACATTGCCAAGTCTTTGTCCAGGAAAATTTCCCTGAAGTATGAGCTCCGCTGTAGCTGTTGTCATAAAGAATGATGACCACCCAGAAAGAGAATTTTTTTCCTTAACCTTTTGGAGTCCTAATTCTCGTATCTAAAATGTGACACCTCGTCCAAATTTTATTTTGGTTTAGATTGAAAGCCTAAGTTGCCCTCAAGAGTCCTATGGTTTCCCACCTCTCGGAGCTCTGGTTTTTTCGCAGCAGGTGGCACGACCGTATACACGACCGAGGACCCAGAAGTCCAGGGTCCAACGACCGCCTAAATACACTCGCGGTTTCCAAAAGGTTGATCTTGACCAAACATAGCTGGTCTGAAATAATTTTGTGCTATCTGCGAGTAACAGGTTGACATGGATTCACTATGTTTATCATATGAAGAACAGTGACTTTTACCCTTTTCCGAAAATCTAGTCATACTTTTGAGACTAGACAAATGCTGTGCATCATAATTTAGTTGTTGAGAGCCTGACTGAACAACACACGCCGTGTACTGTCGAGTGGTCACCCATCCAAGAATGAGTTGCACTTGCTTAATTTCCAACATTTCACACAGCGGCGTAACTAACGCGACGCGGGAGGACCCACCAGCCTTTCACGTCACCGATTTGCTCAAGCAGGCTGCGGACGTTGTCTCCCATACTACGGAAAAGCCACTTGACGATTTAAAATTTGGGACTTACCTGAAAAGAAAAAAAAACAAAATTAAGTTAAAAAATAATTAATATCGTAAACGGTCTAGGAATCTTTTTTCCTGTAGCATGATCTGCAGGCAGGTCAGATTTCAGCACTCAAAATCATGAAATCAAGATTACATGTGATCACCAAAAGTAGATTACCATCGTACACTTTTCTTCTTCATCAAAAAACCAACAATTTTTACAATTCCCGTACTTCTTAATTCACTTTCAACAAAATATACCAATTTTTCCCAATCCGCAGTCAATATCCTCAAAAAAGAAACTACAATGGAAAAAAAACCAACTTCAAATCACGATTTAAAATTTCTCCCCTTAAAACGAAATCCTTCGATCACCTTTATGAAGCTAATAAACTCAACAGGTACAAGTTTTAGGCGAGTTTAAAAGTTAATGCTCGAACTCCATTGATAAACACATTTGATACGAGCTAACAAAATTCATAGGCTACACCATCAAATGCTAATTACTACACGAAACTTCCAACCCAAAACAAGAGGAATGGGATTTGGGGTGCTTCGCACCCCATCCAACTTTCTCGCGAATTTAAATAAAACGCACAAACCAATTACCATTCCTTCGCAATTACCATTATCATAGACAGTCTTTTTAAAGTGACATCAAATTGTACAGGGGAAATTTTTAGGGAAAAGCAATCAAAATTTGTAAAAACGAGACCACATTCAAATTCCTCGAACTTTAAGTTTTGGCAATTTTGCCCATCTTTTTCGAAATTTTGATTCCTTCTCCCTAAATAATTCGTTCGAACAAATCCACTTTCAAATTCCTCAAACTCTAAGCTTTAGCAGTTTTGCCCATCGTTTTTCGAAATTTTGACTCCTTCTCTCTAAAAAATTAGCTAGAACGAGTCCACTTTCAATTTCCTCAAACTCTAAGCTTTGGCAGTTTTGCCCTTCGTTTTTCGAAATTTTGACTCCTTCTCTCTAAAAAATTCGTTCGAACGAGTTCACCTTCAAATTCCTCGATCTCTAAGCTTTGGCAGTTTTGCCCTTCGTTTTTCGAAATTTTGACTCCTTCTCTCTAAAAAATTAGCTAGAACGAGTCCACTTTCAATTTCCTCAAACTCTAATTTTTGGCAGTTTTGCCCTTCGTTTTTTTAAATTTTGACTCCTTCTTTCTTAAAAAAGTACTTCGAACGAGTTCACCTTCAAATTCCTCGATCTCTAAGCTTTGGCAATTTTGCCCTTCGTTGTTACTTTTTAACATTTAAACTTCGCTTCAACGAGGCCACATTCAAAATTCTTCAAACTCAGAGCTTTTACACTTTCCCTCCTTGTTTTTCAAAATTTTAACTCCTTCCCCCTGAAAAATACGCCGTTCTTGTTGTCGTTTATTGAAATTCCTACTCCTTTCTCCTTAAAAATTACGTCAAAAAACACCCTCATCGAATTCTTTAAAGTCGAAATAATGACGTCACCGCAGTCAACATCATGTAAATAGTGACGTCACTACGGTCAGCCATCTTGGTTTAGTATTTACAAATAGATCTCAGATTGTAATTTGTGAACCCATCCACCGATTGTTCTGAAATTTTAAACAGTTAACCCTTGCACAATGCTCCTTCATCCCACGCAAAATTATCACAATCCGTTGTGGTTTGCCCGAGCTATGTCGCAAAGAGACAGGCCAAAATTTCAAAGTTCAAATATTCACCATTTCCATAATTTTTCGAATTTCGAAAAAAGAAAAGAAGACCCCCTCTTATTTTTCGACGAAGAATACGTGTGTGAAAAATTTTTTCGATCCGTTGCGTATTGGCGGAGATATCGAGCGCGGCGTACGCGGCGGACGCGGCGGACGCGGCGGACAGACATCATCTCAGAATTTGATTTTATGAAGTTCTATGTAATTTTCATCTTGATATTCGCAAGAATAAGGATTTTCGATTTTCAGGGTACGGCAATACTTTCGTCACTCTGCTTCGCGATCGCTCGAAAGTAAAAAAAGCGCTTGTCCTAGTGGCATTAATTTACCGCAGTTCACCTCATCATTTAATTTGCAATAATATGCAGACGAATGCATTAAATGCAGAAACATCACAGAATATATTTTTTTCTACTCTTTTTTTTTTTTTAGACCAAGGTCGAAAGTTGAAAGTGAGATTTTATAACCTTAAACCATCTCAAAAATTTCTTTCGCTCATTAGCGAATATTTTTTCCAGCTGTCGATCAAAAAATAAGAAGGGGGGGAATTTTTCCTGTCGCGACAACTTCCGTACGAAAAATGATTAATAAAAAAGAAATTGAAAATTATCCGTAGAAATGTTTTTTAAATAGGTAATATTTTCAGGCTTGATGCGCCTTTTACCTGGAAGACTTGCCTTAAATAAAAACAGAAACATTGAGTTAAAAATGTTCGCTTGCCATAAGGTAAACGCGTTCGAATTAAAAAAGAGATGTGAATGGTGCGGTTGGTAAACCTGCTAGCCACCTTCCAGGTACAGAAGAAAAAAAAAAGACGATGAAGGTATTATTAGAAAAATCAGTGCCATGTTTTTTACGGCCAGCAATTAACAATCATCTTATAATGTTACTCGAAGCTTTATTTAAAATGGTTGGCGACTTTAAGTTTAATCGAAGTCAAGAATCATCTTTTACCTTGATGGTACACCGCGACCAATTCAATTCGACTCATCATTTTCCAGAGTTTAGTATGAATCAGAAACAAAGTTGAAGTGGTTGTGCATCATAAAGGGCGCCATTTCGTCATGAAAAAAAAAAAAAGACGAGAGAAAAAACAGTCAAATAAATTAACATAAAAAACTGGGCTCTTTCGTGAATCATTCTCAGCGTTCAAAGTTAAAACGGTTTATCTTTAGCTTTTGGTTGTTTTGCTGTTGTTACGTTTGAGGTTTTTTTGGCAGAGTGAGGTTTTCCCTTTCTGTGCATTGAAATATTGAGTTTTAAAATTGTTATTAAAATGAAGTAGACGTGAGAATAATGTTTATAAGGAGTTGTTTGTTAAAGGGGAGTGAAAGAAAAAAAAACGACGGGAGTATTGGGTACCTTAAATGACTCTACCTGGTTTGATGGCTAATGTTGAATGAAATATATGGTAGTATCAGAGCCCGCATCAACAAACAAAGCTACCGCTTCTTGTCTTTAGTGAATTATTTTAAAGATTGTTCAAGTATTTTTATAAGAAATAAAAAATGTTTCGGAGTTTACTTGGGCTGAAGTATTGATGAGGTAGGTTGTTTGTTGAGTTTAGGTTCGAAGAGGTTTTTTTTCATGGTTCTGGGGAAATGGTGTTTGGATTGTGATCGAATTTTGACAGATTACAGTTTTATTTCACGAAGTTCTTAGGTCAGTTTCTTAAAACAGCGACTCTGCAAGAAATATCCCTTGCTAGAAATTCCTTTAGAAGGAAGTGCAACGATTTCTTGTGCTAGTATACTTTTCTGGTTCTGCAAGACTTGAAGCTTTGTTTCAACCTCTACCAAAGTCCTCAAATGTTTTAAAATAAATTTTCAATTTCCTAAATTCTTTCCTAGATTTGCTTTATGGCTGTTTCTTCTTCCAATCGTGCATGCCAAAAATCTACCTTAGGATGTTGACTTGCCACATTCTGGGTCCACCAGCAGTAGCAACATTTTTGGTTAGAATACAGTGTAATTCACAAATTTCTCCGCAATTAATCTAGAGATGGTGTATCAATAAAAGAACGCAAGTAACCGCTGTAAAAATTTCCCAGAATTAGAATTTCCTGATCCTTTATAATTTTTCCGAATTATAATTTGTTAATGACCAATAATTGACCATTTATTGGTGCCATTTACTCCTTCTAACTTCGAAGACGAATTTTCCTTTGGTGCCATTAGATTTAAAGGCGACTCCAGGACTTAAAAGCTGTTTTGTAAGGATCCTATGTAGCTAGAAAGAATACTGACCATCAAACAAATTGATGTGTACTCTGGTGCCTCAGCTCATAATCTTTATTACTGACATCATTGTTAGCACTCAGCAATCGCTTAGAGCGGTGAAGGGAAATGATTTTCCATTCTGCATGATTTCTATGTCTGGCTCTGCAGAATATTTCTTTTAACTTGACAAGGCAAAATTTCGTATGTATATTTTTTTCGCCCATACTTAGCTTATGGCGGTAAATATACCTTGCTGGTTTAGAAATGTAAATTCTGCATCTCTACAATTTATAAATCCTACTGACATGAAATAAATCCTCAGGGACCTCTCGAATACTTATTTCTTATAATTCTCTTTTTCCCTCAATGTCCATTATCTTCTCTCAAGAAGATAACTCATCACGGAAAGTATACCCAAACTCAAAAGTTACACAAATTTGATATTAATAAAACTTTACTTCCCATCCTGATTGGTCGCAAAAGCCCTAAGGTCTTTAAGCTCGTAACCACATCAATTAGTTAGTCCCGCTTAGCTCTGTCTAGCACTGAGTCGAGACTAGGATTTAAACTTTGAGATGATGATACACCTGTTCTCAATGGTCCCGCCACTTCGACAACAATATCGCTATTTATATCTCTGGACTGACTTCTGTTACGAAGATTGACCTTAATTTCTCTTAAGATCATGGGCTTTCGTGAAATGGGACACGGTAGCCTCATCCTCCTCTGGAGCTGGAACTAAAAATCTCTTTTTTTTTTTTGTTTTCAGGTGGAGCTTTGTTAGCCAGCACAATTTCCTCACCGTGGAATCCTGCGAGTACCGGGCCACCTGCCGATACTAATGGCTCGGGCTCGGACACGAAGAATCTGGACGTGGGGGACATTGACGATGTAAGTGATGTAAGTGTGTCGTCTTTTTTTGTTCTAAGCATGGGGATGCATGTGGTTCGAAAAAAAAAATCTTAACGGATTTAAAGAAGAAAGGATCGTAAAATTTTTTGATCGGATTTAATTTTAATAATAAAAAAAAAAAAGACTTGGCCAATTAATTTTAATTTACGATCGTATTGATTATACTTCATTTAAAGTCTATTTTTATGTGCGGTCACTTAAAGATTTTTACTGCTCAAGAGATATCAAGTGAAGATTATCTTATTAAAGTTTATATTCATTTATTTATTTATTAATTAAATGATTGAGATTTCAGATTTTTTTTTGAAATTTTAATTAGGATCAAGGATAAGAGACTTTTAAAAAAAATTTTCGCGCGAAAATTTAGAATTAGTTATAAAAATTGAGGCAAAATAATATTTTAAGAGCAAAAAACTTGATTTTCTAATTTTGAAAAGGACATCTCGTTAGCTGAATTGACTTTTGGCCTCAAAAAATTTTGGCTATTTATTTAAAAGCCAGCCAGCTCCTTAGCTCTTTTAAGAATATTGAATCTAATCTTTTAATATTGTTTTGCCAATAAGCCACAGCTTGGGGTATCGCTTAAGCTCTTATTTATTAAGCCAAAACATAACTAACAAAATTTTAGTGCAGTTATATTCACACTTAAGGGATATTTTCACAACAATAGAACTCCCTAATATTTCGAATTTAATTAAATTCATTATATTCACGTAGTAGGAATTATTTTATGAAGTTTACAATACTTTGAGAACACGGAGGGAATTATTTTCACTATAAACGAGCTCCAAACTATTTAAAATTGAATCAAATTCACTAAATTTACGAAAATTATTTTCACGACATTTCAAATTGAATTAATTTTAGTAGAGAGAATTATTTTCACCACTAACTTCTTAATAAAATTTTTTTTATTCACGATTAAGGAATTATTTTCACTACAAATGAACACTCCGCTATTTAGAATTCCATTAAATACACATCTTTCAAGTGGAGGAAATTATTATCACAAGAACAGAACTTCTTATCAATTCGAATTTAATTAAATTCACTTAATTCATATGAAGGGGACTATTTTCACTACAAATGAACTCTATTTTTTAAAAACTAGATTAGTTTTAAATACTAAATTACTTTTTTTTCAGATTATAAATTAATTTCTTATTTCATACAAATGTCTTTAATGCAATCTGATTTTTAATTAGGACGACAAAGACCTGTCAGCGGCTGACGCGGAAGGAGTTTGGAGCCCAGATATTGAACAGAGTTTCCAAGAAGCCCTTGCCATTTACCCGCCATGTGGGAGAAGAAAAATTATTCTCTCAGACGAAGGAAAGATGTATGGTAAGTAAAAAAAAAAAAAACTATTTTACCCCATAATTAAAAAGCATCTTGCCAATAAAAACTTCAAATTGGCCCCTTTAATCCCTCACTCCCTTCATAGGTAGCCAAACAATACGTTCGTTTGTAAATAAACACGAGACGAAATGGGGATTTTTTTTTACACTTTAGTGTAACTTGATATCCTTATTTATTTTCGTTGGTATCGCTTTTAGTGTGTGGAGTGCGATGATGCAGTTTACAGAAATAACTGGCCCTTGAAATTGACATGTAATTTTTTTTACTCAAGCTTTTAATTGATACGTATTTTAAATTTTTCACGGTCATCAGATTTCACCGTGACCCAATAAAAAAAAATTTTTTTTTTGATTTATTAGGGACCGTTGGGGCTTCTTTTTTGATTAACGGGAGTTTCCGGATTGCTCATCCAGATGAAAAATATCTCGTTTGATCTGTTTGGTGCCAAATAGGAAACCGTGTGTAGTCGGGTGTTAAAGGGATATGGAAAAGGTTAATTCGACTAGTTTATTTTCTTACGCCTTTTTTTCTAAATTTTTTTCCTCGTGGGCCGCGAATAACGATTTCACTGAAATCAAATTTTAAACGTTTGACGTTCGGAATTCATTGTTATTGATTTACCTTTATGTACAACATCGGAAATGCAATATCGGCATATTTAAATGAATCAAAGTTAAACTATCAGGCCTTTTTCTGTCTCGGGGAAAGCTTGAATTGAGTTGACGGTTGACAAGAATTTCCCTGGAGAAACTGGCCGAGCGCGCGGTCACTTCTGGACGTTGTCAGGGATCTTGGAGCGAGGAGGGAGGCGATGGAGTGGGTCGCCTTGGAAAGATCCGGGGACTCGTCGACTTTCTTTTCTTTCTATCGCCCCCGAAAAATCTTAAAATAATGTTCTTTATATCGGCTAGCCATTTTTCTTCCCTTTTTTTTTTTAACTCAGTTGATTTTCCAGAAGATTATTTACCGTTTTTTTTCGAGATTTTTTCTTCTGATTATTTTATTAATAATTTTATATTTTTAGAGTTTTTCTTGAGGCCTGCTTCGCTGCTTTATTTAGTTCCATTGAGGTTTTGAGATAAGGCATCTTGCATTTGCTAAATTTGATCGTGATGTGGGCGATTGATCGAATATGCGAATTTTATGGGGGAATATTTTTTTATTTAAAAATAATGAGAGAAAGGATACGCTTCAAAATTCATGCCAAGGGATATTTTTTAAGCGGAGATGGGAAATAGTAAA
The DNA here is from genome assembly GCA_023512825.1 of Liposcelis brunnea. Taxonomy (NCBI): domain Eukaryota; kingdom Metazoa; phylum Arthropoda; class Insecta; order Psocodea; family Liposcelididae; genus Liposcelis; species Liposcelis brunnea. The sequence continues at coordinate 6,333,995 of CM042065.1, read as the reverse complement.
CAATTTATTTGCAGAAATTGCAATAATAAGGAAATTCTTGTCCTTACTTACATTCTCCACGGTCCAACCTTTGAATTATTCGCATATTTTTGAAGAGCATGCAACTAAAAAAAAACTGTAAGAGCCAGATCCAGCAAAAAGCCTCTATGTAGTTCAGGCTAAAACTGCCATCTACTTGCTAGCTTTTCAGGCCTTAAAACCTGCAAGAGACATGTCTAATATCCGCGTCCTGGTGGCCACTCCTGAAAACCCTTGACTAAGCCGGATACTTCCTAATCATCGAACTGGAAGACCATGCGGGAAAGACGCATGTCGATCCTGATTCTGGTGTTCGGTCTCAGGGACACTTAGAATCGATGCTTCAGTATGATTCAGCTACATTCCAGTTCCCTCACGGGCCAGAAACTAAAAAATCATAGCCATGACTAGCGTTTGTTATAGGATTTAACTACTGGATTGCAGCTAAATGGTTTCAGGCCATTCAGAGTCATAAAAATGTAAGAATGAAAGACACGGGGAAATACAACGTAAACTAGATTAAAGCGATCAAAGGTTTAACTGATCAACACGAGTAACGAACTTTACTTAAAGCTCAAAAGTGGCTAAGTTTTTGAGAATGACCCATTGACAAAATGTCACTGCGAAATGATTAATACAACTTCCCCTTCGGTTATTAAATAATACTCACAACCTCTTCTTGACTTATCGTATGCTTTTTTTTTACAACTAAAACTGCCTTCACCTCTTTCAAATTTCAAATACTGAAAACTGCCCAAAGCACCCCCCAGTTAATACAAACGATAACAATCATAAAACTCAGCCATAAATCACGCTTCCCAATCCAGCAAAATTTCCTCAAAAAAAAAAAGTTAGGGAAAAATCGAGCACCATCAACTGTAGAGGGTGAGATTTTAATCAAATATATATAACGTTAATTAAGCTTGTCAGATATTAATTGATTAATGTAAGGAGAATTTATTATCGAGAAATAAAACTGATGTTATTTATTAAATAACCTGTCGGGTTAATTTCGAAAATCTCCGATATCCCCGAAAGCTCCTCTCCCTTCCACACAGAATCAACAGCTCCCTATAATAAATCCTAATGATTCACAAAAAAAAAAAAGATATCAATGAGTACAAATGCTCCTCCAGGACGATTTTAACAAGCAGACGTGATGCGAAAAAGCTCCATACAAGAGGAAAAAAATAAAATAAAAATAAAAATAAACGACATGAGAACATCGATGTCCCCGGTAATGAAGATCCCTTTGAGCAAGCAATTTTATAACCCTAATTGATTTCTCTTCTCCCTTTTTAGAGAACTTTGGTTTTGGTAGGATTGTAAATGATCAAGCACTCGATTTGTGCGAAACCTCCAATTAACGTCATTTTTTGTAAATAAATTGAGGTGAAACGACAAATCGACTTTTTTAAAAAAGTTTGGAAACCACTGGCTTATCCCGTTCTGCTTCCCAACAACACTTCCTCCCATCAAGATAATCTCCGTTTGCAATTTTCATATTCGAAGAATTACATTCTCAAGAATCAGCTTTCTTTATTTCTATCCCTTCCTCGTCACGAGAGGGATTATCATACAGATTTATTTCCTCGATTTTTAATTTTTTTCTCATTGTTAGGATTCGTGGAAACAACCTGGGGGAACAGTATCGTGCGATGATTCTTTTTCAAAAAAAAAAAAAAAAACGAGCGGAAGGAAAAAATAAACCAGAAGGTTTAACTTTAAAATCCATTTTGCCACGTTTTATCTGCAGCGCGTGGAGCCCTTACTCTCCAAAATCCTCCAACAATACTGATTCTTGATCACAAGATTTTAATCTCTAACTTCAGTGCAGAAATTTGGCAAATTCGTCTGGTGCCTGCCATGACACCGATCTCTGGTCACCCATCCTACAGCGGGCTGCATATGATCGATTCCTCCATTTTCCGGCTGCATTTATTTTTATTCTTCCGGAAGATCCGATCACGCCAACCTAGATGTCCATGGCGCATCACTGATATCCCTACAGCCAGTCAAAATGGCCCACATGTTGGCGACCCGCACTTTTAAACGACTTCGTAACGCCTTTTTCAGACTTCCATCAACGACCTTCATCCTGTGACAGCCCCGTCCACTTAAGCCGCTGTCCGTTGACCGCACTGGTAATCAGAGGCTGCTCAATAAGCCTTTCAGTCGCTTGCTGGAGCTAATCCGAGTCGCCAAATCACTCTTCATCCATGCTGAGCTGCCCAATCGAAATCCAACTGAAACTACATCCCTTCTCCAATAATCAGCTGACTCCAAAATCGTTCCAGAAACCTCTTAAACGTCCTGTTTTTTAATTTCCCGTTTAACTTATGCATCGACCAAAAACCCGCTCTTCCGATTAAGGAAATATATCCCGGAGATGAATTGCAAATGAAAATTTCCAACTTTCTCAATCGATTTTGAATTCCAGATTAAGTCATTTACCGGACTCGGGAAGATCCCTTTTCCGCATTGTTGGATATTAATGAATCATTCAACAAATTTCGCCGTCCGATCTTTCTCTTCCTCTTTCCCCGCCCCGCATTTTTCCCAAACAAAGCTCGGAAAATCATTTCTTCAGTTTATTCATTCCCCGCGTTGAATAATTATTTATCGAGTCGGAAATCGCAGATACACATACATTAATTTACAAAACGTCTAAGAATCCAGCAAAAACTCCCCGCGAAGATTACACGAAAAGACATCTAATTTCAACGGACTAACTCAAGATACACACGAATTTTAATTTTCATCTCGAAATCTTTTTAATATAAAAGTTGAAAAGATAGAATCTCTTTGGCGCTTTGGAACTTTGTTAAAACCATAGAGTAGACTAGATATAAATTTTAACTTTGTAATAATTGTAATAAACTTTGTAATAAACAGGGTGCTTGCATTTCTGCTTTCCTGGATGAGGATCAGGTGGAGCAAGTCAGCTATACTAAGTTCTTAGGGGTGCATATAGATGAACGCCTTGATTGGGGCGAGCATGTTCAAAATCTTTTGCCTAAACTTTCATCGGCAATTTTCGTATTACGCAGAGTTTCTTCGGTTTTGACTTTGCCTGCTCGCATCATGGCGTATCACGCTCTTTTCCATTCTTGCATCTCATACTGTTTAATTATATGGGGCAGTACTTCTAAGACAAATATGAATGAAGTCTTCAAGCTACAAAAGTGGGCGTTAAGAACAATCCTTTTTTTGAAACGTCGCTCTCATTGTCAGCCTCACTTCCAAACGCACAGAATTTTAACTTTGTACGCGCAATATATTTTAAAGTTACTCTTATATGTACATGAGCGTAAGTCTTCTCTCAGCACTGTGGGTAGCAGGCATTCATATTCAACTAGACATGCCCACTTGCTGGCGCCTGTAAATTCTTCCAAATCTCAGGTAGTTCTTTCAAATGATGTTTTATCTGTGGGTATTTCTTACTACAATCTTCTGCCAAAGCCTGTACTTGATCTAGATCTTAAAAAATTTAAAGTTCGGCTAAAAGAATACCTTATTGCTATTGCACCTTACAGTGTTGAGGAGGCCATTGCTCACTTTGGTAGTTTGGAGGTATAACTATTATTTTTATTATATTTTCAGTCTTGTCACTGTCATGGTAGGGTCTTTGTAATTTACGTAGTCTAATGCATTTTTTTGTTAAAATGTTAATGACTTAATAAATAAATAAATAAATAAATAAATTCAAGGGGTGAAATATTTTCCCTTTTAACATTTTCTACCGTTGTGCTTCTTCACTTCACATCACCTGGATATTTACTAATCGTAGGAGTTAATAATTGCTCAAGTTGTTTAGAAACCTTTTAGAAATCTAAAATTAGACGGCATGATTCTAAAGACGGGTCAGGACTGTTGTTGAATAGTTAACGAACCAAGTAAATGCTTAAGGAGCAAGATATTGGAAGAAAAAGCAAATTAGGGATGGAAAAATTCGGCTCCTGGCTAAACCCCATTTTTTTCTATGGCTTTAAAATATGGCTTGAAGCCTGACACCGCATCACGGATTCCGTTCCAGAAGGTTCTTTCCTGGCAAGTGGCCCACCAGTCATCCCTGGACACGTTTCCTCATCGTGAGCAAGTGCTACTTGCCCCACACACTAAAGTCAGCGTGCCTTAATCGCACTGGTGATCAGCGACTGCCTTGTAAGCTTTCAGATCCCCGCATCCTCTAAAACGTTGCCGCTGGTACTCTTCGGTCCCAAAATTCGACGCAGCCACCTTTTAGCCTTCATGGGCGCCATAGGCCCGTCACAATGCTCAAATGTATTCTGAGGGGCTCTTCCTTTACTTCTCTTTACCGACCCTAAGACGGCTTTTAAATTTATCATTCAAAAAAAAAACAAAAAGCTCCGACCCTAGCGGGAAATAATAATAACTCTGAAAAGAATAAAAAAAAAAAGGAAAAAGAAGAATGGTTAACTTCGAAATGATAAAAACTCCCAAAGACTCTTCCCTAAGTCTCTGAGGATTCGGGTTCGGTCAATTGTATTGGACCGTTAACGACAAAATCAAATTGGTGCGATTTTGAAAAAAAAAAAAGCGTTGAAAAAGTAAATATATGAGAAAGGGGGAAAAAAATGTTAAGTTGGAAATGCTGAAGAGAATTCAATATTTATGGGCAGTCGTAACCGGATGTCACCAGTGACGTCACCATAGCAACACCTGCTGAGACGTCTTGACCTTCAGAATAACAACAGAACATCTCAGATAGCCACTCCAGCCTAATGTCGAGATAAATCTTAGCCCCCTCGCCCGAGAGGTCCCTTTTTAAAGGATATCGAAAATGAAAAGCTTTCGTCCCCCCCCCCTTTCCCTTTCCCTCTTTTCCCTATAAAATTAAACTCAGTTTACTTAGGACATTTTCCTCAAGAGAAAAATTCTTGAAACCAAAAAATGCAATTCCTTTACCCCCAAAGAGATTAAATACAATTCAGAAAAAAAGACTTTTTAAAAAGCGATTGCTTGAATATTTGAAACATGAAACTAAAAAGTCTCTTTTAACTTTTCGCTCATTTTCGTGTGTTTGAATAACTGAATCGAGCCCATCGCTTTTGATTGAAAACGAAAAAAAAGAATATTTTTTTTATCCGGAGGGGAAAAATGACAGCGGGCAGAGAACATGTCATGTTTTGATATTCAGCTCTAATGGTACGTCCGAGAAAATTGAAGTTGGAAAGGAATTGAAATTTTGCAAGATATATTTTTTTTATATTTTTTTTTATTCATAGAAAACATTTTTTGACAGAAGGGAATTGGGCACGATCGAGCTTGATAAGCGATTTGAATCGTCTTGAGATTTATATTTTTTTCAAGTAAAACGGGAAGATTTATTTGAGAAGCCAATTAAACGACAAATAAGGAAAGAGTATAAATTTAAAAAAAAAAGAATACTGGTTTAATTGACTTACGTGATATGAAAGTTTGATTAGTAAGAGATCGTGCCATTGATTTCAAATCAGTGCTGACAATAATTGACGATTGAAAGTTGAATCACTGGGTTGTGTCAAGTGGGGGAAGTATATTTTTTTACCGTATTAAGGGTTACCTAAGATGACTATCTTATTTCGGACAAGGATGTTTTCTGGGAAATCTTGGGGAATTATTTTTATGATTTTGAAATATGCCTACTTCAAGCAAAACTTGAGTTCGCGTTTCATATTTGGATTATTTCAAGGGTTGCCACCTGGTTTAGCAACAACAGGATTGAGACATTGTGGCTCGAAATATAACGTAAAAGGACTTGATGAAACTTTGAGGGCATGATTAGGTTAGGTTAGGTTAATTCTTATGTTTGATGCTTAGCTTGATTAAAAAAGATTCCTTCCCCATAAAAACTCGGTGAGGCCAAATTTAAAATCCTACAATCCAGGAGTGAATTTTTTCAAGGCAAACAGAATAAAACATAGCCTGGTTATTTGTCCCTAAAGAGAAAAAAAACTCTCAAGACTTGTAATCATCTTACAAGTACATATGATTTTCCTCTCAAGCTCGAAAGAGTTCATGTCGTAATTGTCCAATTATTCGTACAATGACAGCTATCGAAAAACAGCAGGGTGGATACTTCTAAATGTCACTTTCCCGTTTATACATTTCCTAACAAACCGTAGAATAATATAAGTTATACGATAATTAAAAAATTATACCTGATGTTAACTTAGAAAAAAATATTTTGGAGCCGTAGAAACAACTAGTACTGCCTTTGCAAAAACCTGTGATCATTCTTTGGCCAATTCGTTTTAAAGTGGTGGCGAAAAAGATTTTTAACGGTTTCTGACCCTCAAGTTGGGACAACTGAGTATTTGAGTTTGTTTAAAGTATTAGCGGCTGTATTACGGCTTGAAGTTGGAGTAACTTGGACATGTGTTGTGGGGGCCCAAGCACAGGTTGCTGCAAACCATCAGGCAAGGTCGAGGATAAAAAACTTGGTCGTAAGAATCTCTCCTGGTTGCCGGCATTGACCGGGTTAACCGTGGAGGAGCTCGAATCGATCGCCTAAGCTAGTGTGCGAGCAGGGCACCCAAAGAAGAAGGAAGTATTAGCAGCTTCCGATTTCTCAAACCAAAAGCATTGATTGATCGACTGGCTGATCTCTCTCTTCCTCTTTAGTCATTTTTTAATCAACTGCTGGACATAGGCTCTCTAGTTTGCTTCCAAGCCTGTGTATCTTGAGCTGACAAAACATAGTTATTTTTGGTAACAGCCTAACGGCTTCTGGCTTCATCTTTCAACCCATAGTCGTCCACTTCTGAACATAGATCTCACTCAAATCTCACTGCTCTCTTGTCTTGGGCCTTCTGCGTCCATTGAGATACCTCCAACTTTTTTAATATCTACGTGCCAACGCTTTTCAAGCCTATCAGTTCTCTTTCTTGATGTGCGAGGCCTCCATTTAGCTGCCCGACGATCCATCTTCCCGGCTTTTCTCATGGTATATGTCCTGCCTATTGCCATTTCACTTTATCTACTCGGTGGCTTCTTGGATCTCTCCATTTTGAAAACTATCTCTCAGGCTAAAGTCTCAACGGCTTCTGCACCCTTTGAAAATATATTCAGGAACTTTAGCTTGTTATTCTTCAGGCCCATTTCTATTCGCTTTGCGTTGCGACAAATTAAGCCCCAGCTCCAACTCATTTCTATACAATAACCGAAGTTGATTTACTTTCATTTAAAGAAACGATTCTTCTTTAGCCCAACCTTGATTTAAAAACAAACTAGAAAGCTCATAACGTCATCTAGATTACTATTTCACACAACCCAAGGGTGTTTTTTTTTCCTCGTCTCCGAGACTGAGACAGGCACCCCGGGCAATTAATGCCCGGGGTTTACCGGTTATTTAATCAGAGAATGAAGCAATTTCTATGCTAATGGAAAAGAAAACACGTTTGCAAATGAGCGGAGGAAACAGTATGATCTATATTAAAAGTGAGGTTAAAAGTCACGAAAATGATGGGGCTAAACTAAAGCTGTAAGCTTTGGTTCATTCCCGTCGCAAAGGAAGGATTCTCAGGGGTAGTTTTAGGGGGTTGAGGGACTTTGAAAACTATGCGAAGAATGTGCAATTAGTGCGCCGTTCCAAGCAACAGAAAAGGGAAGGAGAGGGCGATGTTTCGAGTGTAAAGGAAGAAAATGAAAGACGGTGGGAATTGGCGTGGAGGGGGGGAAGGGAAGGAGGAGGGGGGAGTTGGGAAGTGTTGAAGGGACGTTTTCAGAGAGGGATGCATGAAATTATAGGTCAAGTTTAAAAATATTTAAGTCTCGTTTTTAGCTGTTGATGGCTTAAATTCTTGAGATTCATTCTTGTCCGAAAAAAAAAAAATATCTTCAATGACCGACTTCAATGACCGTTTTTATTTTTATATAAAAAATTCTCCCCCCCCTCTTTGTCTTTAATTTCAGGATCGATTTTCATCTTGATTGTTTTATGAAAGCATTTCATAAAGAATGGATTAAGGTCATTAGTTAATGGCTGGAAACTACTTCAATTAGCACGTGCTAAAAATTTTTATATTTATAAAGAAAAAATTAGGCAGGATTTCGGCTTCGCTAGGCAAATTCACTACTGATTTTATTTTTGCGCGGACAGGAAGCGGTTCCGTGCGCTTAAGCAAAATGAATTAATTAAAATTTTACGATGCCCGCCAGTTTTTCTTTTTTTATTCTTTCATAACATTATCATTTTTGCGCGTTTGATTGAAAAGGTTAAAATCGATTAGCAAAGTCCTTATGTTAAAGTAAAGGAAATTATGGATTTTATAAAAAAAAGAAAGGGATAATTATGTTATTGGCTGTACCGGCATTTATTATTTAAAAAAAAAAAAAGGATGGATGTTTTTATTAAGGCAGATAGACGGTTTTGATGGGTGACGCAAGCGAAATGATCGAACGGTCGTTCTGTTGTGTTGTATCTTATTTATCCAATGAAATGTTATTGCCTTATTTGCAAAGGGAATGAAAATTGATTTTCCTTTTATTACAGCAAGGGGGGGAGGAAACTAAGAAATTTGCACTTAAGTTGCACGGCGCTCTTGTTTATGTTTTTTAAGGTTTCTTGGATAAATTGAAATTGCATTTTGAATCGGGTTAAGTGCTTAAAGATTTTTCGGGCAGAATAATTTGATTCTTAGTTGGATAGGGGAGAAAGGAAGGGCAATGGGAAAAGTTAATAGCACAGGATAAATTTTAATTTTGTCAAGAAGGGAGGAGCAAGTTCAAACTAGGCTATTAAGCTTTAACTTTCCCGACAGCTTATGAATCTGACGACTAGAGCTGAATGACCAAACGAGGAGCCGAATGAAGGCGGAAACCTGCGGATTCCTATTAATGTCGATAGTCAACGATTGAATTGCTCCTGCGCACTACTTACTGCCCAGCGCTCCTGATTCTGTCTTGCCTAGGTGCCTAATAAGGAGTGGACACTGATAGATGGTCTGCTACATACACCAGTGCAATATTAAAGTTAGGGTCTGCAATTGAGGAGGTAGCTGCAACAAGGACAATTTTTCTATGTTTAGCTTATGGAAAAATTGCCCTTGTTGCAGCATTGCCTTGTTGAGTGACCGACATGAAACATGGCGGTCTTCTGCTCACTTCAGGTGTTCTTGGATTTTTCAAGCTAAGGACGGAGGGTGTCCCCTTTTGTCGTCTGCTTCGTGTTTCACAACAAACGACCCAAAGTAGGGGTTTTGCTCTTTCTATAGATTCTATTCTCCAAGCTCTTCAGCTCAAACTTCGAACAATTCTAATCAGCTCATCTCTCCAACCATTTTATCATAAATTCAGCTTTGACTTTAAGTGACGCTCCTGAACCCTAACTCAAACCTATTCACGATTTGAAATCTTCCTGGTTCTGCTTATAATAGAATTTATTTTTAGTCACTCATAAAATCCCCCCCAAAAAAATCATTATTACACAACTAAAATCCATAAGGAAAAAATTTTTCCTCATTTCCTTTGTTTATTTTCTTTGCACAAAGAATAAGGAAAACCGAGAGAAATTTTCTTTTCAAATTACAAAATTTTTTAAGGCTTCTGTCTTATAAAAACACTTTCGAAAATCCCGCCTAATTTAAAACATTTGCCCCTAATCAGTGACGATACCAGAAAAAAATTCGGGATGGAGCCAAGGGTGGGCCACATATTTTCACGTGGGGCCAAAGTCGAACATGATACATCACAGCAATATCACTGTTCTTCCCTTGGCGCCGTCTTTGCCCCTAATACTCAATCCTCGACCATTTAAAAAAAAATAACTATCACCCGTAACCTGATACTCTTTTCATTGTTTTGGTATTCCTGTTGCCACTTACTTGTTTGTTGACATTTAACATTTCACAACATTCCTCAGATTACCGGCGACGGGGCAGCCTTTTTAATATTCACGCCTTAGTCCACAATACCTTATGCATTAAACTTTCCCATACTAAAATCATTATATTTATTATAATAAAACTTCAGCTACGCCTTTCGCTTGGAATTCTCTCTAATTTGCGAAAATATAATTTCTAAGCGGCGATTTTCCTCTCTCTCACTGATTCACTTGGCTGGACTTTACATGTACAAAGCGAATGAATTTACATCTTTGTTTCTCATTTAACTTTCCAGTCAGATTGGAGGGTTTCGGACGTTTTATGTTATTTGAAATGGCTCGTGATGTTAAAATTTTCACGAGGAATACAACACTACCCCTTCTCCTCTCTCTCTCTCGCTCCATCCCCTTCATGTCTTTTCATTAAGAATGTATATTAATGATTAAAGGTAGATGTAAATGCTTTTCTATTGAATTATGATCCCTCCCTCACCCGCCGAGCGTTCTAAATGTCGATATCGAGTTTGTCGGGAAAACTAATCCTTTTTCTTTTGTTTTCAGGGAGGAACGAGCTGATAGCAAGATATATTAAATTAAGGACTGGTAAAACGAGAACGAGGAAGCAAGTTAGTTCCCATATACAAGTGTTAGCTAGGCGAAAACTGAGGGAAATCCAGGCAAAACTCAAGGTAGTGAGTATTATTAGAGTTAGGTGTTTATATTTTACACACATTTTTTTTTTTTAAATCACAAAAGTTTGGATTGTTCATTGTTTAATTAATTAGTAGTAGCTTTGTGTGTTTGAAAATCATACGTGGAAAGTTTTTTACCGGTTAATTTTGTTTGTATCGAGTTTTGATTGCTGATAAATTAAAACGATTTTAAAAGACCTAATTTTGTTAATTTTTCGATTTTTATCGCGGTTATGGAGCGTATGTCGGGTTTTGAGGGAGAAGCCTTGACCGTTTCCCTTAGCCCTATGCTTGGATAGGGTATTACTGTTTCTAATATTAATTTAAGCACGGAACGATTTGTTGTTTGAGCTTAAAGACAATAATCTGCTTATTTTCCATGCAAGTTTTATATGGTGAAAGCAGAAGACAAAAATATTTTGGCGCCTTATCTTTGTTTTGAAAAAAATTCTCATTGGGCCACGTGTCAGCTATTTAAGCTCAATTAGGCGCTGCCCCCTTCATTACATCCTTACTGAGATTTTTTTAAAATTCTTTTCTTATTTTAGGCTACTCTTAAGATTTCTTCCCGGGGGCTTTTACCTTGGTAGAACCTAACAGCTATATGGTACCAGGCAATCGCTTTCTAAAAGCGTCTAAGCGACCTAATTTTAAAGCGTTGATGCCATTAGGCCGATGAAACCTTTAAATGTACCAGAGAGCTGATCCTACTTAATTTTTTTGGCCAGTTAAAACCAAAACCAAGCTTTGGTATTTTAATTAATGCCTGGAGATCAGCTGCTTAACTTCTTCCTACGTACAGCGTGGCAAGCTAGTTAGCACTTACCTCCTTTTGATGGTTTATATTTAATTAAAAAACTATTTATGTGTATCCAAATAATGATGATGAACTTCTCTTTTGCTCTGCTCTGCTCATTCCCAGACAAAATAAAAAATTTAAAATCGTTAATTCTTCAAATTAAATTCTTAGCAGCAATTTTTAGCCCCGAGCTAAGACTGCTCCGAATTAGCAGTTTTGAAAAATCAGGAGGTTCTGGCTAATTTGGAGAATAGGGAAGTCACATGGGGCAACAATTTTTCTAGGACGCCCAAGAATCCGCCATGAACCCCCGTTGGCTCCGGGCCTCCCTCTAGCTTAAGGAAAGAGCTAGGAGATCGACCCTCAACCACACAAACTCAGCCCCTTCACTTGTAGCGCCACAAGGTGGTCGCCAAAAGCCTAGTCACAGGGCCCGAAGTAACAAATTAATACTTATAAAGAGCCCAGGGCCCAGACTATAGTTTAGGGTATTAGTGGGCCTGCTCCTTGCTAACCCGGGTCCTGGGGTAATTACTTCAGCGCCCCTAGTTACAAGGGGCCACAACACAAAAACGACGAATTTTCAATTTATGATAAATTAAATCAATTTTTCCCCCAAATCTCGAATCAAAAAACTCCTAATCGTAAAAATTTTATCGCTACATTTTCGTTTAAACAATGAACAATTACGAATATTGCATAATATGGAAAGGTACTGAATAGGCATTGCCGGTGATGTGTGTAAAATAGCTGATTTTTATTCTAAATTACGAAAAAAAGGGCTTTGCTGACGCACACCAAACATCAAATCTACACACATAATTACTAAATCGCTTAAAAAACGAAATTTTCTTTCACATTAATTCCTCTAATTCTGTTTTTAAAAAAAAATTCCTCGTGTTTCTGGAATTGATGTGAGTCGACTGTTCATACCTTTTCATATCCTTCTTTTTTATCATCCCTTTCTATATATTTTTTATTACTATTATTTGGGCTTTTTTTTGATTGGGTTGTTCTGTCCCATTCCCAGGACCATGCAGCCAAAGAAAAGGCCTTGCAGACCATGTCCAGCATGAGCTCCGCCCAGATTGTTTCTGCGTCGGCCCTTCATGGGAAAGCGGCCCTACCTGTCTCCTATCCCGGAGCGGTAAGTTATTGTTACTGCTCAGTCATTAATTTAAAATTAATTTTTAGCACTTTTTTTAGTTTTTACAAAAAATAATTTGGCACAGCATTTACCGAAAGCACTGTTCGTATTTTTTCGCTGACGCCTTCATAGGATTTTCTTTTCAAAAAAAAAAAAATTAGCGTTGGCCACTCGAAAGATTCCCAGCAGGGCCGTGCAGAAATATATCGTAAACAAAAAGATGGGAGGGAGGGGGGCAGGAGAAAGGTTCATTTCGTTCCGTCTGGACTTGCGGTCGTTCGGTCGAAATTTCACTTTACCTTTTGCAAAACGGAATGTAAATGGGGTCCGAGGTAAACGTTGGAGAATCTGTTTTAATTCATTCTAAAGAACTTTTACCTTCCTCCCCCCCTCTACTCTTTTCCATCCTCTTTTCACTTTCGTTGCCAGCCATTTTACTACTTTTGGATAACGACTTTGTTCATATTCTCCCAATTTTCACCGGAATGGATCTCAAACATAATTATTATACAAAGGGCCCCTTCCCCCGTCCCTTAACCCCCCCTCCCCCTTTTTCGGATGCGAATTTAACTTAATGTTCTTTCCTCCGTGAAGGTTTAATTTTCAAACGTCGCCCACATCATCCAAAAATGTTTATAGGGAAAAGGCGGGAAAAGTCTTTTGAAGCGCGAGCTTTTTGAATTATTAGTCGTTATGTAGAGGGTTGATCTTGAGGCGTCAGCAAAACCTTGTATTATATATATATAAAAGCCTTTTGTGTTTTACAAGGGAAGATGCGGTGAGGTGCACGCTTGCTAGGTGACTTGACAAGTAATGCCGTTTTCTTGCTGAATTTCACCTCGAGAGAGAGAGAAAGAAAGAGCGAGAAAGCTGATGGTTAAAAGCAAAACGTCACAATTTTCGCAACGCGATTATATCCTTTAGAAAGGATTTAATAATGAAGTTGCGAGACACAAAGTGAAAGGCAAAAGATACTCCGGGAGGAAATTTTTGAAAATAAAATTATTAAGCTAAATAATCAAAAGAATGTTGTCGTTTTCGCCGTTTTGTTTATGGGCCGCATCTCTTTCTCTCTCTCTCTCTTTTTTTTTTACATTTTTCCCCATTAGAAAGATAAAAAATAATAATAAAAAACATGTTTTAAAAAAAAAGATATCTCGCACTGGTTTTTATGATGAGGAGGGAAAAAAGATCTTTGTCAGAAAATTTTTTTGCTTTTTACAAACGAAATGTAAAAAAAAAAAAAAAATCAAACGGATTTGCGATAAAGTTATTTTTTAACCCCCAAATTAATCTATCATATTTATTCATAATAGCAATTAGGATTAGGTTTTTATCGCCATTATTATTATACTAATCTTGTTTTGAAAAAAATTTTATTTCAGTTTTGGCAGCCGGGGCTACAACCTGGAACATCTCAGGAGTAAGTATTTTTTTTTTTTTTTTTAATTTATCCAAGTATTATTTTTTTAATTGCAAAATAAAAGCCCTGAGGATATGCGGGATATTTTATCAGCGAAATGCATTTCGTTATGTTCATTGCATTATTTCATACTGATAACGAATTTTATATGTAATACAATGTTGCAGTTGAATTGGAAAATATTCAGGGGCGTGTTGGGTAAAAAAAATGATTTTTTGTTTTGTTTCTTTTAGTGTGAAACCTTTCGCTCAACCGCCTTACACCACCGGAAAGCCTGCTACCGCAGTTGGAGGAGCAGAATTAACCCCGGGTGGCCTGCAAACGCCTGCTACTTTGCCATGGGAGGGAAGGGCGATAGCTACGCACAAATTGAGACTCGTTGAGTTTTCCGCCTTCATGGAGCAACAAAGGGATCCTGATACTGTAAGTTTAAAAATTGAATTTTGAGGAATAAATAAAAATCTGCGCAAAGTAAAGCTCGTGCTGCCCTCTAGCTCTGGTCAAACATCGGTGCGGGCAAGCCTAAAATCAAACTTGAGCTGGGACGGCCTCCAGTCAAACTTAATCTCGATTTAATCAGCTGCGGTCGAACTCAAGCTTGATTAGCTCTAGTCAAACTTGAAATTGAACAAGCTCTAGTCAATCTGGATTTGATCAGCTCTATGGCCATACTTTAATGTTATTAGCTCTAGTCAAAGTTGAAATCGAACAAGCTCTATAGTCAATCTGGATTTGATTTGACCAGCTTAAACTTTGTTAGAGTAGCTCCAGTCAAATTTGGGTTCAATTAGCTCTAGTCAAATTCAAGCTTGGTTAGCTCTAGTCGAACTTAGGTTTTAACAAGCTCTAGTTAATCCGGATTTAGTCAGTTTCTGTCAAACTTTAATAGCTTGATTAGCTCTAGTCAAACTTGAAATCGAACAAGCTCTATAGTCAATCTGGATTTGACCAGCTTTGGTCAAACTTAGGCCAGAATAGCTCTAGTTAAACTTTAATGACTTTATTAACTCTAGTCAAACTTGACATAGAACAAGCTCTATCCAAATTTGGTTCGAACGAGTTCTAGTTAATCTAAGCTTGATCAGCTTCAGTCTAACTTCGGTTCGGACAAGCTGATGATCAATTAACGACAATCCGATCAATTTCCAGTCAAACTTCGGTTTATAGAATTTCCTGCTGCAGCTACTAAAATATTTTTTACTATTTTTTTCAGTATCATAAGCATCTCTTCGTCCATATAGGAGGTTCAACGACTTACGCCGATCCTCTATTAGAAGCTGTAGATGTAAGACAAATATATGATAAATTTCCTGAGAAAAAGGGTGGTTTGAAAGAGCTTTACGATAAGGGTCCGCAGAGTGCTTTCTTCCTCGTCAAATTCTGGGCTGATCTCAATACAAACATCCAGGACGAAACCGGAGCATTTTACGGAGTCACGAGTCAGTAAGTATCGTCCGATCCCCCTTTGTCGAACATCGCGAATGATTCACTAACCCTTTTATTTTTATTTTTTTAGGTACGAGAGCAATGAAAACATGACGATAACTTGTTCGACGAAGGTATGTTCCTTCGGGAAACAAGTCGTCGAAAAGGTTGAAACGGAATATGCAAGGTTCGAAAACGGACGTTTTGTGTATAGAATTCATAGATCTCCAATGTGTGAATACATGATCAACTTTATTCATAAGTTAAAACACTTACCAGAAAAATATATGATGAACAGTGTCCTTGAAAATTTCACAATACTTCAGGTAAGTCAATTAAATTAAGAAGTCTAAAAAAAGTTTAGTATAAGTCAGTCATTAAAAATTTTAGAACTTCAATTCCTAACTGCGTGTAAGATCCTCAGCAGATTGAGCCCTGTCTTAGCTTGTGCCACAACTACCAGTTTTAGCCCCGCCTGGCTTAAAAGTTTCCAATCGCCCAAGCCTTGACCTTTCTTTGAATAGCGAATTTTTTTTGCCAAGTCTCAAATTTTTATTACTAACATCGCTTTTCTTTTTTCAGGTGGTGACAAATCGGGATAATCAAGAAACTCTCCTATGCACGGCTTATGTGTTCGAAGTATCAACATCAGAACACGGAGCTCAGCATCATATATACAGACTAGTGAAAGACTAACTTTATTTATTTATTTTTTCGAAAAAAAAACTGCAAGTGTGCAGTGTTTTCAAAAAAGAAAAAATGCAGTTACTGTGATTCCACTTCGGCCATTTTAGTTTCTTGTACTTAAAAAAAATCCGTTTTTATAGAAACGAATAATGGACGTTTCAATCGACTTGGATCTCAATTATCGATAGAATTAGAATTTTATTTTATTTATGTAAAAAAAAAAAGAAAAATACTGAAAAAAAAGGGTGATTATCTCATTTAATTTTTAAATCGAGGTCCAAGCCACGTGAAATCACATTTAAATAAACGGAACGGTCTGTTAAATGAGTTAGCAATAATTTTAATTTAATATTTTTTTTTTAAAAAAATTTAAAATTTTGTGTTTTACTGACTATTTGTGATATTTCGCGGTTAATTACGATAACTCATTTAACAGGTTTTTCCCCTGCACCGTCTGCCAAAACAAGATAAGTTGCAATATATAGAATCCAGAATTTTTTTTTTTTTTAAAAAGTGAAAATGAAAAAAAGAAAAAATTATTATATATAAAATTGATATAAAAAAAAAGATATTGAAAAAATGAGTATTTTGTACAGTTTTAGTTTTTAGGAAATCTTAGAAGAAAATTAAAAAATCAGAAAAAATTAAGGATAATGAATTTAAAAAAAAAAAAAAAGTCGCTAGTTTGAAAAAAATAGACGTCGAAAAAATACTTTTCCGAGAGTGCCTCATTGTAGCATTATTGTACGTCATTTAGATTTATGAGTAATTATTATAAAAAAAGTGGCGGCGTTTGTATGATTATTTGATCATTCTTTTTTTTCCGATTAGGTAAAAAAATTTTGAAAATAGTGGGTCATGTCCGATAGGGAGAAAAAGAATGATCTTGGTCGAAATATGAAACAGGATAATGTAAAAGAAGAAATTTTTTTAAAAAAAAAACGATACCAGTCCTTTGTCTTTCGTAGCAGTTTTAAATGAAAGGTTTTAATTTAGATTTTTTTATTACGATTTTTTTTTTGTTTACTTTTAAGATGTAATTTTACGAGAAAGTATATTTGAATGAAATTGGTTTTTTTTATATAATCTCTCACTTGATTTGTGGGCTCATCTTGAAATGTGTGATTGATAAGGGTTGAGAATTTGATAATTATGATTCTATATGCGCCCTAATGGTTTTATTGGACGAACCGGGAAAAATTTCAAGTAGAAGTTTCAGCCAAGTTTTTTTAAAAAGAAAGAAAAATGAGTTTTTTTACCTTGTCTGCATATGGACGAAGGCTTCCTCGAGGTAGCTCCTTACGATCTGCTCCATGAAACGTTTTATGATCCAAAATCCTCACATCACCTGAAAAATAAAAAAAAACAAATTAGAGGTTAGCCATGAAAATTTTGATTATTCTTGCAGCTAAGATTAATTGATTAAAGAGGGAGAAATTAATTAATATTTTAACAGACAAAATTTTCATCCAGATTTGTTTAAATAAGTTCTTGGTTTTAAATTTATTTTCAATTTAGAAAACTCAAACCAGCTTTCAACTAATTTCAATAATTTTGAACAAAATTTGACATGCCACAACTAGAAAATGTGAGATTTGAAATTGAGATTTAAAAAAGTTTTTAAAAACGATAATATTAAATTTTGAGGCTTGATAATATTCAATAATCTAAAATCTCAAGGCTTAACAATTTTTTAAAGGTTTGCAATAATCTTAATCTATAAAACAAAGCTCTTGTTCTCTCCCTTACTTCTAGTAGACATATTTTTTTTTTACAAAAAGTCACTAAATTTCAATAACTATCTACTAAGAATTTTAGTTTCTAACTTCATTATTCCAGATTAACTGAAAACTTCTACTTTTTTCCTTTAAGCATGTGTTTTATCAAACACAAATATACCCGTATGGCAGCCGTTAGAAAAATATTATTGCGAAAACTGTCAATAAAATTTTATTAAAATTCAAAAAATCTCAGTCACAAGAATTTTAATGTTTTTTTTTTGGTATGCAAGATTTTTAGCTTCTTCTACTTAAAAACTCTCTTCTTCCTACTAGAAATTGACTTTGAAATTAGTGAAGCTAACTAAAAACAAACCACTCAAAACTTAGCGAATTTTTCTATTCTTAACTCTAAATTAATTAACGATCAAATTCTCAATCGATCCCCTCTTCAATTACACTTCACGCCTATTTTTACTGTTTGAATCTATTGCACAAAATCAAATTTTTTTAAAAGCACGCATTTACTGTGAGACTGGAAAATAAATTAATGAACAATAGCGCAGTGATCGAAACAAAATTAAAAAAATTAATCAAAATTATTATAACCTTATAGAAAAAAAAAACAAACAACCGCGTTCAAGTGCAATATATCAAATCATTTTAAACTTTGCACAAAACAGTATCACTTAAAAATTTATTTATGTCAAAAAAAGTTGCTAGTTTGATTTCGCAGCTAAATATGCTGCTAATTCTTTTTAACAATGTACTTTAATTAATTTTATAAATCTAGTTCTTCAAAAATTATAATTATTTTTCAAAGGTGGGCTCAAATGCTTCAAAAAATATATCAAACGACAATAAATTCAGAGAATATTTTCAATATTGCTTTAAAAGAGCTGGTTATTAGCGCGCCATAGATCATATCAATAAGGATTCATTAATATAAACCATATCAGAGTAAATGGAGATCTCTATAGGGACGTTTTGTCGTTTTGTTTCTATTTTTTAAATGTCATTTTGTAAAAACGACTGTTTCAGCTAAAAAAAATCAAAATTTAGTATTTAATCGGTTTCTTGAAAAAATGTTCCGTTATGAAAATCGATTTTTAGCACCCACCAAATGTACTTAACATTTTAAAAAAATAAAAATAAAAGAACGTAACGTTCATTCGAGAAACCTTTAATGTGTTGTGAATGCCCATGGAGGATGGCAGCTGTTTTCTTTGATCGAATTAAGAAACAAATTGTTTATTTTATAAATTTTTTAAAAAAAGAAGTTCTACTTAATATTTTTTTTTTTTTCGAAATAACATTCTTTTGGTTATTTATTTAATTTTTTATTATTTGTTTATCAAATCTTTTTTATTTTATTTAAAAAAAAGTCGTCGTCAACAATCGTTTTCAATTTTGTTTTGAATAAGTCAGCCTCGTGCCATGTTTTGCTAAAAAATCGCCCATTTTTCTTAAAAAAAAAATTCGTCCCATTGACTGAGTATAAATAAAAATGCTATTCCCCTAGTCAAAGCCATATTTTGATATCAGCTGCAGAAAAAAATTGTTGACTTCGACTAAGAGAATGTACAAAAGGACATTTTAGTAAAATTTATATAATCATATCAAATATTGAATGGTAATGCTGTCGTCTTTTTAAAAAAAACAGATTAAAATTGTGTTACATGTTCTCCGATTATTAAAAATTTTCTTCTCTATCAAAATCATCTTTGCTGTGAAAGAATCCACATTTTTATTTAAATTTTCATTTTTTCTTTGCAGTGATTTTGATGATCTCTGCTGTAAAGGCAAATTATTAAATAATATGAAAAAAGAATCATAGTTAGGTTATTTGTTTAAAAATAAAAAGTGATTTAATGGCAAGCCAATTATAAGAAAGCGCCTGGAATATTTATTTTTTTTGCTTGCTGAATTTTAAAAAAATTTGTCTTAACAAATGTTAAAGGCAAACTTTGTTGATCTTATTAGTCCAAAATCTATACATTGGTAAAAATTCTTTTTTTTTAATCTGAAAGCTTTCTTAAGGTTCTAATAGTACGAATTGTGGGAAATTGTTATTTAGTTTTCCCAGCATCCACAGTAAGTTTAATGTGCTCTTCTTTTTTCAATTATTTATATGGTTTATTATGGAGACCAAGGTTAAATGTAACATAGCTACTTTTTTATAAAGAGCATGAGATGTGTAGGAAATAAAAAAAAATCGACAAATATAAACATGTCAATTTTTCTTTAAAATTTTCCTTTCCTTTTAGAGATTACCACTAAAAAATTCTTAAAAGCACTCTTATCGCTCTTGAAAATGATTTTTTTTGTAAAAATCCAGACGAATTTGAACACTGGAGAGATTTCTGCTTGTAGACTCTGCTTCTTTAGGTTTCTCGAGTCCTTCCTGATCCATACACAAAACTGGAAATGCTGGAATGCCTTCGATTAATCCTTAAAAACTTTTTTAAGAAAATTCAAGCATTAAAACAGAAATACGGTGTGAGGATAATTTCAACTGCAATGCTACCCCAGTAAAGCTGCTCTTTTTAGATTTAAGAGCATTGGCAGCAAAAAAAACATCTATTTTAACTTTTTTTCTGCATTCATTAATAAAAAGCATAACTTCTTTCGTTCTCAGTATTAAACGTTCAAAATATTATTTAGGGAACAGTGATGCAATCAACTTTATCCACACACTACAAAACATCTCGCCACAAACTGTCAGAGGAGTTCAGTAACCATTCCTAATTTTAAAATTGATGTCATCAACTAAAAACACTTCGTACTTGAGATTAAAAAATTTTCAAAAATGGAAAATGATAAAACATTTATACCTCTAAGGTGCTAGGTCCTCTTGCTGACAATGGCTGTAAATCATATCATCTTCCTCTTTCTGGAATGACTTGAAAATATTTTACAGCATCCAACAATTCTGCTTGTGTGATATAATTAACTCTTGCCTTCTTCATGTAGAATCTTTTCGAAAATCATGCTCCAAAACTACTCTCAAAAGTTATTGCAGCACCATTATTGGATAATTATTTGCTTTTCGACCCATTTCTAACACCACCTAAAAAAACACACAAAAATTAGCATAAAGTATTTTTAAAATCACATAGCCAAATGTTTATGGCTCTATTTTGTTAGTCAGGCAGACATTCAGACAGCATTTGAACAATGAAAACACCTGGTGGTTAAAAAGGCAAAAAAGCAAAATGTCACGACAACTATTGCAATAAGTTAAGAGATTTTGATCAATCTAGTAGTTTTTAAGAATATTTTCCTTTATGTAAACATCAATAGAAAGCCCTGACAATTAAAAAGCACAAAAACCAGTTAAAAACCCCAGTATCACTAAAACGACACATTAAAATATTTTAGCATTCCTGAAAACTCTTATGAAAAGCAATTGAAGTCTACATTGCCCCTTTTTAGTTTAATTTTCCCTGCAAAACTTAAATTTTTCCACCAAAATGCTATTAACATTTACCGTTATGAATTTCCATTCCTAAAAAAAAATTCACTGTTATCAGATCCTACAGTCGCTTAAAAACCTACATTTCGGTTTATGATTTAAAAAAAAAAAACATTTTTTAAGCACTAATTATTTGTAAAAGCAATGAAAAACGAATTTTAATTACACATTTTCATTAAGTATTGGCACAGAAAATTTGTGACTCGATGTCGATCAAGATGGCAGCCATTTTTTCCATCCCACATGTGTAGCCATTATTAGAATTCTATTCATCAACATACCTTTTATAATATGTGCCATACGATCTTTCACTTCAGTCAACTTGCTCTTTTAAAGAATAGTGCGGACTCCCAATACGATATTTTGATGTATCTCCATTGATTTTTAGCAATATTCGTCCCACAAGTAGAGCACTTTCATCCAACAGGTATGGCGATTATCATCCCTATTCTGCATTCGTTCTGTAACATGAGCTGCAACCTTCCATTGTCTTGAAATTGCTTCAAAGCGTTCTCCAGACTCCCAGAATATAATTCTAATGACCCTCGATTGATTATTTCCATTGATGTAAAGGATTAAAAGCGATAAAAAATAAGAGTTCCACTCCCGACACTACCCGATACCGATTACTTCCGAAAACCGTCGCCGACTGCCGAACCTGTCTCTGCAAGCAGGGAAATTTGAAAAGAAAATGGCAGCACAGCAACAAGTCGAACGGCCCTGAAACAAAACAAATTTCGGATTTAATTACATGATTTTCTTTTACATTCATCAACGTTAACGAAAGACACAGTTACTTTTACCTAATTTAAGTGAAATATCAAAGGGGAAATCTAATTAACAAACTTAGATTATCGAGAACATTGTGTCATAACCTCAACAGTGCTTCTAACCTCAAAGTTTTTCACTCTCTACTTCCAGCGAAAGCTAAATCTTAAATAAATGATTGGAAAATTTCGTGATAACTTTACGTTTGTATGAAAGTAACGGTTTCTTGTGACAGAAGAAAGGTCGATCTATAAATATCACTCATTCAATGTGAAAATAATGAGTCATGTTTACAAAATGGAACCAGAACATCTGATCTGATTCACAGCTTTAAATATTGATAATTTTTCATCAGAATATTAATTTTAAATTATAAAAAATGTTCAGCAATTGTAGGAGTGTGGGTGTTTTATTTGGGCAATGTAGAAGTTATAAGGAACTTTATGTAAGTAAATAATTACCATTTTTTATATCCCCCGTACAGTTTTTTTTTAATTAACTGAGAAAGATAACCGAACGTAAAAACTAAAAATGAATTCGGTTTTAATTTTAAAAAAACTCTTCAAACTACTATAATTTTATTTTCTATCACGAATGAATTTAAATTTTTCAAAACAATACACGATTATAAGAGAAGCTAATTTGACTCGAACAGTACTGTGATCATTTATCGTGAATATAGACCGTTTAAACAACTTTGAGGTTATGTTGCAATCCTTCTGCAATCGTAGTATCAAAACATTCACGTGGTGAATTCCAAATAGTGATTAAAAATGGCAAAAGGACTTAGATCACAGAGGTTAAGAAAGTTTAAAGAAATGAAAAGACAAAGATACGCAGTGAAAGAACTAGACCGATTAAAAAATATGCTCGGGATAGCCGATAATAGTGTCAGAACAGATGTTGATATGGAGCAGTTTAAAGACGTAGCTACAGTGGTCGAACAAAAACCACCAGTGCCTAGACATGTGTTGGAATTTGGTTATAAGGATCATAAACGGAAAAGGAGAGCTGAGGAGAAGAAAGAAAAAGCTAGGGAAGTGCAAAGGCTTCTTAACGAGGATTCAGATGTAGAAAATGAAGATAAGAAATTCGACATGAGCCTTGTGGTTGATGGAAAGTATCCAGAATGGTTGCATCAGAGGAAAGTGAAAAAATTGAAGAAGCAGAAAAGGAAAATGGTTAAAAAGGAATTGAAGAGGTCAAGACAAAAGAGGAAATATTAGTGTTTTAAAGACGTTTCTGAAAACTGAAAGACTTAACCTCAATTTGTTCAAATGTCAGAATATTAAATATAAAGTTTTAATAATAAGATTAGTTTGAAGAATTTTTTTTTAACCTTTAGGAGTAAGTAGAGTGAATGTGTTTACATAAAATTATTTAATTTTAGTGCTGTAAACATACAATTTCGGCATTACCTGAAAATATTCGAAAGAGATTGCAAGAGGGGCCTTCTCTTGAAGAATTTATAGATGGAAGAAGCGAAAATTGGAGTGATTATGATGGGAAATTAAAACGAGAAAAGGGTGAAACTGAAAGATTGAGATTACCTCCGTGGCTCAAAACAAAAATTCCTACAGGTACTAATTTTGCAAAAATTAAAGATCAATTAAAGAATCTCAATCTTCATACTGTTTGCGAGGAGGCAAGATGTCCAAATATTGGCGAGTGTTGGGGTGGAGGGAAACATGGGACTGCAACTGCAACAATAATGGTAATTTTGGTTTATTAAATTGTAATTAAGTTGTTTTTGACTGAAAAAAAAATTTTTTTTTAATAGCTTATGGGTGATACATGTACAAGAGGATGTAGGTTTTGCTCGGTTAAAACTTCAAGAGCTCCACCTCCTTTAGATCCTAATGAACCAAAGAATACAGCATCTGCAATTGCAGCTTGGGGTTTGGATTATGTTGTTCTGACATCAGTGGATAGAGATGACTTGCCTGATGGAGGTTCTAACCATTTTGCAGAAACAGTCAAAGAAATTAAACAACAGTAAGTATTATGAGAAAACTATTGAGTAAGATTCTGCTGTAATGAACATAACATTTTTTCTCTGATCAAATGAAATGTAAATTAAATTACTAAAACGTCATTAAACTTAGAGTTTGAAATGACGTCATAAAGCCTTTTCTAATGACGTCACTAACTTTCAAAGCCTTTATGACGTATTACCCCCCCGCATTGATTTTCATTATTCTCCAAAATCCTTTCAACCATTTTTTATTTAATGATTAATATCGTGCTTAACGTAATTTATTATTTTTTTTATTCAGGAACAGCGATATTCTTGTTGAATGCTTACTTCCTGACTTCAGGGGAGATTTAGAACAAGTGCACACCGTCGTTAAATCAAACTTGGATGTTTATGCACATAATATTGAAACCGTTGAAAAATTAACTCCATACGTCAGAGATAGGAGAGCTAATTACAGGCAAACTTTAGCAGTTTTAAAAGCAGCTAAAGATTTTAGTCCTAATCTCTTAACAAAATCATCTATTATGCTTGGCTTGGGGGAAACTGACGAAGAAGTTCTTCAAGCGTTAAAAGACTTAAGATCCGTCGGCGTTGATTGCTTGACTCTTGGACAGTACATGCAGCCAACAAAACGGCATTTAAAGGTAATTATTCTTTGTTTTTGAACAGTTGGTGCCAGGGAAGTGGTTCAGGAGGCCTGGATTAAAGCGAGATTGCGTTTGCAATAGTGGAAGCCAAGCCAGAAAGCTACCAGGGTCTAAAAGCCATCAGAGGTCAATAAAAGGCTTTTGGTCATCTCGGCCTCGGCCTAAAAAATTGTTCTTTTAATCCTAATTTTTTAAAAATTTAATATTTTTGTTTCAGGTAGTGGAATACGTAACCCCTGAAAAATTCCGCCACTGGGAACAAGTAGGAAATGAATTAGGATTTTTATACACTGCTAGTGGGCCTCTAGTCAGATCTTCATATAAAGCCGGCGAATTTTTTATATCAAGTTTTTTAAAAAAACGAAAAACCGAGGAAGTTTAAACTAAATAATTTAAATGTAAAAAATAATCAATTAACAAGTTAGGTGAATCAATATAAATTATATTTTGTTTCTAAAAAAAATTAAATTAAAAATTATAAATTAACCTAAAATCACTAACAACTAAATCGGAACAAAATGAAAGATATTTTGGGTAAACTTTTTTTTACATTTTCTATTTTAAAGTCGAAACTTTCGTTACCATTTGATATCCACGCTGCAAACCGACTGAAAAGTCTATATAAAACGTTAACACAGCGACGAAATGGGAAAAGTCTAGCGAAAAGAAAAATCTCAAAGAGACATGCGAAATAGATTAATTAAAAAGTTCTTCATGCGCGTTCGTTTTATTTTTCCCACTTTTTTTCCTTTTTTAACTCTTTTCAACTTGAAAATCATCTGTAATAACCGGTGATGACTTGAAAGCCCTCGTGTGTTAATATATAAATCGCGGGGGAAGGTTAATTTTACTAGTGCACGATCGCGAAGTGAAATTAAATTTAAAAAACATGGATTTTGAAAGTTTGATTAGTTCAAGCTTCAACTCTAACAATAGAGGTAAGATGAAATGATTATTGAAATTATTATTTTGGTTGCTCCGGCAATATTTAAGAACCTGGAACAATAAAATTAATTGAAGGGCTTTTTTTACTACCCCGTAGTCGTGGCAAATGTTGAGAGGAACGTCCTTCTATTTCTTAATCTGGAAAAAGGTTTTTCCTGCCAAAATTCTTTACCGTGTGAACCTAGCAGGCAGGGACTGCGTCTTCTAGAGGACGACTCTCCTTGTCCCTATTGTTTTTATAAGACAGAAAAAGGGTGCCATTGTTTGGGGGAGCGAATAAAGATGTTCATGGTAGTCCAATTATCAGGTCCTGGCCTTGCGCCAAGCTAACACACTGGGTCGAATTAAGTACGATGATTTCAGCGATAGCAACCAGAAAAGGCAATAGCAAAAACCCTAAAAAATTTTAAGACCCTCTCTGAATTACTTTTGGGCAACTATAACTCTTCAAATAATTTTCTTAAAGAAGACTTGGTGCATGCCTCAGATTCTAATACTAACTGCGGGCCTGCAGTGATATCATTAAAAAAACTTAATTAGCGAAACTTATAAATTTTAATGTCTGTAAAAAATAATTACAAAAAGTAATTACAAAAAGTCGGATATATGGCAAAAGGGGAGATACTTTTACTAAGTTGAAAATCGTGAAGAGATTCAAAGTTTTAAAATGATAAATTAGGACACGCGAAAACCCGCGGAAGGAATCGAACACTAACATGTGGTCAGTGCATGTCAGGGCCGAGGAAATAAAAACAAAAAGTTTTCCTAAGTCACTAAAATAAAACGATAGGAGAGAAAATAAGATTATGTTGTGAATCCACTAGTGTTCTACACGGAAAAGAATAAAATTTTCTATTTGCGAACACGAGGAAACAGCAAAAAATTTAGAAAATGAAAGGAGGATTTGTCACCCTAAAAAATTGTCCCTTCAAGTTTTTTCCCAAACGTGATCAGTCATAGTTTTTAAAAATATCTCATGTGCAGAAAATATTTTGGTGTTTAGGGGGCATTGGGAAAGTGAATTAGGCCGTGGGCGAAGATTAGGCTCTAATCGGCACCAGGGGCCTTATTTAAGATCCCCGCTTATGTTTCCTAGGTGCTTCAGCCTCATACTATTTTCAACTAAGTGCAGGCCCTTCTCAAAAATCACTATTAATTCCTTGAATCTGCCTTTGGGTCTTAAGCCATGCCTCAGACGCTTCAATAATTTAAAAAAAAATTGTATTTCAGGTTAAAGAAGAAAAAATTTCCCGGGATCAAAAAAATCATTTGCATGAAAAAAATTCTCGATTTCAAAAAAGAATACATCGATATAAATAATATGGATAACACGAGATATTTTACGTCCAGAAGCCATGACACAGGGAGAGTTAAGTCTATTTTTAAGGGGTTATCCAGGTCAAGTTCCAGAGCAAACTTTCGTGGATCTCAGAAGAAGCTTCCATCGCTTTTGCACGTTCTTCGGAAGGCGAAGAAGATGACAAAGGAATTGGAAATAACTCTCCCGAGTGATAAAACATGGAGACTCAAAAATTATTTTAAATTATTGGACAGGCAAAGACAGAAGAAAATGTCACCTAGCGTGTAAGTTTATTATTTTTTTTTATTTTTAGTCTTTCTTTGCGTGGATTATATTTTACGAATTGAAAACTCATATGTTTCCCTATTATATTTTAATCTTTTTCCAATTTTCACTCTCTTTTTGTTTTCAGTCCTAAACCGAAAAGGTGAGTCGTGTTTTATCTACTCTTCAGGGTTTTTTGTAAGTAGCTAAAAATTTATTTCTTAATTTTTTAAACGTAGTGCTTAAAGCCCATTAGGCCGCTTAAGTATTGAGATATTCAATGATTTTTCCCCCACTTCCCTTATTTACAAGAAGAATTTTTAGAAAATTAAATTGGGCATTGTAATTAATTTAAAAAAAAACTCAAGATGTTAAATCCCTGGTCCCTGTGTTGGATCTTTCTCTGTTAATAAGACAAGAATTAAGGATTTTTCAATTGATATAAGCAGATGTCTGAATTCATTTGGTTGATTTTCCTAAAGTGAAGGGCAACCGGCGGGCCCCGGTCTTTCAGCAGGAAAATAATTTTGCACTAGATAAAAAGCTGTGAAAATTGAGGAAAGGGCCTCGAATAAACATTCTGCGGGGGGAACCCTCTCCTAACATTGCTACGCAACTGGCTCCGCCAGTAAAAATTAATTGATTTTTCCAATGATTATCTTTACAAACACAAATGTATTTATAGTTTTGAATTACGCATTCGGCATTTTCTCCGCTTGGGCCACAAAAATTGTTTCATGTCCAAAACTAACCCAGAAATTCAATCCAACCAACTTAAGATCCTTTTCAACCTTGAAAAGCTATCAAGAACTAGCTAAGTCACCAAATCCTTGCAAAAGAGCATGGCACGAGAAATTATAAACTTACGAATAAAAATCCAAAAGTTTATAATCATTCCTCGTGTACAAACAATTTCCGATTATCACTTGCAATTTTAATTTCCCCGCATTAGTATATTATTGCTGTGACTTATAAATGCTAAATGAAAACATTTCTCATTCCAAGATTTGCGTGTTGCGAATTGCTCGACATGATAATAGCATTCGTACCTGTCTGTTAGTAATGCAATGTCAAAATATATGAGAAGCAACATAAAGTATCAAAGCATAAAATTGTTTAGGTCAGGTTCATGTGCTTTTACTTCGCCAGACGAATGTAATTACGAAAGTCACGGTCCCTTCTCACCTATTTTCCATTTCATTCTTCATAATTCCCAACGATGTATATCAAACAGGTGTTTCGCCCTTACGAATATAAAATCTTCGTGCTCGAATTTTTTTTCGTCTCGTTTAGTTTCTGTAATAAAAAAAAATTTGATTATAATGAAACGTCTGGGATGATGGGGCCGGTGAAATTACCTTTTTCTTTTCTTTTATTGACGTTAATTCATGCCAGATTGTATATCCCGTACTAGGTGGCGTTCTCCTAATTATTCAGCGATCCGATCAATCGATGATGACCTATATACCGTAAGCAATGTTCTTGTTTCTATTTCACTCTATCCTATTTTTTTTTATATATATAAACGATGTTTTTAAATTGCCCTTAGGCACACCATTTTAAAAGATCGACATCTTATCGCATACATGATTTTCCTTTTTATTTTCTTTTTTTGAAACGTCCAGACGTTACGGGTGGGATTTTCGGCATTAGATTAATTAAGTCCGCATTCACCTATTCTTGTGTTATATGAATAGGGCTGAGCTTCTTGAACAATAGATGAAGAAGAAGCCTTAGCGATTTTTTCTTTAGTTTTGTGGGTTACAAATTGGTTTACATATTTTGACGTTTCAATCGATTCTGTCAGGACGCGGAGCTTTGCGTGCTGACAATGCTGGTGCAACGACAATCGATTAAATTTGGTTTATAGATTTTGCCAAATTAGAAAAATAATTTGGGCCGCAGGTAAAGCGAGAAATTTTTAGGTGTTTTAAGAAAGGGCTCGATAGCATATTATAGGATTTCAGGCGGCCATAGGGGTAGCCCTTGCCTTCTCAGGTTCTCAGTGTCGGCGCCAAAAAAAATTCTGGATGGGCCACAAATTTTTATGTGGGGCCAAAGTCGAACAGTGTTACATTACAGCAATATTACTGCTCTTTCCAAATAGGTGGGGCCAAATCTTTTCCAGGTGAGGCCCCCTCTTTGGCGCCGTCCTTGCACGTTCTGTAGCCATTACACCATAATGACTGTTTCAAATCTTACTATGGAGCACCTTGGACCAATAACAATTATTAACTTCTTCACAGTCCGTTCTTGCCTATGACTGTATTTCAGTATTTCAGACATTGGCAAAATATTTCTGGATCTTTCCTCGCCTCTTACGATTCGGTGACCAGAAAACCGGTGATTGTATTCTAAAGGCCCAACCACAGGCCTACAATCAAGGTAGAATGAGAAGGAGGCATCAAACATAACTATAAAAACAGAGTCAAAGTTATACAAGAATAGTGATGCGCACAAGACCAAGAAAGTCTTGCATTGTCTTGTTATCGTTTTGTTTTGGCAAAACAATAAAAGAACAAGACCTCTTTCAAATTGAGGATCTGGACGATTTTTCATTTTTACTTGCAATCAGGGAAACAAGACTCTTGTTTTTGAAAACAAGAAACAAGTCTTGTGCGCATCACTATACAAAAAGCTTTTCTTCTTTTTCAACGAACTTCATTCGGGTAAGGAAAACAGGATGCTCGTGTTTTTACGAAAAGGATAAGAAAAAAAACCCCACCATATCAAACAGGCGGTTTTCCTTCAAGGAACTCATGTCAGGATTTTCCAGGAAATTTCAAAACAATCGAAACCCCAAACATTGCGTTCAAAAACAAATAACAAAAAATACATAAACATTTTATATTAAAATAATATTCATATTGATGTATAAAATAACAAATTAAATATACAAAACACACAAAAAAAGTTTTATGATTGCAGCAATCATTGAACTGACACGTTAAACTCCTAGGGATGTTCCATCCTTAACTTCTTCGTTTTTCACAGCTTTTCTTATCGCTTGGCCATGAATAAAAATGATTTCTTTTATTTTATTTTTTTATGAGCACATTAATTTTTAATGGGCCATATTAAAAACGATTATATTTCTTCTTATTTCAAGTTTTTATCTTTTTGAAAACATGTGTATTTGTTCTCTCACAACAATGCTTGATACTGCTCCTGCAACAAAACAAATAACGGTCATTACGGTTCATTTTCATCAAAAAATTTCTCTTTACTTCTTTCAGTACCCTTGAAATGCAGCACTATTTTATATATATAAAAATTTAAAATGAAGATCAACCCCCAATGTTTCATATATCAATGTCTGTTTGAAGTGCGTGACCGGGAAATTCAGATACGCATCATACGCGTATTCTCTTTTTAGGAAAATCTTTTCAGTTTTAATCTGGCATTCCCATCCTTAAAGACCGAGAAATCCCAAAAGAGAAATCAATTGGGGGGGAAAAGTTGTAATCATGCGATTTTCTATTTATAAAAGCAATTAAAAGTGATAATTAAGATCCGGAGGAGAGAGGTGCTAAAAAGCGGTTTTAGTTATTGTGTTGTGCTGTCGAAAAAGATAACACGAATTGAAGTCTGTGGTCATGGAGCTGGATAAAATCCTCCAAAGATTCGATATAAAATTGTGAGTTAGTTATCTTTTAAATTATATTTTTTTGAGCGGTTTAGCAAAAAAAGGGAAAATTTTTGGTGGCAGCGGTCGCAGAAATCGAATGTGAATTTTTGATAAAAGTGAATGGAGAAGGGAAAATGTTCTATAAAAAGAACTTCAATGCGGTATTTATTTTATTCTTGTCATGATATATTGGAAATTGAAGGTCTACCGCAAGGAAACATTTATAAATGAGAAGAAAACCGCATTTGCCGACGTTATGCATCGGATTTTCTTCGTGTTTGCCATTATTTGTCTTGATGATATTTTAAAAATAAAAATTGTTTAGGGTAAAAAGTAATTTAGCCAATGCTGCAGTCGTCATTTTAGCTTATAAGCCAGAAAGTAAGAGTGCGCCTTATCTGTTTACTATAAGCAATGTCTGGGAACATGGACACGTAAAGTTCAAACATATTTCAAAGTTTTGATGTTCTTGAGAAATAAACGACTTGCCTTCGACAGACAAGACATTCGCCAACTATAAACAGCTTCCTACTGTCAGCCACATTTCCATTTACTGGCTGAAATTAAAGTCAGGAGTTTAAAGTGAATAAGTCAAATTGATTGCCATACAACATTTCATAACATTTCCCCAATATTGATGGATGCAAAGGAAATGATAGATTGACAGAGAAACGGGTTTAAAGTGGAAGTTATTTCCGTTGAAAA
This sequence comes from Liposcelis brunnea, assembly GCA_023512825.1. Taxonomy (NCBI): domain Eukaryota; kingdom Metazoa; phylum Arthropoda; class Insecta; order Psocodea; family Liposcelididae; genus Liposcelis; species Liposcelis brunnea. The sequence goes on along the minus strand of CM042065.1, from coordinate 6,302,550 downwards.
ATTGAGAATCTTTTACTTTCTTTTTCCTCTTTGATTCGTGCAAGGTTACAACCATAGTAAAGGGATTTGCATAAGGAACCGAAACACTGAAAGCGGGATATGAGACGTTTTTCCAAGAATTTTAATTCTTCCCCTTTTTGTATCTTTTTATAAGATTTTCAAACCACGTGGCGAGTTTTTTATAACCGCCATGTCGTGTACTGCCTTCATGTCACGACCTTTTTGACAAGGCCAAACTCACATTTCAACCACTAGTGGAGTCCTAGGAAATATCCATAAAAAACGGAAAGTTAGTTACGCAACCAGCAATACTTATAGAGCAGACGGTGAGTTGAACAAGTAAGCGGACTTGCCCTAATGCAGAGCTTTCCAAATGAAATTGCGGACTGCAGGGGTCGAATTCTGAAGCTTCGTTTCGTGGTGGAGTTTTGAGTTTGTGTCCCCCCTAGCGCCTACTCGATCGCATTCCCATCCGAACGCATCATCTCTGCAGAAGTAAATAAACAAAAGAAAAAATAAAAATGACTTCCGGAGTGTTTTTATACAATAATATTTACTTTCGTTCAAAATTAAACAAAAAAATGTTAAATTAATCTTGACAATATCTCAAATTACGGTTATTGGGGAATTTCGAGGTGCGTACTTATATCTCATTCATTTAAAATATTTTTACCCAAAAATACCCAGCGTAATCATCAACGATAAACTAAAAGAAAATCTCCTTAAACGATTAGTGTGGGTCGAGACAGCTGTTTGTTTATTTCACTGCAGTTATGAAAAACTTTCATAATAACAAACTTAATAAAACGAAAGTTTATCTATGAAATAAAATAACTTCACAACTTCCATTTAAAATGGGTTGTATTTTTTTTTTTTGTTTGTTTATTTCACTGCAGTTATGAAAAACTTTCATAATAACAAACTTAATAAAACGAAAGTTTATCTATGAAATAAAATAACTTCACAACTTCCATTTAAAATGGGTTGTATTTTTTTTTTTTATGCCTTACAGAATGCCATCTGAAGATTCGGACACTGACCCAAACTGGGACCCAGTGCTACTAGCCCAACCCGAATCAAAAAGAGCCAAAATATCAGGAGCGTCATCAGTAAGCTCTGAAGGTTCAATACCAACATCCCAAGGCTCTGACATCCCCTGGAATTCATTAGACATAGCTAAAGCTGGAATGTTATTACAATCCAACTCTCATGAAGTTTTCTTTCACGACGAAGATGAAATGAGGAGAGTTTTTACTTTATTATATGATGTTTTTCGTTGTAAGTATGTTCACCTTGAAAAAGGGCGAATTGTTATTTTTTCATAACATGCTATACGATTTTTAGTTTCCGGTGAAAAGCACGAGAAAGCTTGATCTTTTGCGGTTTTCTAATTTTTTGTTTTCGTTTTTTCAAAAATTTTGACTGAACGAGGTGATGTTGGTGTCATTTCCGGGGAGTTCCGGACCTTTCTTAAAATGCTCAAGGTTGAATGTTTCTGCCTGTCAAATTTTTTTTTTGTCATGAATGTCAAGTTTATTTTCGTGGGAAAAAATTGTCAAGTTGACAAGTTCAATATTTCAAATGTTGAATTAAATTTTTTGCGATATTTTCAGATAAAATTATTTTAAATGAAGCCCTTTTGGAAACAGGATTTATTCAAAAGTATCCAAAGGTAAGAAAAATAAAAAAAATCGTTAGAAAGTGATTTTAGTTCAAAGAGCAGTCGTTGGATAGCGCTGAGTTCGCGAACCTGAAAGAATTAAAGCGCTAGAGTCGTAGTTAACAAAACGTTCGTAAGATTGAGCTCTCGAATCGTCGACTATTGCGTCCGGCAAATCACTTTATAATCTTTTTAATTTTTTGAATTTTCTTCATTGCAGTACAACGAAGAAATTAGTTTAGTTTGGTTATTATTTTATGATCTCCATAAAAGGAGATTTTTGCCAAGGGAACATGCAGACGCGATGGTTTGTTGTGAAGCTTTTGACAAAATAGGGTTAACTCAAATTGAAAAGGATCTTTGGAATTCCAGAGTAAGTTTAATAATGAATAATTTGATTAGTGTCCCAAATCATAGCCTTCTTCATAACAAGCAAAGACCTTGATAATAGACCAAACGCCCTTACGGAGATCTTGAAGCCAAAACAAATCGAGTGAGTGTCTAGAATTCCGTTCAGAAAGAATTATTTCTGACAAAGGAACAAGGGAACCTTTGACAAATACTAACTGAACAGCTTGTTATGAAGAAGGCCATGCCCAAAGTCTTAATTAAAATCGTTTTTCCTTTTAAAGGTAAAATTAGCAGCATCATTAGCAAGAAATAGAATTAAGAATAATGCTTTAAGACTGAACCAGTTACTGCCACAACATTTAAGAGATGAAAAATTAGTTTCTGTAGATGATACGCCGGTTACGGGATGGATTAACACTTTTAAAACTAGGTAAGCAGGAATATCAGTCAGCTGCGGCTTAATTTGGATCCAGCCTCTGGTTTGAGCCATTAGACATTTTAATGACTGAAGCTGGCAACGCCATATTAAGTATCACGGCGACTGCCACAAGAATATTCGGCAGCCATGATGGTGAACTTGCCCGTCCAGATTCAATGAAAACAGAGAGTTTTACAGCGATCACGGAGGCTTTGTTCAAGAATTGTCTTTAATAGAAAGCAGTGTGCACCATCATGGCTGCCGAATATTCTTCTTGTGGAAGTCGCCATGATACTTAATATGGCGTTCACTTTTAGTAATGGCTGACAGTGTCCCAGGGTCTCTAGCTAAAGCTAAGTTGGGTTTAACTGCCAAGAGCTTTACAGATTTAATTAAACTTAGCAAGCTCAAATGGCCTCATTACGCCACGCTGAAAAAATTACTGACTAATCATTCTTTTTTCACAGTAAAAAAGAAGTATGCGAGACTATAGAAAGCTTAGGATTAAAAATGCAAAGTAAACACGAGACGGTTTTGACGAAAAATGATTTCCGTTTTGATCATTTATGCCCTAAATTTCTTTTATGCCATCCAATACAAAGGGCGGATTTAGCTCAATCTGCTTTAGTCAAGAAACATAGCATTATCTTACAGGTAAGCCTATTTTTTCAAAAAAAGCTTTAAAAAAAATATTAAGTCATTTTTATACTTTTTTTCAGGATAGGGCGTTTTGTATCGGGCCAGCAATGATGAACCGTGTGCTGAGTGAAATCCCACTGCGAGGAACCGTCGCTCAAACACACGTTAATTCGCCAAGAACGACGGCTTATCTCGCTAATTTATTAGTGGAAAACGATCGGTTGGAAAAAGTGGTGGCGTTTGGTGCTGGGGATAGATTATTGGAATATCAGACGTATCTTCATGATTTAGGTGTTCGGAATTGTGAAGTTTATGCGCAGAGATTCGCGGATGTTCATCCGGAAGCGACCATTTTAGAAAATTTAGTAGCGGTTTTAGCGACGCCGCCGAACAGTTACACGGGAGTTACGGATCCGGTGGATTTGATTTGCAGCCGTGGCGGTGACATGGGAATGCTTAAAGCTTTAACTCAAACCGAAATGGGTGAAGACACTTTTGGATTCTTAGAAGAGCAAAAACAGACTTTGAAGTATTGCATGTCTTTGCCACAAGTAAGTAATTAGTTGCGCATGCTCGAATGCATAAGCAGAACGTATGCTCAGTCGGATCAGCGCACTCAGAAATATGCGCAATCGGATCTTAGGCTAGATTTTTATGAACAGGTTCAAATTATTCTCTACGAGACACATTCTGTGGCGCTGGAGGAAAATTATGGCATGGTTAGTAACGTTATAGAGACGATGAATGATTGGGCTAAGGAAAAACACACTGAGGAGCACAGAATTATTCAAGAGCATGAAGAAGGTAAATAAATAAATAAAATAATCTTTTAAAAAAAAGAATTTGCACTAAATTTTGAATGATTTTTTAGCGGAAGAAAAAGCAAATAAGCCCATAGGGCTGCCTGCAGGACCGGCTCAAAGGGAACAACGAGAGAGGGAAGCTTTAGAAGCTCAAGAGCAATTGTTATTTCCAAAAGAAATTGAGGTAAGTACCATCAATCAAAGTGGCCCACGCGGCGTGCACTTGTATTAATGATAGGTAGATAGCGCTAGAATATGGCGGATGCTGAATGTAAATAAAAGCGCCAGTGTCGTTTTAGTTCGTGAAATTAACGATAAGAGCGCTAGTATCGTTTTAATTGGAAATTTGGTCGTGCGCTAGAGTCGGAAATAATTTACTAAAAAAGATTAATTTTTTAGGTTCCTCCTTGCGACGTTTTTGAAATCGTGCCGTTGCCAGAGCTGTGTCCGCACGGAGGAGAATGCCTAGAAGATGAAGGCTGTTATATAGCCAGAATTCAAAGAAAGGTTTGTTTAAAAAATCCCATTTAAAAAACCAAATATCATATCTTAAATTTTTTTTTAATTTTAGGAAATCATCAGTTTAGATGCCAAATACATGATTAAAATAGCAGAAGCTCGAGGTTTATTCGGCGGCGAAGCAGGCCAGAAGAAATCTTCAACCGCGAGAGCTCAGAAAAAACGAGAAGACATGGTCCAAAACAGATCCACTTCCGGATCAGCTCAATTAAAATCCAGGAAAATAAAAGTAAGCCCCTTTAAAATTTCCCTCATTTAAAAAAAAAAAAAAAAAAAAAAACAACTTAATCCTCAATTTTTTACAGCTGGAAATTGAAAGAATCACAGCTCCCACTCAAGCCAGCATGCAACGTTCAAGAAAAGACGAAACCAATGAATTTTTCGATCCAACTTGCCCTCGTCATCAATCCCACACCGAGGAATCCCTTAATAAAGTAATGCAGGCAAAAAGACAAATGATTAGGCAATGGTGGCGGGAAGCCTACAAGATGATACTTAAACAATTACCATTAGCTGATTTAACGCCTAGATCAAGGGCTGTGACTGAGGTTCCGACATTAAAATTACCACGGGGTAAAAGACGGAAACCGTTTCCAATGCATAAAACATGCATAGAATTCGAGTCGCAGTCGGATTCAGGGCTTTTAGATCAGATTTTGGATAGTATACCGGAACTAAGGAGAAATAGTTGTTAAAAAAAATTTTTTGCTCAAAGAGCTATTTAATGTGAGTCATTATTTTATTTTTAAAATTAGGCGAGCACGTGCCTGATTAAGCTGTGAGTTATTAATTTGTTATTTATTAATTGTTGAATTTTAAAAAAATGTTTATTTTATTTTTTATGGCTGTAATTTTTTATAAAAAAAAAAAATCCTTTTCCTAAAATTGATATTTGTGTGCAGGGAGACGCAGATAGTCAGAGATCGATTGATGGGAGGAGAAATTCACGGTATGAATTAATTTTATTCAGTAAGAAATAAAAATAAATAATTTAAAAAATAATTTTTTTCGTTTTAAGGGATGTTAAAAACCAACAAGAAAGTGTGCAAAGGTTATCGCAGCCGTTTAGAAGATCTTTTAGCCCGAATGAATTTCTGGTAAATATATTAATTTTTTCGATGGGGGAGATCACGAAGCTTACAAGCGCCATATTGTTTTTTAGAGCGAAATCCGGCCTAGTTTTTGGCGTTACGCTACAGCTAAATCAATTGAAGATCTTATTCGAGCTCTGAGAAGGAAACGAAGAGGAAGACGAACGTTTAAATTTGAAGATTATTTTTATAATAAAAGTCGAAATGAAGATGAGCAAATGGAAAAAATAACAAATCAAGAAGTCTCATCTTTATATATTAATTTCTTCGGTTCGTATCAAGGATATGCAAATATGATATTGAATTTTTAAAAGAAACATCGAATAATAAATAATTTACTTATTAAATTTGTTCTTATTTTGAGATTTGCCATCGGTGGCGCGAGCGATTGAGGCTTCAAACCCTAAGAGTCTTGGCCCTAGTCCCTGGCGCCGCTTATGGGATCTGCTCAACCTTTGCACGAATTCTTTTCCAAGAAAAAAACCTTCCATTATTTATAGGTCCAAATCATAAACCTATACAAAGATCTCCGAGAATTTTCGATATGCAAAAAGTTAGACCTCTCGGGTGTAGAAGAAAGGAATCAATAACTGACAACAGCTCGCTTAATTCATCGATAAGCATTACATCTTCCATCATTAGTAATTCTAGAGACAAGTGTACTTTATTAAGACAATGCTACGATACTGCAAGTTTTGTATTTCGAAAAATAGATGAAGCTATTGAAGAACATAAGAATTTAGTGAAAAAAGGAAAAGTAAAAGAAGAAGGGACGTTAAATAATAATAAGAGTTCTGAATCAGCAGAGTTGAACTCGAAGAAAAGTTTAAGAAAAGAGGAGATCAAACGCTTGCAGGTAAATTTTTTTGGCGAGAAAGACAATCGATCAGGTTTCCTTAAAACAAAAAATAATTTTTTATGCTTTCAAAGGCTTTAGTCAAAGAAGAAGAAATAGCCAACATCATCAACGTTAAGAAAAATCGAAAATCAGATTTAATCCTCTCACCCAAATATATTCCTGGATCAGAAGAAAAATATATTCAAGAACTCAAAGCAAAACTCCAACGAGTTCAAAAAAGATACAAATCTCTAGAGCTATCAAGAACTGAAGAAAGAAAATTGATAAAACGATTAGCCTCTAAAAAACAAGATCAAAACAAACTTTCAGAGTTATGTAAATCAATAAGCATTTCACCGAAATTCTCCAGTAGCTAAGTTTTTCCTTCAAAATTCTAGTGCATTGTGTTCATTTTTTTTTTTTAAAATCACATTAAAAAACTGAAGCATCTTACCTTATTTTACTTAAATTCCCCACTTAATTAATAATCTTTGCCTTAAAACTTTGTATGGATGATTAGCATCAAGAGGATTTGGTGGTAGTCTCACTAATTTTCTAAAACGAGGCGACAGAAGCAGAAGATATTGACCCAATGCAGTCCATGCGCTAACTGCCCACATAAGACTAACAGCCTAAAAAATTAAAAATGAATTTATAAATTGTGAATTTTTTGATACATAAAAACTTGATGAAACTTACAGCTGGTAATGTGGCACTAGCTACACTAATTAATATAATAGCACCTCGAACAATATAAGTCAGTAATCCTGATTTTGTTCCTCTTTTTAACTCAAGTAATTCTGATCCTGCAAAACTTCCTATTGCTAGTAGTACTGGTATTCCATAACGATCAGTGTTTAATAAGTTTTTAAACCAAAGTAATCCTTCATTACTAAATTCTTGTTTTAAAATTTCACCTTCTGAAAAATTTAAAAAAAAATTAATAACAGCACAATCTTCAAGGATATAAATAAGCTTCATAAAGAAATACAGCAATAACTTACGCAATGATGTATCAAATTCTGCAAAAATGCATAATTTTCTAATGCAAATGGTAAAAATAGTCCATAAACTTATTTGAGCAAATACTGCTACAACTACTCTATACAATTGTAGATTACGAGTTGGTCTTGCACTTTTTCCGCTTATTTTTTGCTAAAAATTAATTAAATATTAGAACACTGATAAAGTTATTTAAAAAAGCAACAAGAACATTACCCGTTTCTTGATTTCTTGTATTGTCTGTTCCTGGGTCCATTTATTTTTTTTGGCAAGTAAAAAAACCTCCTGTTCCATCAGTTTGTGATTTTTTTCCATCTTCCTGTTTGCTTGAATCATTTCTGTAAATTCTTTATCCTGTAATAAAAATCATGATCAAAAAACAAAAAAAATTATGATAATGACAGTTATATTTATTACCTGTGCTGCGACCATTGGAAATATTAAAAAGGTTCTAAGAGAAGCACATGACACGAGTATTGTGGCCCACCAAGGGACTCCACAATCATGTACATTTACTAACTGCTCAGTGAAAAAAATAGCAGGAGCTGAATTACCAATGTTCACGAAGAAATTTAAGTATCCTTCAACAAAGCCTTGAACTGAGAAGTTTCTACATTGCACGTTTTGATTATTTATAGGGGTTTTTCTGTTCAACAAATTATCACTAAAATTCTCCGTTTTATAACTGCACAAAACACTGTAATGTTTACTGAATTTATAACTTGTATTTAATGGATTTGCAAATGAAGCGCGAACGGTATGTCTTATTAAAAATGACATGATTGTTTTGATTTTTTTCCGGCTTTTGCAACGGAATTTTCGTACCGAATATCGCGTCTGCTACTTTCCTTTGTTATGGTTTGTTTTTTCAAAGGAAACAACGGTTTTTTTCTGTTTTTTCTAATTATTTTCCCAAGAAAAGTTTAGTTGAAAAGAATAAAAATAATAATAATAATTATTTACCTTAATCCACAAATGATTACGATGATCTCGAGTAACAAAAATGGAAATTTTAAACGCAGGGGAAAAACTGTCATGGACGACATCACATCGCAGGGCTGATTTTTTAAGGGATTTCAGATATTACATACTGTATAATCTCTGTAAATAATTTAAAGTAACATTTTCTGTTGATGTATTATGAACTCACAGAATTAATTTTGATATTTACGACGTGCTAAAATCACTACTTTGAACTATAAACAGCAGTTAAACGTCAATTTTGTGGACAGAATATTTATTTGCTCATGGCTGACCTTTTCCAAGATGGCGACTGAAAAACAGCCGTTAAGGTTAAATTTCAAATTTTAACGTTCCGACCGAAAAACCGTTAAGAACACGATGATATCGATTTTAAATTGATTAGGACAAGGAGATGAAGGATCAAAGGAAACTACCACAAATAAATACTTTCGCCTGTTTAATTTAAAATAAAACAGAAAAAAAAAGATTTCAAGGTATAATAAATATGACGGATCCTATAATTTTTCTACAATGCAACCAAGAAAAAAAAATTCGATTTGAGTAAAAATAACGGTGATAAAAAACTATTTTAGCTACAAACAACAATTGAAACTAATTATGAAATAAATAATTAAATTTTGATTACGGCGAACACAAAAGAAAACCGCGGACAAACATGAAAAAAAAATTATTTAAAGCTAAAAAGACTTTAGCAAATTTCCTTTCGCAAGAAAGGAAACTACTCCGTTTGTGTTTTGGTCTTATGAAAACTTAATTTGGGTCGCAGATCCTCGCTATGCGACTTAATGCATTCAGTTGACTAGAATCATTTTTTTACCGATGACCCAATTCTGAATATTTAAGAAAAAAAATATACGTTTTTATTGTCGAGATCGAAGATTTGAAAAAACACACAATTTCTTCACTAAAAAAATCAGCTTTCGTAATAAAAAAAATATGGTTTACAAAAAGCTTGGATTAAAAATTTAAAAAAAAAAAAAAATTGAATAATCCGGAGGGGGTGTTTTTTATATTTAGGGATTAAGGCTCATTTAGCTTCATTCCACAAACTGGTCATTTTTAAATGTTCTTAAATTTTTAAAAAAACAATCTCTTTTAAGATCAACTATTTACACTGAGATAAAAAGAGAATTATTATTTTATTTAGATTATTATTATGTGAAATGAAAAAAAAACACAGAGCGTGGATTAATTTGTATTTTTAAAGTCAATTTCAGGGCATGTTGGAAACAGCTCAGGACTGTTTTAGAATTTTTTTCAGAGTCCATTTCCAGCTAAAAAAAACACGGCATGTCTATCCTACGTATCACTAAACTGAATTTTAAAAAATACACTATCGGAATCATTCCTTCAAGGGTTTTTTCCTCGGAGATGGAGGTGCGTCTCCTTGACCTGATTCATTTTTCTCAGGTTCGTCTTCATCTTGGCTAACATCACCGTCATCGGCTTCGTCTTCGTCGTCTCCTCCTCCGTATTCCTCCTCTTCCTCTTCTATATTCTCTTCTGGAATGTCTAACTGACTTTTAGACTTGGCAGGTACTGGTATATCATCTGGTGTATATGCGTCAGTCTTTTTATGATCCGCTTCTTTTTTGCTATCGTCCTAAAAAAGTTAATAAAAAAATTAATTTGGCACTCATAAAAAAATTTTGTAATTTGCCATCTTACCTTCTTTCCATCGCTACAACAGAATACAAAAAGCAAAGCAATCGGGAGGCCAATAGCGACGATGTAGACAGCGTAAAGGTAAGGTCTCTCATTTGAATATTTAAGAATTCTAGTGAATACGCTTTCCTGAAAGGATATAAATACAACTACGCTACAGGGTGTACGTGTAATTTCTAAAAAGGTTATCTAGCGTTTTAAATTTATACCCAGGATTGAAAAGGCTACTAGCTCAGGGGTTGAGTTACCTCTTTAACGCGAGTGTATAAATAGTAGCCGTAGGCCACTAACGGTATCATGCAGTAAATACCGTAAATGGCCCACCATCCTGGTTTATAATTAATAGAACGCATTATTCGCCCGTATAAACTGACCTATTGATCAAGTATTTGATTAAAAATATATTTTTTTAAATATTTCGAGCTAAAAGAACAACTTACGGAATCTTGGTCGATTTTTTTCTTTTTTAAATCGTAGGTTCTAGCTGCATAGTCTTCAGCAACAGTAATCGAATCCGTAATTAAAATGTTATCGAAGAGGATTGATGGAGACATGGACCATAGTTCGAGACCAACAGCAGACTGAAAAAAAATTTAGATTTGATTACTCTATTCTCCCCAATTTTCAGCATCGCCCTTTTTTAAAAAAATATACTTACGATCGTGGTCATTTTAAACGGAATTTTATCAACAAAATAATGAGGATTAGGTATTTTCCTCGGTTTCCATTTTCCTTGATAATTGGGGTTATCGATCATAGGCGCCCTCCACTTTCCTTTATAAGCCGGATTATCAATTTCAGGTGCTTTCCAAGGTCCACACCCGCTAATGCCTTCACAGGCTGGATTGTCAACTAACGGAGCTTCCCATTCGCCATCCATATCAGAATCCCTAAAACCAAAAAAAATTACAATTAACTCCTTTTACTCCCGAAAATCCAAAAACAAAATCTTCATACCAATCGTCTGGTTTCTCAGCATCAGGATCAGGTATCATTAGAGGTTCATCCTCTAACCAATCATCCGGTTTCTTAGCAGACGAGTCAACTATTTTCGCAGGGGCATCTTCATCCCAATCTTCTGGTTTTTTAGCATCCGGATCTGGAATTTTTTCTCTCTCGTCCCAATTACCCGGTTTCACATCGTCAGGATCATCGATTTCCGGTTCTGGATTAACCGGAGGAGTAAAATCTTCTAGCAAGCTACCTTCATTCACAACCTTATGATCTACCCTAACTTCAAACGAATTATCTGGTCTAACTATCAACGTGTATAAATGCGGCCTTTTGTCTTCAAACGGTTCGTTAAGTCTCTCCTTTGGTTTTTTACAATGTTTTTCTTCGTAGCTGCCATTATTCGGATTTTTATGTCTAAAGATAAAATGAAGCTAAAAGAAAAATGTCCAATTAATCCAAAAAAAAAAAAACCTTAAATTAAAATTTTCACGATTCTTACTTTTAAATCATTTCCACACTTATCTGGTCCAAACATAATTGTATACGGAGTTTTATCATGAAACTGCCTCAGATCAAGAGTATCTTTTGATTGAGATAATAATTTTAAGTAGGCTCCACCACATTCCTGTCCTTCTTGAAAGTTAACTTCATACTGTACAACGACTGGTCTATCATTAAAGTGAAATGGTTTCTCCAATTTTGCTGATATCGCAGCATGTTTAGCTTTCGATTTTAAAACTAGCCCCAAATCTGTTTTAAGCCCATCTCTTTGAGGTGGCTCTATTTCCCAAACACCATCGTATTTTGCTAATTCTTCATCTATACCCTCTTTCCTTGCTTGGGATAGTACCCATTTCTTTTTAAATTTATCTACATCGTCAAAATTTTCAGCTATATAATAATTACCTAAAAAAAAAAACACAAAATTATTAACGCATTAATACTGAAGCAAAAGAAATGTGTATTAGTTTAATTATTGCTTACCAGAAGGGGTAGGACTGGTGTATGGTACATCAGCTATAGAATCAGTCTGTTCTACTTCTACTGTTGCATCTTCCCCATCATCGTCATCAGAACTAGCACACTGAATTGTGAATAATAAAACTACTAATGTCAAAACACACTTTAATGAAAACTTATATTTGGCATACATCTGAAAAAAAAAAACCAATATCGACTAATTAATTACACAAACACATTCTCAAATAAAAATAAAATTTTTCGTCATTTTAATCAAAATAAATTTAAAGCAGGTAAACACACAAAGGTTCCAATTTTCACTCATACAAAAATTAATTAGATTAAATAAATATTTACTAAGTGCACATGATTTAAATTCCCTGAATTCATTTTAATAAGATTTTTTAATGAATCATGGTAACAATTAATGCTTTTGAGGTTAGATTGCATAACTTCCTTGAATTTTCACAATTTAAAACGATATTTCTTCATGTTTAAAACCGTAATCCAATTAAATAACGTTTTCAGTATTAAATAAGAAAAAAAAGAGATTAGGGTGAGGGTATGACAGCATGGAAAGGTTTTCAAGCATTAATGGTAATTGCTCGTATACTGAAAATAAGTTAAACATTTCGAAATCTCATACCCCAAATAATAAAAATATGGATAAATCATTGAATAACATTAATATTTAACGAATATTTTACTTACTCTGTTAGAAAATATCATCACACCGTCATCTAAAACTGGCCGACATTCAATTAGCCAATATGGCTGACTAAACAATATATTTCAGCAGTCGCCGGGTAATCGTTCACTTTCAACAAATTTGACGTTTTAACATATTACTCGATCACCGTTTTATTAAGAAAATAATATGGTAAAATATTTTAATTATAATTACGTTATATTATTAAACAACACGGTGTAAAATAATTAAAACAATAGAAATATTAACAACGTTTACAACCGCAATACTCAACCGCCAATGAAATATTTCCACGAGAATGGTTCGACCAATCAGGAAGAGGTAACGTGGTGATTTCTGAACTGGCCGTAACCATGGCAACCTTAGTCAAACATTTTAATTTTCAATTTCGAATTCGAATTCTCGAGAAAAATGAATGTTACAGAGAAAATAACAAAGTGGGTTGAAAGAAAAGTTGGGAAACTTATCGATGACGAGGTTAATGATAAAATACGCACGGAATCGTCAACGATCGATGTTGAGGAATGTGCTGAAAAATTGTTGAATTCCGTTCGTTTGAACGGGGAGGATTTAAAAGAGTTAAAAAATGAATTATTTAACGAAGCGGATTATCATTTGGATTTCGATACGGATGATTCGAAATCGGACGTTACTTCACAAGATTCTTTAGATTGTGAGCATTATGATTTTCAAACGCCGTCTTTAGAGGAAATCGTAACGAATTTGCAAAGTGATTCGGAAGAGGTTCAGGTGAACGCTTTGGAAATCCTGGAAGCTTCGCCGGCTGAGGAATTGGTCATTCAAACTTCATGGACGCTTGCCAGGAAAATATTACAGGATATGCTAAGGACCAATTATTCAAATAATAAAATACCGTTATTAGTTTTGAAAGTAAGTAAATTTATTTCAGCTAAAAAAATGTTCATAAATATATAAAAATTTTTGTTGAAGGTATTTCGAAGATTTTTACTTTCCCACGACGCTCCGAAGATAATCTGCGAGGGTTTTATCACATTAGCTGAAAGCGTTCATTTCCATATTGAAATGATAAATTCAAGGGAAGGAACTGTCACCTCAGAAGAGATATATGATTTTAAGGAAAATAAATGGTTTTGGAAAAACGATGAAAAAACTCGCAAGCAAGGGAAACATAATCCAGAAAAGTTTTGTCCAAGGAATAAAAATGGCGGCGTGGACGTGGAAATATTAATAAGGTCGATGTGGTTGTTAATTGAAGCACAAAAAGCGATGCCGGGGAATTGGATTCGTTTTAATGAAAAACGGCTGAGAGAGATTATTTTCGCATTTATACATTTACTAGCTTCGAATTTGACGTCAGAGGTAAGTCCGTAGAGAAAATGTAAAGCCTTAAGAATGATGACAACGTATTTTTTGTTATTTGCAGAACGACAAAATCTCAGGATTGGAAATAGTCTCTGTTTTGACTCCAGTAGCGATTTGGTGTCGCCACTGGTGTCACGGGGCCATGGGACGTACTCTCCTATGCTCAACCCTACGACGCCATAAAAAATTATTCAGTCAAATAATCGAAATAATATTAAGCAATATGAAAAACCGACAAGTGCATTATCTTAAAACCACAACAGAAATTCCTAACCAGCCAACAACGAATCAAATAGAAAGTAAAATCAAAAGTCGTAAGAAAATGTTAAGATCAGTAAGCGAAGACGAAAACGCAAATATTTTAAAAAATACAGAGAGAAAGAAAGTGTATAAGGATAAATCATTTGATCGAGCGTTGCCATTACCGAAGAATCGTCAAAAACAAAGTAAAATCATACATTCAGCCCCGAGTTTTTCTAAACACGAAAAAATGCCACCAATAGTCGGGGCTAAAAGTTCTTCGCCAAGGGTAAATGTAAGAAGAAACCCAGAATGGATCGTGAATGGGATATCAAGGGTTACTGTGGATCAAGCGACGTTTTGTCATTGTTTCACTTTGGTAACTTATATTACTCAGTACAGGGCTGGGAGATCATTATTCCCGGTGAATACCAGTACCAGAAAACGACAGTTAACAATTCAGGACTTAGTGACGTCGATGATAAGTTATGTTGAAAACTTGGAAAAGGAACAGTGGAATGTTTCGGAAATGTTTAAGGAGCATATGTTGGAAATGGCTAAAATACTGAGAGGCGTGGAGATAAATATGCATCCGTCAAGGATTAATACTCAGAGGACTCAGAGATGAAGTTGAAGCCCATAAGATAAACCTTAATGAGGAACTTTTAGAACTTAGTTCGTCAGTTTATCGAACAGATGATGGTGAACCTTGTCATTGTTAAGCTTACGAGTTTTACTGAGTTGCTACTCCCGGCGCCATCTCTTGGATAATTTGACCAACTAACGTTTGGAAAGTTCCCCATTATGCGCTTTTCTTGCAAAAAGTGCCTTAGCAGGAATCAGTATTTACAATCTGCCTCGTTGCCTTGACAACAATGTTAAACTTATGGAAAATGGCGCTCCTCGTTCGATGAATCGGACGCTGAATCCATTGACTAGTCGCTTTTCTAATCTAGTCTCTCTAGTTGATATGTGAGTTGATATTTACTTTCCGTCGACTTTAAAAATCTCTCCTCTTAAACTCGCCGACTCCTTCAGTTTAGCACACGTGCGGCCCAGAACATCTAAGAGCATCACAGACCTATATTGCTCAAACTCGGGCGCCTAAAATTCAGTCTCTTTTAATTTAAGATCTCTCATCAGTATTAAATAAAATTATTATTAATAAAATTGGATTTTTAATCAGAGAGTAGCGAATCACATCCTTTCCTAAAAGAGAAAAAGCAGACTCAAGCCTACTCCTTTTCATCATTTAAAAATGCCTCGGATTGAAAACTTATTTCTAGCTTCATTGACATTTTCAATTTTTTAAAAACGTCTCAAGCAAATATTGTCGTCATCGGCATTTTTAAAAATTCCCGCTGAAGGTTCCCGTTGAAAAAAACTAAAAAACCAAAATTACTTCTAATTAATTTTTTTTAACTAACAAACATTATGTAATTTTACATAATTATAATGCCTTCTACAAAACCGAAAAAAGACCTTGTATGGAGATAAGAATATTTAAGCTGAGATCTCCTTATCTCCGCGCCAAGTCCTTTCATAAAAGTACACGATCACAATAACAAATTCACTACTGACTTTTTTAAAAAATGACTTTTGTTCGCACTTATTTCAAGTTTTCCTCTTACTCATCGTGAATGTTAAATAGTTTAGCTACTTCGTTTAGGTCGTCATACTTCCTCTCGTCTTTTAATACCTGAAAGTAAGACATTAGTTAGATTTCTGGCCGGCTGGGATTTGAATTTCTCCCAATGTCGACTTTAACTTACCTGTCTAGCTATTTGCATCCTATTAAAAACATTCCACATCACAATACCTACAACTATATCGTCCTTGAGGTAAAATATAACTCCTTTACCGAAATCTTCCCCTGGTTTAGGTGCTTTGGGAGATCCTTTAGCTGGAGGAACAGGAGCTGCGGCCTTTTAAAAAAACAAAAATATTAAATTTTCTCTTAATGATTTAAATTAGCAAAATTTTATTAAAATACCTCTTCAGTTTGTGATCGGATTGAGGAATCAGTCGCCGCCACAACTGCTTCAGGCGTATCTTTATCTGTTTTCTTTGCAAAAACTCCAACGGTTGGTAATTTAGAGTCTATAATACCGATAGCTTCATATCCAACTTCAGGGCCGAGATCAGACCAAAACATACTTTGATGCCAATAAGGTTTAGCAGCACCTGTCATATTTTCACCTGCTAATCTACCGGATACGACAGCGTGATCATGATGCTCTATCCTCCTACGTCCTAGTTTTACGTCGTAGAAACATGCGGCGTCACCGGCCTAAAACAAATAATTTTTTAATAATCTCACTTCGGGCAAGATGAAGATATCAATACTTACCACGTATAAATTTGTTCTAGCTTCTAGCTCCGCATTAACTAGATACCCTCCGAATTCATCATGCGTTTCTAATTCTGATACTTTTGCAAGAGATGTATTTGGTTTGGCTCCTACGGCTACCACTGCGTGGTCCACCATAATCTTTCGAAAAAAATTGAATTGATTAAAAAAATTACTAAAAAACTTAAAAAAATAACTGATCCAACTCACCTTTTTCCCGTTACTAAGCGATATTTTAAGTTTATTTTCAGCTACTTTGGCATCAAGGACTTGAGTATCAGGTAGAACCTCAACGCCTTCAGCTTCCACTTTTTTAGTCGTCCACAAACTAAGATATTCCGGTAAAACTTTCCCCATGTTCCCAGGTTCTTTGAATATTTGATAAACTTTAAGGTCCTTCTTTTTCCCGTGCCTAGCCAGTGCACAGGCTAATTCGCTTCCTAAAAATCCGCCTCCTATAATTGCTATTGAATCGTTTTCTTGAACCATATCGTTCAAATCTTGAAAGTCGAAGACGTCTCGGTAAGTTTGGACGTATTCTTTAACGCATTCTTCTGCTCGATCGAATGCTGGTAGTGTTTTAGGAGTTGAGCCTAAGAGACAAATAAAATACATTTAGAATTTTCCTTGGCAAAAATTATTTTTGAGAAACTATTATAAAATAATTACCTGTAGCTATTAGACATTTCTTGTATGAAATAACTGTTCCATCCTCTAAAGTTGCTTTATTGTTATAAGGATCGACTTTTTTGATAGTCCATCCTCGAGCTATTGCTATCCCTCCTTTAGATAATGACGTAATTGTTCTTGGATCCATGTAAAAGCTGTCAGGCTCATAATAAATACTAAAAAAAAAAAATTTATTATTATAGCTAGAATAATTTTCAAACATTGTTTTGACCGTTAAACTAAATTTTACTTTGGAATTAAAATCCTTGGCTCATCTGAAAAAAATTTAAATCTTACCTTCTGACTGTCCCATTCCACTGTTTAAACTGTAACTTCTCCATCGACTCCTGATCATCATTAAACCACATTTCCTTTGATAAAGGCGGTCTCATATACGGGAATTCATCTTCACTTGAAACTACTAAAACTTGAGCGGTTGGATCTAATGACTTGATTGATCTAAATGCAGAAAATGCGGCTGTGCCTCCACCAATAAGCAAATAAGGTACTTCTGTTGGCAATTCCTTTGCTGACTTCGGGTCTTTACAAATTAATTTCTTTCTTCGTTTCCTTTTGCATTTCGTAGGAGCATCCGCAGGAACTACATCTTCTTTTTGAAAATATTTTAATATCTAAAAAAAAAAATTTCAATCAACGAAAATCTTGCCCATGAATATAAAAGACATTCAAAAAAAAAACTTACACCGTAAGTCAGAAGTGAAAAAAGTAAAAGTGTTAATATTATGTTTCTAATATATCTTTTCCTAGCTTTCTCTGGATCTTCACATATTGGAGGCTCTTTAGGTTTCACACATTCGTGCATCATATTAGGTTTTTTACATCCTTGCATTACTGGATTTTTCACCCCGCCTGAAAAATATTAAACGTTTTAGAAAAAAAAAGTTAATAATATTAAATAATCAGTCTCGTATGATTTAAACTGGACCTGGTTTGCATGGATCATAACAAGGTTGCTGGTTACATATATCAGGTTTGGGTGGATAACAACAAACTTGAGGAGGAGGTTTCACAGGAGCGCTGCTTGGAATTTTAATTTTAGAAGGCGGGGGACAGGGTTTCATACTTGCGGCTGGAATTTTCTTGGTTGATCCTGGGATGCATTCTTCAACTTTAGCAGTTGTTCCTTTACCTCCTTTCCCTTTCTTTCCATCGTCGGTGGCAAAATACCTCAAAGATACATGATGTCCTGAAATTAGAAAAAAAATTTTGGATGTGCTGCACAAAATTATTAATCATACCCCTATAAAAAGAATAGCCTGCAGTACTAATTTTTTATTAAAATATGTTATTAATTATGCTTCTTTAAAACTCATTGAAAATTTAATTAAATGAAAAAGCAGTTCTCATATATCTCCTAACCTATTCTGGTTATGATTTTCAAATACAAGTCCCCCTTTATTTTACAAGCTGAAAAAGTTAAAGGTCATATGATAAAAGATAGTTTAAATTCAAAATTTTCATTCTATCCAAACGAAACCGTCATTAGTAAAAAATAAAGGGAGGTTCTCAGAATTTGCAAATCGTATCGATCTTGCATCACGTTGTCTGATTGCCGGTAAGCAACTTACGTTGAGTATTTCTAACGATCCACAATTCCGAAGCACAAAAATATCTTTGTAAAAGACTCTGTGCTCGTCCATTTCGTATCATTTTTCATAAAGTCCAATTTCCTAGATGTTACCCGGGCCGAAAACGCCGAAAAACGAGGTGTAAACGGTTCCTGTTTTGTTATTGTATTGATGTTCTTCTTCACGTGAAGGCGAATTTGATTCCAATCTGATAAATGATACAGACACAGATAATTTCATTTCAAAAAGCACTGGTCAAAAAACTATTATTCCAACGGAATATGAGGGTTTCAAATACGAAAATCACAATCGAAACGAGCCATTTTTTTTTTAAAAAAACCGAAAAAGGAAAACTTTGCTTTTCAACTGTTTTTTCCAAGCGGCCATTGCGAAGTTGGCAGCATTGAATTTTAAAATGGAAGCCGTCTGCTACAACTGCAACAAATAATTCAAAATAAACAGGTCAACCGAGAAAATAAATTATAATAAATGAGATTCTCCGTGAAATTTTGATTCGCTCAATCGTAAACATTTAAAGGTAAGTGAAAATTTTCATTTTGACCCGCGGAAAAACTTTGCGTTAAAATTTAAATTAAATGAGTCATTGATGATTTGATCCGAACCGACATATTCACACCTTTGTTTTTTTGTTGTAGGTGGATCACATTAACCGATGGACGATTACAAGTTCCTTTTTAAAGTCGTACTAGTCGGGAATGCTGGCGTCGGGAAAACATGTTTGGTGAGGCGATTCACACAGGTAAAAAAACGCATTTTAAGATTTTAATTAAATCAATGACAACATATGAATGTGAATTTTTTTTTTATTACAGGGCCTTTTCCCACCTGGCCAAGGAGCAACAATCGGTGTAGATTTTATGATTAAAACTGTAGAAATTGATAATGAAAAAGTTAAATTACAAATTTGGGATACAGCAGGTCAAGAAAGGTTTAGATCTATCACTCAGAGTTATTATAGATCCGCACATGCTTTAATTTTAGTGTATGACATTAGTTGTCAACCAACCTTTGATTGCCTTAATGATTGGCTTAGAGAAATTCAAGAATATGCAAGCAATAAAGTTCTTAGAATATTAGTTGGTAAGTGAAACAAATTAACTAAAAAAAACTGATGAAATTCAAATTAATTTCTGAAATTTTTTCAGGTAATAAAATAGACAGAGAAGATCGAGAAATACCAACACATGTTGGTGAAGATTTTGCCCAAAGAAACTCAATGTATTTTATTGAAACATCAGCTAAAGAAGCGGAGAATGTAGAAAGATTATTTATGGAAATTGCAGCTGAACTTAGAGAGCAAGCTAAAAGTAAAGAATTAGTTAGATATGATACAGGAAGTACAAATCTTCACACGAAAACAACTTCTGTAGGAGAATCTAGTTGCTGCAACAGGTCTTAAGTCAAATTAGTGTATTTAAAAAAAAAAAAGTTGAGTAGTTCTGTTTTTTTTTTCAGTCGTCATAAAGTTAAAGATAAATTTAACTTTGCCAGTTTTTACATTCCTATTGCATTTTTATTCGTTAAAGTGTTTTTTGCCTTTGAATTTTTCTTGTAAAGTAGCTCGGTGATTGGACTCTTATTTTATTGTTTTTAATATTCATTCATGACAAGAGCTTTACTGACAAAGTATTTTTTTTTTAATTAGTGCAATAATCATTTTTGCAAATTCGTAGTTATTGAATGTTTGATGGATTAATATGCGAAAAGGCAACGAATTGAAAAACGATGCCTCGGCTTAATCAGTCATTTTTTTTTGAAATTTTATGATTTAATTTTTATTTTCAAGAGTGAGAAAAGTTAAAAATAATTAGGATGTAATTTTTGGCGATTAGTCTTTGAAAAATCTTCCAGATGGTAGCTCTAGTTAAATTTTTACCGCAGGAACTAAAGCGACCGTAACGCCATCTATCAATCTTTTAAATAATTAAAACTAGTGTCATCTAGAGGATTTTTAGAAACTAGTGCGCTACTGCCTGTTTATGAAGTATTTTTTTTGTAAGGGAGTAAGAGATTTTTGTCTCGTTTTATCTACTTTTCCGTTTTTAGTTTTTTAATCTTGGCCAAAATAAGATTTTAAGACACATCTTCTTTTTCCTTAAAGTTATTTAAAACGATGCGAATGGGTCCAACTAAAATTAGTAATCCATAATTTAAAATACGCACTAAGTCGGAAAGCTGCGGGATATATTTCATCGAAATTTTTTGTGGTTTTTCTTAAATTTTTTTGTCGATGAGTGTTATATATTGATTTCTACTCTCTAATATAGACTAATGAACAACAGCGAACCCAAGAACATGTCCTTAATTTCGGAATGTTGATTTGCAATGGAGATCTGTCTTTCTTTTAGGCCGCATAGATAGCGCCATAAGCTCCATAAGCTAAACTAGGCGAATAAGGCGCTATCTCTACGGTTGAACGGTGAAACAAGTCTTACTCATTCTGAGCTCGAGATTGACTCACATTCAAAGTCTCCTTAATGTTTGAAAATTAATCATAGAAAAGAATCTCGGTGGCAGAGTTTTGAATCAAAAAATCTAGATTAGAGAATAGGGGTTAATACTGTTATATTTAATTTATAAAAATCTCTTTGCCGTCCATTGTTTTCATTTCTACTATTATTTTACATTCCGTTAATTCATTTTGTATTATGGTTGCTATTTATTACCAAAAAACTCTAAGTTAATATTTACGTTATTATTATTATTTTGCATTTATATTTTTAAAATGTTTCCCCCCCCCAAAAATTTTAACTGTATAAAGCTGTATATGTTAAAATTGCTTATTTATTTACTAATTAAATAAATAATATATCAAAAAAAATTTTAACTTTCAGTTGATTTTGGCAAAGAATCAAGTGTACAAAATTTTTAGTCTTCCGGTGAAAAATTTTTAAATTTATTTTTAATTTTTTAATGGGCCAGGTATAAAGGAAGATAACTATCAAGACTGTTAAAATTGCCAATGTTTTTAAGCTTCTTCACTTCACGCACTTGCCCGAATTTATTTTTCGTTTCCAACAAAAAAATAAGCAGTTTTTTTTTATAAAAATAATTATATTGTAAACGAGGTACAAAACAATTTCTATTAAAAAAATAAAATTATTTTTAACATGTAATAAATACCTACAGAGTCCCGAAATTCCTACTGGAACTGCTTAAAATACTCATTTTTCGATTTTTATGAGATTTGCCCACGATTTTTTATTTAATTTCCGGGGCAAAACTCATAAAAATCGGAAAATGAGTTTTTTAAGCAGTTCCCGTAGGATTTTCGGGATTTTGAGTGCAGCATTCGACAGAACAATTTTATTTGATGGACTGACTGTACCGTAACTTTTAAAAAAAGTTTCTGCCAAAATCATCACCTATGTCATAAAACTATTTATTAAAAAATACTATCAATATATTTGTTTTTTAAAGTATTTAGTTTGTATTTTATTTTATACCTTCTATCACCAGAACGCTTATAAATGCCATGATTTTATATATTCATTCGGATTAAAAACCTTATCGTTAATTATCAGTCTTTTTAGTCAGTCGGATGAAATTCAAATGGTAACAGATTCTTGAATATTTTGGTTTCGGTTTTTGCTTTTCGATTTCAGGAGATCTATAAATTATTATTAACAGTTTTTTTAATACTGTTTGTAAGCTGCCCAAATTCTCGAATGTCTAACATTTCCATTGTTTTATGCATTAATTTTTCCTGTAAGTTTATGTCCTTTGCAGTCGAGCTTACCCACATTTCGCGACAGTTGCAAATGTAAGCTCCGCCTTTTTTTTCTAAAGTGTCTGAGATTCCAGTGAATACTATTGTTACAGCACCTTGCTCCGGAGTCTAAAAAATAATGGATAGTAATTAAAATAGAATAAGTTCCGGAGAAAAAATTTCTTGGCCTGCAAGAAAAAATGAATGTTCTTACTTTGAAAAATAATTTTGGCACCCACGGTGCAAGCATCTTCAAAGTGGTCCCATCAAACAATTCAGTATTCACGACTCCTGGATGAAGTGCAAATGATGATATTTTTATCCCTTCAGCTCTAGCTCTTCTTTCAATTGCTTTAGCAAACATAAGCTGTGCTAATTTTGATTGAGCATAAGCTTGGCTAGGAATGTACATAGTTCTAAAAATAAAACAATTATATAAATAACACAATCTACTTTTAAAATTAAAAATGTGAAATCAACAAAACATACTTTAAATAGTTAATATCATTGAAATTAATTTCTCCTGGAATGTGAGCGCATGATGAGACATTAACAATCCTTACATTGTTAACTGATTGCCTACCAGTCTCTATCATAGTTGGGAAAAGTAAATGAGTTAACAGAAAGTGTCCAACATAATTAACACATAACTGAGATTCGAATCCGTCTTCTGTTATTACATGAGGAACAAACATAATCCCGGCTAAAAAATATAAATTTATACTTAGTAAACCAATTTTTTTTTCATGACTAAAAGCTGAAAAAAACTAACCATTATTGATCAATAAATGAAGCTGATTATATTTAGCCAGGAATTCTTGTGCAAATTTTCTGACAGATTTCATAGAAGCAGTATCAAGCTGTATAACATCAGCCTGCCCTGAAACAACACCTTCTTTCCTAATTTTATTAATCGCTTCTTGTCCAGCTTGAACTTTTCTGCAAGCAATCACAACTTTCATATCACATTGCAATAATTTTTTTACGACTTCATAGCCAATCCCTCTAGAACCTCCAGTTACAATCGCAACTTGATTCGTTTTTTTAGGAAGCTCTACAAAAAGAGAAAAAAGAATTATTTCCAAGAAAAAAATTATAAAGTAGGTCAATAATAATTTCCAACTTACCCTTTAATTTATTTTTCCATGAATATAATAAATCATCCACCATGGCTGCTCCTCCCAAAAACCAATAAATTGCTTCATATCGAGCGGTTAAAATAATTTTTTTAAGTGTGTTTCGGTTTAAATAAGCAACTGCTGAAGCTCCAGCAATTGCAATTATGTAAAAAAACATTTTTGATAAATGAAAAAAATCATTGACAGCTCGAAGATCGCATCGGTACTATCCACAAGTCACTTTCACTCTCTTTCGACCGTTTAAAAATAGAAATTACAAATACTTTCACTTCATATCAACTAAAGATAATCGCTACTCTTGCAAAGACGAAGAGGCAATGACCATTTAACAGGTAAGTATGTAAACAAATGTACCGTTTCCGAGTAGACGACGTTAACTGAACTTGATTTCGTCGTTTTCATTGCGAAACTTCGGTGGCGCCATTAGCGTTTTCGGTGGTCGATTTTGAAATTACGTTTGTTTACATTTACATAACCTCAAACCACGTTTGTTGTGAACATGTTAATTTAGTTAGTTTAGTGATAATAATTTCAGTAAAGATGGGAAATTCTTGGATGATTGACAAGAGGTTGGTCTTATACAATAGGGAAAAAAATGATATTGAAAAAATGGGATGACTTTTCACTGTTAATTTGCAGACTGTCTATTTGATGGTCGAAATTTTTTTACTTACGATTTAAATATGTATCGTAACCTCAAAATTTCAAACATTAAGAACAACAGACAGTAGTCCCACGGTTCTTTATAAATATCAAACTTGGCAATTTTAGTTTTATTCCTTAGTCAGACCTCTCATGGCTCACGAATTAGCGAGATTGGTATGGCAAGGATTTGGAGTCTCTATTTCATTCGTTAAACAGAATAAAATCTTGATTTCCAGTTAATTTTTCCCTATTCAGCTGCAAAAATGGCGCAACAATCGCTTCAATAAGATTTTAGTGAGAATAGCGTTATCATTGCTGTCAAATGGTTAAACACGTTTTAACAGATCAGCCATTTTGCACACTGTTGCGTCCTTATTGCCAAACTTAAAATCTACAAAAGCTCAGCATTGCACCCCAGAGAAAGATTCGTCATAAGAAGCTACAACTAAGAATTTCACTTAACTGATCGGATGACGAAATCAATCAGGGTCCAATTTGCAAAGGCGGAGGCAGAGCAGTGGATTCCACGTGGATTTTAAGACTTTTTTGGTTGATGGTGGAAAAAATCTTAAAATCCACGGAATCCACCTCTACCTTTGCAGATTGGGAAGCCCCTCCCTACAACGTTAAAAATTTTGGAAACAGTGGTGGGATCGTGACCCCTTTAATGATGGGACTACAGGGGTCAGTTTTCCAATGCATGTAGAAGACTTTCGGTTGTTTCACGTTTCTGCACAAGTGAAAATTTGGTAGTCTTTACCTCCATCTACAAGGCTCCCATCTACATGAACTAGCCTAAGCAGTGACTCGTAAACTTCTTTAAACCTTCTGCTATCATCTTTGTTAATCTTGCACTTGTGAAAAGATCATCCTTATAATAAGGAAAATCGATAGCACAAAGTGCGTAAAATTTTTAAGCTAACCTCTAACGTAGCAAAATAGTAAAAAATTGTCTTTTCTTCTCTTTGAAATCCAAAATCGTATCTTTTCAAAATAAAATTTTTCAGATTTTTGATGCGCACAAAAAAAAGAGAGAGAAAGAAGAGCAGCAGAATATGTTTGAAAATCATTTCAAGTGACTGACCAACCCCTCTGATGGAATATTTTGGTACGGTTCAGTTATTATACGTTGATCAAAGACTGGAATAACCGAGTTATTCTTGCAGAGGATGTTTTTCTAAAATGAGATTCGCAAAGTGTAGAATCTATCGATATTGCATCGTTTGTTTATACAGCAGTCTACAATCAAAAAATTTTGCAATGAATAAAATAATAACTGAAATTTCGTCAGCATTGAACAAGATTGAGGAGTGCACAAAAGGCTTAAAATTTCATCAGAGCTCAGGGGCGGGCTGAGCCAAAATGAGATCAATGGTTCTTTGGTGGAGCAGTCAATAACCAATCAAAGTAGTGACTCTTAAAATTCTTTAAGCCTTTTTGTATCGCCTTTGATAATTTTGCACTTGTGACAAGATCATCCTTATAATAAGGAAAATCGATAGCACAAAGTGCGTTAAGATTTTAAGCTTGCAATAATTGACCAATAAAAAAATTTCCCTCCGAATGGCTAGTAAGCTGAAGAAATTCGAAATCAAGTGGTCCAGTCGAACTTTTCCGTACGCCCCTGCTCAGTTCTTTTAATTCTAAAGAAGAGAAAATTTGGACCAAGGTATAAAGCATTACACAATGCTGGGGAAATAATAATGTAGAATTCCGTCGGATGTAAAGAAGCCTTGTCGCATAGATCCTGTTAATTAAAAGTAAAAAAAAAGATGTTAGTAATGACAAGTTAAATTCTTTTAGCCATCGCCTAATCTTTTTCTTCACTTCAAGGTCTTTTTATTTTCTTCAGAATTTTTATTGATCCAATCCGTTAGCGTAAATATCCAACATTTAAGGTCAAGTTAAAAAAAAGATTGATTGTACAACAAATTAAATCATGATTTTATTGAATTATTATACATAACAACTTTACTATAATAAATATCTTGAAATCAACTTTTTTTTTTTAAATTATTATATTTTCATTATTCCTTTGGTTTTGTATCAAAAATAATACCACGTATATCTTACAGTTCTAAATAAAAAATAAAAAAAAAATCCTAAACGAACTGTCCACATTTTTGTCCTTTTGAATATTTCACGATTAAATTCGTTTCTGAGTCCACTTGTTCGGCACCGGTCGTGCTGCCACCACTTCCGCTAGCATCACTACTTCCGTTACGATGCGAAATCCCACTTCCGGCGTTTCCTTTTCCATAGTGCTCGTTATATCAAAGCTCGATAGCTTCGGGGCCTTTCCACGTTATCCCGGCTCTGAGCATGTTGTAAAATTTCATAACGCCGTACATGGCGATGATCTGCAAAAAGGGAGGAAACAATAACATGGGATGAAAATTTCCCAGCGAGAGATAAGATTTAAAAAGGGTACGGAGAAATGTTTTCCCTTGAAAAGGTGAGTTGTAAGGTTCATAAAACATGCGAGAAGTTTTTTTTAAGAAAACAATGTAAGATGTTTAACGTTCCATAAGAAAAGCGTTTGTTTGTTTACGGGGTTAGGTTATGTTTACTTCCTTTGGAGGAAAATTTCCCGTGGAGGATAAGATTCATGTCGTGGAAATGCTGGAAGGAGATTTTTGTTAATATTAAGAGGAAACATCGTTTAAGAAAAGTGAATATTCAGATGGCGAAAAGGAATAAGAGAACTAGCTAGAAGCAAGTTGGAGCAATTACGTGGGCTTAGAAGTTTCCTCCGACATGAAACTTGTTGGCAAATTATCGCACAAAGCAAAGTCGAACCGCGATAGAAGAGAATTAAACTGTACTATCTCTGGTTTGCAATTGACTCGTGTCGCATGTTTAGCTTATGCAGCTCTCAGTCAATCCCAAAACTGAGATAGCACAGTTTAATCCTCAGGTCTCGAAGGTGGCATCTCTTTTAGTGGAAACAATCGCTAAGGGGAAGCCATCTCTTAATAAGTGAAACGAAGCTTTCACTTATTTGACTGTCAGGATAAGCCAAATCCTGGTTTTTGAATTCAACTGAGAATGCTTCTTTCCTAATGACACCCCGCATCGCTCCCATCCACCCATTTTCATTAAAGCTCTCAAAAGACATTCTATACCCCAGTTACATTAAACACAAAAAAAAAAATCAGAAACTAAAGAACCAAAAAAAAATAACAAAAGAAAAAGGGAAGACAAAAAAATTAAGAGAATGACTAAAGCCATTGGAAAAATGTACGACATCCATTGAAAAACGATGCAAACAAATCAATCACAACACGAAAAAGGAAAAAAAAAACAAGAAAGGAAAGGTGGATGTTACACTTACGTTGAGAACGGTCCTAGATATAAAGAAAGCCATTTCTGCTTTACACAGGGCGTCGAATTGCTGAAACAAAGGAAAATTACGATGAGTCGGAAAATGGTTTTCTTTTCTTCTTTTTTCTTGCGTCTTCCCTTTCATTTCAACCATCATTAATTCGACAGGGATTTCTACTTTACGAGTGAGATATTGTGGTGTCACGGAAACATTATTCCCGACTGCCACTCCATGGTAATTTGTCAAGTATATAAAAAAAAAAAGCCGATATATTTTTTTTTTAACAAAATATAATAAAGCAAAAAAGTTCGTATTACTTTTTGACTTTATGAAAAACATTTATTCACTGCCGATGTTAGTATTCACAGGCGTAGCAGTTGGCCTTGACGTTTGATAAAAAAAATGTTCTACATATGAAATTCCTGCCTAAAAATTTTTTACTATTAACTGAAGACGCTATCTTAAAAAACGTGTTTAGGCGAATTTATGCTTTTTGTAGAGATTTATGGGAAAAAAGGCTTCGGCAATGACGCCCTAGCTGGGGAGCTCTGTCTGCAAAAATTTTCTCTTTTAGGGTCTCTAGATTTAGATCCCTAGCCAAAGGCTGGCTACTGAGAACTGAGCTCCGTTAAAATGATTTCATTGCATAAATTCTTGGAAGATCTCACACAAATCTGACTGCGAAGTCCTGGTTCAAACAAATGAGCATCAGAATTTCACTGCTCGAAAATTACTCTTTTTCCTGTTTCCTTTTTAAAAGACCAACCTAACCACGCGATGGCGAAGAACCTCACAAGCAAACGCCTTTTAATTGTCATATTTAGCCGATAACTAAGACAAAACTTCCCTGATAGCGAAAGTCACAATGAGCCTTTTGAGATCCTTCCTAGAAATTCTTGATGAAGCAAATTCAAGCCTGAGAGGATATTATAATTTTACCAGAATAATGAACGGCAGGAAATGTTTGTTTATTAAGACTCGCCATAATTAATGCAAAGAGATGAATAATTAGAGAAGAAATTTTCTTTTTTTTTCCCGTTTCTTTTAGAACGTCAAAAGCTAGCCGGCTTGAAAATCCACCCTTATGTCGTCGTTATTGTTTTAATTTAAGAAAACAAAAGTTTAACAAATGTTCATTTTTAATGAAGATGAATGATGAAGCTGGGATGATAAAAAAAACGTTCCTGTTTTACACCGAGACCAGCAGGAAAATTTAAATAAGTCCCGATGATGTCGATATTAAATAAAGCAATAAAAAAATATTATGAATATCATCTCCGGTAAACGGTTTTATATCTCAATAAACGATGAAAAAAAATTTTTTTATTACAAGTTTACGATCATTGTAATAATCCGACTTATATTTTTTTTTATAAGAGAAAAAGTTTTAGAAGAAAAATTTTCATCGGAAAATAAAGGCGATGCCCTATTAAATTTCGATAAATGAATTAAGCTGAGTGATTTTTTAAAAGATTACCTGAGATGGCCAAGAAAGTGAAAGTAGCCAAAAAAAAGACAAATAAGGAACCAAATTAGGCGACACCTCCCTCCCTAGACTCAGTTTTTGTTTTCCGACAATTCCCAGAAGAAAATCCATATTAGGCGGAATTTAAAGGAAAATCTACTTTTGTAACGTTTCAAAAAAACATATTTTCTTTTTCTTGTTAAAAAAATAGAATTGATTCAAGGTATATTGTTCGTTATCAACGACAATAATATTCATCGAATTGTTAAGAAAATGACATCTATTCTTTTCGGGTCTCAAATTGCATTCCTGGAAAATCGTTTTTTCGCATAAATATAAATCATCATATATTTTTTCTTAAAAAGATTCCCTCGTTTCTCTAAAAAGCTGTCATCCGATCTGACACAGTAAAATCTTTCATAAACAGTCTATAATACGTAAGATGATGAAAATTGAAATCGAAAGAGGAATATCATTTCTTGGAATTTTAAAGCGAGAGAATTTTTGTCTAAAGATTTCTATGCAGAGTTTGTCTGACCAAAGTGAGATCCACAACGTTAATTAACAGAAGCTCAGGGGCTTTGAGGAGCCCTTATAAGTTTAAAAAGCTTGGTTTTACAATAATGGAATATGAGCGGAAATTCATCCACCGGGAGCTTCCCAAAACAAATTTATACACAATTAACCTGCTGATATTACATCAATACGCGTCTCAGTTTACTCAACCTGGGTAATGTATCGCTGAGCAAATAATTAAACACAAAATATTAATTTAATTAACCCCTTTCCAAGATTTGAAATCCGGAATATTGTTTCAAAAATCCGAAACCAGATTACCCGCGATATGGACGAGTCTAAAAATTTAAAAAAGAAATAACTCCGCTCAGGAAAATGCTCTACAACCCAACCAGAACTCTAAAAAACTATATAAAGTTTCTCTGACCCTTTTTCCCAGTTTCATTATATCCCAAACGCAAGGAAACATTATGCTTTTGAGTTAAAGGAGAAGACGGGAGAAAAAAAAATTGCAAGATAAAAATACCACATGGTAACCTCCGGCTAACTCTTTAGAAATTAGAAATCTTCTTCGCTTTTTTCCCTCCTCTTTTTAAACGTTATAAGAAAGACAGAGAAAAATGAGAAAGGACGTATGATTAAAGTCGAGATAGCGAAAATTCATCCAATGTTAAAAATTCCGCTTTTTCAGCAGGGTCAAACTAGGTCCCTAGATAACCCTGAAGTCCCTTTTTTCTAATCTCTTGAGGACCCTAATTTTAAAATTGCACTCAAAATATTAATTTCAATTTTTTTTAAATAAACATTTTAGTGGTTTTTAGCATTGTCGAATAAGGAACCATGGAATGATTTCTGAGACTTCCTGATCGCCAACATGTTTCGATTTCTTAATAAAATCATTTTCAAGGCTGAAACGAATTTATACAAATGTACTACCATCCCGAATACATGTGCTTACATTCTACTTTATCATTACCTGAAATAAAAAATTACTTTCTAGAGATTTGTACCAAACGTTTCAATTTTCACCTTTGAAAAAAGGCTTGAACTCCAAAAAATTTTCTTTTTTCAAAAACCGTTTAACGATTCTCTTTTTTCTTAAATCGAATAATATTAGCATGGATATAAATTTTGACCTTCCGGCCTTCGCTGCTTGCAGTGCCATTGCCACTGTGCGATGGGGTCGCCATTTCCTTATTCCTAAGATTGATTCCCGGAACCTGAAGAGCAAATTTTCTTGTCGATTCAAATTTTTGTCGTCTGAAAATCTATTTGAAAATTTAAAGAATTTAAGGTTCCTAGCTTTAACAGCCGGGCTACGAATCTTGTTAAATTTTAACAGGAATCGGAAAATGCCTAAACACTCATGGTTGCGCTTATGTTTAGCTTATGCAAGAATCCCCTTTGCAATCGGAATCGACATCAAGCGTTTTCTAAAAAATCGTTGAACAGCTTGAAGTCTTCGAATTTCTAATTTTGAGAGCGTGATCGAGTTCGAGGTCTGTTTTCCTCATTACCCAGCTTAACTTACTTTATTGACATGATCCCTCAATACATTAGAGTAGACCATACAGACCGCTTCAAGAGCCATTAGTGTAATGAAACCGATCACCCAAGGCACCACTAAAGCTGTTTTCTCCTGGAAAAAATCCCCAAAAAAAAAATCAATTAATCATTTAGCTTGAAATTAAGAACGAAGAAAATGTTTTTCTAGACTGGTGGCAGTGGTCAAAGTCGAAGTGCAGACCAATGTGCGCCTATGAAATTTTTCCCTCTACTAAAAACAAATAACTTTTAAATAACAACTGCACAACAAAAAAAAAAACACGGTAACATATAACCTTAATCAGCTTACACGTGGATTTAAGTCGCGAGGCGTGGTTTTAACAAACGCTTTTTGATAATACATAAAAACGACCCGTTTCCCCTATTTCCTTTCATTAAACCGTCTAAAAAAAAATTTCAATGTCCGCATTTAAAAAAAAGAAGGAAATGGTTGTAAACGTCCGTTTTATATTTTCTTCTTCCTATTCTTTATCCCCGAGCTTTTTTTTTTATTATTATTACAACCAACCCGTTTTCTTTTTACACCGGGACAAGGTAGCGAGTCGCGGGAGGAAAAAGCGTTCCACAGAGGAACGCCTCGTTTCATATCAAAATCAAATAACGCGGAGGAAATTCCACGAGTATAATTTTCTGTTGCATATTTAAAATGTGATCCATCAGCGAATACCAAGTGATGAGATAATTCCCTTGTGACGCCTTCCCCTTCCCCTTCCCCTCCCCTCGCATCTCACCCCCTCTGCCATTTTCCCCAGTTCATCCCATTTTGATTTCGTGATTATTTAAAAAATAAATATAACTTTTACAATTTTTTCCCAGGTTTTTTTTTGCTGCGTCCCCGTTGGGGTCTCCTTGTTTTTTTTTTGTTTCAGAGGTGAAACAAAAATCAACCGGGCTTTTAGCAGGATGAAAAAGTTTAAACCGAGGACTTGAAAAAGTTTACCTGAAAAAAAAAATACCTTTTTTTTTTTCGATTTAATGCATGGACGAGCAAACATTTCAAACTTTAATTAATGCTAAAAGTAGAATGTAAATGTCAGCTTTTATCGGTGGCTTCGTTCTAAACTTTATTCAAACGTTTAGACTTGATGTCTTAAAGAGCAAAAAAAAAAATATTCCTTTGATAGGAATCGATTACTAAGAAACGATTGATATTAATTATAAGTTAAGACGCGATCGCAAATTGCTTTATAAATTATTAGCGATGCTAATGATCTTGGAAACGCCTTCAATTAAGCGATTATACTAACAATGTTCCGCTTTGTACTGCTTGTACGTATCCGATTTAATATTAACATTGTGCAGTAGTTCTCATCTTGTAAGATCAAACGTTTGAGAGATTAAAAACTCATCCTCCGTAATTTTGTAATAAATAAAATAATTGAGCAGAAATTAAATTTTGAAAATCTTAATATTTTCACCTTTAAAAACCGGAAAGATTTAAAAAAAAAAAGAAAAAGGTCGAGGATGAATAAATTAAATCTATATATTAATTTCCCTTCGGCGGTTTCAAGTTTCTCTCAAAAGCATCTTAAAACTTTTTATCTACACTCAATGTAATTTCCTAAAGTTTCATTAAATTCACTAAATCTCTTCATCTGAATCACGTTTTTAATCATAAACAAAAAAAAGCGGCTTTTTTGAACTTTATACCTTGAGCGCACATCAAGCTAATATTCTTCTGAATCTTCTCAAACGGAAAAATCTCTTTTTCTGTTTAAATGAGCACGGTAAACTAAATCATCCTTGCTAAGCCAGGCAAAAGCACAGATAGACCATTCACAATATTCGTTTTCACATTTCGAAAAAATAAATTTGGAAAAAAAAAGGAAAACCTCTTTTCTTCGGTTTAATTACCCTTTTCAGTGTTTTTAAGAGGACGAAATGATATTCGTAGCAAATGAAGGGAAATTCTCAGCTCCGAAAAAGGGATTCAATTTCCGAAAATAAATTAAATGCGACTGCTCCGGATTTTGTTAAAACGGGTAAAATCTTTTCTTTCTATTTTTTTTTCCTCTGGTCTAATTTTTACAAGTGAGATTTTGAAATTTTTCCATGAAAATATTTCTTTCGGAAGTTTTTCATGAATAAAGAATTAAAAGAGATCGAATTTCGGATTAATCCGATAAAAAGAAGAGCATTTTCGGGAAATATCGAATGATTTATAATATTGAAGTAATTCAAAGAACAAGGCTCGAGGGAGACGAGGTGGGGGGGATGTATATGTAAGAAAGAAAAAGAGGGAACCGGAAAATGTGAATTTCAAATTCTCGAGAAAAGGTGAAGATTTCTTTCACTTCAAAGGGTAGCATTTTCTTTCATTATGGAAATGAGTTTCATTGGGATAGAAAAAAGTGTAACTGGAAAGCGCGAATGGGAAAATACGATCGAGGATATATTTCAATGCATTTTCACAAATCTCAGGATTTTTTTTTGTTGAATTTTTAGATTAAGAAATAGGGGAAAGTTGCAGCAGCTTTGATTGTCATCATAATAGATCGACAATGAATTATCCTTTAGCCAAAAAAACACTTTTAGTCTAAAATGGAATTCTGCAGCCAATAAGAATGATTTACTTTCTCATAAAAATGATTTGCTCTTCACTAATCACCCTCACTCATTTTCCAATTAATTTTCAACCCGATAATATTTTTTAAAAAGGGGTGTTCTTACATTTTATTCGTGACAACAATACAGGCACATTCACCTGTCAGATTCACGTTTTTTATTAAAGTGCCTTGTCATCAATCTCATTTTTTTTGCCTTTAAAAAAAAGAATAATAAATCGCTGACTGCAAAAAGAGACAAACAAAAAACCGGATTTAAAGAAAGTTAAAAACATTTATTTTTTTTTCTCTCAGCAATTCAGCAAGATTTAAACAGTAAAACGCTTCCTTCCATTACGTTTTAAGGTGGTGAAAATTTCTCGCCTTTTAAATAGGATTTAGCCCCGTCTTCGCGGTGAAAAAAAAAACGTTGAAAGCTCAATTAAAGTAATGAATGAAATTAAGGCAATAAAAATGTTGGGAGGATATTTTTTCTGAGTAAATATTTACTCAGGAAACATCAAAAACCGCCGCGATTTTGATGTTCATGTTAAGTACACATGCTTTTCACCGAGATTTTTTATTTAAACGAAAAGGAAAAAAAAACACTTTGGGTAGAAAAATCTTTGTCCGGCATTTTTTCCGCCCGAAGAAATATTTAATGAATTTCAAATGACGCTCTTTCTTCTGGAAAATATTGAAAGCCGTTCCCGTAACATTTCGCAACATCTGGGCTCCTATGCAGATGGAGAAAAAATAGATTTTCTTTTTTAAATTTTAAAAGTCGAACGCATAGCACGCTTAAATGCTAAATTAAACACGTTCTCTACCTTATTTAATTTTTTAAAAATTTTATCTCGCAAATTGCTATCTTCATGTACAACCTCAAACTCGTTTAAAAAGAAAATTAAACCGAACCTTTGCAACGAGAATTACGCAAAAAAAATTTTTTTTCAAATCTTCCACCTTGGAAAATCATTTCTCGAAAATGAAGAGTACCCATTGTTAAAGAAACCCATCCTTTCCTGTAATCGAGTTTCTCTAAATATTTTCATATGCTCAGTAAAAGGCAAAAGGGGGAAATTGAATTTCGTCAACCACTTTAGAAAATTGTCGCTGCCGCTACAAACCGGATGAATCAATCTTATTAAATTCTGATTCCGGTTAAAATCGAAACCGAGGTTCATTTCTTATACAACTTCTCCATTTTCATTAATTTGTTATGTACGTGAAAAGGAAAAATTTACGGAGTTAAAATCGGATTCGCCCACGTTAAAGTGAGAATTTAATTCGTAAGTAGGGATAAAGATATGGTAAACATTACGAGCGTATTATATAAATACAACTAAAGTAAATTCTTGGTTTGTGCCATCAAGCAGATTTGTAAGATTTTCACCCCCGCGGAAACTTAAAAGATAATCTGATTAACGTTTTATCCGCTTCCGTACATCTTCCATTAATTACAAACTAGAAAGAGTGCTCGAGGAAAGTAAATAATTGTTTTCGTTCACGGGTTACAGACAAGTTTATGATGATAGCTACATGGTTTTGGTCATTACTTCAATGACAAAAAGAGACCAAAAATAGATGAAAATGGACACGAAGTCCTGGATCAAAAACTAAACTTAATTTTGAATTTATTGCCTTAAATGTGTTCTTTTTACTTTCGAGCGTAAGTGAGAAAGTATTGTGCTCGAGAGAGAGGGTGAATTCGACTAAATTCGGGATTACTCTTCAAATATTTGGCGGAGGGAAAATGTGGTCCTGTCATTTCATGAAGATTTCAATGCCCTTTCGAACGATATAAAATACTTCCCGTAAAGGTGTCACTAGAATTTTTTCATCGTGGAAAAAGAATTAAAAACCAAATTGAAAACGAAAATATGTTGAAGCAAGGAATTCTTTACACTGTACCAGAAATGTCTTCATCCGAAATATATTCGTAACACTTGCATCTCCCTTACCTATACCCGCTAAATACATGTATTGTACCTGTGGGAAAAGACAAATTTTAATGCAATGTGTATTTCCAAAATGATTACAAACAACAAATCACGGCCATATTTATCGCGGGGAACATTGTCGCGTGTCGCCGACTGACCGAAAACTTGGACCGCGAATTCTAAGTAAACATTTTATCGTTTCTAAGAACAAGTCACCTGGCGGTGCAGTGGTAAGATCGTCGTCTTTCACTCCACAGCCCGAGGATGGAATCCTACCTCGAGAAAGAATTTTTTCACAGGTTTAATGGGAGTAATTTTTTTTTTAAACAAAAATTCCAGAGGTATACCAGGGTAAACCTCAGGTATGTTTGAAGCATACCAGAGGTATACATTTGATATATCCTGTGAGTATACCCACCCAGTCACACGAAATCGATATTTTTACATATTAGGCATTTTTTGGATAGACATTTGTATTTTTATTTCTGAAAATATATTTTTCGGGGGATTTTCCCTAATAATTATATATGAGAAATTTCTATAAAAATATTTTTCTGCAAGAGTCTGTATTTATAGATGGATCTCATACCTAAAAGTTTGAGAAAGTTCGTGACGCCCCGCGTCACCGTCCCACTTGTTTTTTTTAACCGAATCATGGTTTTTAAAAATTATTTACCGAAATTTTCAATAATAAATATTTATGCTTAATCAGTTTACACAATGCTGGGGGCTCACAATGCACTATCTTAACATTTTTGCCCCAAAGTAAAAACTCTACAATTCTTGGCTTGAAATTCGACTTCCATTCTAGCTTAAAGAACTTTCTCTTCCCCCACGCCGATTAATTTTTAATCAACTTTTGAAATTTGATCTACTCCCCCAAACACTGTTGAACTTTCCCCGAGACTTATCACGACCATTCCAAACACCTTTTGTGTAAATGAAGCTAGAGGAAATAGGGTTATTAGCTTGATGAAACTAACGCAATTAACAGAACGCTGTTCTCATATACCAACACTCACCCCCCCACCCCATCCCCCGCAGGCTAATAATTCTCGACAAGATAATTACCATAAATGGTCATTTTCTGAAAATACTAGACATGCAATCGAATCATCTTAATTTAAAAGGATTCACCTATTAGCCATAATCTTCCTTTTCCCCTTCTCCTAACCCCTCTTCGTTATGCTAAAAAAAGAATTTCGATTTACGAGGGATCCTGTCATGAAAAACTCATTATATATAAATGATTACGTCAGATATTACAATCACGACGACAATATAAAGAGAAGATGGGAAGGATCGAAATCCGTGTTCGTTGATCTGCAAAATTTGAATTTTCGTGTTATCGAAATTTGATAGAAACCCATCTCAACGGATTATTTAGGATTATCCCAAAGCCATATGATATATTAATTATTATCAGATGCTTTTGCCATTTGGATCGCGTGCCCCGGACTTTAGGCAACAACAACAACCGTAAATTTAAATAAATGGCGAATTGAAAACGTCAAAAGCTTCTTGGTTTGGCGTGATATATTAAATTAACATTGCGAAATTACATCTCCAAATAAAAGGTAAACTTTTGTATAGTGACGGAGAGCTAAGCACGGATTAAACGGGTTAAGCGTGTGTAATGTAAAAAGCGAAAAAACCTTGATTTCCAGTCGGGGAAAAGCCGATAAAGGAAATTGAGATGAAACCGGATATGAGTGTTCTTTTGTCGATGGCGCATTGCACTTGAATTTTTTCCAGCGGGCTATTCTTTATCGTTTATGAGGAATATCGAAATTTTTTAAATTCTTTTGTTTTTTAAAGGGAAATGGATTTTTGGCTATGTATGATTTTGTAAATTTTGACTGGGATTAAAAGTTTTATGTTTCATTAAAGTTTTTTAATTGAGAAAAATCAACGAAGCTTAGAAATCCTATAGAGGAAAATAGTATTATACTTAAAAGGCAAAATTTTCATGAAAAATTTAATTTAGGCAAAAAAAAATAATAAATATTTCTTTTTTAAAGCAATTAAAACTTTGGGGTTTCCCCTCCTTAACTTAGTAATTAAACCTAATTCCTATTTAATACGAAACGACTTTGTTTATTTTTTTTTTATTCATTCATCGAGCTTTTTGTTTCTCTTTTAAAACTCTCCAGTTCATGAAGTTTTATTATATTTAAGAATGAAAAAAATAAAAAGGAAACAAAATCAGATTTAAACAAAACCTTTCCCGGGAAAATACACCTTTTCTGACGTAACAGCGACTCTGATTCGTCGGGAACAAGTATAAGCACTTTAAGGAGAAGAAAGAAAGCGCCTTACACCTCTTTCGCAGTTTTTAATTAGCAAGGAATTTTCAGCAAGAGACGAGTTAATTTAAATGACGGTTTTCAAGAAAACAACGGCAGGAGAAAGTCAGAGGGTAATGCGTAGAAAACTACAGTTCTGTAAGAAAAAATTTAGCGTAACTATAAGGCCAAAAAATAGAGTGTGTAGTTTTAGTTTCAGCACGAAGCTAAAATTTTGAGCCTGATTACGGTCCTGCCCTGCAGGACTACAAACAATAAAATTGACATATATAGCTAAGTTTTAGCCAAGCCCTTAACTTCAAATTTCTTATTGTCTCTACCGAAAAAAATTACAGCTACGCTCTTGAAGAAAATAAATTTTGAGTTAATTCGAAAATCTGTAACTTTATACGTTTTCAAGCTCGTTCGCTAACTTTTTTTCAAAAATATACATTCAATGTTTTAAAATTTAAAAATAACAAAAATCCTAACTTTTTAATTAACTGTAACAAAAGCGGTTTCACTGAGGAATTGTAGAGATTTATAAAAACATTTTTTTTTAAAGCCCCGAAGGAATCTCAGAAAAAAAATAATATTGCATACATAATATATTTTTTAAAGTTCTTGAGATCTCTTTTGCACTTTTCCCTTTGCAAAAAATAGACGTAGTGAGGAAAAGTGACGAAATAATGCCAAGAGAATGCACCGAGAGCCAAAAATAAACAAACCCAATGGGAAATAGACAATCAAAATATTATAATAATATTTTTAGACTGTGAAATATTTTACAAATATTTGAATGATACAATATTTACATAATATTTTCAAAATATTAATATTCGATTTCGGTTTCACCAAATATTTGTAAAATATTGCACAAATGTTTAAAAATAATCCTTGCACTGGTAGCCTGTTTCATCTTCAAAGTATCAATAAACCTTTTAGCCATTTCGTCTTTGAGGAGTCTAAAGTGTCTCAGTACAACGTGTAAACACAAACTCAGAAAACATTGACAGTTTCTTTGATTGTGAGTCGAAAACGCCAACTAGGCTTTTTTTAAATATTAAATACGTACCTTAATTATTCCGATTAACAGCACTATACTAAGCATTATCATGAACAGTTGTGTCCCAATTATTGTAAAATATGCTATCTGAACACCTGGAAAATAAATAAAAATTACTCAGTCGTGGCCATTATTAAACAAACAAAAAAAATTTATACTTACCGTAATAAACATCTTGTAAATCTTCATATTTTCTGATATTTACTTGTACTCTCCAGCTATATAATAGCACCACTAATATAGAAATATTCTGAAAAGAAAAAAAAATCAAGTTAGCTATAATTATTATAAATTCTGCAATGGAAGAAAATACAGCAAATAGATGGCATCATAATGCTCAGCAAGAAAGCTCAAGTCCTCTTCTTTTGTAAAGCAAAAAAAAAATGAATAAATTTTCCTCCTTAAAGCCGTTATGACTAAATAGTAGGTAATTACTTTTTTTTAAATATGAAAAATGGAAAAAGGAAAAATAAAAATTACCGACTCGGAAAAAAGTAAGTAAGATCGTTAAAGTGAAATTTTTTATACGATGCAGATGATGTTTTGGTCGAGGTTTTATTTCCATTTATAAAAAATACATTTAAATGGAAGTGTTGAATTTTTAGGATGGAGCATGACAGTTTAGGAAGAAATGAATAAGGGTCCTGGTGTCGCCGAGGTTTGAAAATCCTCCTAAGCAAATCTCAGTTGTAAGACTGAGTGGCTTAAAGTTGAGAGATTCCCATTATCTGTTTGCGTTTTGCGATTGATTTCTTCATTTTAATTTTAGTACGCTGGAATCAGCTGCTCGCTAAATCAAATTTTCAGACAGCTAAGCATAACCAAATAATATTTCCCATTCAGCCCCACGACAATAAATTAATTTACTGAATATAATAAATTTTCTACAAGTCTATAATGAAGTCGTGCAGATCTATTGATCAAATTCGAGCAATTCCTGAATTACGTAATTGCTTGCAATTGAAATAAATTCACCACTGTTGCTTTATTTAAATGCATATGCTTTACGGCGAACAATAAACATAACAATGCTGTAATTATAAACAAAGCCAGGTGCCTGCTGTTTAATTAACCGAGAAATAATTTATGAAGCAACCCCATCCTTCTTACGGATTTAGTCTTTCAAGTACTCTGATTAATGTTCTCTCAAAAAAAAAAAAGAGGAAAAAAAACGAGAAAAACAACATAATGGAGAATCATTTTGAAAAGAAAATTTTAACATTACGTAATCATTTCTCTTTACGGATGAAATAAGAAAAAAATGAAAAACAATAAAATTTTCTTTTACGTTTTTTCCAAGAATAAAATTAACGCTCCGCGCAAAATAATAAAAAAAAATTATATTATATTAATGTGAGGGCGGTTTGAGGCTCATATTTTTTTCGCAGGGGGGTTTGACAATAGCTAGCTACGGTGAGAAGCAGGACTGGCAGGTCAACGCTATTACAAAAAAAATGTTTACGACGTGGAGTTCAAAGAGGACATTCAAAAAAAAGAACATTGGAGAGAATGGCCACGATTTAAAATCAGGGATCGAAGCAAGGTAAGCCTGGACCAAAGTTTTAAATCAATTAGAAGTTCGTTTTTCTGTCAGGCAATGGGGACGAAACCCTTAACGCCCATATACTCATTTTACTTCTGATAAAACCGTCTGCGGTTAAACCTGACCTGCTATAATTTCAATCCTCCTTTGAACCCAGACAAACTCCCCAGACGCCAAAGTAAAACTCTTAAAAATATTCCTTTCCATCTTTCAAAGAAAGCCATGGCCAGGGAAAAGCATGTTTAAGCCCAGCTTTTCATATATTCTTATTACTGCTCATTCGGCGTGAAATTAAATTAAAATTGACATTGAAAAGCTGAAAAGGAAACGAGTTACGGCAGCGTAAGCGTAGTTTAATTAAATATATGAATTCTGACAATGCAGAAAATTCCTGTGAAAAATAATTTTCATATACAAGGCCAATAGAATTTTTCCGCGAAATCCTTTTTAACGTTTATCGGGTAGAGTAGTAATATCAATCCGTGAAACGATTTACCGAATTCGGAATTTGCTAATATGAAATTTTCTCCTCATCCACCTGGAAGAGGTCAGATTTTCCAAAAGTTGGTTATGCTGAAATAAAGAATTACATTTTCAGAGGTTTTAAAAAAATTTAGGTCTGTTAAATGATTTCAAAGACTGTAGACCTCCCTTGCAACATTTTATATCTTCCCATTTCCCCCCCGCTGATAATACGCTTATTTTTTTTAATTTAAGGCAAAATTTTAACTTGTGCGTTTAAAGAATAAAAAAAAAGTTTTTATCTTCCAAAACGCTTGCACAAAGCATTACATTTCTATTTTATCATTTCCTCACGTCATAAAGTTTTTTTTTTTTTCTCTCTCTCCTTTCACTGGTCATTATCTGTTCTTCTTCACCTTTTTTTTCTTTTCCCCAACTTCTGACTTTAACTTAATTCTTCACCCTCTTCGTTTTCGCGAAGACACGTTGAGATATATTTCCTCATGCGATCCACGCATTGTTTTTACTCTAAAGCCGCCCAGGTAAATGAAAAGAAACCGCGCCGGATGTCTAATGAAGTGCTTAGAAAATGATAAATTAACAAGCGAGATAGAAAACGATAATTAATCAGGGGAAGATGAATCGGCGAAGGAAACTCCTGCGAAGGCGCGGATTAATTTTAAAGCTTGTTTAAAACCAATTCAAATCTGTAAACAAGTTCAATTTAATGAATATATATTTTATGCATTCGAAATTAAAAAGCCGTAGTTTTATTTTTTTTAGAATTTTTCCCTCTTCGAATTTTTCTCGGAGCTTTTTTTTAAAACTGCGTAGTAAAAAATCATAGACGATTTTTTTAAGAAATACGCGTTTTTACGACTGGTTAAAATGTTGAAAATTTAACTTTATTATCACGCAAAAGCTTTATTTTTTTTTATACCTTATGATATGACGGATAAAAAATGTAGCAAAAAAAATTTTTTTTTTCATTTTCTCTCACGGAATTACCTTCAATTTACAAATAAACCTATAAAAGCTATGAACCAATTTATTTTCATTTATACTGTTATATCCCCGCGGGTTTCGAGGCATTTTTTTGTTTTGTTGGGAAAATCGAGGGGAATGTTTTGTCCCAAACATCTTTGGTACTTCATGCAATTATAAAGTTCATACTTTTACTTACAAAGGACTTTTTTTTGCCATCGTAGCCTAAGCTTTTCCTGGCTCCTTATAAGATTTTTTTTTATGTTTCCGGAACCCCGTTTTATCCAAATATGATTTGCAGAAAAAAAACACGTAGGACGAATTTACCTCGTAAAATCTTTTCTACAGAATCCAACTATTATTTCTTTCTATCGAATCCTTGAATTGCTAGAAATAACTTGTTAAGTCATAACAAGCCTGAAAAACATCGATAAGATCACTGAGCCCCAAACTGTACCTGTTTACTGTCCCTTGATAAAATTCATTGACCTTTTAATTCTATCAAATTCCGCAGACATACCATGTTACGGATTCTATCAGAATCCGAAAAAATAACTTTCAAAAATCAGTTAAAACCGGAATTCGATAGAACTGCTCGGATTCTAAGAAGACCGGGGCAGTTCTATCGAATTCCGAAAATAGGGGTAGATACCGGATTCTACTAGAATCCGTTCTACGTGCTTCCTAGGATGCGTTTTGAAGGGCACAAAGCTAAAAATTGGCGGCAACCTTTCAGGGGTGGCCAATCCAAACTTAAGACTCTAAAACTTCTTCTTTGGGTGCCCTGCTCCCACAAGAGCTTAGGCGATCAATCCGACGAGCTCCTTGAATCTTTCCCGATCGGCGGCCATGCGGAATAACTCTTCTACGGTTATCACGGCCTCTGCAACTTTCCTCCTTCGCATGATGGTGAACAGTCATCATTTTGAGCCGGGAGATTCTTCTCACCCCTGTCCCTTATAAGGGACGCCCAGTGTTATTTTTTTTTTGCTTCCTCGTCATGATGATTAATCTAAGGACAATAAATAATGCAGTGGTGTCCCTCTTGCCTTCTGCACCGCTGTACTGAAGCCGTTCTGTTACCGCCAGATTGCAGCCGTTCCGATCTTACTGATCTCCGCCTACAACCGGTACTGAAGTGCCAGCTTCCGCACTTCGGTGGGCGACTTCCCTGCGCCGGACCCTTAAATTCTCTTCAAAACCCCAAGGACCCAAATTGAGTATCCAAGTCTCCCCATAAGCCCGATTTGCGTTCCTTGCGGGCATTGACTCTACTTCTCCCATTCATGAACACACACCACATGAAACCCGACTGATCTCGAAACGTTTAACAAGTCTACCTCGTTGAAACCCGACTTTTGGCAAACAACTCCCTTTTGAAATTTTAACAATAACCATTCAAACATCATTAGCATGAATGATGCTTTCAATCGAATGTATATAACCGAATAGTAAAAGTTGTACTTCAAGTTTTCCAAGCACAATAGAAGGAAAGTATTGAGTGTATAGAATACAATTTCAACTTTCCTTGTCAAGTTCGTCACAGCTGGCTGAATATTTTCAAGCATTTTACAAAATGAAAATCAAAACCGCACTTAATATTCCCTTAAAAAAAAAAAAAAATTAAAGGAGAATTTTTTTTCCTTTCGACAACTTATCGTCGGTTTTCATTCAAAAAA
Source organism: Liposcelis brunnea (assembly GCA_023512825.1). Taxonomy (NCBI): domain Eukaryota; kingdom Metazoa; phylum Arthropoda; class Insecta; order Psocodea; family Liposcelididae; genus Liposcelis; species Liposcelis brunnea. The sequence goes on along the minus strand of CM042065.1, from coordinate 6,258,874 downwards.
ACGAATCAATTGATAGACTTTTAAAAAGCTTTAAGCTACCTTAAAACGTGTTATTATCAATTTCTTTCCTCACTTTCGAGATCGTCGCTTTTCAAAATTACTGTCATCTTTTTTCTGTTTTTATTTGAATAAATCTAACCATTTTTTGCAAATTCGGCTCGAACGGTTTTTTTTCCGGTAAATTATTTCGGAAAAGATGACGTGATAAAATTTCAAAGATTAAATCACGAATTCGTTCTAATTTTAGCGCCTCAAATTAAAATCTCGGGAGAGAGGTAAATATAAAGGTGATTAAGATTCCACCTAAAAGCGTTTAAAAAGTTAAATATTAAATCGCTTTGCACGGGAGATAAGAATTTTAATATATACAAGGCATTTTGCCTGATAATAATATCGAGGAGGAAGGGATGAAAAAAGTTTCGACTGAAAATGAGCCGAAAGGTTTTAATAACATAAAATTAGTTTTCACCGATTAAATTATTAATAAAGATTGTCCCCGGAAAGTTTACAGGCAAAAAACGACAGATTGCACCTTTAGCTTATAAATAAGCGGCTTATAACGCAAGTTTTTACGATGCTGAAAAATGTTTTTAAAAGCTCTTATCTTGAAAGTTGTCAAATAAAGTCAATTTTAGTTCGCAAGTCTTGCGTTATTTTTTAAAGAAAAATATTTAGGGAGTATTTTAGATGGACGAGATAAAATGGCTTTCAGAGTCTTGTATGAATATGAAGTCAGGATTTCCAAAAAATTGAAATTCAAGATGGCGGAAGGCCATTTTCTTAACTTATCTTAATATTTTGTTCTTTTGGCCTCGATGAATTCAAATGAATAATAAATTAATGATTATTCACAAAGCAAATCACTTTCGCTAAGCTTTTCTAAAAACAGGTATGCCACCAGCAATACATAAGAGTTTATATATTGCATAATTATATGAGTTTTTTAGAAATTGGCCACCCTATTGGGCCTATTCTTAAAGATTTTTGAATTCCACGCTCATATTTGAGATTAGCGACCCTTTGGATTAGCGAATTTTTAATTACTTAACGCTTTAATAAATTAAATGGGCCATATCGGTTTTTCAGAAGATCATTTCTTCACCTAATAATCGAATTCTCTTGACCCTCCATTTAAACGGATTAATTATTCAATTTCTGAAAATCCGTTTCCCCGAGTTTTCCTCCGACCGCGTACCCTTTTTACATCGAAAGGATTTAGTTATATTAATAAATAAAATATCACCCCGCGTGCAGCTCACAAACTAATTTCAAGGCGTTAACTACATATTAATCCGCGTCGCAATTCGGCGCGGGAGATTTTCCGAGAAAAGGGCATTAATTCCTCCTGGTTATCGCTGACATTAGACTTCATCTCATCGTGACCTGACAAAAACAGGTTATAACTTCGGTCATAACGTAAGAGGTCTACCGGGTTCCTCACTTCAATCACCCTTGGAGATATTTAATTAATGATTTACCCTGCTCTGAGAAATTAATTTGGGAAGGGCAGTGGAACTACGACCGACAGGTAAATTGAAAACTCATTCATTCCTACGATCATTAGAATATTATGAAGCGGGAAATATGGATGAAAAAAGTTTGTTTAGATAACTTCATTCGCAACATGCATTCGCACACATAGAATTCCGCAAATTCGGGATTAAAATCTCGTTAAAATGGTTTTGAATGGCAATAAGGCGGTATAGGGAAACGTTGCCAAAACCGCGGCGCGAGTTTGGAATTCAACAAATTACAACTGTTTTCGAGCTAAATTTACTAAACTCTACGCAAAAACTTTGTAAGCAAGTTGGAATTCCAAAATTTCATCGTTGTTATTAATTAATAAGATGATTTACTGTCTCAGTTACCTGGAAAGTTTTTTTTGGGGGGGGAGGAAGAATTCTAAAAATCGATAGGGAAGGAAGTGAAGAAGTATATCTCTATTCAACAGGCATTTATAGTATGCATTCAATTCACGTTATCATTTAACGCGTATTGCCCAAGGGAATAAAGAGACATGTGCCATTCAGATACGTCAGAAGTAGGAAGAAGTAACCTGGGAATGAAATTACACGTAGAAAGGGCAGTGGCGTCTTCAAGCCTTTTCTTAGGGGAGAAGCAATCCCTCTAAAATGCTTCTTTAAGATTTTTGCCCCTCAGACAACTTTTTCCAGATTAATTATTTACGATATTCCTGTCTCGATTTCCTTGATGCAACTCAACTTTAAGAAAACTTTTTTGACGATAAGATCGTGTTAAGTCCAGATTGTGCCACTTTACGTCATCGCTTAGTATTTTTTGTCTTTTCTGCGAATCTTTTAAAACAACGAAAAAAGATTTTTCATATTACGTTCGAAGTCACATATTGATTTTAGTGGCTGATTCAGCAATAACGGCTTTCCCTCTTTTTTTCAGAGAAAATCTCAAAGCAAGATATACAAGCGGATTCGCTTGTATAAAATCTTGTTTTCGTTATTATAATTTTTCAGCCTGACATGTTTCCAGCGATGTTATAATGCTCATAATTACTTTTTAATCTATTTTATAAATTTAATTACTTAATCCTAATTAAGTCAGGAATTTCTTCTCGATTGAAAACAAGAGGGCAGATTTAAATCTGATTTGAAAATATTTTTAAACATTTGTGAAATATTTTACAAATATTTGAATGATACAATATTTACAGAATATTTTTAAAATATTTCAAAATATTAATATTCGATTCGGTTTCACCAAATATTTATAAAATATTTCATAAATGTTTAAAGGAATTTAAAAATATTTTGATTGTATTGGGTTGGTTCGAATTGGGCAAAGATATTGCTGGGGCCGTCCACAACCGAAGCCCATTTGATTTTATACAAAAGCCGGTTGGCTTCGCCGCTGAAAGCGACAAGCCGAAGGCGAAACGTCTGATTCATCATTCCAATTTCTTGGAAAATACTCCTTCAGGCACTTACATTAATTTAAAAGGGAAAAATTGTTTTTAAGCCGACGGTTATCAAATCAGCGACATTTCCAAGAATCTACATGCGACCAATTTTTTTTTTTGAACAAAGGAAAAGCCGAAAGGCTTTGAGGAACGCCGGTTATTAAAAACATAAACATTGCTTTTTAAAAATAAATTATTAAAAAAAAATTCAGGTTTTCCTGCTTTTTAGCTTTAGGGCCGTTCAGATTAAAAAAAATATCTAAATGCAAAAACTCGCGAGTCGTAAAAAAGGATTTAAACCCAAAATTATTATTTTCGATAAAAGCGTGAGAAATTTTAAATATATGAACATTATCAAATTACACATGTCAAATTAATTTTCCATATAAATGATTAAAAGAAACATAACAGTGTGAGAGTTAACAGGGAAAGAGAAAGAGGATTTTTTTGGAAACTAAATGAAAATGTAAACAATATATTTCCAGAAATTCATTACCGCTGTAATTAATATCCAGAATAATTGCCGGAGGGGGGATCATTTTTTTTAAACTAAAAAATTGCCTAGCTGGTTTTGCATACCGCCATTGCTGACATATTTATTGCCATGGCTAGATCGTAAAAATTCAAATCGGTTTTAATTTTTTTTGAAAAAAAGGCGATTTACAAAACATGTCACGGGATTTTTAATTTACATCTCGAAAAATGTTTGTTTTTGAAATTGAAATTCATAATAGTTAATTTGTTGTGAATGATTCTTTCAAAGTGCGATTAGCCTTGAGCGTGAAAACTTTAATGCTAATTTAAAAGCCCTAAAGTGAAAAGCTTCAGCAATTTTCACGACTCTGGGCGATCCTGAAAAAATGGGATTTTGCACGCTACTGCGTCAATGTAATCAAAAATTTAAAAATCTTTCTCGAATGTCATTCTCTCTTAATATTATTCAAAGACCTCAAAGCGTAAGATACCTAAACGATGGGCTCATTAAAATTTTATTCCTACTCGGGCCACTTTCCCGTCGTGTAAACAAACACGGAGGTTTTACTCTCATGAGATCCAAGCGTAATTTTATGTGCACAGACATAAACAAACGTATCCACACCCAACAAGACTTTGTAACTCAGCTACAAAATTAAGAGGAGCAGAAAGAGGTTAAGTAAACACAACTCACTGTCTCTTTCCAGCGACATAAAAAAAAATTTCACTTCGTTCGCTGCTGAAAATTAAATAAAAAAAAAATCTTTTTGCGGCTTTATATAAAAGATTCATTTGGTAATCGGTGGAATATAATTCTTTAACATAAATCCTTCTATCACTTTTTTCTCTCTTTTTTTTTAATCCCGCGGATTTTACACTTAACACAATTCTTTCCTTAAAAGCATCTCTTTGTGTTGTGTAAAAAAAAAAGAATTTCAGAAGAAGTGGCGGAAAGAGGGAATTGTGCCATGCACAACGGACACGGTGCAGCTTTTTCTCTTAATGAGGGATTTTCGCTTTAATCGGGTTCCGGTTCCGCCGCCTTTTCAAAAGAAATGTCTTTGTGCGTTAAGAGCTTTTATATATAAAAAAAAAATTATCTAAAATCAAGGTGTTTTTCTCAGGAAATCGAATTTCGTAAACGGTTTTCTTGAAAAAAAGATTTTCTTCTTTCTAAGCGGGGAATATGATTCATCGGAAAGAAGATTCCGTAATCTTGAAATGTTTTCCGCGAATAGCTTTCTTCTTTCATCATTCACCGCGAAAAAAGGTTTTTTAAGAAATGCGAAAACGAGACTCTTAAAAATTAAATTTTTTAGTCTGGCAAAATGAGGAAAAAAAAGGGATCGGGAACGTGAAGGAGCTTTGAATGCGTGTGTGCTTTTTTGAAGTTCTTTCAAGAGGACGCTCGTCACATCTGCTTAATTTTCTTCAAGTAAATCACACAAATAAATGCTTTGCTTACACGCAAGAATAAATCTGCACAAATTTGATTCCGTCGAATTAGCTTAATTTAAAACAAGTAGATCGTCCTTTTAAAGCAGAAACGCTTTCCGCCTACTGTTATAAATTTACAGAGGCGGATTGGTCATCATCAGCAGTGGCGTGGCAACGTATAGTGGCACACAGAATTTAGATTCTTAAGCTTTTTGCCAAGACGGCAGCAGCTATTGTGAAGAGCCAGGCCCAAATCAGTTGCTTGGTAGCCAATGGCCAAATTCAGATCTTAAAAAATTGGACTTGTCTGGCTCCACGGTCTTCTTCTTCTGCCTTCGGCTTTTGTGAAGATGACTGCCACGAGTCTTTCCATATTTTAGGCGGGTGATTTGGGTTCTCCCCCTTCCCAGTGTGCAAGATGACGTCCTGTAGTCGTACTGGTTTTAGATTGTCTGAAAAAAGACGTATTTAAAACGTCTTATTGACGTTTTATTGACGTTTTAAAACGTCTTATTGACGTTTTATTGACGTTTTAAAACGTCTTATTGACGTTTTATTGACGTTTTAAAACGTCTTATTGACGTTTTATTGACGTTTTAATTAAAGGAAGTGAGGACATGTATCATTTGCACACGGGGTTATCTGCTCATGCTTGACTACCAGCATCCATTTTCTGTACGTGGCCCTACCAGTGCTGCTTCCTTCGCTGGCCCCACTTGACAACGCCTCCACATCTCATTGTTGCTCCACGTCCTAATTACCTTTAACAATTCCTCACATATGATGCTCATAAACAGAAACGCATAATTTCGTCTGTGTTTCGAAAATTCCTTTGTCTCCAAGCGCTTGATCCAATAAACAAGTAAACGGATATTCAAAATAGCCTCATTTGTAATTAAGAGACCTTTAACCCATCTCTCAAACTGGGAAACAACGAAATTGACAAAAGGTATTGCATAAGCCAATAACATAACTCAATAACAAAGGAGGGAGGAAATGAATAAAACTGGTCTGGGGAAAATGCAAAACAAACTAATCAAAATTCAGCATCAATCTAACAAAGCGATAACATAACGCAGGTATAACCGTATGGATTTTGATTTCGCAATCTTTTCGCGGATGATGTAACGGTTTTTGAAAATGAGTTCGACATTCCCATAACCATGATACGATCCAGCCATCCTTCTTTTTTTTAATTAATGGAATTTTAAACGGTCCCTCAAAAACTTTCATGCACCGTTGCAGATTTTGATCTTGCCTGTTTAGCAACACACAAAAGCTTACACGCCACATATTGTCAAGCTGAAATGTTAATCCTACATTATGTAAATCCCCGTTAACACGCCGAGACCTCTGCTTTGCTTTGCTTCTTCCACTGCTGGGGTTTATTCTTAATGTAAAAGTTTGAGGACTTGGCAAGTCGAGTAATTAAATTGCTATATTCGAGCAAAACAGCCGGCATAACGTTTGAAATATAACAATCCCTTTTAAATTTATAACTGCAATTAAATAAATTTATCCTTAGTTATTTGTACAGGATTTCGTAACGAGATATTAATAGAAGGAAATGGAGGGAAGTTTCGCAGTGGCGGAATGGAAGTCTGAAGCTTTCAGTCACTGAAAGTTTCTCTTAAGAAAAAGTCTATTGCGGGGAGAAGCATTGTATGCGGCCGATTTGCTTGAATCAGGATTTTGAGCATCGTCAAACGGACCTTCTTCTTCTTACAGTGCCTTCCTGCGACGGGAATTGGCGACCATCATGATTACAGAGCTTATTGCAAAAGACCCTGGTCGAATCGACTGTCTTGGATCTTGCACAGCAAACCCTTGGCCATGATGGCTGTACTAGGGAGCTTAATGCGGTGGGTTCCCAACACCTTCCGCATCGCAGCACAGGAGCCATACCGTCAGTCCTCGACTCTGCCTTCTGCTTTCTGGACTTAAGCCTAGACAACTTGTACCGTCTTCAGCCTTTAGCCAGTACCGGTAAAACTGGAGCCCCCTACCAGAACCCTTACCAGATTTCTACCTCCCGAGTCAGAAGGAATCTGGAGCTCGTCAAGGGCAGGTGCGCCAAACCAGAAGCAAGATTATTAATGTTCCCGCCAACTACCCCTAAACGGACGACCCTTAATTTACTCCACGACGGGCTGCAGTTTTTTCCTTCTATATGTTAGGGCAAAATTTAGCTTCTACCAGAGTTTGCAGAAGTACTTCCAGCCAAAACCAGGTGGTTTGAATCAATCGAATGGCGTCGCAAACAAAGGGAAACTTAACTTCGCTTAAAATTATTTAACTTTACGGTTATGAAAGTAAATTTTTTTCCCAAAGATCATATTCTTCCTGGAAATAATTTCGCTTCACGATTGTTTTCACGGAAGAAGCAACTCTCCAAACTCTTGCTCTCTGATAAAAGCGAAGACAAATAATCCTAGCCAGCTCAAAAACTTTTATTTCCTAACAAAATGATTGAGCAACCTACATTATTACTGTTTCCAAAACTTTTTATTGAAAATTTTATCAATTTTTTAACTTCCACGAATCAGAACAAAAAAAAAACCTACAAAAAGAACTTGTCAATTGTAATTCGATTCAACTCAAGCATATCCTTTTCTTGACGAAGAATAAAAAAAAATTAAAGCCTAAGATGTGAAACTTTCTGGAAGTTGGGAAATAAACTTTCGTTTATACTAATCCCACCCTTATAAATAACACCTTCCTCGAAGGTGATTCCAACTGTCCTCTTTCGTGGTTTTATTTGGTTTGGCCATTTATTATTCGAAGATCGATATTTAGGAGAAGTGCCAGCGCTAACAATGGCTGATATCCAAATACCTAACGATTTATTATCTTTCCCCGAGATGTGTAATTAGTTCGGGGAAGTTTTTACATTTGTACGAAGTTTGTCAAAATGTTTCTACATTTTCTCTTCAATGTTTTTTGTTATTAAACGTTTTTTACGACGTCGTAAAAAAAGTAAGAGAATAATCAACAAAATCCGAGCTAAGCAAGTGTGTCTAGGGTACAGCGCTTGGAGAGAGAGAAAATAGCCGATTTAACACAGTAAGGGTGATTCGTAGGCTGTATATCAAAAGAACCAATAGTCAAAAGAGCCATACTATCGTTTGAGCCGAAGGGGATTAAGAGGGATTAGCGTTTCATATTGTTTGAACCAGTCAAAACCTGCATTTCATGCAGACGTTTTATTACCACCTCAACAGCAGTCTTCCCAGAGTTCTAAAGATTGTTGGACCGTTATCCAGATCCTTCCCAATAATCCAAGTTGGTGCTACACGAACGTCAAGTCCCGCCCCCTGCAGCCTCTTCGACTTAATCACACTTGTAATGAGAAGCTGGCCCGTGAGCTATTATATTACTCCTACTTTGGCTTTACAGGGCCTGTAGTGGCCTCGGTGGCTCGCCAATCGGGCCACATCTCTAGATACGTTGTCTTCCTAACGAAGCCGCGATCTGCCCTGAGGTCTTGGGCTTGTAGGGCGTCCAACAAGTACCTGTCTTATGGTCTGCGGGGTGCCCGCGCCACGTGCCCGGCCCACTGAAGCCGACGAACCTTGATCACACTACTGATTAGCGGCTGTCCCGTGAGCCTTCAGATCTCCTCATTCGAGCGCATCATCAAAAACCCCGTCACCGGATCTCTCTTAAGTCCCAATATTCGACGAAGACCAAAACCTCTCCTTGGCGCGGACGGTCAAATTGCATGTCTCGCAGCTATAAGTGACCGTTGGGCGTATGACTGCATTATGTACGGTGAGCTTCGCTCTCCTCGAGAGCACGAGAAGATGCCCAGAGCAAATTGACAGGGATCTCCACTCTGTATCCGGGCAGCGACCTCCCTGCTGATATCATTGTCGCTAGTGATGAGAGATCCAAGATACCGGAATTCGGCCACATTTTTGAACCTCATACCTTCTACCTAGAGAGACTAGATGGAAGAGAGGCGACAGATCAGGACGCCTGCTTATTGGCGGTCAGAGTTAAATGGGTTGCGCCTATGTATAAGATAGTGGAACCAAGTCTCGCCTATGTATAAGGACTTCCCATTAAATCTTATGGAAGTGGAACCAAGATGGCCGGATTTGTCGCCTCTCTTCCATATAGTCTCTCTACTTCTACCCTCTGAGGAATTACATCCTGTCTAATGCTTCCCATCTGCAGATATTCCGTTTTCTCCTCATCCTTTCTCCCCAACTAGTCGAGCAGTAACCAGAAGATGAGCCATTATATCTCCGCGATTTTCTTCGGCCAAAGACATCTGCTTCCCATTCATCCCTCACCTTTCACTATTACACCTTGAAAAAAATCTAAACGACGTAGTATTTTTCCATTTTCTCCTTCAACCTAAAACTAAAAAAATTTTGAATGCGTAAAAAGGTGGAAAAAAAAATGACGAACTTTTTTACAAGGTAAACATTAAAGATTAAATAACGATTCTCAAAATCGAATCTCGAAAAACCTTTTTCACGGATAAACGACTCAGGATTCGAAGGGGAAGGGATTCTCACTTTCCTACAATAATGAATCCCAACTTTGGTATAAATCAAGATCTTTCATAGGAAAAACATCGTTACGGATGAAGGAATATCGATGATTTACGCATTTCCCTTCATGTATCCCGATAATCCTTTATATTATGTAATCTTCGACGGGAAAGAGTAAACAAAAGGGGCGATGGCTCGGAATCCTTTCGGCTTCAAGGAGTTATATAAGGAAATGAAAATCCGGCATCAAATACATGTAGCTAGAGAACACAACTATGGAAGAAGGAATTCGTAATATATGTGAAACGATAGAAAAGGAAAACGGGTCACGTAGACGAAGGGTGGTTCGTCGTGAATATAAACTCCGGAAAACGTATACGTCCGTGAAAATATGGAAAATTAACATTTAAACAAGCTGGACCGCGCCAGTTATAAATATATTTTGACCTACTAGTAAAGTTTCTTTTTGAGAAACCAGAAAAGCAAATCCGATCTCTTAAAACTTTATTTTCTACCTCTTAAGCATCCCTCCCCAAAACGCTAACCAACTTTTAAAAAAAAAATTTTCAACAGTCTCGAGATGAATTAAAAATTCCTAATTTTCTTATTTCGGGCTCGTCAATTAGTTAATCGACGTATAATTTTATTTTATCTTTCAATTTTTCTCCTCCCCATGAAACTTTTCCCTTTTTATCATTTTTCTTGTATAATCCTCTTGGAAACCTTATTTCAAAATGTCCTTGAATCCTATAATCCTCTTTCTAACTTCAACTTTCTTAATCACATTAATCCTTCCTTTTTTTTTAGATATATATAAGCAAGATGCCATCATTTGCTTTTTATTTCTCTTTTTAAAAAAAAAAACGCGTTAGATAATCTAAAAAATATATGTAGAGATGATTTGAAAACTGCGGTATAATGCTGTCTAGGGAATTGCGGCATTGTGTTGAATCTCTTGACGGCTAATAGCGCTTTAGTCTTCCTCTAAACTTTGCGAAATATTTATCATTTTAGCTTTTTATTATTCATGTACTTCTTAAAAAATTTTAATTTTACCAACCTAAATTTTTTTGACGAGCCTCAAGACTCGCTTACTTGAACTTTCTTGAGCTGAGAGAAAAAAAAATTGGAAAATGAAGAAAAATGGAAAAATTTAACACTCACCAAAGTGTAAACAGCGCTGGTGATGGCTGCGTGACGTGCATGCAATCTGCAGCAAGCACGATGATTTAGCGCATCGTAAGGAAATAAAAGTGCTGTTTTCGTAGTCATGTCGCAATTGCCTCAGACATCTGCAATTAAAATATTTTTGAGAATTAATTTTCCATTAACATAAAATCACGGCTCATATGGAGTTTTTTGTAAAATAAAAAATTAATTTAATTTATGTGAAATCAAAAATGGATCCCTTTGATGTAAAATCAAAAATACATCCATTTGATGTAAAATCAAAAACGGATTCATTTGATGCAAAATCAAAAAATTGATTCATTTTATGTAAAATCAAAAAATGGATCCATATTATGTAAAATCAAAAATGGATCCATTTGATGTAAAATCAAAAAATGGATCCCTTTGATGTACAATCAAAAATGGATCCATTTGATGTAGAATCAAAAAATTGATTTATTTTATGTAAAATCAAAAAATGGATCCATATTATGTAAAATCAAAAATGGATACATTTGATGTAAAGTCAAAAAATGGATCCATTTGATGTAGAATCAAAAAATTGATTTATTTTATGTAAAATCAAAAAATGGATCCATATTATGTAAAATCAAAAATGGATCCATTTGATGTAAAATCAAATTTTGATTCAATTTATGCAAAATCAAATATTTATTTATTTGATGTCTCATTTTATGTAAAATCTGAAGAAACTTTTGGGCAGCATTGACTTTAAAAATTAGCTATATCATCAGGTAAAATTATTGGAGCGAAGCAAGCTCAACGAACACTGTGCTTAACAAAACTTAATTTTTTTTTAAAAAAATGTCATAAATTAAATTGTACCTAAGCTAAGAGTTTTTTTTAAAGGAGACAGTTTCTGTAATTTTGTTTACAGTGGCTGTCAATATATTTACATTTTTTTATGATTTGTTCACCGCTCTTAACGCCAGTTTATTTATTCGAACCCACCTTTGAAGTAGAAATAATAATCAAATAAAAGTCAATTTAAAATTTTCTGCGTTCTATTTCCTCCAATAATTATTATTCATCCTTCATTTCGCTCTGTCCGTCCCGTTCCCCACATATATTTTTTCCTTCGATTAATAACCCGCTTTTATTGGAATAATAAATAAATTCTCCTTCGATCTCACTTAAGAGAAGAGGAAAAAAAACCCTCCGGGAATTGGAATTACTCCGAAAGGATTAAAAAGGGCGTAAAAGGAATCGTAGATCCGGATTTCGGGCGGAGAATTTTCTGATTAGATTTTAGAATTTACTAAAGAACGAGAGAACTCGTTGAAATGTTCTACGGTCATACGATACCGAGAGGGGCTACAAAAAAAAAAAGGAAAATTAGAGAAGAGAACACCCGATGAGAAATACACGAAAGTTACAAGGATCCTTTTTTTTTCTTAAAAAAAAAAAAGTATATTTTTCTCCTTAGAGAAAGTGTCTCCGGAAGTAATTTATGTCTTCAACTGTGAAGCTTTTCCTTTTTTTTCCTTTACAAAATTTCCAGAAATCTTCGATGACAGTTAGAGCAATTATAACCGGCCTCGGGTTTAAATGGACTTTCTCTTTTTCCCTCTGAACACCCTGGTTAAAATAAATTGCTCGGAAAAATAATTCGAAGCGACTCAAGTTTTTCTTTTTGTGATGGACGATGAAAAGAAATTTCAAGTGGAAAGTTACCTGGCAAAGAAAGTTTTATTTATTGCCTTCCCCGCCTCGTAGTTTTGTTGTAAATACAAGCATTTTTATATTATGTGAGTAATTTTCTCTCTTTTTGCGGAAAGCTGGCCTATTTATTTTCTTTAAGAAATATCGAACTCGAAATCACAAAAAATGTAAATTCGTAGCCCTTGAACTTCTTTCAAAATGATAAACAACCAAACTCAACAACCTTGACTAGATTTATTACTGGAAAATAAACCGATGAATAGCCAATAGCCGGCTCTCTAGATTATGCAAAAAGGATAAGGAGCTTATTACCGAACGTAAAAATACTCGGATTTCTAATAAATCACATTGAGAGAAGTTTCCCCATTCGTAATATCAAATTGTATTTTCTCAGAATTGAATCCTGCCACTCGAAGAGTTTTGCATTATTGCCAAGGAGCTGGAAAATTTACGAACTGCAAAGAGTTCAGAGATCAGAACTAAGTCCCTATCATGGCTTTTCCATCTGGCGCCAGCTAAAAAAAATAAGCTGATATTTCTCCTCCTCAGGTAAAAATTATCCCAAAAAAGAAAAGCCATTAATCATGGATATTGAAAGAGAACTTATAAAGATACACAGCAAGAAATATCGATTTCCAGGGCGAGAGAACTAATTAATCTCAAAAAAATTCCTTCAGTCAAAAACTTTGCTCTCTTATACACCAAGTTAAGATATCACGATATAAAAAAAAATTAATCCGTCAACTTTTATTATCTTTTTGCCGTTCCTTAAAATTAACGAGGCGTTGTAGCGGAAAATGAGTTTCCTAAATTTTGCAAATCCAACGGAGAGGTAAAGGAAAAAGGAAACTTTGCCCTCTCTGACCGAACCGGTTCTCGCATCCGGTAAAACAATGATAAAGAATAGGAAAAAAATGAAATCTCATAGACGTCATCCCAAACTATTTTTCCTTCCTTTTTAACTAGGTGACCTTTTTCCTCATTTATTTCTAACAATTCACAAAATTGGATTGCGTATACCGCTTTCTCAATTTTTCCCTCCCTCAAGATTAACTCAGAAGTAAATTAAGTAAAACGTGAAATGAAACTTGGGATCGAATTATACTCAAGCACAAAAAAAAAAAATCGAGAACAATACCCGAGAAGAAAAGATTTTCAATTAAAGAAGAAAAAAAAAATTCTCGAAAGCTATTTTCCGCATCAATTTCATAATTTAGTAATCTCTCCAATTTTTCCTTCCCCGCGTAAAACATTTCGATAATTCTTGAAATCCATTTTCAAAAGAATTATCGTTCCTTCGATATTCATACTTTCCATCAGGAATATTGATGAAAAAAAAGAGGAAATGCAATGCGTATTCGAAAATAGCTAAAAAAAAATAATTGAATTAAAAACCTTTTCCTCAGCCGCAGTTTTCCTTTTCCAGTCTGGGTTTTAATACTTAAAACAAGTTGAATTTTGTAGCAAATTGCATCTGGGGTAATGAATGACTTGCCAGTTAATCACCAACGAGGAAATTGAATTGAAAATCTTAATTTAACTATTTTATTTAAAGGAGAGGGGGGGAGATTTCAGGTCTTTTTGTTGAAAAATCAGTTTAATAACGGGAACGTTTTATTAAATCTAAAAAGGAAAAGATTTCTTTTGTTTAAATGAATTTCGAGGAAATTTCGTTTCGTTTTATTTCATTTTTTTTTTTACTGTTGAGCAAGTAAAAAAATGAAAAATAAGATAAATATGGTGGTTGGTGACGTGGTTTTCAATAAATGACGTGAGCAAGGAATTTTCCCATTTTATTCGAGCTTTGAAAAGTCTAATTTAAAATAAATCAATCATTTGAATCATCAAAAATGAGTCAATTATTGGAACTTCCATGAAAATGTGTCAATTACTAGAGCTACCACAAAACTGCGTCAACTACTGAAATCAAAATGAAAATTATGTCAATTACTGGAGCCTCTATGAAAAAGTGTCAACTACTGGAGCCACCACGAAAAAGGTCAATTACTGGAGCCACAATAAAAATGTGACAGTTACTGAAGCCCCCATAAAGACATGTCGATTATTGGAGCTACAAGGAAAACGTGGCAGTTGCTAAAGACATGAAAATATCCACGTTAGGCGGGAAGACTAACCTCCATTTGAGATTCCTCTGTTTAACGAACTTTTCACCTAAATGGAACTGTCTCGTGCTCTACCTATGGCTAACAACAAATTTAGTAACTACAGTAGCTCTGCAAAATTTCCAACACCAAGAATCCCCTTTGTTCGAAATCTACAAAGCTCCCGGTCTTAAAATAGACACGATAACATTTAATAAATTAATACACTTCTTAAGACAAACTTGACAATTTCAAGTTAAATTAATATCATTAATTGATATTATTACGCTCTAAAGTCAGGCATATCAAACGAAAACGACGAGTAATATTAAAATTTATGTAAGAAAAGGAAGAAAAGTTTTAGAAAATTCAAAGGTTTTGTATTCCCAATTAGCTGATGTTTCAGTAAATTAAATGAAATTGAAATTATAATGAAAGACGACAAAAAGTTTTCTCTTGAGAGTGGTACACAAAAATACGAATTTAAATTACAGATTAAAGGTAAACAGGGAGGAGAAAATTTCAACTCAAAAAAACATGATTAAACTTGCTAATGTTTAATCTTGTTTACACGATATCCTATTGAAAGCTTTAAAGAGTAAAAATGCCTCATCAAAAAAAAAAAAAACTCGATCACGAATGCTCATGATATTTTCCACCTCGTCTGGTGTGATTCTGGTCGTTAAAAATAAATATATGAATATTTAAGACCGGTCGGTTAAAATATGAACCCGTTCGGTTTTATAATAACCTTCTTATTTACTGAAATTCATAAGGGTGGAAAAATAAATGAAAAGAATCCAGTGAAGCGTTAGGGGGAAATATTACGGGGAGCAAGGCTTGAATGTACAATATAATCGCCGGGGCTAGAATGAGAAGAGAGATGTAATCCACATGTTAAATCTAAAGAGCTGACATTACCTGAACAAAAAAAAAGGAAAAAATTTTTCTTTCTTTGAAAATATATGAAAGAATTTTATCTGAGTTTTTAAAAATGTTTTTTTTTTTTTTTTTCATTTCGTTATGTAAACTGGAAAATTTCACAAAATGCTTAACGAAGAAAAAATAGATTTGGCCTTGACTGGGATGCATGTTCCCTACACGTGTCATATAAAAATTATTTTTTTTCTTGTATTTATTTGTTTGAGTTTTTGCAGTGCTCATCAAAGACTGAAATTCCGTTTCAAAGTGCGAGACAAAATATTGAAGAATGGTTCCTGTTTGAGTCCTGCATCAGGTCGGGTTCGGGTTTTGGATCGGGTTGGGGTTGGGTTGGGTTCGGTTCGGGTTCGGGTTCAATCTTGTAGGGTTAAGGTCGGGTTCGGGTTCCTGATTTCTGAATAATTCCTATTTGAGTCCTGCATTAGGTCGGGTTCGGGTTTTGGATCGGGTTCAGTTCGGGTTCGGGTTCAATCTTCTCGGGTTAAGGTCGGGTTCGGGTTCCTGATTCCTGAATGATTCCTATTTGAGTCCTGCATCAGGTCGGGTTCGGGTTTGGGATCGGGTTGGGGTCGGGTTCGGTTCGGGTTCGGGTTCAATCTTCTCGGGTTAAGGTCGGGCTCGGGTTTGAATTTTAATTCAGCGTCGGGTTCGGGCCTAAATTTGTCAAGCTTATTTTCTTCTCTTCTTCTTCTTTTTCGAATTCTCAAAGAACTGTTGCTTTTCTTAAAGTTTTCTATGCAGCTATTAAATTTACAGAGCACTAAATTAGTAGTCATTGTATTAAAATAGCTGTATAGAGGGGAAATCTGAAATTTCGGGTTTTTGATTCGGGTTTGAACCCGAATTTCGGTCCAAATCATTTGGGTTCGGTCCTAGTATTGTCGGGTTAGAGCTTATTCGAAAAACCAATTGGCTGCAACACCAAAAACTAAAAAAAGGTATCAGGGGCCAAGGCGGTGGCTTCATGAGGAGCTCTACCGTGAAATATGTTTCAATTTTAAATCTCGAGAAATCATTTCCTTCCTTCCTTATTCTTTTTCTTACAAGCCTAAAAAATAAAAGCAAAAGCTCATTTAGTTTTTATGCCTGTAGCTAAAAGACAATTATTTAACAACTCCTCAATTTCCTTTTCTTTTTTATTTCCTCGATGAAAGTTAAAGATAAATAAAAAAGAATACATAATGGATCTTTACAAAAAACGTCATTGGTTGCTTCGCCTTTTCAAGTGGCAAGGCATTTCAAAACGATAACGTCCTTCATTACGAAAATTCGTACAACTTTTCCTTTTTTCGACCCGAGCCTCGCAATCATAAATTGCGAGAAAAAGCAAAAGCAAAAAAAAAAAAAAAAAAAAAAAACGAAGAAAGAAAAGAAACGTAGACTCAGCACAAAGGAATTATTGCATTATAGAAAACATCGAAAAACGAGTTGGAAGCTGGAAAAAAAAAGAAAAGTTATTAAGATTTCCATTCTCAGACGGGGAGCAAAATTTTCGATATCGATGCTCTCTCGCTTTCTTTCTTTACAAAAAAAATTTTAAAACGGGAGGAAAATCAGCACGATTCATCCACTCATCAAGGCTTAAACAACGTAATTGATGAAATATTCCCGTGGGTATTCGCTTTAATAAGAAATCAATTAAGTGAAAGGAGATTACGGCTATTTCCGGAGATTAATAGGTCATGAACTTGTCAGTAGATTTCTCTAGTATATAGCTTCATCGAGAGGAAGGATCCAATCGAAAATTGCCAGCTTACTTCCGGTGAAAAGGAAATAATTAAAAACGATGCTTGTCAGAATGTGAATGAATGATTTAGTTGGAATTTTTTTTTTAAGAGAGAGACAAGGCCAACAGGTTGAGATGACGTAACACAAAGAGACCGAGAAAAGGTTTAAAATGATCCTTGGTAAAACCGAGGAAAGGTTTCTCAGAAGTATTTCATGCATTTCAGGATAAACCTCGAAGAGTTTAGATACAAAGTTTTGATGTCACCACAGTTCTAGCGCTCCCCATCAAACTTTCTCGTATTTAACATGAAGCATATTTACTTGACCGGAAATGTCAGTGGAACTTTAAGGGAGATAATATAATACCTCTAATACGATTTGAGTTTTCATATTTGTACAATTCTGGTTTGTAAAATTTTACACTGCAGGACCAAAAATCCTCAAGATTGATGCAAAGATGATTGCAACTCTAACTAACTTGGCCGAAGTCAAAATAATACAGCTACCTTAAACAAATCCCTAAAGCCATCATCCAACTTTATGTAAATAGAACATACTCGAGACGTTTATTCGCTAGAGTCAAATTTCAACCTCCGCTGACTCGATTCCAAATGTCTTCCTCAGCTACAATGTCAATACAGTTAGCTAAATATTTACAATACATCATCATGTCTGACATACTTATCATTAAAACTTGTTTCTCTCTCTAAACCTTTTGTCTTTTCAAATTACTGAAAATTACTCCCACGTTAAATGTAAAATTTTCATTTATAATCCTTTGAAATTTGAAATTGCGTGGGTTATTTCCGTTTTACCTGCTTGTTGCATCATTCTTTCCCCCCAAGGGATGTTAGTGCAGAGTCGATTCAATCAAGCTCGGTTGAAATTATTTTTTCGGAAATGCGGAAAGACACATAAACTAGCCTGTTCCCTCAAGGATTTCATATGTATTCTGGGAGATTTGCGACAAAGAGAAAAGCAATCCAAAGCTTGTTATCGGTCGAAATCCTCAAAGAGAAGTATCGATGAAATATTCTTACAAAGCGGAAGTAACCTGGGGGGTTGCAAAAGGAAGACACAAATAGGTAAATCCCGTAATATGAATCAAACGATGACATCGAATCATGTTCCTTTCGGAAAGGTTAATCTCAAAGACGTTTTCAGTCTACAGAAGTTTGATAATCAAAAATAGCAAGGACGCAGACAAAAAAAGTCAGTTGTGCTCAGCCATCCAAGAAAGTTCAAAATGTTATGAGAATTCCGCAGTCAGCTCTCAGGAGAGGTCGTCGTACCTTGTAATAGGGCCAGAAAAACTGGCTGCTTAAAAGTTTAAGGATGGGCTCAAATGAGTAAATTTGAAGCCTCACAGGACAATCAAGGCACGTCAACTTCAGCAAGCAGGATGCGTGCTCTCCAACATAGAGGCTAAGGGCAGAAATTCTTCATTGTCACCCTTCGACCCTTCAAATTTTAAATATCTTGAGAGACTGCGGCCTTGTTGGAACTGCAACATTTTGTAGGATGCGATCCGGCTGGTAGAAATTTTTCGGTGAGCCACTTCATATCGTAAAGCCGCCCCAGTGGTCCGTGCTCTGGTCGTCTCTTGAGATGATGTTCCGTGCTCTGGTCGTCTCTTGAGATGTTGGTCTTTGCTCTGGTTGTCTCTTGAGATGTTGATCCGTGCTCTGGTCGTCTCTTGAGATGTTGGTCTTTGCTCTGGTTGTCTCTTGAGATGTTGATCCGTGCTCTGGTCGTCTCTTTAGATGTTGTTCCGTGCTCTGGTCGTCCCTTGAGATGTTGGTTCGTGCTCTGGTCGTCCCTTGAGATGATGGTCAGTGCTCTGGTCGTCCCTTGAGATGATGGTCAGTGCTCTGGTCGTCCCTTGAGATGATGGTCCGTGCTCTGGTTGTCTCTTTAGATGTTGTTCCGTGCTCTGGTCGTCCCTTGAGATGTTGGTTCGTGCTCTGGTCGTCCCTTGAGATGTTGGTCCGTTCTCTGGTCGTCTCTTTAGATGTTGTTCCGTACTCTGGTCGTCCCTTGAGATGTTGGTTCGTGCTCTGGTCGCCTCTTGAGATGTTGGTCCGTGCTCTAGTCGTCCCTTGAGATGATGGTCAGTGCTCTGGTCGTCTCTTGAGATGATGGTCCGCGCTCTGGTCGTCCCTTGAGATGATGGTCCGTGCTCTGGTCGTCTCTTTAGATGTTGTTCCGTGCTCTGGTCGTCCCTTGAGATAATGGTCCGTGCTCTGGTCGTCTCTTAAGACGATGGTCCATATTCTGGCCTTCTTTAGAGGTGATGGTCTTCGCTGTAGACTTCTTAGTAAAACCTAGTAAATAGCTGCTATGGATTGATTATGGATTCCTCTGACGCCTTATTGCCAGATTTAACGGTTCGGCTTGTTATGAAGAAGGGTATGTTTCTATCTTTTCAATGACCCTTCCTTCTCCCTCCCCCTACGAACCTCCCAAGAAAAGAAAAAAGCTGAAGGTAAAAGATTCCTTCTCATAAATAAAACGCTTACACTTGAAAAATATTCAAACCATTAACCTGAGATTTTAATTTAAATGTAAACCATAACGGTAATAACATTTCCCCCTCGAGTCTACTTAATAATTTTCAAATAAAGTTTGATCCTAATTTAATCCGCTTTTACATTGGCTAGGTGTCCGATTGTCGATGGGGTTGAAATCTCTCCAACTTCACCGTTAATTCTTCAAACTCGATTAATTGATTCGGGCGTTGAAGAGAAGACGAGTTTCCGAAACTGCTGTGATTTCATTCGCACCGGGATTTCCCCAATCTTCTCTTTATCGCCGAAGCTAAATCCCTTTTTTTTTTTTTAACTTCCTTTTGTTTTTATTTTTTGAATAAACCGAACTAAAACTTTCTTTCCTGACGTATAAACAAAGATCTGAATTGTTTGTGAAAAGGGTTCAACATTTTTCTTTCACCGCGATGGGTTTCTGTCAAAAACAATAATTCGGGAAAATCTTTTTTATTGAAATCCTTATAACAATCGAAGCAATAATATGTCAATGTCGTTATTAAAACTGATCGAAAAATAAATGGAGGCAGGTATATAACCCTTGAAGCGATTTCTTTCTCTTTTTTTTTGTTGGGAAAGTTAAGCCGATGCTTTTTCATTAAAATGAACGTTTTTAGAAAATGGTGCACATGTATTAAAATGCCCTCGGGAAATGGATGTTACCATTAAAGGATGAGATTTCAACCTTTGAATGATGCTGCTTTATAATATCGATGCCCCCAAGTATAGGTATTGCTTCCTCTTTTGTCTTCTATTATTCCTGCCTTTTGGAGAGTTTGAAATCGTTAGCTACAGATCAAACGTTGTTAAAATATTTTTTTGCCTAATTGGCAATGTCAGGTTAATGTTTGATGAGTTGAAAAAGGGAAATAATAAACGATTTGCAGAATAATAGAAAGCACGGGAAAATTGCGGCTTGATTGAGTTGCCGCTGGCTGAGGCAGTATGCTCCTCCCCTTTCAGGAATGTGCATCTGCATGTTCTCGATGAAATTAGACTTCTACCCCTTTTAATTCTGACGCCGCTACTGGCAAAATTTTTGTTACTATATTTTGAGGTTGGCAAGAGTTTTTTTAAAAAAAAAAAACCTTATTTTTCTCCTTTTAATATTCGACTAATGATTTTGACATTTACGTTTTCTTCTCAAGTATTAAGCTCAAGACGTTGTTAACGAGTAATTACGAATAACCTCAAATTTCTCATTAGTTTGCCTTTTGTTAAGAATATGCACGAAAATCCAACAATTACCATTTAATCCCTGCAAGTTTGTTTAATCGTAATTGATTAACGGGAAGTCAGATCATCTTGCATAATTAATAATTTTTAAATTAGGGATTAGGAAACATATATGCTTTACGTAGAATATTCCGCCTTTAGACACGTGTGCTGCTCTAAATTCCTAAAAGAAACAATGAAACCCATAAAAATGAAACAACCAAAAAAAGTCAACATGAAACAAAAGCTTTTTTTTCATAAGTTTCAATATGAGAGAAAAATCTAAATAAATCAAGCAAAGAAACAACTCATTAAATAGAACATAGTTCCTCGTTTTTAATGGTATTCCTCAGCATCAAAGGCTTCATTATTATATTTGTTTATGCGTTCTTCCGTAGCAGTTTTTCTTTGTGACATATTTACAGTCTCTTATGAGTCATAGTGATCAGGAAATATATAACTAACTAATGGTGAGCTATGTGCGCAGCACTGCCGACAACGATATGTTGTGCCTAGAGAGACTAGACGGAAGATGGCCGGATTGGCCATCTCGGTTCCACTTCCATAAGATTCAATGGGAAGTCCTTATTCATAGGCGAGACTTGGTTCCATTATCTTATACATAGGCGCAACCCATTTAACTCTGACAGCCAATGAGCAGGCGTCCTGATCTGTCGCCTCTCTTCCATCTAGTCTCTCTAGTTGTGCCAAGTCACGGACAGACTCCAATGTGGCAACACAGCTTTTTTGCCATGTGTCCTTAAAGACAAAACTGAGAACACACAACACAGTGATTCATCTCCCGGTTTTGTATGACTGAAAGACGAGGAGTCTTATGGTGTGGGACCAGATTAGCCTTGTACTGTTTGAAAATCGAGTCCTGTGGTGTATCATAGACACAGAATGGAACAGGATTCCACCCCTCCCTTCCCCGAGCTTGGTTGGCCGCGACAACTTAGCAACAGCGATATCCAAAATCTCACTGAACAGCAGTAGATTACTATAGAAAGCCTATAATCAGAGTCACCAGCTAGGTTAGATATTTTGTAATTGGCTGGAGCTCAATCCATAAGAATGATAAAATCGACCCTAACCTCAAATGGTTAGGCCATGAATAATTAGAGGACAGAAAGATACAGTTGGCGACTCTCTAGATTAGTGCCGAAATCGCGGTTAGGTGAAATTAGGTATGGGCAGGGCGAAGGAGGGTGAAGTTTTTGAGGCCCCAATTTTAGAATTGAAAAGCGAACATTGCGATTGGCAGATATTTCAATTTAAGAACGGCGGCCCGAATTCGAGATCACGGCAGCTTCCAGTTTTCAACATGGCGTACACCTATGTCGGGGACGACTCATCAAAGTGCCCACTCCCTATTAGGCTCTCTAACACGATTTCGTATGAGTGCAAAATGTGCTGTCGCCTTCTCGTGTTCAAAAATCGTGGTTCTGCTGTATGTCATAGGTCCTGTGTGGGACGACTTAGCAAAGAGCAGATATCTGTTCAGCATCACTGAACATCAGTGGATCACCATGGAGAGCCTATAACGAGAGTCACAAACTCGATTTGCTATTATATGATTGCTATAGTCGACCCTAACCTCAAATGGTTAGAAAAGGAACTAATAAGAGGACAGAAACGCCGAGATGCAGTTTGCGACTTCTCATGATGGGCTCTCCAGTGTCGAAAAATTTTTACTTACCACCAAAAAATGTCTTAATCGCTTCCTAGGCCATCTATTCCCCCATGAGAAATACGCCTTTCAGACTTCAAAATAATTCAAATTGCTGAACCTGAAAAAATAAAAAAAAAACACAATCAATATAAAAATTTTTGATGTCAAAAAATCCTTCCAACTAAACATAAAAACTATTCTTAAACTACTTCTCCTTTATATTAAAAATTAAAAACTTTTCCAATTGATGACCGCAGAAAGCATCAAACACAATTTCCCTTACATTTGAACCCGCAACCTATTAAAATATAACCCAGGTTTGACGTCAAAGGGAAAACGCATTTATCAACTACCTTAAGGCTCGAGTTTGTTCATCCCCAATTATTACTATGGCACAAAGTTCCCCGTTTAAATGTTTTATTTCATCCTTTGTAACGGGACCTTTGATACAAAGCGCCTCGAATATATGTTCCCTTTTGAGTCATTATATAATCGTGTTGTTATTTTTTCCTAACCTTTCTTTTGTCCTAGGTCAAAAACGAAATTTCCTTCCCGTGCATTTAAGGGGAAAAATTATCAAGCACATAACTCGGTTAAAACACGTTCGACCTTCGTTAACGCCGTGCGTATGTTCTCGATAGATCCTAAATTCATCATTAATTTCCGTCTAGTCCCATTTGTCAAAGTTTACTCCCGCTGAGCGAAATATCCTTTTATTCCCCTTTCCCGATTAATAATTACCGTGCATTAGGAAAGGTTTGGGAAAAATTCGGTTTTCTGGGATTATCCAAAAGTCGGGAAATTCAACAAAAAAAAAAAAGTTCGAGGAAAACAAGAGGGAAACAGCGCGCCTAGGAAATAAACTTCTCGATCGATTACTCGTTGCATGAATTTGTGAAGAGAGCTAGGGAGAGAACAAAAAATAAAGTTTAAACTATAATGAAAGAAGTTGAAAGTTTTAAAATGGCGGAAAGTTAGTTTTTAAAAGAAAAATAAAGTTATTCGGGTAGTTACCGGTGGGAATGCTTGGAAAACCCATCATTTGATATCGTGATTATGGGATGTGTTTGCGAATGGGATTCGTAAACGGGAGATAATCATTATAATATGCAGTTTTGCCAAGTGCTCGTGGATTGCTGTTCCCAATTACACAGGTAAACAAAAGACTCCCTGCCGAGTTGAAATTGTAATGTTTAGGAAGAGGTGACCGGAGGATGGGTGTGAAAATCAGTGTCGAAGTGATTAAAATCGTGCTGAAAGGGTTTTAGCTGGAGTAAAGATGTTGGAACCAGAGAGTAGTTCATGGTCAAAGTAGCCGGGCAAAGTGGTCGCTGGACAACTGTCGGGGGAAGCAGCAATTGATTGATGGAGTGGTCGATTGAGAGAATGATTTCAGGACGAAAAACAGCGGTTGGAAAAATAGAAGTGAGAGCAAAGAGTTGATGAGAAGGTCAGCTCAGAGAACAATGATTTGCGTATTGATTGGTTGGAGCACAATGCATTAGATGAAGAACTGAATAGAAAAGAGACTAGAGCAGTCGAGAAGACAAGAATGATGGCGAACTCCGTGATCGGAGGGATCCGAGGACAATGGTCTGGGAATCCAGTAGCTGGAGCACAGATCGATCAGCAATGAGCTGAGACCAGTCAGTAGGAAAGAATGACTCGATATGTAAAAAAAAGGTAAATAAATAAAGCATCGTCAAAGGAGTGACTGCACATGAAGAAAGTAGGGAACCAAAAGGGAGTAGACACTTCAATGAGTCATCTGCTACACACGGAATCGCCATTTGCAATTCTGGAAGCTGCCATGTTTTCTTCATAAGTTAAGTATTAGCCATCATGGTGGCTCCCCAGTTTCAGTACATACCAGCTTTTAGAATTGCAAATGATGATCCAATATACAGCACTGAAGTGTCCACTATCCATTAGACTTCTAGGAGAAAGATACGGAAGAACGTAATGGTCAGGAGATCATAGGAGTCAAAATCAAGACGGCACGAAAGGTGTCACTTAGTTGAAGAGTGTAACCAGTACCATCTTCTTCTTCTTCTCTAAATTCCATCTGTTCTTGGTCGCAAAATTTTTTAGTTTTGAGACCTTTCTTCGACTGGGTCTGCGCCTACCCTTAATCTTCCCCTCTACAACTAGTCCAGGAGGAGATACTTCTCATTGCAAATAAAATTCTTACCCAGGGAGCCTAATAGAAAGTGGACATTTCAATGAGTCGCCTGCTACATAGGAGTACGCCATTTTGAAAACCGGAAGCTGCCGCGATCTCGAATTTTGTAACCACCATTCTCGAATTGAAAAACCTGCCAATGGCAGCTCCCAAACAACGTCTCCAATGCAGCAGACGAGTCATCCAAGTCTCTATAAAGCTCCCTACTCTTACCCTTCGACACTTGATTGATGTTGCAGAAGACAAACGAACCCTAAACGATTTAAGACTCGTTATTGTTCACACTGACCTCTATTAAAACTCAAACGGGCTTGCCTCATTCTTAGCTCAAACCAATCGAGTACACCCCTTTACCTGCTACAAAAAATTTAGCATAAAAATCACTCTACCCCATTTCTCATTTTAAAAAAAAAATCTCAGAGAAAACAACGCAAAAGAATTATTAAAAATAACATAATCCGATTTCAAGATTTAATCCCATTTTCTTTTACGAGGTCTCTCGTCAAGGCCTTAGGGGCTATAATTAAAACATTACACCTTTTCCTGCAGGTCTTTATCCTCAAAAGGAATTAATTCATGCGAGGCACAGGGGAAAAACTGAAGTTCCTTTCTCATGTAAAAACTTTTAAAATCTTAATATCCCGAATTTGAAACGCAGCACATTTTAGCCAAATAAAACAGCATTCCCCTTTCCGGTTTTAATAAATTTATTTCATAGCCGTTCGGAAAAACAAAAGGCTATTAAACCATGTATATTTTACGATTTTTGATATACAATATTTCCGTTTATTCCTTTTATCACCTGAGATGATGACCGCGACAATAAACAGAGTTTTGAAAAGGGGACATAATCTTTTCTTTTATTATCCATTTTATTAAATTGGAAAAATTTTCTCGATCGTATAAGCTTTTATTTGATGCCTTTTCAAACTTTGGTTATCCTTTCAATAAAAAAGTAATAAAAGATTTTGCTGAGTTTTTTTGGTGAGAAGTAAATCGAAGGGTGTGCAAATTCAGATTTTTGTAGAGTTGCTCTGAGCAAAAATTGGAAACTAAGATGGCTGCTGGAGGTTGATTTCGAGCAGCTGGAACTAATTTAGATGTCTGGCCTAATTTTGTGTGTTTTAGTTGCGTTTGGAGCTTTCAGATTTTTCCTCCGAAACCTCTGCGATTTTTTTTTTCGTACTCCAAACTTAAAACCGTTTTCATGCTACTTTTTCCCGACGATGTAAACTTTCATAATCTCAATTCGTCAGCGATAGCCCGAAGCTACAAAACCACGGATCGACGAAGATTCTGCGGGTTGATTTTTTTTCGCAGAATCTTAAGGGAAAAAAATGTACCCCCGCAGATATCTCTCTCGAAAGAAATTGACAGGGCTCCCCGAGGATTAGAACGTTAAATTTAATAAAGTAAATGGCTGTAAAAGGAAAAAGAATCTTTTTACACTTTGATGTTACAGTATGTAAGATCCTCCATTTTATTCTTCCACCTATCTCCCGCCAACGCTCGCATAAATAATTCAACTTAAGATGTTTCCGTTTTATTCCTCCCTCAAAAAAACATCAAAGATTTCGAAATTAAAAACCGAATGAATGAGAATAGTATTAAATTTCCCTTATTAAACCTTCGAAAATTAATGTTGACTTGAAAAAAAGGCTTCTTCGAAGATATCATCTTAATTAAACCGAAAAATAAAATAATTAAATTGAAGGTTTTATAAAAGTCGAAGGGGGAAAAAAAAGGTTGTAAAAAATTTCCACAGTTGACGAAGGTAATTGACCATTAAAAGCCCTATGGTCGGCAACCAGAAATTACTAATAATGTCAGGTCTCCTTAATTAAACTCAAAGCCTTATACTTTCATCTCAATCCGTCAGCGATAAAGCTTTCCGGGGGAAATAAATTTTTAACGGCTGAAATTTTAAGGGCAAATGTGCCAATGATTATACGAGCTATAAGGGGAGAAAGGAAGTTCATGACGACATGTTCAGGGATAAACTTCGTGATCTTTTACTTTTTTTGAGATTTTGATGATATCCAGCTTTTTCTTTTTTGAGTTATCCGGAATTTTTCTGATACAAGGTTAAAAGTAACTTTTCCCCCTTTTTTATTCCCTGCGAGGACTTTGGAGGATGTTCAATGAAAAAGAAAAAAGTTCGAGTGTGTTTCTTTCTAATATGACCTCGTTTCTTTTGGTTTTCATTTTAGTTTTAGGGTCAGCGGGTTGAACTATTCAGGTTAATTCTTTTTTTTTTTGCTGAAATTGAGGAAGACGGTTGTCAGGAAGAATTTCGGTAGAAGTTGCTTGATTGAAGGCGGAGAGGGGCATGCCCGTGTTTGGCGGGGTTACCTAGAGGTGGCTGCTACAAAAGTCTGCAGCTAGTGTCGCTGATGGTTTGCAAATTTCACATGGTTGACAGTTCAACCATGTAAACCACTGTAAAACTAAAATTAGCTTGATATGGGAATCACTATGACTATTTTATAAATAAATTAATCGAAAAATGATTGGTAATTTTTTGGAAACAAATGCTGACATTATACTGTTTTTTTAAAAAAGAAATATACAGCTTACTGTGCAACTAGAGAAAGATTTTCACAGCTATCATAATTATTAATTCCACAAGAGACCATCCAATCTTTTCTGTAGAGTTACATAAATCCTCATCGCATACAACACAATATATATGTGAAAATTTATTCAATTTTTCCAACGTGCTATTATTATTTCTGCAGTGAAATCCGCAAAGTCTTGAGCTATTACAGCCTCTTATGGTGTAGCGATTTTCTTTGACTAAAAAAGAGGCAAAAAATTTAATTCGTACTGTAGCAGTTTCATACAGTAAATATGAAAGAGCTAGGCCTCTACAAAAATGACCCCGTAAGCAATCAGTTTGTGCAAACAAAAAAGAAGCAAAATCCTGAAAATCGATGTTTAAAATAGTTAAACAACATTAGTGCCATCCTGCGACAGAAACAGTCTTGTAGTTAAGAAGTCGCAAGGTAGCACTTTTAATAGGGAGCCTGAAAGGAGAATCTTGGTTTCGGTCAAGTACGTCTTCTGCTGCTCCGTACATAACTCACAGCCAATCAAAAGCAGTTAATTAAGTTAGCGACTCTCTATTTTAAGCCCTTTATCTCATTTAGCGCCACTATTAGCTCTAGCTCTCTCTTCACCCTTCAACCCATTTAACCTTACTTGTATATTCCACCGCATGGCACACTTCTCCCATTTTACACGTCTTCGTGGGCCAATCTTCAACTTCCTCAGGACACTCATTCGGTAAACGACGCTTATCCGGCATAAAATTCAAATTCCTTTTCGACATGCATGAATAACATTCTAACTGAAAACCTTAAAATTTCATTTTTACAAATTTCATAAACATAATCATTTCCAAACCGAAAACTTACTCAAAGGTATGTGGGACAACAACAAAACAGACAAACAATTCGACGTTAGCTTCATTATTTCCAAAAAAGACAATCACACGGGTCGTTGCCTGCAAAATCAAAAATACGAATTTTGATAAACAAAAAAAAAAAAACGAGCGATCGTGCTAAGCCATAACGTGATACGCCAGCAATAATGATATGCCCAGATTACAAATCTACCCGTATAATGGATAGTCATAATCGTTTAATCGCGGTATCTTATATAAACGAGAATTAGTTTGTTACATTTATCCATTAGTCCATCGTAATGGGGAAAAGGTTTTTAAGCTAGCTACGTTAGGGGACAATGAAACCCGCAGCAGTGATAAAAATTTCATGACTTTGTATAAACTCCCCGCTGGCTTTAATTTTTTTTTTTTTCATCCACAATAATATTATGCATCTCAATTTGGCTAAAATCAGGATTTTACATGAAAAGGATCTTACATGAACCTTGCACCGATAAATCTTTTCGTTATCAGGGGAAAAGGTCTTTTGTTGGTTTGTTATGAAAATGAAATGAAGTACTTTCCCTCTTTTGAAAATGATCGAAAAGTGAGATAGGAAAATACAGGATCTTTTGTTGCTATTGTTATGCTTCCGGTGAAACATTCAAGCGGGATTTTCTCGAAAAAAAAAAAAATCCTCTTGGGCATAGTCTGAAGCTTTCACATGATTAAACGTACTCTTAAGTGATGGCTAAGGTTATTTTATTTTTTTGTTCTCGATATCTATTCGAGAAGGGCTCGTGGCGGAAATAACATCCGCTTTTGAGTTGCATCCATTCAAATTTACAATGGCTGATTATCAGTCTATAGACATTTTGAATTTCAATCGAGAGAGCTTACATTAACTTCGTAACAATAAGCATCTTTGATAATAGTTTGGAACAATGAGATTTAAATTCACTCGAGTGGATCGGAAAAAAAAAAAAAACATTCAAGCTCTAATGTCAGAAATTTTTCATCTAGCTTAATTAAAACTATTGCCATCCTTTCAAACACAAACATTAGCACGAACACAATATCCGCCTATCAAACTTTCCACAAAACGATCGATTTCCACTATGTAAACAATCACGAAAAACAACATACATACTGAAAAAAAATCAGCAAAGCGCAACGTAAATCTCAGCGACGACAGCTAGAATCGGCACCTTTATCCAAATCGTATCAAGGAAAGTAAATTCCAGACAAGTAAATAGACGCGGAAAAGAAAACGAAACGGAGGAGGAAAAAAAATATAAAGGAAAACAAAAACCCGAAACCTGCTGTCGTATTTCAATAACAAGAACAAAAGAGAGTTCTATAACCAGGAGCGGTTGTTTAAAGAATGAAGGGAAATCCGACAGTTTTATCGAGTTCTAATACAAACATATGGCAGAGATTAGCCCAGACTGAGAAAACAATAAATTTGAAAAGCAGCAATAAAAAGAATCGATGTCACAAGGAGAAAAAAATATATATAAGGAAGAAAAAAGGGCAAAAGAAGTTTTACTTTGAAAAAAAAAAAAAAAAAAAAAAACCCTGAACGTGGAAGGAAGATGGAATTCGATTATAACTCTTTCGTAGAGTTTTTCTTTTCGAAGAATCTTTTTTGACTGAAATTTATATGTATTTTTATGGCTAAGAAGTCAGTGAATATTTTAGCAGAGACCCGAGTTCGATCAGTTACACCGGTTAAGAGCGATGAAGCCAGAAATAGAAAAGTCACTAGAAACAAAGTAGAAAACTTGCAAGAGCGTCGGTGGGCCCGAAAAGAGGTAGCAGTGTCGTGACATTAAGAAAGTGGTTGGATTCCGATAAATGCAGACACCCTGGAATAAAATGGGATTTCTCCAATAATTCCAACCATTTGACAGATTTTAGCAGATCAGATTTTTTTTTTATCTTTAAACTGTAGAGAAATGAAATTTTACTGTAGAAATTTAAATTGGCGGGAAATATATTATTTCTTATTGGTATATATTCCCTTTCTCCATGAAATTATTCTCACCTCTCTTAGTTGTCATGGTAACGGATGACGTCATCACCCCCACCAGCGCTCCCTATATAAACAACCGTGCAGCGCTGCCAGCGCCAGTTGCGCTTCGACCGTCCGACCGAGCACATCGTACAAACCCTGATTGGTAATTTTTAAAAGTTTTTAATAATTGCGGGAGGTCCGCGAAAACAGTGAGTTTGTCATAATAAATTTTGGTGCGAAAATTATTAATTTTTTAATTTTTTAGTGTTAATTTTTAATGTTTCATTTTTTCCGGGAATGGTCTCATCAGAGCAGAGGAAAAGTGAAGTTAAGTTCATCACTACTGTTTGGATACACAGTGGATTATTCAAAATGAGATCTTCGAGAGGAGGTAAGAACACCAGCTAACTTGCCACGCAGTAAGTACGAGGAAGTTTGTGGCTGTGGTGCGAGTGATGCAGCAAACGCTTCCCTTTTGTCATGTCCCCTCAGGGTTTCCCTTTCTTCTTCTTTAAATGCCCGCTCCTGGTCGGAGATTAGCGATCATCATGGCGATCCTAACTTTCAACCATTGATGATTTTACTAGGAATATCAAATGATGTGGTGACTTTCCATAATCTTCCACATCGTAGTACGGGAGCCATACCATTGATCCAACTCTGCCTCCCGAAATCTGAGCCTAGGCCTTGCCGATTTCTACCATCTTCAGCCCTAGGACAGTATTAGCGAAGCTGCTGCCCTCCTTTAACACATAACCCTGAAAAGGGAGCTCACCACAGGGCAAGGACGCCACTCCTTGACCAAGACCAAAAATGCCTTCCCGGATACCCCCGGTTTTCCTTTAGGCCTAGCGAATTTTGAAAAGGGGGGCTTTCTTATGGGTTCGTATATGCCTCTTCATCGACCATTTCGTTGAAGGGGGAAGGGTTCCCTTTAAAATCAGGGGGGGGGGGGACCCTAATGATGGACAGCGTTCACACCTCCTGGGTGTCCAATGGAAGCTGAACCCAATTTTTATAAGTAAGAAATTTTATTACAGCTTGCTGGCCTGTCCCATGCTTCAGACTTTCCTAAATATTTTTAACATGCTAAGATCTTCCTCACTTACATATTTACCATCCTCTATTTCCCTCTAGCCACAAACCTCCACATATCTCAGTAAAATTCCGAAAAATATTAAAACCGAAGCAACAATCCGCGGCTTTTGATTATTTTTTATAGAGCCCCATCCTCTAATAAATCCGGCCTCGAATCGGCCATTAAAAAATATTAACCCTCCATAAAAACGTTAAATATGAAAGCAATCGGCGATGGTTTAAACCCAGAGAAAGTTTTATAACACATTCAAGCTAGCCTTTCCCAACCCACATATTTCCTCGATATATCAGAGGACATAAATCGTCTTTTCTCCCCACTCCCCAACTCAAAATCTCCAAATCGAATTTTTCTTCATCCGCGATTACAATGCTTTTGGCAGATTTAATTTCTCCGAATCGAACACTTCCCTTCCCACCTTCCAAGGTGATCGAAGAGGATTTTTTTCTTGACAGGAAAAGAATTACGAGCTAATGATGATTACGAACTTTTGACGTGTAATTACGGTTTCACTTGTTTTCCTGTCGATCTAAAACCGTGTTGTTTCGTCACATGAACCACCTATCAATTTATTTTTGACGTTTTAACAAAAAAGAATGATTTCGATAGGAAAAAAATCCATTAGCTAAAAAATATCGTTATTAAATCGATTTTCAATTTCTGAACAATTTTTTTTTTGATAAAAATTACCCAATGTGAGGACGTTCACCAAGCTCGTTAGGATTTCACGCATCGTCCATTTTTAAGTGAATCATTTTCTTTTCGAATCTGTGTTTTTCATTTTTTCCTTCAATCGGAATTTGGCTTTGCTCGAAATGTGGAAATGATCTTTGAAAAGCGACTCTTTTTATGAGAAAGTGTTTTATAATAAGATTGATATTGAATAAATTGATAAATTTAATATTTGAGTAAACCTCGAGGTGTTTTGTTTGCTAACTACCTCTCTTCAAACAGGACAACACTCCGGGTTTGTTATCATTCATCCGGTCATCAGGCCACACCCGTTATTGCATACAATGCACCCCCCCCCATTTCGTAAATTATAAAGCAGCAAATTGAATCGGGGAACTGAGAGATGATTTCCCATTAGTGTGGCCATTATAGGAGATGAAATTTGTTTAGCACATATTTAGAAACGGTGTTTTTCGGCAAAAAATTCCTGATGTGACAAAGGCTGGAGCGTAGAGGCATCGAGAACGACTTCGGATTTAGATGACCCAAGCTTTAAAAGCGTGCAGCACAATCTGGTTACTGGCTGGCTGGTAGATGCATTAGTGGCCTAATTTTTGAATTTTGTTACAAAACAGTAAGGGAGGAAATTCATGTGTAACATGTTACGTAACATGTTGCGTAACATGTTACATTTGGTATATTTCACAGGGAAACATGTTACGTAACATGTTCCGATGTAACATGTTTCGGAACATGTTACGTAACATGTTACCTTGTGAAATATGCCTCGTAACATGTTAAATCATGTTACAAGTTTTGTAAATCATGTTACGGCCCTTCAACACCATGTTACAGCCCTTCAACATCATGTTACGGCCCTCCAACATCATGTTACGACCCTTTTAGATAATGTTACGCTTGTGAACAAAATGTTACAAGCTTTCTAAAATATGTTGTGACCATGCCATGCTTTACAGGGCTTGTAACATGCTTTAGAAAGCTTGTAACATTTTGTTCACAAGCGTAACATTATCTAAAAGGGTCGTAACATGATGTTGGAGGGCCGTAACATGATGTTGAAGGGCTGTAACATGGTGTTTAAGGGCTGTAACATGGTGTTGAAGGGCCGTAACATGATTTGCAAAACTTGTAACATGATTTAACATGTTACGAGGCATATTTCACAAGGTAACATGTTACGTAACATGTTCCGAAACATGTTACATCGGAACATGTTACGTAACATGTTTCCCTGTGAAATATACCAAATGTAACATGTTACGCAACATGTTACGTAACATGTTACACATGAATTTCCTCCCTAAGAAATCGGTGTATTGTGCAATCGCAAAATCCATTTGATATTATTAGCAAAATTAATCAACCCGTAAAAGTCAATTAGAACATTTAGGAGCTAAGTTCAGCAATCTCTGACTAAAGTTTGTGACGTGATATCAGTTTTGTTTAAGGATGCTTCAATAGAAAGTACGAATAGGCGATCAAGGAGTGGCTATTGCCTATTGTAAGTTAATGGATGTATTAGAAAAACATATCGAATAAAAAAAAGTAAAAATAGCTAAGAAATCATACCTGATTTCTTTTCTTCTTCTAAAAACTAAAATTTCTAAAAACTAGAAACCTTCCCCTAATTCAGAATAAAGATTTTTTTCTCCGTGACTTTTGCAGGAAAACTCGTGTTTTTGAGATAGTTTGGGAAACGCGAAAAATTTTTGCGTTAATTAAAGTTTTAAATATATATTTGTTTGAAAAATATTTAGCTTTCGAATTATTTGCCAACCGTTCACTTTTCACATATGAAGTGCTGTGGGCAGGCGCACATATAGTCGCTCCATAGATACATGGTTTTTATTAGTAAACCACAAAGAAATGAATATTTAACTGCTCTAAATTCTACACAATGCTCCACCATGTTATCGTACTCTGCGTGATTCGGTTCATTTTCATGCCAAGCAGAATTACCGAAGTCCTGAGGTACAGAAGTACTGAGTTTATTATACTCTCCAGTGGACATCCAGACGTAAGTGTTGTTTTTGCCCAAATCATTTAAAGAAATCCAGAAGTCATCGTATTTGTATGTAGGCCTAGTTAGATCTAGACAAAAATATTTATAAGCAACCTCTTTTTACTTTTTACTGTTTAATATTTAAGAATACGAACTCTGGTCCATAGTAAGATAACTATGTAAAAAAGTGAAGTCTTCGACAGTGGAAGGAGAAGCTAGGAACATACCCATCGCTCTGCAATATGCAAAAGCGTCGTACCAGTTCAGCTAAAATAAAATAATCAAAATAAGCGTAACAGAAACAGCAATTTTTAACTAATTGTGTCAAACACAAGAACTACATACTCTTAGATTACGATAAATAAAGTAGAGTTTGGATCCGTTAATTTTTGCCACCCCATCTGCTAAAGGTGATTCATGAGCTAATGAAATATGGAATTCCAGTATGAATATATAGTCGAAATGTAGTTTTGAAGAAACATTTTATGATAATACATGGATATACTAAAAATGATATACACATTTACCACCTCTTACCTGAAATATTTATCCAAGGCATGCAAGAAATAGGCTTCATATCTGAAACAACTTGAGGCCGTTCACATGATGACTTAACCGACGGAGCTTTCCCGAATATCAGAAAAACACATCCTAAACAATTCAGCAACGGTATATTCATGATCAAGAATGATTCCAAAATAAAAGCTTTAAACACATGAAACCATAATTGTTTCTTAATCTAACAATTACTGATAACGTCTAATTTCCCTTTAATAAAAATTAATAGAGGGGAAAAAAATTTCAGATTTCTTTTTGCTTTACCATGGTTCCGATAACAGAAAAGTTAAAGCTTCAAGGCATGAGCAGTTTCAAGCAGCGCAACGCAACGAGTAATGTTTATCTTATGGTCCATAAGCTGTCGTCACGCATAAGATAAAAATTACTCATTGCGTTGCGTTGCTCGAGACTGCTTAGGCCTTTAATGTTCTAACGCTTAAAATATGATAGTCTAATGAATCGACTTTTTTTGCATTTTCAATGCAAAACGACAAGAACTATTCCACCATTTCAAATAATAATAATAAATCGGTCAATTTGCCGAATGGAAGGAAATAAGCATTTTGCAAAGCGCCTGGCAACTTTTAAATGATTTTTAATGCCATTCTTTGGCATTTTACAATATGGTTAAGCTTTTCGCCAAAAGCCAGATTCCCGATACATTTACTAATCATTAAACCAAAAATAGTGTAAAAAGTTTATTGATGAATAAAATTAGCAAAACGAAATCCGAATTTTTTTCCTCTCTATAAATTTTTTTTACAGGGAGATAAAATGTTATCAGAAATAGCTAGATTATCGCGAAATTAATAGAATTGATTGCTATTTATCGTGTTTTGTGAAATGCTTCAGTATTAAAATTTTTTAGGAGTTGATCATGAATATACCGTTGCTGACATGTTTCTTTTCTTTTCTGGCAATTGCGGAAACTTTACTTGTCGAGGCTGATTCAAACAATGATTCTAAAATATATCTGCGCCCATCGTGCAAATCCTGGATGAATGAACCAGGTAAGAAATAGAGATTTAGTACCTTCAAGAAAGCTTGTTCCTAAAAACAGAAATTAGACTGCGTTTAATACTGCAATCCCATTCATTTGCAGCACCCTCACCGCTGCCAGGAAACATTACGACCTTCTATTCAGGAATCAAAGTATATGTTGTTTTCCGCACTCTAAGAGTATGTAGTCCAAGCGCAACCGCCTTACGTAAGCTATATAAGTCAAAATTTTCACTTAGGTACTTGATCATTCTAATTTAGCTGAACTGGTACGATGCTTTCACGTATTGTAGAACCAAGAAGATGCTTTTGGCTTCTCCTTCCACTCGAGATGAAGACAATTTTTTAAGAAATGCTTTAGTCTCTCATAGTAAGGGAATTTCATCTTTTTAAATGGTGTTTGATAAGAAGAGATCACTTAAAAATTATTTTTGTTTAGACCTAACAAGTAATGGAATCAAAAAGAACGACTACTGGATTTCACTGATCAATTTGAGCAAATACAAAACTTATTTCTGGATGTCAACTGGAGAAAGGGTGACATACAGCAATTGGCATTCGGGTGAACCAAATAATGGAAAGTATGATGGTATGGTGGAGCATTGTGGAGAAATGCACACAAGATTTAAGATATTGGCATGGAACGATTATATGTGCTCTTGCCCCCAGTTCTTTATTTGTGAAACAGTAATGTCGAAAAAATTTAATAAAGGCTAAATAAATCTTTTTGATAAATTTTTCAAAAATTTTTTCGGATTCCCAAACAAGTGTTTTATTGACACTTATACGGGGTTTCATTCCGGTGAAAATGGACTTCAAATGAAGCAGAACGAAGGAGAAAAATATAAAAAATTTTTAACCTAAGCCAACAGGAGTGCGCCTCGCGGCCAAATCTAGGGTAAGCCGAGGGCTTGCTGAAGGGGTGTTGTAGAAAATAAAAGCTTACAAATACAAAACAATAGGAATTCTGTTTTT
Source organism: Liposcelis brunnea (assembly GCA_023512825.1). Taxonomy (NCBI): domain Eukaryota; kingdom Metazoa; phylum Arthropoda; class Insecta; order Psocodea; family Liposcelididae; genus Liposcelis; species Liposcelis brunnea. The sequence continues at coordinate 6,222,567 of CM042065.1, read as the reverse complement.
GAAAAAAAAGTGTAAGAATTCCACAAGTCGATAAAGGGTAAAAAGAAAGGGCATCGAGATTGACTTCGAGCCCCGATTAGCCAGCTAAAAAAAACGCGAAGAAAATGTTGGTCACCGATGAATGGCCATTGGTGTAACACGGAATTTAGTAATTTCCCTTCAGATTTTTTTAACGATTAGCAAAAAATACTCGTCAAGTATTTGCTATTTCACATGTTTAATTTTAAAAATAACTTCGCAGCCGTGTTTAACACTGATTCACCGATTTGATAACTTTGCAAAACATTTTCAAAAATCTGAACCTCAGAGCTAGAACCACGGTCTTCCAGGTCTTGAGACTTAGATTTTGTTGCGACTCCAATTTTGAATGCGAAAATTGTTCATGGTCCACCGGTAGATGGTGCACGTGTCGTTGCGGCCAGCCAATCACAAGCCGAAAGAGTCCCATCTAAGTGCGACATTACTAAAGGGGCTCTAGAGCGGATCAATTTCATTGGTCGGCCGCTGATGCACTACTGCAATCTACACTAACTAAAAGCTGATTCAATTTCAGAGTCAGCGTTGCCATGGTAATCAACAAAAGTTTCAAGATCTGGAAGACCGTCGCTAGAACGTCGAATTTGAAAATCCAAGATGGCCGCTTACTCATAATTACTGATCGACCACTGATCTCCTCTGGATACGGTAACTTGAAGAATTTTTTGATACTGTGTAACTAGCGACATCTGTGTTTGTTCCGCTAACTACCATAAGCTAAGTACAGAGAGATAGGCATTTGTTCAAGAGTTTCAACTGGTACAACAAGAGATGTCGCTAGGTTCGATTTTTCAAGTTACCGTATCCAGAGGAGATCAGTGTGATCGACTGATCTCCTCTGGATGCGGTAACTTGAAAAATCGAATCTAGTGACATCTCTAGTTGGTACCGTTAAAACTCTTAAACAAATGCCTATCTCTCTGTACTTCGCTTATGGTGGTTAACGGTTCCAACTACAGATGTTGCTAGTATCACAAAATTCTTCAAGTTACCAGAAGAGATCCAGAGGAGATCCAGAAAAGATCAGTGCTCAGAATTAACCACTGATCTCCTCTGGATACGGTAACTTGGAGAATTTCGTGATACTGTATAACTAGTGATACTATGTAATTAATTTATGGAATGGTCGTCTGCTCTGAAATACAGAATGTAAACAAACCCACAATGCATTTTACATTCAAAAACAAAATATTTATCAGTTTACTTTTTCTTTTTTTAAAAAGCTACGAGGAAAAAGTATTGAAATCATTAAAAAGGGAGTTTATACAATTCAATTAAATTAATAGCTAAGAAAGTTGCTAGCGATTAGGATCATAACTGAAAATACTTTGGGTCTCAAAAATTATGTATTCAAATGCTCCTTATCTCCTTTTGCTGTTTATTTTTAATCAAATGATTTCATGTAAGTTTGGTTTTACAATTTAAAATTATACAAAGTTAATATGATAGCGACAAGAAAAAATTTTAACTTGGGTGTTAACAGGTAATGCGTTGAAGTGTTATCAATGTTTGACCACACCAAAAACCGAAAATGATCCAAGTGGTACAGTGGATTGCTCAGACCATAGTAAATGGGAAAAAATAGATTGCTCAAAATCTTGTCTCCATTCTGAAGTCGAAATCGATATTAAAAGTAAGTTATGGGAAAATGTTGCAGAAAACGTCCCCGCACAATAGAGTGCCATTTCAAAAAGCAATGTTAGGAGCACTCTTTAGCCCTAACGAAACCTAAAGATTGGAAAGGAAGACAATATTACGGTTTTAGACTAAGCTTGAGGAAATTTTGGAAGAGCTATAGCTCTAAAGCCCCATAGAAAAAAGCATAGTGCTATATGTCGAACATTAAATCCTTAAAAATGATTTCTTTCATAGTCTCTTTATAAAGTTTTTCCCCGAATAATCATAATTTTCCTTGAGTAATGCAGCCTCGACAGGCAAGAGACATTTTTTGAAGAATTTCATTTTAATAGGACGACATTCAACTTTAGCTTGACTATTTCCCCTGTTAAAGAATCTTTTCATAATTAAAAGTTTCAGCTTTTCAATCGTTGATTTTTTATTTGTAATTACTAAAACTCACGAGTTTTCATGAAATAATTTTCAACTCATCCGGACTCAGGAATTAAAAATTTTCCAAGCTAAGCTACTCCACAAATTTTTGTCTATTCCACCTTTATCCCAGTCTTATCAGTTTTCCATGTATAAGATTGTTATTCCCTTCTTATATTATTAGCAAGATTATCAAACCCTGAATGTAATCTCTAGTGTCTAAATGTTATGAGAATTTTAAGTCTGCAAGAGGCGCTTCCAAGAATTACGCCTCATCATTACAAAAACCGGCTAAATACTTAAACGCTCAAATTAATTTATTAACCTAACGTAAAAATTTTATTTTTAGTTGTAGCTGGTACTTCCACAGCAATGACATGCGAAAATAAAAACTTTTGCGATAACGTGAAATCTTCTCCAGGAGTGAAAATACTTAAATGCTATACATGCAATACTGACTATTGCAATCATTCACAAAGGGAAAAAATATCACATTTAGTCTTATCTTTAACTTTTCTGCTTTATTTTTGTAAATTAATAGTTTGATCTTTTCGTTTACTTCCCCATCATTAAATATAAAATTTTTCATTTGATAGATTTCAAGCTTTCTCTTTTTCAATAAAAAAACAAAAAAACATCGATACATTTACGAAACATTTACCACATAAATATCAAAATGGAAAAAATTTTAAATTTTAAATTTGATCTACTCCCTTGCAAGAATTATGCCCGGCTAATTAATACGAAAAAAGGAAGTGAAAAAAAAAGAACTTCGCGTTTACGTAGCGGAAAATTCCCAGAAAATAAAATAATAATAGAGGGTTCATTTAAGCAACTACAGCGATGAGATTTTGATTGCTGAAGAAAAGACAACTTGGCATAAACGAATTTAGCTAGGTCTACGATTTTTTTTCCCTGGAAAAACGAGGCATGTGACCTTCCTAGATGGCGATTCTCTAATTACGGTCCCTAGCTAAAGACGATGACGGATCTCGTTAGGCATGCCAAGAACGGCTGGAACGCAGGAAGAAAAACCAGCTCGAAAAGCTCGTAGCAAATCGTGGCAAGAGATGAACGAAGAATGGCTAACTAACACGGTCAGCAGGCTCATGGCCATGAGTGGCCGAAATAACGTTTGCCAAAAAGGATCAATTGAACCATGGCAATAGAGATGGTAAATTCCCTTCAGATTTTTTAGCCATCAATAAAAAAGATTGGTAAAGTATTTCCTATTCCACGCGTTAAAATTTAGAAAACCACTCTCACCGCCTTGTTTACACTAATCCATAACTAAAAATTTTCAAGAATGTAAACACACCCCCAGTGCATTTACATTAAAAACAAAACATTTACCAGTTTATTCTTTAAAAAACGAGGAAGAGGTATTGAAAATCATAAAGAAAACTGTTTTAACGATTTAATTAAGTTAATAGTTTACAACGCAGCGAGCAATAAGGATTGTAATTAAATATACTTTGGGCCTGGAAAAAAAATGAATTCAAACGGACTTCATCTCCTTTTTCTAATTATTTTAAATCAACTGATTTCATGTGAGTTTGCTTTTACAATTTAAAATTACATATAGTTTATTGGCCAATTGGGAAGAAAAATTTTCAACCATAATCGCATGTTAACAGGTATCGCATTGAAGTGCTATTCATGTGACCCGAGCCAACAGAAAAGGGCAGCTCGTGCTAGTAAGTTTTGCGGTCCAGACACTCCAAAGAAAGAGACGAATTGTGAGGATGGAAAGGTATGCGTCTCTGCCACCGTGGAAGTCATACGTAAGTGACAAGTTATGATTTGAAAACTGATCAGGAAGCAGGAAGGGTTTGTTGTGAAAAATTACCTTCCCATCTGGGATGTTCATCCCAGCACAATAAAGTCAAATTACTATAAAGAAAGTCAACACCATGGCTTTAAAGCAACCCTGAGAAGCATTAAGTTTTTCAAAATCTTAATACTTTTCTTTAGATTTAGATCTAAAAATTTTTTAAGCCCAGAAGTACTGCAGCCTCTCTAGGCAACTAGGCAGGAAACATTTTTTAAGAATTACATTTTAACAAGATAGCATTTCCTAAACCTGGGCTACAATTATTTAGTCGTCAGAAATCTTTTCATGCCCAAAATTTTAAAAAAATATTCATTTGCACTTAAATCCACGGTATCGTTATTCAGTCCTTAGCTATGCTTTCAAGATTACTATCCTCTTGTTAGGTTATTAAACGATAATAATACGCTTTATAGTAGGGTGAAGCAGTCCCAAAAAGACCACTCACTTTCTTGATTTGTCAGGGTGTAATTCGCATTGGGGAGGGGGACTTGAAATTAGAAAACGGACAGAAAATTAAAAATCCCCAACCATTAATTAGCTGAAATCGAATCTTATATCAGCTCTGTCCGTAAAACTTTCATTATTTACGGTTGAGCGAATTTAGACAAAAAATTCCTTAAGGGAAAAGTTTTTCCAAGTAGAGTCAGATTTCTTCACCCCGTACAGAAAATCATTGGGAGTCGTTTTCGAGGAAATCTTTGAAAATTGTTTGACCTGATTTGGCCTGCCAATGTTATAAACTTGGCATGGTGGCCTTGACTATGGAATAACATTTCTCCCTCTGACTATAAAATGCGGTTGCCAATATTTGTTGCGCTGGCTTGTTTGGTTTCAAAAGAGAAAAGTGCACGAACAGACGAATGAAAAGAACGGACGAACATCAGGCCAAAAATCAATTTTACAGTCACAAAATACGCAGTTTGGCAAAATTTAATTTTTAAGGTGACTACAGTACTTTCTCTGTCTAGGGAGCTCGAAAGTAGAAACGATTGAATCTCAAAAGCTTAAGTTATTTTTTTCTTTCCTAACCTAATGAAAAGTTTTTTTTTCCAGCTAACGTTTCCTCTGAAAAAGTATTGAGGTGCGATGAAAAGAATTATTGCGAAAGGTTCAAACCCGGAAATCAACCTGAACCATCTGGTGCGGTTCCTGCACCCGGTGTTCCTCCGGCTACTAAACCCGTAGAAGTGGTTCCTGAAGCTACGAAACCATTATCTAAACGTGATTTATCGCCTTTGAAAGTACTGGATTGCCGTACTTGCGAAACTGATCTATGCAATCATTCACAAAGGAAAAAAATATCACTTTTGGCATTACCACTGACTGTTTTACTTCATATTTGTAAATTAAAGTTTGACCGTAACTTTTAACTTTCCCCATAATTAAATATAAAACTTTTTCATTTAATCTAATAATAGATTTTAAGCTTTCTTTTTTCAATAAGGAAAAAAAATCGATAATGCTACTAAACATGTAACACGTGAATATCGAGAAAGGAAGGAAAAAATGAATCTACTCGAGAACTTTAATCATCAACCCTTGCAAAAATTATTCCATAATTACTAATAATAAAAAAGGAAACGGGGGAAAAATAACTTTGCTAGCCAAAAAAGAATCCTGTATTCAACTACTTATAGTGATGAGATTTAAATCTGGTATAAATGGAACTAAAAAAATCGTTCGCCACAGCCATTTTTTTCACATTTTTCAGCCCAAACAGTGGCGTAACTAACGCCCCCGCAGCCCACTTATCTCTAGGGGGCCCACTCGAGGGCAAAAATGTGTAAAAATAGTTGCAAGGAAAAAAATGGTAAAAAAGTGTTTTTCCTCCTTGACATCAGAGAGGAGCCCACCAAAGAGGTTCGCGGGCTGGCCCAAAAATTTTAGTTGAGCCCAAAATAAAAATACAGGTACAGTATTTGACGTCCGTGAAGTTAGCCTGCACTTCAATTTTTTTTTGTTTTTTTTTTTTCAATCGATAACTTAGGCTTGCGCGACCTTGCGCACAAAATATTAGAGCTTGCGCACTTACCGGGATTGAGCTATGAAAGATTATGTCATTTCGTGAACTTAGCCTGCACTTAAAAATTTTAATTTTTTTTTCCGACCAATCGATAGCTTATGCTTGCGCGACCTTGCGTGCAAAATTTTGGACCTTTCGGACTAATACTAACAGAGTAGAGAACAAAAATGTAATTTTTGAACTTAGCCTGCACTTTAAAATTTTTAAATTTCTGTTGCACCAGTCGATGGATAATGCTTGCGCGACCTTGCGCATTTACTTTGAAAACCGTATTATGATTAATAATCATGATAAATTATTTTTTTTAAATAAATGAAACAGTACAAATAGGACAAATTGCGTAATATTAATTAGCTTGCTCGTGGAGCGATGGTAGATGTCCTGCCTACCGTGCAGATATATCGGGTTCGAATCCTCCCGCTAACATTTTTTTTTTTTTTTCGGGTATGAGTTTTTTTTAGATCCAGTATGTTTTACTGAATAATTTTAAAAATAAATTTAATGTCTATGTTGCTGTAAATGCTGTGTCTTTTTTTAAGTGCAGGCTAAGTTCACGAAATGACATAATCTTTCATAGCTCAATCCCGGTAAGTGCGCAAGCTCTAATATTTTGTGCGCAAGGTCGCGCAAGCCTAAGTTATCGATTGAAAAAAAAAAAAACAAAAAAAAATTGAAGTGCAGGCTAACTTCACGGACGTCAGTATTTGCTATCCCAACTTTCAAAACAATTCTCATCGCCAAACCAAAAAATTTTATTTCTAGATACTGCTTTTCGATCAAGAATATTGGACTCCAAAGCGAAGGAGTTTTGCAAACTTGTCAATACCGCCTTAACAGTCCCTACAACTGGGGAAATCGCAATACTTAATTGCCAAATTCGCGATAGTAACTTATCAAATCATTCACAAAGTAAAAAATATCGCACCTGGCCCTACTTTTTTTTTTTTTTTTCCACAAGCCATAAATCTTTAATTTTAAAAATATCGGCTCAAGTCAAAAGTAAAGCAAAAATTAACAATTAAAAAATTAAAATCAGATTAGGGATTAAGTTTTAAGTTCTATTTTTATTTTTCTCAAACACTCCTCAACCTCTTTGAAGTCGTAAGGTGAAGCTTCAGTGAGGCAGGACTTAATTTTTATTTTAAATTGTTTTTCTTCTAAGGACCTAATGTCCTTAGGAATTATATTGTAATATTTAAGTTAAACCTCTGATTTTTCTCCCTAATTCTGATCGTAACTTTTTACTTTCCTCCCACCGCCTGGTTTACACTAATCCATAGCGTTGTTAAACATTTTTAAAAATGTAAACACGCTCGCAATGCAATTCCGAAAACAAAATATTTATCAGTTTATTTATTTAAAAAAAGCTAAGAGAAAAAAGATATTAAAACACTCGTACAAAAAAAAAGAGTTTATACAATTTAATTAAGTTAATAGTTAACAATGTAACGAGCAATTAGGATTATAATTAAATATACTCTGGGCCTCGAAAACAATGAACTCAAATGGACTTCATCTCCTTTTTCTGTTTATTTTTAATCAAGTGCTTTCATGTGAGTTTGGTTTTGCAATTTAAAATTACATATAGTTGATTTGCCAGCGGGAAGAAAAACTGTTAACTATAATTGCGTGTTAACAGGTATCGCGTTGAAGTGTTACACATGCGGCTCGGAGGAACCAAAATATAGAGATAGTTCCGGAGGAAAATGCACTGAACGCAGTAACTGGAAAGAGATAGACTGTGCGGAAAAATGTTACTTTGCTAACTCGGAAGTCGTGATTAAGAAAAAGAGTAAGTGATTAAAGAGTAAGTTGAATTTTTAAGAAAATGTGTTAAAAAAGTATTCGACGGTTTTTCACCTTCTCATCCAGAAATTTGGTAAAAAACGATTTTAGGCAAAACTTGAGAAAAAGCTTATGAATTTTTTTTTACAATTTATTTTCAATTTATCAGAGCTCAAAAACCTAAATTTTCTTCCAATTCTTCAAAAGTTAAGATGAAATTTTCTTCATTCTAATTCCAATATTAAATCTTGGATTTAATCTCTGGCACCTAAATTTTGTCTGGAAAAACTTGGTCATCCACTGAAGCATTTTCAAGAGTTGAAGCCTCATCATTACAAAAAACTGCTGATTATTAAATTAATGCTGATTATTAAATTAATGCTGATCAAAAAATTTTATTTTCAGACGAAACACGTGCTTCCAAAGTATTGGGCTGCGGACCTAAGGATTATTGCGAAAAATTAAAAGACGGAGCTGATATAGAATTACCTGAAGTAAAAACCAAAATACTTGACTGTCATACTTGCGACACTAACTTATGCAACCATTCACCACGAAAAGAAATATCACACTTGGCCTTGCCTTTGGCTTTTCTCCTTCAAACTTACAGACTAAAAAGTTCGCAACTTTTTACTTCCCCCATTTTTAAAATATAAAACTTCTCCATTTAATCTAATTATAGATTTTAAGCTTTTTCTTTTAGAAAAAAAAACATCGATTCAGTTACGAAACATTTAACACGTAAATATCAAAAAAGAATTTTTTTTTTTTAAATTTTAAATTCAATCTACTCGAGAATTTTCATCATCGTCCGTTGCAAGAATTATTCCCGACTTATTAATAATGAAAAAAGAACTTTCCCGGAAAATTCCCAGGAAATAAAAATAATAAAAAAAGATTTCCGTAATCAACTATAGTGATGAGATTTTAATTGCCAGGGAAAAGACAAGCTGGCATTGGATTTATATACGATGTTTTCTTTTCCTTGGAAACGAGGCATTTTCCGGAAAAAGGCAAGAAGTAAGGTAAGTGCACATAATTCCGCCAACGCGATAATGCCGCCAATCTTCAATATCTCTAACAAACGCGAAAGACTGGGAGGCAAAATCGTATAGGGTATGTTCTTATAAAGGTTTTGAATCGTTTTAGTCCAAAAGTTTGTCAGTTTAACTTTTCCTGCTTCCACAATATCTCATTAAAGATTTTAGAAAACAAAAAATTTTTTAAAGTTAATATTTTGAAGCGACGATTGGTCTTACGATTAATTTCTACGCAGCGGTAAAAATTCTTGTATTATCGATTCTTGTAGTAAATTTAATGTAGAATTAGACTACCTTTTCGTTTTTCTCGAAAAAATAATTTTTACCTCAGAAAAGAGGAGTTTTCTAAAACTGGTGTGCGCATTTTATTACGCCAATCCATGAAAATTGCATAAAATATTTTAGAATATCAAGTTTTAGGTCCCAGACTCTTCTGCATCCTTAAGACAACATTAAAAGGGTACCTAGGAGCGCATTCAGTTTTTTTCGAAATGTTATTAAATTTCCCCTAGGCACAGAATTCGGTTTCTGAAAAAGATGTGCCATTTTTGCGGTTTTGCCTGATGTTGGCAATCCGACTGAAATCGGAACCTATATTTTCTTCTTATCTTTATCTATTAGTACCTTTACGTGTCGATTATGCAACTTTAATTGCAGTCGGACCCTTATTTTCACTCGTTTGGCGGAATAATAATCATATGCTTTTAAATTCGCCAATTGGAAGACTTTTTTCAAAGTCTTCCTGACGAGCCAAACGAGAAGAACAAATTTTTATCATTGGGCTGTTAGATACCTAATAAGTCCCTTCTTATAATAGCATACCCCCTTTCTCTCTCACTGGGTCCTAAATAAGTAAAAAAAATTCATGAAGTTAGCCTGGCGGAATTATGTGCACTTACCTTAGTTTGTTTGCCTCAATGTTTTCCAAGTGATGAGGAGTTTTTAATTATAGCGGGGGAATAAAAAGATAAGACAAAAGGAATTCAAAAAATTTGTACCCGTTTAAATAGCGAATAATAAAATATAAAGAGGGAGAAAGCGTGGAAAATATTTTTTAAAGGTACTTACAGCATGTAAGAGAAAAACGCTCGGCGACAAATTACATCCTAGAACAAAAAGAAAAAAAAATAAGAGTTAAGTTACGGTGTCAACGTGTTTAAATGAAAGTCTATTTGAATTTTCATTCATTTAAAAGCTTTGCCTTTTTTCTGCCTTATTTTTATGTTGCGTTTTTAAGCTAAAGATATCCCGGAAAAATACTTTTATTCGGGGTTTTTCCCAATGTAAAACGAACCGCACCGATGAATTAGCTCAAGGGCTCAAGGGCAGAGAGAAAACCAGGATAAAAATCAGAATTATTTTTAAAATATCCATTTTCAGATTACAATGTTAACTAAAATTTAACCATTGTCTTATAACAATGATTTTAACAGGTGAGAGTTACATAGAAACCTTTTTAAAGTCTCTACAGTTAAAAAGTCTGCATGAGTAAGTTTCTACGGCTCAGGTTTAGGCTTTTGCCATGTCCCAGGCTCAAGTCCAAGTAAGGATCTGGTTGCTGTTGCCTAAGATAGAGCCAGACATAGAAATTTAACTCGCTTTTGGTTTAAGCTCAAAGCAGTTGAGCTTCTGATTCAAATCCAACAGATCTTGCTCGGTTTCGGCTCAAACAAGGCAGATTCAAATCGCTTAGGAGCTATTGAGGGACGATTAGGGACGATCGAGGACTATTCAGGTCTTCAGGACCATGCAGGATTATCGGAAGACCATTAAGTACCATGGAAGAACATCGGAAGACCATCCAAGACCATCCAGAGCTATCGAGGACCATTTAGACCGTGAAAGACCATTCAGGACCAACCAGGACCATCAAAAGACCGTCCAGGACTATAAAGAGACCATTCAGGATCGACTAGGACCATCCAAAGACCGTCCAGGACAATTTAGAGACCATCGAGGACCATTGAGAACCATCATAACAGCATTCAGGACCATCAAGGACCATTGAGAACCATCATAACAGCATTCAGGACCATCAAGGACCATTGAGAACCATCATAACAGCATTCAGGACCATTGAGAACCATCATAACAGCATTCAGGACCATTGAGAACCATCATAACAGCATTCAGGACCATTGAGGACCATTGAGAACCATCATAACAGCATTCAGGACCATTGAGAACCATCATAACAGCATTCAGGACCATTGAGAACCATCATAACAGCATTCAGGACCATTGAGAACCATCATAACAGCATTCAGGACCATTGAGAACCATCATAACAGCATTCAGGACCATTGAGAACCATCATAACAGCATTCAGGACCATTGAGAACCATCATAACAGCATTCAGGACCATTGAGGACCATTGAGAACCATCATAACAGCATTCAGGACCATTGAGAACCATCATAACAGCATTCAGGACCATTGAGAACCATCATAACAGCATTCAGGACCATTGAGGACCATTGAGAACCATCATAACAGCATTCAGGACCATTGAGAACCATCATAACAGCATTCAGGACCATTGAGAACCATCATAACAGCATTCAGGACCATTGAGAACCATCATAACAGCATTCAGGACCATTGAGAACCATCATAACAGCATTCAGGACCATTGAGAACCATCATAACAGCATTCAGGACCATTGAGAACCATCATAACAGCATTCAGGACCATTGAGAACCATTATAACAGCATTCAGGACCATCAAGTACCATGGAAAAACATCGAAACACCATCCAGGGCTATCGAGGACCATTCAAGACCGTGAAAGACCATCAAAGACCGTGAAAGATCATCCAGGATCAACTAGGACCATCAAAAGACCATCCAGAACCAACTAGGACCATCAAAAGACCATCCAGAACAATCGAGGAATCCCAGTGAAAAATTTTTATACCTTTTCTTATACATTCTTATATCATTTGAATATGAAAAAGGGATATAAATTTTCGACTATCTTGTTTTTATACGAAAACGAAATTATATCAATATTGAAACCATCATTTCAATACAAATCAATTATTATTTAATGATGTCTTAATATTTATATCATTTCGTGTCGTATGAAATAAAGTTCAGATTTGTATAAAATAAAGTTCAGATTCGTATAAAATGAAGTTCATATTCGTATGAAAAAAAGATAGTCGAAAATTTCTATCTTTTTTTCATATTCAAATGATATAAAAATATTAAAAGATATAAAAATTTTTCACTGCCCGAGAAAAAAAAAGCCTACCTATTTTATACATAATTATGTGGCTAAATTGGCGGAATGGAATCATGTATTTTTATGCTTTTTTAGTAAGTTTTTAAGTATTTATTTATAAAAAAAAAAAATTAACGACCCAAAATTTAATATTTTTTTATTAAATTATCAGCAAAAATAGATAAAACTCATTTAAAAATACATAATTCCATTCCGCCAATTTAGATACATAATTATGTATTTCCTTTTTTTCACGGGTGGGATATATCAACCCAGTGAAAAATTTTTATATCTTTTAATATTTTTATATCATTTGAATATGAAAAAAAGATAGAAATTTTCGACTATCTTTTTTTCATACGAATATGAACTTCATTTTATACGAATCTGAACTTTATTTTATACAAATCTGAACTTTATTTCATACGACACGAAATGATATAAATATTAAGACATCATTAAATAATAATTGATTTGTATTGAAATGATGGTTTCAATATTGATATAATTTCGTTTTCGTATAAAAACAAGATAGTCGAAAATTTATATCCCTTTTTCATATTCAAATGATATAAGAATGTATAAGAAAAGGTATAAAAATTTTTCACTGGGAAGGACCATCAAAACACCAGCTAGAACAATCCACGACTATCGAGGACCATCAGAAAGATCTTGGTGAACCATCGAAGACCATGGTAAAACCGTCCAGGATGATTGAAGAGGACTCAGAACCATTAAGGTTCATCGAACCACCATCGAGAAACCATCCAGGACAATTGAAGGCTATCGATGAACATGGAAGATCATGGTAAGGCCATCAGGACGATAAAAACACTATCGAGGACCATGGAAGAACATCAAAGATTATCTAAGACCATCGAGACCTATCGTGAAGAATCCATGACGATGGAAGACCATGATATATCATGGTCTCCCGCCCCCATGTGGTCTATAGACCACCAGGACCATTGAGGACTATCGAGGACCATGCAAAACAATGAAAGACCTTAAGAAAACCATCAAGGACCAGACGGGATTATCGAAAGACCATCCAGGACCGTCCATGCCGTAGGCTTAACATGGTTCTTCGTGCGATTCTCCCGCTAGAAGAATCCTATTTCCCAATTTCCCATTTTACCTCTTCACCCGCTTTTTTTTAATTCAACGCGTTTTCCACGAAAACCCTCATAATCACGTTTCCAAGAACCTCGAAAGACAAAACCTTCCACTACAAAATTTATTAGCATCGAATCGCAAAAATAAAACCTCGAAAAAGGACAATAAAATAAATCCAAAGCTGAATTAGTAAAATTGGAAAGTAGTTTCATCCCTTTCCCGCAGGCCCTTAAAACCCCCCGATGACCATAAAAGGGCGAGTAATTATAATTTATAAATGCACGTAACGGAACACCAAATCGAAAAGGATATCGTTATAAATTTTTGCAGCGATAACCGCTTTTCGGTTCCGATCTACCACCCCAAAAAAAAACCGAAACCGAGAACATACTCTTCCCAACATTTCCACCCCTTCGGTAAAAGGGTAAAAGAGAAGACATAAAGCGTGTTATGTGTACCGCATGATTAGCCATCCTTTCTCGGGATCGAAAATTCGGGTAATAAATACCCGGCTCCGAAACAAGAATCAATGGCTGATGGAGGCGAAGGGAAGATTAAGTTTCCCTCGACGCTATATAACCGCAGAAACCGAGAAACTGATTTCTACAACTATCTGTAATTTTGACTTGCTAAAGAGGGAAACCCTTGAGCAGTGCGCGTTGTTACTGCTAATTTCAAAGTTAATATTTTATTAGAAGATGGGAGTCTATCAGTAGTTTAGACGGCAAATTTCTCACTTTTATAGGAAAGATCCGCCCCTATTTTATTAAAGTGAAATATTTTGACCTGTTGCCAGTTCATAAACTATCCGCGGCTCTTATCTCAAACGGGGGTTGCGGGTCAAACAGTATATAAAACTTGAAAAGGGGAAAATTCTCTGTCTTTTTGAAAGGTTTCCTATTTTTTTTTTTTATTTTCTTGAGTAACAAATAAAAAAATTTTCACTTTTAACTTTTTAATTTAATACTTGTCAGTACAAGTTTTGCAAGATGTAATAAAAAATCAGAAAACATTTTCACTCTGATGCACATAAAAAATTTCTCTCGTGATAATTATTTGTCGCCGCAAACGGTGACAAAAAAATTTCGGATCAGTTCCTGAGATAACGAACGGTGGTGACAGGTTTTTCCGGGTTAAAGTAGACGGGAGGAAACAACTTAATGGAAACTTGAGATGTTTCAAAAAAAAAAAAAAAAAGTAACCGCCCTTTAAAAACCTTCATTCAGGATTAGCTTACTCAATTTTAATCCTTTGGGTTGAGTCTTTATCACGAAAATTTGAGGAAACTTTCTTTAAATCTCTCTCGTTTTAGGCATTTTCTTCTGTTTGTCTTTTAAATTTGCGTGGGAGGAAAACCTGTCTGGAAATCGTTTCGATGGGTTATACGATTCTCGAATATTGTCATGGACATTTCCAAACGGGGAGAGAATTCATAAAAATAGAAAATTGAACGATGGGTTCGGGTGGAAGTGGAATCCGCGTGAGAAGAAGAAAAAAAACGGGATTTCTTGTAGATTTTCGAAATAACGATGTCGCATAAAAATTTTAAAGTGTTTCACCCTGAGCTGGAATATATATTCGATTTATATTCAAGGGGATAAAAGATTTTTTGTTCGGGTGTTATGCATGATGCTGAGATGGGGAATAGAGTGCAAAGATTGCAAGGAGAAAAATAGAAAGAGGAGAAATAATTTACCAAAGAACCTGCCTGTCTGAAATGACGTCTTTTAAACGTATTTTCGACGTCTATAAGGAGTAAGTATATCGGAGACGTTATCTCGACGTCTGAAAAACGTATTTTTGGTCGGAGACGTTATCTAGACGTCTGAAAAACGTATTTTTGGTCGGAGACGTTATCTCGACGTCTTAAAAACGTATATTTGGTCGAAAACGTCCCCTCGACGTCTAAAAAACGTAATTATTTTGGTCAAAAGACTTCATTTTGGTCGGAGACGTCAATTTAATTAAAGATAATAAGAAATTCTTGAGAAATCTTTGAGAAGAAAATCTTTAGCCAAAATTTATAGACACTTACTTCAACGGACAAACCTCTATTCTGGCCCGTATTTAGAATTTTTACCGCCCCTGCTATTATATATTTCCTTTTCATTTAAAAGACTTCTTAAAAAACTACTCTAAAAAATTAATTAGAAATTCTTTTACTTAGCAAATAAATGGAAAGTATATCAATTTATTTTGTCGAAAAGAAAGCCTGTTCTACCAAACGTTGAATACGTCATTAACACAATGAAAGTGCAATCGATCAAATGCTACGTCGTCGGGGGAAAACGCAAACCAGAGAATTCATTTTCTCTTTTTATTTCAGTTCATTGAAAAAAGTTTCGATGTTGATTTGTTTAACTCCACAAAAAAATAAAATTAGGCCTCGGGAAATGCGGCATTTTTCCTGTGAAACCTGTAAAGGGGTGGAAGGAGGTAATTAAGAGCCAAGGCCAAAGCAATTACCAACCAGTTGAATAGCATAAAAGCAGAGGCGATCACCTGGGTTTGCTATCGGAGCCTGGAAATTCACAAATATTTCTTAAAACCTTTTCTGTCTTTAGTAAATCGTGCTACTATTAGGTCGACTCTTCCCATCCTCTAAATTAACAAAAGAAAACTGCACTTAAGAGTTTTTTCAGTGTGGGCTTCGTTTCATTCAATACATTTCCCTCTTCCCTTTATTTCTTTGAACTTTACTGAATCCTTATTTTTGCCTCGAAAAAAAAAGCTACAAAACATTTTTAAAGAGAAACCTTCCCTCGATCGATTCAAAACTGTCAAGCTCTTTTCCAGTTAACGTTATGGATTTAGAGGATTCGTGCATATTTCACGCATCTTGATTTCGAATTGGTTCGCTTATATTTGATGTCATCCACCAAAGACTTTTATCATTTTAACAGATTCAATAATTTCAAAAAAAATTTATCTATATGCGAGGAAATAAAAAACTGACTTGGAAAATAACGAAACAAGCTACTAACTCCTCACACGGTTTTTAGTATCCCAGGGGCACATCTGTAGGAGAAAGCTCTCCCAACTTGTTCATTCTCATTTATTTTAATGTTAGGCGCTAAGCCCAAAACTCCCGTTCCCTAGCCAGAAATATTTTACATTCGAAAAATATGCTCGAGCCGTTCTTCCTACACCTGTTCATGTAAATCGAATTCGAAAGGCGTAAAAAAAAAATATGATGTTTGAATGAATTTTCCCCAGCCCGACTTTCTATTTTTATTTCAAAAAATGAAAATTCAAATAAAAATTTCGATATTAGCCGATCGTGCACATGCATTAATGATGCTTGCTTTAATTAAATGCGATTGGTCCTGCTATGCGTCATTGATTCAACCGTGGAAACGTAAAAATCGTTACCCTGCTGATCTTTGGTTAGATTTTCCTTGTACGAAAACCAAAAAACTCGACGAAAGGTAATCAAAGTTAAAAAAGGAAGAAGAGCTTTACTAACAATTAACAAAAGCTCCCCCGAGAGAGAGAGTCCACTTAGAAAATTCATAACAACTTTCTGCTTTAAGAAGAACAAGGAAATTTAATACTAAACGGCTCAAGTGCTCTCATTATAGTTTTCCGGCTTTTTAACTAAGAAACGATTGCAAGGGCATGTTGTCGGGAGCGGCGATGAGCTTTGTAAAGAAAAACAAGCTGACAGATTAATTAATTAAATTAACGACTTGATGCTTTTTTGAGAACAGACTTTTTACTTTGAAAATTCTTTTTCCTTAAAGAATGTACAAGGGCTCTTTTTAACTTAATCCGGGTAGGGATCCTTTCCGCGAGTGCTTATGAGAATTCGTACTTGAAAGATGTATGTACGTCTTTCGGGAATAGGGAAAAAGGGGAGATCCTAGCCTCGGGGTATAGTTGATATAAAATAATATTAAAGTGGGCGCTGGATCGGATCGGGTTTCAAAGGTTTGCGGTTAAAACTCTGTATATTTATTTTTTCCTCCTCTTATTTTTTTTCCTTTTTCTGTATTTTTTTTTTCCTTTGTTCACAAAGTGAGGCGCACCGTTAGTCTATTTTGAAGACTTTTTGAATTTTTAATGAAACTAGCATCAAGTCCTTTGTATGATCTTTGTGTATACGTGAGTTTTTTTCGTTAATATAAAGATTTCGTATTTTTTAAAGATTCAGGATTTTAAAAATAGGATTTTTTAAAATCAAGAAATAAACGAGATGGTTTCTGTGTAAGAAAGTGACCAGATTTGTTTGGGGGGAGAAAAAGGGTTGATGAGGACAGAGCGATTTTAATTTTCTTGCCTTTTGAAATTTGCTGGTTGCTATAAATGTAACAAGCTAAGAGAAAATTGTTTGAAAATCCCTTGAATGTTCTCAAATCCAGGAAGATTATTTAAATATATTTGGCCCCACAGTATATCCTTGAGGTTCCGCCAAACTCTTCTTTTCTTACAATTAAATCCTGTTAGGTAATTTTATTACTTCTTCTTTTTCTTCCTTTTAATATGCTTTCACTAGAGACCCTAAACCACTTAGAAAAATCTGAAGCTAGAAGAAGCAGAAGACATTCTAGAACAAAGCCTCCGTAAATAAGGCGACTTTGTCATTTTTGCCACGCACACTGTCATGGCTGCTAAATTCTCTCCTGAGTAGTTCGCCATGTTGCTCCTAATTTTTTAAACAGCCGAAAGTTTGCCACTCTCTTTTAATTTAGGGTCTCTAGCTTTCACCTGCTTCACTCCCAGACGTGGATGTTCAGCATTCTTTCATTTTCTTTGGAAGTCTGTCTTCGGAACTTCTAGTCGCTGGCTTTGATTGGCAAGATCTTTCCGTCAATCGGTGGTTTTTCATCTGATCCACGAGCTGGTGCCAATCTTTCCTTCTGGATCTTGTAAAGAGGTTGATGTCTTCTATTCCTACAGTTCTTCACAGCTTATCATTTGTAAGGAAAATAAATTTTCTCAAGTCCTTTAAGGGTCCAGGCTTCTGGTTGTACTCTTGGTAGCTTCTCGCTTGGACCCTTTTCGGGACTAAGAGCAAACCAAATCCCACTCAACCCCTTATTAAAAATCTCTCCGTTTTGAAGAGCATATTGTCAAGCAAATATCCCAAATTCCAATTATTTAGCCCTCTGCAAATCATAGATGACAATCTTTACAAGAGACCTACAGCACTACGCTGCTCTCGATAACTCTCTTTCATGTCCAACTTCTGATTATCTTCCATTTCATTACCAAGCCGCCACATTTTCAATCCCATTTGCGTGATGGCAAGATTACATAACTAATTCAATGCGTATACATAATTTCAGATGACTTTATCAAGCTTTAAAAAACCAAACCTATCATTACACTTTCGGCGTGTATGAAACTTCCGTTACATGTTTCAACGCTTAGCCTTGAAATCCAGTTACAATCTTTCGGCGCCGAGGCTGTCACGCAAACACATGTTAAATCGAGGAAAATCCAACTTTTCGAGAAAATCCAGAAACAGACAAAAAATTTAATTAATTTTTATCAAATTCCTGCATTTAAAAACCGAGGGTTATAGATGTCCGTAAGGGGCCATGCATACTAGGAACTGACAACCGAAACTTTTCAGTTAATTTTCTGGATTGTAATCTAAAAAGCTTATGCACGATTTTTATTTTAATCCACTGTCAGTTATAAAAAATCCGATTAGGGGAATTAGGCCGAATGTTTGTTCATCTTTATCATAAGCCGTGTTCGTTATCGCGATTTAATGACCAGTTACGGATTGAAAGCTTAGTTTTTCGCACTTCGGTAATGGCGCATAAGCCTTTGTTAGTCAGATTAAAGGCAGCGATGGGTTTACTAGTTCTACCTCATATGTCTCTCGTGGAGAAACTATAGAAGAGAACGGTCTACTAAATTTAAGCTTCTCGGTTTCCTATTTCTATCAAACTTTTAACCAGGTGAGGTTAGGGTCGACTACATCATTCTAATGGACAGGAAATTGACCAATAGCAACAGAGCTGATGTGGCCACTCTCTCTTATCTTTCTCTGAAGCAAAAGGTGTCGCATAAGTATCCTTAATCTTGCCCAGCAGAGCAATAACTCACACGAATAGATTTCAAATGTGATAAAGCTAATTCCTTCCCACAGAAAAAATGATCCCTTCATCTTTCAAACTTTTCCTGAAACTGATAAATCGCCTTTAACAACCGGCATCTCCCTGATTCATCATCCAACTTTTTGATATCGATACAATATATAATGCATCCGTTTTTAGTGAAATCAATATCGGGTGCGATGAGCGGGAAATTCATCGAAAAGCAATTTCTTGTTGAATGATTTTACAGAGAGCGAGGTAGGGTTTACATTGACATTAAAGGAACCCTTTGAAAATTTAAGGATCCGCTTTAGTCAGAAGCTCTAAAAATGGAAAAATTTTGAATCCCCCCCTTCCCCCTTCTCCCCCTATTCGCGATGAACCTACTCTCCTTACACATCCATGACCCGCGCTTTCAATAAGTGACATCACCTTCCAGCCAAGCAAACAAGTTTTCGTTTCGTAGAAATAAGAATAACGTTGGAAGAAAATCAAAAGAAAAAGCTTTTATCGGAAGCATCACTATTGTAACCGGAATACAAATTTTTTTTTATTCTTATAAAGTATGGTTGAGATGACAATCGTCGCACAAGCTTTTTTCCTCTCCTCGCCGAAAAAAAAAAAATGGGGGGGAAAGGAAGAACCCATTAGGGATTTTTAAATGCGATCGCTTTTTTTACGAGCTTGTAAATAGGTTTTTTTTTCTGCATGGAAAATGTATTGAGTGGAAATAAAATGTGTTTTGATAATATTCACAGCGCGGCGACATAGGCGAGGCTTATGTGTGCCGGAAAATTTAGCTAAATATAGAATTTTAGAACGGAAATTAATTTGTAATGGGATGTGATGAAGTTATGTCGATTTTGACATGATCGATTTTTGTATTTTTATATTTTTGCCTTGGACACTTATCCGGGAAATAGTTAATGGCCTTTTTCTGACGTTGTATAGTCCTCTTCAAAAATGATAAATTGAAAATTTTTCGATGGGACGTGGGTTTTTTTAAAGCAAAAAATTTACTTTCAAGTCAGGTTTTTGAAAGATCAGGCTGAATGTAAACTAGTCAAGAGTCTAACAATAAAGTGTCCAACAAATAAAGTAGTATCACACTGGTGGACTGCTTGGACAAAGTTGGACACTGGGCAGTAGGGTCTTAGCTGAAGATCGAAGACATTTAATTATTTTAGAATGATCCCTAAAACGTGTGCGGGCTGAAAAAAAGAATGGTGCTTTTTTGAGGTAGTGCAGTTCCTCTTAAGCAAAGACATTAAGTTAAAGTGTGGTACAAGGTACATTTATAGATAACGAGGATTTAACTCCAAGAATCCTAGAGTAGTATAGTAATGAGAGTACTCGTCGGTTTCATAATGTATGATGACGTCTTCCGACTGCCAAGAGCCATTCTTCCCGGTTCAGACAGTCCTCTTCCCCAAGTTGTAGGCCCTCATTTTCTCCACAAAACTACCCCTCCAACTAGCTCTCGGTCTATCCTGTCTTCTCCTCCCCAAAGGCCGTCACTTAAACACTTGCTTAAGGATTCTAAACTCTGCCATTCTTTGGACATGTTCGAACCACACTAACTGCTTCGTTTTAATGTCCATGGTAATTGCTTGCGGAGCCTCCATAATTTCTCTTATCCTGGCGTTTGGGATGCGCTCTACACGAGATTTCCTGGCTGATCTTCTCCAGTAGTCCATTTCAGTGGCTTTTAGAGACTTCTCCGCTTGGATTTTCAGGGGCCACACCCCGGGATGAGAGTTCTAGCTCAAAACTTACTGGAAATGCCATTGGCTCTAGTGTCGCATTGTCTGCCTACTAATAGCTTTACAGGACGTAAAGCTCTATCCCCGCATCGCAGATACCTTTCCAGACTGATCTATCCTGGCAGGTGGCCAGCCAGCCTCCTGTTCGACCCGCATCTTCAGGAACGTTGCCCTCCCAACACAACCGCAGTCTACCTTGAGGCTTGTAGAGCGGACCAGCTCTCTGAAGCCAACGTACTTTGATCGCACTAGGCATCAGCGGCTGTAGCGTGAGCCTTTCCATCTCCTCATTCGAGCGCCACATCAACAAACCTGGATTTCTCTTCAAGACCTAAATTGCCTCTTTGTAATTTGAAGAAAATCCGGGAGATGGAGCATGATAAACGAAATGCCATTTGAGGGCGGGATGGTTGGGACAAAATGGAGGACAAGTTGTCATAATTGATACGGTGAATGGAAGGTACCACCCACTTCACCTTGAATCTTGCAATCCCTCACCTAAGCGACTCTGCTTTCATAGAGTTTTTATTTTTTTGACGGGAACTTATATAAATTCAACTAATTAAAAGCTGATCATCATGGCGACTCCATCCAACAACAGCCAGCAGCCAAAGTATATTATTAATATGTCCTAAAAATAATACCTCTTTTTCTTCTCTTTTCCTTCTTCCGCCACATCAATTCATTCCTTATTCTACAAGCATCTCAGGTTGTTTATAATTTTAATCCTAATCATTTATCAAACTCCAACATCACCCAAAAAAATATATCAAAAAGAAAAATGAAAAACGAGCATACGTCCCCTGGTCCGGTTCCGACACAACAAAATCCATCACACAAACGGAAGAAAACTCAAAAGTCGCATTCCAAAAGCGACTTCACGATCATCTCAAATAAAAGTCATCAATCATTTCCCGATTACTCACAAAAAAAAATCAAGTATAAAATAAGAAGATGAAAAAAAGGCCGGAAGAGACCTCAAGGCCAATCCGAAAAAAAAAACGTTAACGCAATTTGACGTAAAATTGTTTTCGTTCTCATTCGATGGATCGAGAGGCCGGTTATTACATGAAAACTGAAATCCAGTAAAACGATGAACATCTGAAAAAGATAGATGGGAAGAAGAGTCGAAACCAATCAAAACGAAAATGACGCTAACTTGAGTTGACCCGAAATTGTTTTCCCTCCTAAGGCTTTTACGCTGCAGGGTTTCGAGTGGAGATCACCGATACGGACGGGGAAAATGGGTATAGAAGAGGAGAGAATGATATTTTCCAATTGGATTTATGTTATGTATGTTCGGTATTTGCTTATATAAGGTTTTCCTTCGATCAAAGTTTTCCTTTGATGAATGCCAAGCATTATGAAAAGGCGAAGCTTACGAGGGTTCGGAAATGTTTTGAAAGAATTTTTAAGTTAAAGGCATTTATGATTCGAGTGAGTTTAAACATTATGAAATAAAAAAAGTTTTTCTTTTTGGTTTTTTACAGGGGATGACGCAAAGAATATTCTGTGAGGTCAGTACTAGTCTCCTGCTGCGCCAGACAGGGCTGGGGCAACACGGTAAGCGAGGTAAGCGTCGTAGGGGGCGCCAACAGCAGGGGGCGCTGCAAATCTAACTAAAGACCTTTTTTTTGCTTGGAGTCTAAAATTTTTTTTAGAGGGAAAAGGGCCCACAATTGCTCCCTGTGGCAGCGGCGGCGGGAGGGGGGGACACCAAGGGATTGCCACGGCCCTGGCACCACCAGCACAAAACCCTATTAAAGTCTACCTATGGCTGCTCTCAGTGGCGTAACTAAGCCATGGTGGGCCCGCCCGCAGAGCTGATTTTTTTGGCTTGATTTTTTAGTGGGCTCCTAAAGACTGGTGGTACTTAGGTCACTGGCTGCTCTTTAAGAGCCCATCATGCCAGAGCTTAGGAGAGCCGGATTACAGTCGTTAAATAATAGCATCATGGGATGAGAATTGTGAAAGATATCACCAACTATCTTTTAACCTGGGATCTTAGACTCGTCCAGCGTTAAGTAATTTGTATCAGAAGTAGGAGGGCAGTCCAGCAAAAGATATACAGCCTAGAGACGCTAAATACTCATCCTTCCCACATCTGAAACCCAAGAACTCCCGCATTCATTTAAATTGTAATGAATCCTGGATAAAATATTAAACACTCTAATCAATCATTATAAATATTAATACAGAATAATTATTCAGAATCTAAAATTTCCCCGGATTAATTTTTTTTTCGACTAATCCTTCAATCTTTCCCTTTAAAAAAGCTTCGTTGACTTTTCATTATCGCTTTTAATCTTAAGGCAATGTTCTTAGCATCGCTTTTCTAAGATATCTCCCTCGCTTCAAAGGATTTTATAAAAAAATTAATGAAAGGGAACCGTAAGAACATTTTCAATACATTAAATTTCCATTAAACCGACTTAAAGCTCTCACAATTTTTTTTCCCTAAAAAAATTCTCATTACACATCGACTTCCAATTAGCTCAAAAGGCTTATCGGCCTAATGGGAAACCGATGTAAATATCAGGCTCGTTTACCAATCACCTTGGCTTTGTCATTTTGCTCTTTTAAAAAAAAAAACGCTCGATTTGCTTTGACTGTTGGAATCCGTCTCCCTTTGATTTAATTCTTTGAAATATAAAAAAAAAAAACGAAAGGGTTGAATCGAGGGGAAATGGAAACAACTAATTTTTTCGACCCAGTAATTTTGTTTTCACAAAAAAAAAGGGGGGGGGGGGAGAGAGAAACCGACCGCTGAGTGTCATATCAATTTTTTAAAACATACAACTTTCAAGGAAAGCAATAATGAAGCCGGACTGTCAATGTTCATTTAATTTTAACACATCAGACGAGATCCCGCTGTCACCGCTTTTCCCTTTTCACTCATTCTTTTCCTCCTTTTTGACTCTTCGGTTACAACCATCCTTTGTATTTGAATACGGGTGTTCTGGGTTTTGAATTCCTTAACTTAATTTCAAACTCTGACGTTTGTCCTGATATATCTCGGTCTTTGGTTTGAATATCTTTGTGAGGTTTGATATATTTCTGCAGGGTTAGGCGTATCTCAGGCTCCGCATTGTAGCAATAAGTTGGAAATTTTCTTAGAAATTCAGCAATGAGGGGACGCTAGAAGATTTTTCTCATAATTCGCTAAATCATCTACAGCCTCCTCCATTTGCAAGGTTTAAAAACCATAAAAATCTTCAGGACTTTAGCTCCCCTTTAACAATTACCCCCCCCCCCCCCCCCCCACTTCTTAGCCTCATTTTGTAATCTCCTAATTAATCTTCAATGATTAAACTGCTTTATCACAAACTGCTGTAAACATTCACTAGACACTTTATCTCATCTATTGTAAAACCCCTTAAATTTAATTAAGGACGATTTCCCTCCTTGCGTGTGGGCAGGTTCTTCCTTATGACGAGACGTTTCTAAAACGGCAATTGACATTTAAGAAATAATTTAACCCTTTAAATAAATCTCGAAAAAAATTATTTTTCATCAAGGATTTCCTTTTTTAGCAAACCCTTTTTATATTATGAAATTTTTTTCAACAATGTCAGTCGTTTTTTTATTTTATTTTTTCAGGGTTGCATTATTTTCATTTTCAAAGGAGACAAGGGAAAAAACATCGGACGTGTTATTATACATCCTTTTCAAATTTATAGCTTCAAGTCCCAAACCGAAATAATGTAATAAAAAAAAAAACAAAACACGAGTCCTTGCTAAAAGAAAACGGAAGCTCAAGAGTACGACGACTTTCGTTTCGAAATGTCAACGTTTAAATCGAATGTCGAATCATATTTGACGTGGATTATGTTTTTATTTTTTTATTTTCCGTTCTCCTTTTTTTACGACTTTTGTTTTCCACATTTATCCATGACAGATTTTCCTTTTTTTTCTAGATGGTTTTCAGGCATGATTTTATCCAATCGAGAAGATTATCCTCTTTTGGTAGAAAGGTGTGTGAGTGAATATGCTTTGATGAGAAGATCTGAAGACTCACGGAGTAGCCGTTGATTACTAGCGTGATCAAGGCTTGTAGGCTTCAATGGCCGGGGCATTTAGCACGAGCGCCCCCGACACAGAGGATTCGGCAGGTCCTGGATGGGCGCTTGACTAGTTCTAGATCTCTTGAAGACTGCGGCTTCTCTGGGAAGGTAATGTGACGATGAATGTAGGACATCTGGGGATCCCTGACTGGCGCTCTGCGCGGTGTTGCGGCAATAGGGCTTCGAGCCCTGTAAGCCATGTATGGGTGTGTGTGGTTCTTCTTCTTCTTCAGCCTGTTTGCATTCACTCCTGAACATAGGCCTCTCCCAAATTTTTCCATGTCGTACGGTTCTCAGCTCTCTGAAACCAACCCCTTTCTGCCGCTTGAATGATATCGTCAAGTCACCGGTTTTGAGGTCTTTCCCTACTTCTAGATGTTAAGAGCGGCCTCCATTGGGTTTATGTTACTGCCCACCCCTCGTGATCCTGCCTGGCCACATGCCCTACCCACAGCCACTTCAACTCTGCAACACGCCTCACCACGTCCATCACCCGCGCCTGCCTACGCATAGTGAAAGAAGACATAGTGTGTTCTTTGTCAGATTCTGAGTGTAGATATATCCCTTCTTGCACTAAGAAGTCAGAAAAATCTTCCATATTTAACTTACGGCTGATAGCGGTCCAAGATGAACACTCCAAGAGTTTTTTATTGGTTTGGAGTCATCAGCCAAGGCCTAGCCAAACCTTCAAAAGGGCTCAGTCCGGGGTCTTTATCGAGCCAAATAATTTGCTAACAGATTATTGGCTTGTAAATTCGCCACTGAGCTAAAATCTGGCATTTATATGAATATTCTTTCCTACTAAACATCTGCCACCTCTCTTTATGCTACAACGCCCCCCTCCTCCCCCAAGAAAAAGCTACTTAAATTTATGCGCGAAACTAAAAACATTGTCAACTTTCCCTTCGATAAAGTAATAGAATGTGAAGTAGGCTTGAAAATTCCTTTCGTAAACAGCCCTTAAGTCATAAAAGGATACAAAACCATGCAAGTTTCAGTAATTACAACATTAAACTTTGTAAAATAGTGTTGAAAAGTTGTTTTTGAAACCGCTAAAGGACATAATGGCTTCTGCGAAAACGGATATAATCATTCTTCTCGGTATCACACTTAAAGTACTTGTTTCACACTTTGAGAGATCTCTCCGGGTTTTCGGGTCGTTGCGGCAAGTTTTAAAGGGAAACCCCGATGATGTCCTTTCAAAAGAAAAATCGAGGATTTTTCCCCTCCCCCCCCCACTCTTTATGAGAATTAAACGGAAAAAGGATTCGGTTTTCTGAGATATTTTCTAAAAGAGGATTTTAAATCCTTGTTGAGTAGAGAAAACGTTATATGGGAAAAGTTTCTGATGAATCCGGAGGTTTTTGTCAATTTTATAGAAATATGAAATCGTGATTGCCTTTCTATAATTATGCGGTGTTCTGGGTTTAATAATGATGAGTTCGTTAAGCTAAACGCCCACGTTTTGCTATCGCGTTTTAGTTTATTGGGTTTAGTGCTGAATATCAATTTTGCGGAGTTGAAAATCTGCACCCAGGCAAGTTTCAATAAATAAATTATCCGCTATTAGCAACGTCGTATAAATGACAAGGCTAAACCAGAATGGGGTTTTTTTTGGGAGTCTGGTTCACATTCTTAGACGAATTAAGCAAAAATCAAGTGGAAGTAAGAAAGGACGAGACTTGAGTAAGTTTAAATGCTTGGCAGGACACGGAGACTCTTAAAAAAGTCTTCTCCTAGTGAGGAGCTGCAGCCCTACCAGTAGTGGCTTCAGGCTGACAATAACATTGTCGGCTAGGCTTAAGACCTGATAGCGGGAGGCAGAGTTGTAGCAACTGCATGGCTCCCGCGGAAGGTGTTAGACAGCCAAAATATTAGTATTCCTAGTACAGCTATCATGGCTGAGGGTTTGTTAGCAAAAGATTCAAGATAGTCGATTCGGCTGGGGTATCTTGGACGGCGCAATCTGCTCTTCAGGTAATGGTCGTCAATTTTCGGATCGCAGAGGCATTTTCAAAAGAAGAAAGAAGATCATCAAAGGATCTTTTAATATGATACCATGGTTCTATCTTGGGAGATGACGGATCATTTCGGAGTCTGAAAACAAAGGCGAAGGAAATTTACCACAAAGCATCAGATAGCTTTAAAAATTAAATACTTATCTGATGAGGATCGAAGATATAAAAACTAATGCACATAGGCCAATTCTGAAAAAGGATCTGGATGCGGGAGATGATGACTGTGGACGAATATTCCGGGCTCGAGTTCGGGTTCTTGATCGGATTCAGGTTCAGGTTCAGGTTCAGGTTCGGTTTCGCTAAAAAATAATAAACAATTAACAAAGGGCCTTTGCTCTATGTCATTCGCGCATCTAAACTTATTTTGTTCTATCTCCAATGCACAGGTTGACCCAATCTCGCCTTAAGCTGAACATATGGACTTGGTGTCAACCTTGACAATAAAGATCAATATGGTTTGATTGAAAAATGTATTTTTTGAATTTTAAAGTCTAATTTTCCCATTTGCACTCATCACCCCGAAATCAACCAAGCACAGTTAGAGTCTCTAGATGACCCTTCATAGTGGCCAAAAATTTGCATCAATATCTGCACCAACTTAAATATTGCATGGGGGCAAAAACACCCCAGATCTTGGCATCATCCTTTCACACGAATAAAAAACATGATTCTATTCTAAAGAATAGACTGTATGCTGATGCATGCATACGCTGTCAGCTTGTTTTTTAAGTCATCCGGCGGCCATGTTTTATGGCAAGCCCATAAGCTAAGTATAGTTTTGCTCAGCAAATCAAGGCCGCCCTTACGTCATTTTGACGTCACGAGCATACCATTTACAGTAAGAGTTGTATCGGTTTCAGCTCAATTTTAGGCAAGCCAAGTATTACGGAGATGTCATATCGAATTTTGACCCGTTAAACGTCGAGGGGCTCTTATTGATGACGTCGATTAGGTGTCGTCACGTTCAACATTGTAACGTTTCATTTCAATAAAAAAATTTCATTTTTCAAACGAGATAAAGCCGTTTAATTAATTCGCGTTTACTTTTCTAACTGTTTCCCTAAAAAAAAAACCCTGAAATATAATTAGAACTTACGCTAAATCCCCCTACAGTAAAAAAAAAAGTGTGAAAACAAATAAAAACGCTGAAAAAAAAAAAACTAAAGTGGTTTCTACTGATTATCTAAATCGAGTCGACGGGATTATAAACCTTCGTGTTGACTCTCCCTTTAATCGCCCTCCTCCCTGCGAATTTTACAATAAATTAACTTTTTTGTTTTCTCTTAATGATTCCGACTAATTTCCCCGGGTTGGTTTTTCATTATTCATGGAATTAATAAATTAGGCCGTTGTAGGAGGATGCACGATTTTAAAAAAAGCAAAAATCAGCAATCGAAAATTTTCCCTATCATGTTCCCTGCATTAATTAAACATGATTCAACATAAAGTAAATTAACTTTATTTTTTTTCAAATTTAATTGGAAAAAATAAGCTCGTATAAAGAGATGAGGGAAAAAAAAATTATGGGAACGCCGCGATGGCCCCAGGATCCTAGCCGACGTATTATATTTCTCAATTTAAAACCGTAAAACGAGATACAGAGCGTCAATTGCAAGCTCTTAGACTTTTTCTTCAACGGGTATATAAAAAGAAAATGAGATCGAAACATAGATATCTGGCTCGGTATTATGAAATTCCCCCAGGAGGCAGAAAATTGAGATACCTATCGGAATCAAAAATTTTTTTTACTCCCCAACCCGATGACTGAAAAGCTCTTTTTTTCAGTTGAAGTAACTTTAGCGAGACAAAGAAAGTTTTTCTTTTTTTTAAAAAAAGAAACAAAGTGTAAATTCTTAGAAGAAATTAGAGAGAGTTAAGGAGAAAAAAATTTCGAGGGAAAAGTATGTGAGAAAAAGACGGATAAAAAAAATTAATCAGTGGCGTCATGGAACGTGAATATGCTCCTATGGGCTAGTTTCCCTTTGAAAAAAGCCTCTTCAAACCTTTTGGCCTATTAAAGTTTTGGAAAATGCCCAATGCCCCTTTTGGCTGTCCTAATCGGGTTTGGCCACTCTAAAGCCAATTTCCTCCCCACTCCCAAGCCAAGTCACGTCCTAGCTAAAATCTTGCCCGTACTCTTGAAAAAACTAACACGCCACTGAAATTTTTACCAGAAGGTTCCTTGTTAAAACTGAAAAAAAAATTCAAAGCGAAAAATAAAAGAGCAACTTTCCCCTTTTTCTTTTTTCCTGCGAAGAAAACGATTATTCTTACTGTCGCCAGTGCGAAAAGGATTATGAAAATATAAAAAAATCACGGGGATAATCGTTTGTACAATGACCGCAATTTTTCGCCCCCTTTTCTCTTAAATTGACCTAATTATTATTGCGTGGACGGGAAAAGATTTTCAATGTGAAAAATTGCCTTGAATTTTTTTTTATTTTAAAAAAAATGAAAAAGTTTTTCGGGGAGAGTGAAAAAAAGAAAGAAAAGAGAAAGAAGTCAGAAAATCGAATAAAAAAGAAGTCGAAATATTATTCCGGTTGGAAAAACCGTTATGAATACGTAATTGAAAATTCTGCTGAAAACGTTAATTAGTTAATGTAACAAGCCAGAGAATATTTCGGAGTTGGGAAAGAGAATTCTTTTGTTATTGTCATTATAAGGTTTTTTTTTATTTCGTCGCTTTATTTACCCTTTTTATTATTGACAGGGTGGCTGAAAATTTCTTCCAGAGAGTTGTTGAAGAGAAGCCAAACTTACCTGAAAAGAAAAAAGAAAAAAAAATTAGGCAAATTAATAAATTTTAATTCTCGATTAAACTTGAGCTTTGTCACCATCCGACCTTCCAAGAAACCAGTCTCAATTACAGGACCGTGTCGTTAGTTATAGAGTGGGAGGATATTCCAAAGCAAAAGACAAATCTAAATTTTTTGCCTTACGGCCCAACAAATCTCCTTCCCTCGGGAATATTTATTTATAGAAGATAAAAAATTGAAAGTAATGTGACCCCCTACGATATAGTATTTTTAGCTAACGAAGCAAGAAAAAAGTTTGTTTAAGGAATACGGAGGTACGTAGTTGACTTTTCTGATCTTTCTCACGGGTCTTTATGTAAGTTCTTTTAAGCTTTTATCTCTGAGGAATTTTTTTTTTCTCCCCCGAACATTTTTTTCCCTCCCGGTTTTGCTTTCAGTATTTTTTTCTTAAATAAACAGTTTAAAAATTAAAAGTTAAAAGTTTAAAGTTGTGTATTGACTTAGGAAAAAAAAAGTTTTTTACGAGGTTGTGTACAGTTTTAAGAGTATATGGGGCACCTGCTACACCTTAGGCAAAAGACTTTTAGCAGAAAATTTTAAAAATGCAGCGTGGAGAAGCGTGCAATGTTATTAAGTAATCCAGCATTTTATTCTTTTACCCCAACAACAAACGGCATAATTGCGACGTATATTATACGTAGAAATTATACCAAAGTCTTAATTTATACGTATAATATGCCGATTGCAAATATTGCGACGTATATTATACGTAGAAATTATACCAAAGTCTTAATTTATACGTATGATATGCCGATTGTTGTTGGGGTGGGCATAGACGACATCAGTGCTAGAAAAATTTTCTAAAAATGAAGGATAAGGCTTTGGTTGCAGTAGAATAACTTTCATAGCTCAAAAAATTATAGCTGAAGAAAATAAGTTGAAATTAAAGAGACTGAACAGAATTCTAGAGGTTGCTGATATACCTTCCCTGACCCGTGATAAACAGCAACAGCAAATCCTCAACGGGTGGTAAATTAATATTAATAAAATAATTTTAAAAAGGCGGTGGCTCACGCTAAATTATTTTTCTTATTTTATTACTCCGGGTCTGTGAAAACTTCAACACCGTTACATGAAATGTAATGCCTAAACCTAAACCTGACCTTTCGTGACCTTTCCCCCGTTTATACACTAACCCATAATTGTAGAATCAAAGAGCAGACGAAAAAGATTAAATGTTAATTCAGCAAAACCCTACACCTAATAGACGGATTTGCTCGTCATTCACATCTCATTTTCACGTCATGACTTTAAGCATACTACAATGGCAACCTGTCGATGTCATATATTCAAGTTATACTTCATCTTAAGACTCTTATCCTTTAATCCTCACCTAAAACGACAATTCGATTTCATTTTAATGATTTAAGAAGAATTTAATTTGCAGTAGGGGAGCATTAAGTCGGATTCGGGATCCTGGCACCAAGAAGAATATTTCCCACAAGAAAATCAGTCTCTGCAAGAGTCTAAGTTTCCTTAAAGGGCTGCAGTTTACAAATTAGACCTTGATAATTTTCCTTTTTCACAAATAGCTCCTTCAAAATTTTACTTAGATAATTCTAAAGAAGCAAAAAAATTAACGTCGACGGTCGAAAAAGAAGAAAAAAAAATACATCGGAAAAGAGTTTCCCTACTGAGAGTTTTCTTTTGAAAAAAAAAACTCTCAACCTACCACTTCAACCTTGTTCTCTTCTAAATGGCATTATCTCTCCATTTCAAAAGAAGTAATGGTCGCCTGCTTACTTTCAACGTACAAACTCTTTTTTAAAAAAAAAATCAAATCTCAGCGGCAGCATAGAATCCTCTATTCTAATCTTTATATATTAGATAGATTTTTTTTCCTTCGGGACAAGAAGAGAATAAAAAATATTATGCAACTTTATCCCTATGCGTCAAGTTGAAATCTTACACCCCGATAAAAAACACAATGTATAAGAGAAGAGAAAGAGATCGATCGAGAATCTCCTGTTATTGTTTGGCGGTTTCCAAATTTCCTATTTTTTTTCTTCTTGAATTTTTTTTTTTAAATTCTTCTACGTCGTAGCTGTGGGATATTCAGCGAAGTGCGGTGTGATTTGATATGCAGAATTTACACGAGCACAACAAAACGCAAGCTGTATAATGTATTCTGCGTGTTCCCTTAGAGCTAAATCCTTTTCCCGTTCATCTCTTTCCGGTTTCTCTTTACGAGGCTTAAAAATTTTCCATTATTGCAATCAAAACGAGTTTAACCGGGAAAAATTGCGGAAAGATTTGAAATGCTTTGCAAGTTAAATGAGCAGAAATGTCATTGCTTTTTCTCTTCAGTGGCAGATGAGCTAGTTATATTGGAAAAATCTTGCTATGGCTTAAAATGACTTAACCTGACAGTTTAATGGCTAAGGAGAGAGCAAGAAATGACCTCATAGCCAGAGGCGAAAAAAAATTAAACTGGTAGAATTGACATTACAAGAGAATCCATTATAGGCACACCATGGTCTCCCACCACTTTTTCTCCTATTCTACTTTCAAGCTATAATTTTATTAATGTAGTTCTATTCTTAGCTTATCAAAAAGTCGTTTGCCTCTAATTAAATAATACCCAACAAATGCTTTTTAATGATTCTTATGTTTAGTTTATGTGTGCGTTAAAGACCATTTTTATGAAGATGCATTTTTCGCTCCTCCCTATAGACTGATTACTTATTGTCTGAACCCATATTTTTACAAAATCAGTACTTCGCTTATGAAAGTACATTTTTTTGAATTTTTTTATAATCACCATATTTCTATCAACTGGAATTATATCTTTACAGCATTTTGTTCTATTTTCAAAGACCTTGACAGATCTTCTCAGGTTCACATACCGAAACTATGACTAAACCAGATAGATTATATCCACGAGCACATTTTTTTTAATCGACATTATACACTTTTATGAGGTGAAAACTTAATCAAATACGTCACAAATAAAGAGAAAGTTATAGCAAATTACTCTCGCGTAACAAATATCTTAGATTTATTGATGGATTTGATTTTATACTTCAAAACTATTTTTGTAAAAAAAATATTTTAGGCGGCTTTTGAAATTCAGCCCGATATTATTCTTGAATAGCGAAAATAAATTTTAAAAAAAATCTTTTTTCTCAGTCGCTCAATCGATTTTACAAAAAAAATTAATAGATTGATGGGACCACGACAGATCTAGTAACACCCCATATGCAATTTACCAAAAAATTACCTTTTCTGGAAAAAATAATCACATTTCCCACGTAATTTACTTTCACTACAGGAATTCACGAGCAACGAAAATAAAAAAACTAAAATTTTCGGAGGATTAAAACAAACCGCATCAAAGTCACTGCATTTTTAATCACATCTCACAAAAATTCATTCCCCCATCATTTCGATTCTTTCAACACTCAATTATAAAATATAAAAAAAGGAACACTTTACAAAACTAACACATTTTCCGTCCCCTATTCTTCTGTTTTCGATACATTTATCAATAAACTATAAACAAAAAGTACACTCAATTAAAATAAAAATATCACATTTTTCATCTACGTGCCATAACGTCTCTTTTGATTTGACACGCTTCTTCAAAAAGCACAACCGAGAGCTAAAAATAGATCGCGAAATATTTCACCGAAAACCTAACTCGGTATTGAAACAAACCAATGCAAACGAAGCAAGGAATCTGCTCTTGGACCTCATTATCAGAAAACCAAACTTAACATGCCTCATTCTATTCACTCTCCCGTCTTTTCGCTACAAAGAAATGCACAATTTTAATCTTGATCTCTTACGTTGTAAAAAATCCCTATTAGGTTTTTTCTTCTGGGCATAAAAAAACAATTAGGATAAAGTTCAACTTACGTTAAGCCATGCACACAAACCCTTACATTAATTCATTGTTCTCGCATTGACACCTATTGCGTCCGACTATTTTATTGAGGGTAAACGCTTTCACAACGAAAATTTTTCCAGTGCTTCACTAAAGTTTTTTTTCCAAGGTGATTTTATTCACAAAAATTTTTTCGTGGATTTAGAAGGGTAGGCATCACGATTAACGTCTGTCACGATTTTCCCTTTAAAAAATCATAAATTATCCTCATTGATTGTTAGGAAACAATTAAGATAAAAGTCAATAAAATCCCAATTCAGAACGACTAGGAAGTAGTAAATCGTAAGAATTAACAAAAAAAACCTAATAATCAATAAATTGCAAGACTCTTGACAAGTCCACACATGTTCGTATTTCGTCTAGGATTGTCGCCATTTACCCGCATTGTAAGAAGAATTAAAATTAAAATTAAAAAACCATCCGATAATTCGTTTATCTTAAAAATAAGATACAAATTCTGGAACCCAGGTGTTCATGTGTTGTGAGACTGAAATCTTACACTCACACTAAATGAACAACTGCAGTCTGAGAGTAGTTCTCGTTGAAAGAACAACACAGCAGCGCAGACGGTCATTTTTTAAGTGTCTGCGCATTATCTCGGTGACTCATTCTAACGCGTGCCTTCGAAGAAAACACATCTCTCGTGAGTTTTTTCTCAGTGAAGGAATCCGTGGTTCATTTTTTTTCCCTGCGGTGAATGTGGAAGTGCTTTGAGGCCACCCTCTTTTTGTTTTGTGCGGTCAATGTGAAAGTCTTTTACAGTCAACCTTTTTTTTTCCACCGGGTGTTGAGTAAGTAATAGTTGACTTTTTGTTTCTCGTTTGGGGTTTTGCTTTTGGATAAACCTAAAATTTTAGCTTCTTGTTTTCATCTTTCGTGTTTTACTAATTTTATTAATTGAAAGTGAACTGAAATTCAAAGCTGCAATTAATTTTTCACAAATATTTTCAATATTTCATTCGCGCAAAAATCTATCGGTTTTATTTCAAGATTTTTTTCATTTTTTCGACCAGAGATTTGACAAGATGGCGACTACTTTTTCTTCATTCAAAATGGCGGATATTTCGTCAGATTTTTTAAATTTATTGAGTCGCGATTTTTTAATTCTCGTAAATCAGGCAGGGCAGTGATTAAGTGCTTTCAGTGAAAAACAGGTTGTACAGAAGGGTAAAATTTTAAAATTTTGTAAGACGTGCAAGCGGGGCCGCGTTTGATCAATCTAGTTCAGGGCTGCTCGTTAGTAAAAAGTTTTCCAAAAAAAATCCGAAAAAGAGTGAATACTTTCAAAAATTGTCCGAATTTTTCAAAAAATTTTATGATTGCGTCATCAATTTTTTCCATAGTATTTAATCCAATCGTGTACCTCCTCTAACATAAAAAATTAATTTTTTTCCAGAATTTCGTTTTATTTTAAGACAAAACATTATTACTTAAAATCGACAAGGTGACTAACTGACTGAATATTTAAGATGGTGGCAGACTTATCGAATTGAACTACAGAAAAGATTTTTTAAATCTTGCTTCGAAAAGGTTTTAGTTATTTTTACTGTTAAGTGAATTTTGCAAAAAAAAAGTGAGTGTTAAATTTTCAATAAGAGAAAAGTGAAACCCGCATTGGATAAGCTTAGCGCAGCTCGTTAGTGTCAGTCAAAATAGTCAAAAACCCGTTTAAAAAAATTTTACGGGGAAACAGGATTTTTTTTCGGATGATTTGCTGAATCTCAAAAAAAGGACAGCGTAGTGGGTTATTGCAGTTATATCAACCCAGGTTTTCAATCCACTTTTCTTTTGTTCTGCCAGACTATTTTGTCTTCTGAACTTTTTCAATTTGGGAAATTCTGTTAGGCCCAGTTGAATTTTGGTAAGTCTTAATCAGGTTAGTGGATAAGTTAAGATTTTAAATTGTGGTTTCTATATTTTTTCTAAAAACGTTTTAAGATTTTTAAAAATGTGAAGTGCAGGTGGTCGTAAGATAAGTCGAGGTTAGAGCACCAAGGATTTATAGTGCCTCTTACAATATCGTCCTTTTATTATTTTTAAAAACTTATTAAAGAGAGCTTACGGATTCGTTAATGTGTCTGAACCGAAAATCTGATTTCAATATTTAGTAAACCGAATCTGTTGAAATATTTTCAGGTTCGGTGAAGAAGCCAGCCAGGCTGCTCGGCATCTTGGAAGAAACCACGCAACTAGTTTTATCAACAATCCTGAACGCTGTTTTAAAAATCCAGCAGCCACAAAATCTTATTGAAGCAGTAGATCAGACCAGAAAAAAAAGTAAGCTCAAATTATCATTAGTAAATTTGATAAAATTCGATCAAGAATTTTTTTGGGAATCAATTTGAGGCTGTAAATACCTTTGCAGAGTTGAATTATATTTTCAGTCTCAATATGGATGACGATAAGAATTTCTACGATGAATGCCACAATTCAAGCTACGAGCAACTAAATTTCGACGAAAATTTTGAAACACTGGAGCATGCTTGGCTACGAAACATTCGAGAT
Source organism: Liposcelis brunnea (assembly GCA_023512825.1). NCBI lineage: Eukaryota > Metazoa > Arthropoda > Insecta > Psocodea > Liposcelididae > Liposcelis > Liposcelis brunnea. The sequence goes on along the minus strand of CM042065.1, from coordinate 6,186,351 downwards.
ATGACATACGAAATGTTTCGACATTACGAAACGTTCGATCGGATCAACTTTCGCCTGATGACTTTTACTTCAAACATTCACGAAAATGATGGAGTCGCAGACATCGAAATGGACGAAGGCGAGTCCACGGAATCAATAAAAGAAAATTCTTCTCAAGAATATGCCATCTCAAACATAGAAGATTACGACGCAGACATAGAATCTAGTGATGATGGATCTGTTGGATCATTGAAAGAAATAAAGCTTCCTTTGTTCAGAAATGCCGCTTCGAGAATTACAGATTACGATGCAGGCAATGAATCCAATGGCGACTCACAGTCTATAATTTTCATGGAAAATGGTTTTTCGCCTAATGGATTGGACTTTAATTCAAATTTTGAGGTTGCAGTCGCAAACTTGGGACCTCATTGCTCAACAGCAGTGAAACCGATTGAAGAAAAATATCCTTTCAGCGAAGCTCGAAGAATATTATGTGGTTTATTAAACGTTAATTCCATTACTGACATTCCAGGACGCGATGGCATTGCCATACTCGAAAATGCAACCGATAATGAAATCTTTGAAATACTTGAAAAATCTGGATATTCTGGAATTCGCAAACTTGAAGAAAAAAAAAGAAAAGTTGTGGACATATTGATCAGAGCTTGGAATATTAGCAAAATTCTAGCAACATCACCAGGAGACTTTCGATGTTGCGTCAGCATCGCCGAAAAAACCGATTACGACATACAAGAATTATGGCGTCTAATGAAAGAATGCGAAGCAGCAAGGATTGTCGGGCAGCCTAATTTCGCGAATGATTTACGTGCCTTGGGTCATTTTATAGAACATGGCCGTGCTTTGGGATGCGCAAGTCCTAAAGAATACATCTCACTAGCACAATCTCGCTACGGAGTAGGCGAAAAATCAGTCAACGTGGAATCTAATGGGACAATTTGCGAAACCTATATGACAGAAACCTCAAAAGCGGCTTATTATGTGGGAAGCCAGGACATAATCATTGGAACTTTCCACAAAATAAGGAAACCACGATCTCAGTAAATTTAGACAATAATTATTAAGAGAGGGCGGTGGCTTAGTGCCTAGAGTCGTAGATCTTTAGCATGGATCTCACTCGAATCTCGTACTGAAGAAGTCTGACATTTACTCTTACTGAATTTCGCACAAAATATAGATTTAATAAGTTGACGACTCTAGCACAGATTATGTTAAATAATTTTTCCTAACTCAGTGAGGAAAAGTCCATTTTTCCTCACGGTGAAGTTTTTTTAAAACGGTTTCTTCGTGAGAAAAAATATCTTACTATACAAGAAATGCAAAAGACTTGCCCGTCTCGACCTTTTTAAGGCCCTCGCCTTCGGCTCGGGCTCGGGCCTCAAACCCGGTCTCAACGGGCAATTTGTCTTTTGCTTCACTTGTTAAGTAATATACTATTTCCATCAGTAGTATTTATTTATTTTTCGGTTTTAGTTATTTATTTTTTTTGTTCCTTGTAAAATTTTATACTCAGTAGCTTAAATAAATTTTTTTTTTTTTGAAAACCGAACAATTTTATTTATACGACACCTAAGAATTTGTATTCTTGGGATTAGGTAAGTATTCTTTAAATAATTTTATATTTAATAAATGATTTTATTTTGATTTTATTTTTTGTTCCAGCTCGGACATTAACTTCTTCGAGTCTTTCTATATTTTTATTCGATTTCAGCTTTTGAAAACCAGATCGGCTTGCTAGTTCTTTGACCTATGTCACAGGTATCTGATGGCAAGTTCCGATGCGATACCTCCCTAACCGGGGAAACTCCTAGAGTTTATTTAGAACAGGCGAGCTTTGATCGGGATTTCAAGCGAATCGAGCAGTGTAGAATTGATTTTAGGCAGCAGGTGTTCGATAGCACGGTGCTTGATTCCCAAAATTTTGTTTTGGTGTACGGAGTTGGAGGAACTTGGTTTCTAACTGTTTCGGTAAAATTTATAAAACTTGCACGTAGCATGAACTAATCCTTCATTCATAATTTTTTCATTAAAACGAATTCAGCATAAAAGGCGCCGTTTAATATAGCGGTGCCATCTTGTTGATTCGTGAGACTAAAAATGCTCGCACGTTAGTGAAATGAACAGACGTTTACTTCACTTAACGTTGTACAGCAAACAGAGAAGTTAAAGATTTCAACTAACGATTAATTTAGCTACTAACAATTTGTAATATTAGTGAAATTTTTGCGCTCGAAAAACAGATCGGTATGCTAGTTCTAAAGACTCGTGTCACGGGTATCTGATGGCAAAGTTCCGATGCGATACCTCCCTAACAGGGGAAACTCTTAAGGAGTTTCGTAAAATAGAACAGGCAAGCCTTGATCTAAATTTCGAGCAAGTTCAATAATGTAAGGAAAAACTATTTTAGAGCAAAACGCATTTAGTGAAGAAGCAAAAAAAAAGTCAGTCTGTAAGAAATTTTAGAGCATGCGAACTTTGAAGGAGATGCACGAAATATCTTCTTCTATTTCCTCCAAAACTCGTTTGCTCTACAAATTTAGGAAAATAGTCAAACTGACTTTTCGTTTTAGAACAGAAAATTTAAGACAAAAAGTTGAACTAATTAGAAGAAAAAAAAATTTTCACAAAAATGTTTCTAGCGAAAGCTTAAAAGTCCCGACCTGCCTCAAGCTACTCTCTTAATCATAGTTACAAAAAAGTTGTCATTTTAAAAAAAGTAAGAAAATTATTCATTTTCCGCATATAAAATTTTTTTCCCGATTTAAAAAATTTTTTTCCTCCGAATGGGTAAATGCTACAAAGTGCCCAAGGTAGCCATCTTATAGAGAATTTTATGCTCTATTTAAAAAGTCCTTTGGTCCATGGGGCTAAAGTCAACGGTTACAAAGTTATAAGCGAAAAAATGCGAAAAGGGAAAAAAATCCCTTGGCGGCGCCTTTTTTTTTTTTAAGATGGCGGGCGTATCTCACTCCGGATCGGTCAGGACTTTCAAGGTTTCGTTTCGGATGATTAAAGAAACATTTTTGTGAACAATTTTTATTTTATTCTACTTAAGTTTAACTTTTCGACATTTGCGTCAACGTTTTTAAATTTCCTGTACGAAAAATCATTTCAAGTAAAACGTGGATATAATAATTTTCCCATTTTTGACATAATATACGCCGAAAGTAGTATCAGTTACCCACGTTTCACACGGACTGCCAACCGTTATGTTTTCTCTGTTTCCGCGAGCATTTCGAGCCATTTTCAAATATTCATCGAAAGATTTTAACTCTCCTCCATGCTTTACATAGTGCGATACCGCACTAAGAGCACTAGGGAACTGGGGTTCATCCGAATCCTTTTTCATATTATCATATTCAAAGATTAAATCTTTTATATACTCGTAGTAATCTTCAAATTTTCGCTTGTGATCGTTACAACGTGGATCGCCCCAGTCATTGTATTTGGCAATTATTATTCTGAGGCAAGACGTGAACTCGCCCATCGAACCAATGTCTTCTTCCCAGGTGAGATGACAAGCCCATTTTATTATTTCACTAATTTTTCGTTGTTGATCGTGTATTCGGTCGTCTGCTACTGCATATTTCAAATCTTTTATCGTATCATTCATTTGCGAATCGTTAGCGTGGATGTATCGAATTTCATTTCTCAGAGAGATTATTCCCAGACGATGCCCTCCGCTCAAGCATTTCTTCGCATTTAGCAAGCTTTTAAGTTTTTCCGAAGAAACCTTGCAATTTCGAATCTTTTTCATTTTTGCCTTTTATTAGAATTCTACATTGTCTCAGTTTAATTTTTTTCGGGTTTCTTATTTTATGAAACTCCATTAATGGTCGTGATAATAGCGTATTCATTTTCGAGCAGGTGAATTTGCCGATTTATGGGAAGAATGGGTTTCGTTTTTATCATACGATGCTGACATGACTCGATGCCAATGGACCACCTTGTTTAGGATTTACATGGTATTTTTTTCTTCGAATGCCGCAATTATGTCTGGGAATAAGCGATCCCTCTCTTCACACAAACCATCTATAATCGAGGTGGCTTGGTGTGTTTTTTGGTCAGAACTATGCAAGGGAGCTACGTCATGATTGAATTAAACTCCTATATCACAGACGACATCAGTCCAATGTGAAACAGCATAGGAAAAAATCTTTGCCATAGAGTGGAATCGACCGCTAGACTCCCGAGTATGAGTCGGGCACCTTATCCACTCAGCCACGACGTGACCTTGGGACTCATTCAATTTTTGATGATCTTAAATTAATTTTCGATAGGATCCGTATATAAATCCATAAATATACCGTGTTACGTCCCGGATATATATCCTCCTGCAAACACTTATACGGAAATTCTACAAGTTTAACATGGGTTTAGCGAAGCCTATAAAAATTTATCATGATCTCGATAACATTATTACCTTCCCAGCCGAAATCTTATCACGATCGTGCGAATCGAATCTTTTTTGCTATTACGCGTTGAGGAATATCGGACTACGTTAAAATTAAATGACTTTAGAACAACTGAAAATAAATCTTAAAACTGTAAGTAATCTGTTATTAATTTTCGATTGTTTACCGCTTGTTTCATCAATTGCCAATCTTTCCATCTTGAACAACTAGAATTCTTGTTGCGGCTTATTCTCCTAAACTAGCTCCTTCAGCAGGTTTTTTTTTCGCTTTAGCTCTCAGCGAACTGCATCAGTTAATTTTGCCTACCTTCGTTCAAAAAATCGTTTTCATTTTCAATATTCTTACAAATGATCGATGCCCTGAACGAATAAATATTAACTCAAGATCGATTCATAACCCAAACGCATCAAAAAAAAATATTATCAAGACCCAACGCCTGGTCGAACTTTAATATAAATATCAGAAAACCCTTCCGGGCGGTATTCAAGAGGTAAATAGTTAACTTGGCAAAGAGAAAAGGAAAATACAAGAGCATCATTTATCATTTTCGGTGAAAGCTTTTATTCCACCATATTTTTTATATATTTAAATCGGTGCTATTGTAGTCGGTTGAAGCAGTAAAAGTTACAAGAGATGCTTTCGAAAATTCTAACACAAAACTCATCTTTTCCCGCATATTTTCTTTCATTGTTTTCCCCAAAACAAAAATTTTTCCAAACAATAATAATTTCAACGTGAAAATTTTGAGAAAATGAAAAAGCATCAAGACGCTCAAAAATTATATTCTCAAGCTTTGACGTTGCTATTATTATTACGCGGTTACCGCGAACCGCACGAGAAGTTTAACTTGGTTCTACAACTGAGTTCTAACTGTAATTAACGCATTGAAAGGAAACAATTATGCATAAGGAACATCCCAGGCGTTGAAGGCTTTTGAGTGCGTATCGATTTTCATGGGGGAAGTTAAATATTGTGTATGACAATACCAAATAACAGGTAGAAGAAAACGTCATTCGATTCGTTAAAAGAGTTTTCTTACTAGGGCTATCCATAATAGTTGGAAAACTCAATTTTGTTAATTAGGAAGTTTCAGTCATTATAACTTTTCCTTTACAGGTTTCACCCAAAACTTCGCCCTTTCATATTTAATGAGTGGTAGTGTATTTGGTCAAGTAATCTGAGCAAATTAAATCATTCCGATTCTTTATTTATAAATGTAGGAGAGAGAAAAAGACTAAATTTGAGAAGACTGGTGTAAAGGGTGAAGGCTGTGAAGAAAATACTGGACACGAGTGCTCAAGTGGCTATCGTGTTGATGAAAGAACTTGTGGTTTGCCCAAAGTTTGTACTAGGCTCTGGCTCGGAATTTTAAGCTCAAGTCTCGGGCCAGGGATAATTTTAACTGAGCTAGGCCAGACTCTAACTCGAAGAGACCACTAAGCTAGCCTGGCTAGCACTTTTAATGCGTTAAAAAACCCCAGCGATCCCGTTAAAAGCTTTCCGTCCCTCACTGACCAAAGCCAGCTAACCTATAATTCCCAGGTAACATTGAATCCATTATAAACTGTAGTACAAACACATGCTTCATTCACTTAAATCGTTATCGGTGTTCCATTAAAATAAGCTTCCAACTATCTTATCACAGTTCGATGAAATCATCCATTTAAACCGCGTTTAACATCGCATCGTCCCATTGCAAAAGCTCTGCAGTCAGGAATTTTCATCTCGGGGCGAAAATCTTTCCTCGTCTCTTATCTCTATTATGCGTCGAAGTCGACGGAACAAAAATAAAAAGATTTTAAGTAATTTTAGAACTTGCTAATCCTTAAGACGTTAAAGAAAATCCACTGTGATGGTTCGATCTGGGGGGAAAGGTTTTTATTTCCCTTTTTCCTGATCTCGTTTTTCAGACAAGTCGTCTTGGATTTAATAGCTTGCCTAATCCGTAAAGATGTAAGGAAAAGACAAAATGGCGAAGAAAGAGAATGTAAAGCGAAAGGGAATCATAAAAATAAAAATTGCGAGTTTTTATAGAAAAAAGGACGACGTTTCCGTCAGACATATTGGATGTGTGTTGAGAGCAAGGTTTTTTTTTCAAAGTACACCACACTCGATTAAAAAAAATTGAAGCAGGAGAATGACAAGATGGATTAAATGGCGGATGGTTTAGCACCGCCCCAAGATGAGTCCCTCATATTTAGTTAATAATACAGCTTCAACCGTTTAAACATTGAGATCTTCAGTTCAAGTAATACTTTCACCTTTGCTTAGCTTTTGGGATTCTGTAACTTGTAAATAGCTTTTTTTTATGAAACCCCTCAAAGTTTTATAATTTTGTGTTCTACCGCATTCATTGTCAATTTATTGAAGACGGGAGTTGTATTTTAAATCACATAAGGAAAATGCATTTTTTTTCTCATAACGGCAACAACGAGGGCTCCTGCGGAAAATCCGTATAGAGCAGTTGCCTACACTCACTCCTTTTTTAAATACACTCAACTATTTATCCTAATTCTATGGCGGATATGTATACAATTCCTACATTTTTTATTCAAAGCATGTTAATTCTTTTTAGAAATAAATCTCGACACCGCCCAAAATGAGTCGCACGTGTTTAACTTATGAGACAGTTTCATTAAATTGAAAAACTGAACTCTTTACATTTCTTGCGAGGACATCCATCACGATTTTTGCATCGCGCACGGGAAAATGTCCTCTCCAATGAAAAGGGTGCGCACCCTGTGGTAGCAGTGGGGGCACCTGCGGAAAATCTGTATTGCGTGGTTGCATATCCATGACCCCTTTACTACTTATACGATAGTTTCTCATGACGCAATTACGAATTGACACTCTGTTCCGATATGATGTATTAGAACCAGGAGTTTTATGAATATTTTCATAATGCATTAGAACCCGGAGTTATGATTTTTTTTTTTTTAAAAAAAGCAGTGAAAATTGAATGTCTTAACAGTTATGGTGCACTAGCTGAACTCCTTTATTGTGTATTTCTCTTTGTTGGCGCTTTTCCATAAAACGTAGCAATAGTAACTGTTCCATTCCTGATGTAATATGCGCCGAAAGTATTTCTAGCTTCGTATGTTTCGCACCTGCTTCCGTCCGCCATATTTGTAACTGTAGCTTTTCCATTTCCGTAGGCTTTTTGAGCGAGTTCCAAATATTCTCGAAGGCTCCTGCAGTTTAAGCTTTCACCGTGCTTAAGGTAATGGTACACAGCGCTGAGATCGCTTGGAAATTGCGGTCGACTCGAATCTCTTTTCAAACAGTTGTACTCTTTGATGAGATTTTTTATTTTGTCGTAGTAGTCTTTGAATTTAAGTCCGTGATCGTTTTCGGCAGAGTCGCCCCAAGTGACGTGATCGAGAAGTATCAATCTGACTGATGTGAGGAACTGGCCCATGTTACGAATCCTTTGTTTTACAGCCAGATGGGACGCCCATTTTATTATTTCCGAAGCTCTCCGAAATTTTTTGTTCACCTCACCATCAGTGGTTGGATAAATGAAACCGAGAGCTTTCATAAGCTCTTCGATTTGTGTCGACTTTGCAGAAATGACGAGCGACTTATTTCTGAGAGAAGTTATTTTCGCCTTGAAGTTTCCGTCGGTGTCCCGAGCTGCATGGAGAAGCCGGTATATCTCGTTCAGACTTTTCTTATAATCGTCTGATATTGAGGAGTGCATTTTGATGTTGCTCCTTCCAACTCAAAAATTGGACTGATGGAAAATTTGGAAATCGGTCATATTTATAGCCTCGCATTTTCACGGAAAATAGGCCATAAAGATCCTGAAAGATGCGTTCAGTTAAGATATGTATGGTTTGCACCACTTCTGAGATATTTGTTTTCAGTTCAGAGAGGTTTCTGAACGCATCTTTCAGGATCCCCATGGCCTATTTTCCGTGAAAATGCGAGGCTATAAATATGACCGATTTCCAAATTTTCCATCAGTCCAATTTTTGAGTTGGAAGGAGCAACATCAAAATGCACTCCTCAATATCAGACGATTATAAGAAAAGTCTGAACGAGATATACCGGCTTCTCCATGCAGCTCGGGACACCGACGGAAACTTCAAGGCGAAAATAACTTCTCTCAGAAATAAGTCGCTCGTCATTTCTGCAAAGTCGACACAAATCGAAGAGCTTATGAAAGCTCTCGGTTTCATTTATCCAACCACTGATGGTGAGGTGAACAAAAAATTTCGGAGAGCTTCGGAAATAATAAAATGGGCGTCGCATCTGGCTGTAAAACAAAGGATTCGTAACATGGGCCAGTTCCTCACATCAGTCAGATTGATAATTCTCGATCACGTCACTTGGGGCGACTCTGCCGAAAACGATCACGGACTTAAATTCAAACACTACTACGACAAAATAAAAAACCTCATCAAAGAGTACAACGGTTTGAAAAGAGATCAGCGCCGACCGCAATTTCCGAGCGATCTCAGCGCTGTGTACCATTACCTTAAGCACGGCGAAAGCTTAAACTGCAGGAGCCTTCGAGAGTATTTGGAACTGGCTCAAAAAGCTTACGGAAATGGAAAAGCTACAGTTACAAATATGGCGGACGGAAGCGGGTGCGAAACATACGAAGCTAGAAATACTTTCGGCGCATATTACATCAGGAATGGAACAGTTACTATTGCTACGTTTTATGGAAAAGCGCCAACAAAGAGAAATACACAGTGGAGGAGTTCAGCTAGTGCACCATAACTGTTAAGACATTCAATTTTCACTGCTTTTTTTAAATAAAAAAAAATCATATAACTCCTGGTTCTAATGCAATATGAAAAAAATTCATAAAACTCCTGGTTCTAATGCATCATATCGGAACAGTGTCAATTTGTAATTGCATCATGAGAAACTATCGTTTAAGTAGTAAAGGGGTCATGGATATGCAACCACGCAATACAGATTTTCCGCAGGTGCCCCCACTGCTACAGCAATTTTCCGACAGGGTGCGCACCCTTTTCATATGAAAAGGCATTTTCCTGTGCGCGGTTCAAAACAACTTTACAATGTTTCACCTTGTTCTTAGAAGATTTAAAATCCCTTAAGTTAAGAATTGGGATCAGTGATGTATGTCCGCGCACACAAAGCAAAGGGTTCAGTTTTTCAACTTAATGAAACTATCCTATAAGCTATAAATGAGCGGTACACTTTGGGCGGCATTCCCATTTTATAATTTTATAACATGCAACTCTTGTTTCTATCGGATGAAATCTTGATTCACTCTTATTCTATCACAAACAAGTGCAATTGAGTTTTTCGATATCGTTTTCTTCATTCCATACTTTAGGGGCCTTCGTACTTTGACACATTTTTTTCTTCATATTTTCGTCTGAAGTTTTAAAATAAGCACTGGAATCTGGTAGAGACAAGATATCTATCCTCATAAATAAAAGTGCGATTATCAAGATACATTTATAAAAATTCCCCCTTTCAAATGTTCAATATTTTACATGAACAATCGTAATAAAATTTGTATAGTCGCTCAGACACACCTCGTAGGCGGAGCTTGGATTTTCTTAATTATTATAATATGTAGCTTTGAATTTTTATTAGGATTATTTTCTTACCCTTGTATTTCAGTAAATGGCGCAGCCGTCACTAACTAACTAACTTTTTCTGCGAAAATTTTTGCTTACCTGAAAAAAAAAAAATAATATAATTATTTTCAATGATAAATCATAAACGAACTCATTTTTTATTTTCAGGGAAAAATCACGAAGTAAGCCAATGAAAGAAACAAAGCCTCGCAAATTCAAAGTTGGGAAATTTACACAACATCAAGAAAAAGAACTTGTAAGTAAAATTGTTGATAAATAAAAAATGTTAAAAACGAATTTCTGATGAAACTTTTTTCCAAGGAATGCGGTTGATGTGTTTCATCTTGTGGCCTGCCATCGGATAGCTTCGGTATTACCAACAATGGGTAAGATTATTTTTATGCTAATTACGGCTCAAGGGAAAAACTGCACAGCGTGAGCTTTTAGACCACTGGTGACCGATTTTGATTTGCTAAATATTTTACTTTTCAGATGAAGAAGAAATCACGGACCAAGACTACAAGACTTTCGAGATAATCGGCGACGTGATTTCAACTTACGTTAAAAAATTCCAATTGCATGGAGCTCAAATTACTTTTAAAATTACCGATCCTCCAGAGGACACACCCGAGATAGATTGGATCCAGAATGCGTTCACAGACATAATATCTTACATAAAAAAAGACTGTCATGATCTTGACTTCATTGGTTTTACATTCCAAAGTCAAAACTTCGAAGAAAACAATCCAGGATGGTATAAATTCCAACTTTGCTCTAAGCTTCAAGCCGAAGACATTTGGCACGTTCTTTTTTCCCTTCTTCAAAGCAAGAAAACCGATGGTATAAACACAACGGACACATTTCGAATTACCACAACCCGAGTGGAGATGCCGCGAGGAGAAATGTCACGAAGAAGAACAAATTTTTACAATAATTTCCACGAAGAATGCGCCAGAAGGAACGGAATAATCGGGATAAAAAACACGGATAATCGTTGTTTGCCGCGAGCTTTGGTTGTAGGAAAAGCTTACGCCATCGATGACCGTTTAAAAGACGCAGTTAAAAGAAATCTCCAAAAACTTCAAGATAAACGAGTTGAAGCATTAATGGAAGAAGCAGAGGTTGAAATTCCAGAAGGCGGCGCTGGGATACCCGAACTTGAAAAATTCCAAAGCGTCATGAGAAAATTTAAAATCGTGGTTTATAAATATAAAACCGGTGGTCATGAAACGATTTTCGAAGGAAACAGCCCAGACGCTGAAAAAAAAATTAATTTATTGCACTGCGATGGACATTTTAATGTAATAACGAGTTTGACTTCTGCCTTCGGCTGTTCATACTTTTGCGAAGCTTGTAAAATTGGAACTAACCAAAAAGATAAGCACAGATGTTCCCGATCGTGCAAAGCTTGCCTGAATGTCCCTGCTTGCGAAAAAGAAGATTCAATCATACTCTGCGAATTGTGCAACAGGAATTTCTACTCCAAAAAATGTTTCGATAAACACGTTGAAATCAAACTCTGCGAACATGTTAAAAAATGCAAGAACTGTTCAATAGTTTACGACATGAAAAAACGAAAGGCTGAACACGTTTGCGGAGAAATTTACTGCGCGATATGCAAAGCTCACAAACAATCCCCACATGAGTGTTATATTAAAAAAGACACAGGAAAACCTCCCAAAGAAAAATTTCTATTAATTTTCTTTGATTTAGAAACTCGACAGGAAAAAGTTCATCCCGGCAATGAAGACCTTCGAATACATGAACCTAATCTCTGCGTGGCCCAACAACGCTGTTTTAAATGTATTAACGATCCCGCATGCGAAGAATGTATCAAACCTAAAGTTTTTCAAGGAGATGATGCTGTGCCTGAATTTATGAACTACGTCATGAATATCCGTAAACAATTTTCTCAAGTTTGCGTTATCTCTCACAATGGCCAAGCCTTTGACGTTGTTTTTATTATGAAATATATCATCGAAGAAACTGCTTTAGCATCTGAAATAAAACCAATTATGAGAGGGACAAAAATAATCATGCTAAAAATCGATAACGTTCGATTTATTGATTCGTTTAATTATTTTTCGATGCCGCTTGCAAAATTACCAGAAGCCTTTGATCTCTCTTCGGAACTGAAAAAAGGGTATTTCCCGCATTTGTTTAACACTTCTCAAAATGCTTCGTACGTAGGAGAAATCCCTGATAAGAAATATTACAGCCCAGGCATGATGAAAGCAGAAGAAAGAGCTAAATTCTTAAAATGGCATGATGATCAGATCGAAAAGAATGTAAAATTCAACATGGAAGAAGAGATCTTAGAATATTGCAAATCAGACGTTCAGATATTGCAAGAATCCTGCCTGAAATTCCGCAAATATTTCCTAGAAGAATGCAACGTGGATCCTTTTTTAGAGAAAAAAAGCATGACGATAGCTTCAGCTGGGCATCTTGTTTTTCGCCGTAATTACTTAAAAAATAAAACCATCGGGTTGATACCTCGACGAGGATATAGAACAAAATACAACCAATCGGCACCGGCGATAGAATGGCTGATTTCTGAAAAGCAAAAGCGAAAAATTGAAATAGAGCACGAATGGCTGTTGGGGGAGAAAAAAATTAACGGGATGAGAGTTGATGGATATTGCGAGGCTACCAAAGAAGTTTTTGAATATCATGGATGCTACTTTCATGGTTGTCCTAATTGTTTTCGTTTGAACCGGGACCAACCTTGCAAAGATGATCCTACTCAAACTCTTCAAATGAAATATGACCGAACGGTTGAAAAAATGAGAAAATTGAGAGAGCTTGGTTACACCGTATATGAAAAATGGCATTGCGAGTTCAAACGTGAAAAGGATAGACCAAATGTTCCAAGTCAAGAATTTTTAGATTTACAGGCAACGCCTTTAAATCCGAGAGATGCATTCTACGGCGGACGAACTGGATGCGCTAAAATTTACTACAAAGCAGAAGAAAATGAAAACATTCACTACGTCGACGTTTGTTCTCTATATCCGTATGTTTGTAAATACGGGAAATATCCGGTTGGCCATCCTACGATACATGTCGGCGACTCCAATTGTCAGAAACTAACCGGACCAGAGCACAGTCTTGAATCAGTAGAAGGACTCGTTAAATGTTCGATTTTGCCACCTCAGAATTTGTATCATCCTGTGCTACCAGTTAAGCAAAACGATAAATTAATGTTCACGTTATGCAGAACATGCGGGGAGACTCAAAACAAAAACGAATGTGAACACGAAGACTCGGAAAGAATCCTCCACGGTACTTGGGTAGCAGACGAATTGCGAAAAGCAGTAACCAAAGGATATCGCATTATCAAAATTTCAGAAATCTGGCAATATGAAATTGTCCAATACGACAAAGCCAACAAATCCGGCGGATTATTCACCGAATACATCAACAAATTTTTAAAAATTAAACAGGAAGCTTCTGGTTTCCCGTCTGATTGCCAAACTAAAGAACAAATGCAAGAATACGTGAATGAATATTTTGAAAAAGAAGGCGTAAAAATGGAGGTAGATGAAATCGTCAAAAATCCAGCACTTCGCAGCCTCGGAAAATTGATCCTGAACTCATTTTGGGGCAGATTCGGCATGAGAGAAAATCTACCCAAAACATCAATAATAAAAGACCCTGCCGAGTTTTTTGGAATGTGTCATAATAACGCGGTTGAAATCAATTTCGTCAACCCAATCAACTTGGAAGCAGTTCTCATGAACTGGGAGCTCAAAGAAGAAGTAGAGGAATCATCGCCAACAGTTAACGTAGCCGTAGCAACATTCACAACAGCGCAAGCGAGATTAAAATTATACGAACAACTCGAACTTCTTGACAGACAAGTTCTCTACTACGACACGGATTCTATCATTTATTCCTGCAAGCCCGGGCAATATCAAGTTCCGACCGGTCGATATTTAGGAGACTGGACTGATGAATTAGAGGGATATGGCCCAGGTAGCTACATAACTGAGTTTGTCTCAGGCGGGCCTAAAACCTACGGCTTCAAGGTTTATATTCCTGGCGAGGATAAAGCGAAATATGTCTGCAAGGTCAAGGGTATCACTCTTAATTTCGAAACGTCCTTCATAGTTAATTTTGACAAGTTAAAAGAAATGGTAATGAAGTCGAGAAGTGGTGACGATCAAGATCAAGACAATAGTGTGGTAGTAAATACAAGTAATATTATCAGAACCAAAGATTTTGAAGTAGCAACCGCTCCTCAGACAAGAAGACTTACAATTAATATTAAGAAGCGGCGTAATGTTGATGGTTACGATACCGAGCCTTACGGGTTTAAAAAAATGAGACTCTGTTAAATTTTTTTTGTTTCGACTAAAATTAATTAATTTAAGACTGGGTCAATGTGCCAAAATGTAGAATTTTTAAGATTTGTAATTAGAGATTTGTAATTTTTTTTTTGAGGACAAATTTTAAAATTTTGGCCAACAATTTTTATGGAAAATAAAATTTTATGGTAGAAAATAGATAAATGGCTCATTATTTTAATTTTTCAAACTAATTTCTCGGTTGATATTTTTTTTAGCCATCTTTGAGAGGGTTACGGTTGATTTGGGCATGCCTTTTGTAGAAGGGCTATGACTAAGGGAAGGGAAACGTGTTGAATTTTTAGTTACTGCTGCAGGGTGTAGCTCTAAATTAGCTAGTGTTAAATTTAAAGAAGTCTGATTAAGATCAATAAAATCTCCTAAAAACATTGTCAAAAATTTTTAAATTAATTTATTTATTTATAAAAATTTAAATTTGTTAAATGTTCCTTTTAATATTTGACTAAATTATAAATTTGACTATGAAAAAAATAAAATTGTAAATACTGTATATAGCAAACTTGCATTTTTATTCACAACATTTTCCTTACAAACCAATTCCACATTCATTCATTCATCCGAAACTATTCACACAGACATAACAGCTAATACAAAACTTCCCTTCATCACATATTCAAACGTCAGCTTTAATCAAATTGAAACGTCGTTCAAAATCCCCCTTCTCTCAAGACTTTCGAAAATCTAAACCGGGTTCACGGGGAAAATGCAGCAATCCAGGAAAACCCTTTTCCTTTAATACTGATTTATTTCAGTACTTCAACACGATTACTGGGCAAGGACCAAAAACCGACGGAAACGGGTTTGCTTTTACAGGAAATAAATTCTAATAAGTCGCCATTATTGCTCTAAAGCGAACCTGTTTTGTTAGCCACAATTTGTTAAGCTCCGCGACTTTTTTACTTTTTCAATGATGACAAATTTACGTGATAAATCGACGGTGTAACATTCATTCATCTTCCTCCTAGCGAACTTTTTTTTTAGAGAAAATAAAATAGTGGCGGTTGGAAGCATCGAACGAACCGAGGAAAGTTCCAGCTAAGCCCATTGGAGCCATTAAAGTGCTGGTTGACTTGCTGATTTTTCCCTGCCTCAATTATTTAAAAACCGCCACTTGGAATTTCTTCCTCTCCAACTGAAAAGACTTATTCCCTCAAAAATAAATTATTCTCCCAAACGAAAATTCCTCGCATAGATATATGCATGGTTTCATTCATGCCTCCTCTTAATAACGACTTAATAAATCTTAATAATTGTTTCCTGTGAAAATTCCTCGCATAGACTAAAAACTTTTCCCCAAGAGAAAAAGGTACAAAACAATCTTTTCTAAAGCATCCGCTCCTTCGCTCGCTTCCGAATCTCTTTCTTTTCCCATCGAACACAATAAGCCTACGAAAAACGTTTAAAAGTAGTTACTTCATTCGAGTTGACGACACTCATTGTTTCCTAGGATGTCATTCTCCAAGAAAAGAGAAAAGTTTTCATTATCAATTTAATTTTAGTAAAAAGAAAATGAAACGCGTTTTCGGGGGGGGAGGGAAGAGAGAGGATCCCTTTGTGCTTTTCCAAACGAGAAACCCTTGTAAACAACTGTAAGGACGTTTAAGTATCTTTGTATCTTAGTTAAAGGGTCAGCGAAAGTCCTTTTCTTGTTGAGGTAATCAAAGGCAAGAACGAAATTGAGTTTATTTCGTGTATAACCATTTCCCTTACAAAAGGTAATGATTGTAGTAGTCAGCTGTAAAAGTCAGAAGGATTTCAGTTGACTATACCCAGTGGCGGATAGGATTTAATTTGCGGCCGGTCAAAGAAACAGAAGATAGTTGGAAGTCTAGGTACGCTTGTTTGAGGTCTGGTCAATCTTCTGACTGTTCTAATAAAAGAACTCATGATTTAAAGGAAGAAGAGATGCATCCAAATTTTTATCTTGCTGAAGACTATGTTTGCAAAATTTTTCTAGAACTTTTTACTGGGTGAAAAAGCTTTTCCCAGATTTTTTTGCTGTTCAAAATAATTTTCCTAGGATTTTTCATTGCTAACAAAAGTTTTGATAGAAAATTTCTTAATAAACAAATTTCGATAAAACTTTTTCTTGCTAAAAAAAATTCTCCTGGAACTTTCTAGAAAACTTCTTCTAAAAAACTTTTTTCTTTTAAAATTCTTCTAAAACTTGCTAAAAAAAATCTTCTAAACCTTTTTTTTTGCTAAAAATTCTCCTCAAACTTTCTAGAAAATTTCTTCTAAAAAAATTTTTCTTCTACGATTTTTCTCGTTAAAACAATTTTTTAAAAGCTTCTTGCTAAAAAAATTCTACTAGAACTTTCCAGAAAATTTCTTCTAAAAAACTTAATTTTCTTTTAAAATTTTTCTGCAACTTTTCTAGCACTTTCTTTAGCTGAAAAAATTCTTATAAAACTTCTTGCTAAAAAAGTTCTTCTAAAACTTTCTAAAAAAATTCACTTACTACTTTTTCTTGATAAAAAAATTTTTTTAGAACTTTAACTTTGTAAAATTTTATTTACAGGACAAAAATAATAATTTCTATAGAGCTTTTGTCAAAAATATTTTTTCAAAATCTTTTTCAAACTTCACTTACTGAAAAAAATCCAATAGAATCTTTCTCGATAAAAGAACTTTCCCAAGATTTGACCTCTAGAATTTTTTGTGACAAATTTTTTCCTAAAAGCAAAAAACTCATTTTCTCTCCTCTTGCATCCATGCAACCAGCCCACTAACTACCTCCCCTTGTGCAGCAACAACAAACATCTCCCTAATCTCACCTCCTTCCGTAAAACAAGCCCCATAAATTAAAATTATTCCAGTTAAATATTTAATCTTTTATGAAGGGTGTGAAAGTTTCTCGTTTAAACAACAAATATGTGTGACCTGTTATTCAGCAAACAAGTGCAAAAAAAAAAATATAAAAAATCGAGACGTATGATTGGTTTAATAAATGGAAATGAAAAATATACGGACCTTGGCTAAAAGTCATTTATCACGATCCTTACGTCCGTTTCTGTATTCGATCGATAATCATAAAGTCATTTATTTTTTTTTTCTGTTTATGGGAAAGGTTTACCGGAAAGATGAAAGTGAAGAGCTTGAAAACACTTTTCCATATTTCTCTTCAAAAATTTTCATATTTAGGGTTATTGCCATCGTAAAATTTTTCGAAAACGATAATGGGAGATTTGGATACCCGGTTAAAGGTTTTTCCAAAGTGTTTTATGGGAGTGTTGAGCTTAGCATAATGAGAGCATCTAGAACTTACATCATAAAAGAAAATATCTTAAAATTTTTAGAAAAAATCGGTCGCGACACTAGCGACATCTAACAATCAACGTTTTTAAAGCGACACTAGCGCCATCTAACGGCCATTTTTAAAGCTTTTAGCCAGAATCCTTTTAAGAAGCTCAAGCCAGAGACCAAAAAATTAGGCAATAGTTAAATTACCCACATCCTGTGAGCACAGCTAGACAGGGCCGTAAGTAGTCGAAGTGACCAGGAATCTGAAATTTCAGGATCTACCAAAAAAAAAGGGCTCGCGAGCCATTCTGGTCAAATTTCTGATTAGGCCAAAAATTCCTCATCCTAAATCCAAGTCATCATTTTTTTCAATCGGCGAAATTTAAGCTTCATATGAAACACTTTTTCCAAGAGGACTGAACCAACATCCATAAATAATATTAAATAGCCCGTTGGAGATATAAACGCAGAAAGCTTTCCACCGGAGAAAGGCCGCTGGGAAATAAAATTCCTCTATGATGTTACTCATGTGAAAAATAATCTCCTACGATAGGTAAAAAAATCTTTCTTCCCTCCCAGATTTCATACCTAAAAGCTCCGTTCATTTTTATTCCCTTCCTTAAACCCCCAAGGCAACAATCGATTTTTCAAAAAAAAAAAAAAACAATTACAATTAAGAAAATTGGAAACTTACTTTAAAATGCCTCATGAGGAAAATTCATATGTAAACAGAAGAAAATAATCTTAAACGCAAAGGGAGGGGAGGGGGGGAATTCATTACGATAATGCTTTTAGTTCCGAAAGAAAAATAATATCCCCGAAAGGTTATAGGGTTCATTAAATGACTAAACCCATCGAGGTAGAACTTTTTGGTTTTATATATTTTTGTATGAAAGCTTCGAGAGTGCAGAGTGAAAGTTCATATATTCATCGTTCGATTTCCTTGGGGGATTCTTTTTTACAAAAAAAAAAAATATGTGTGTATATTTATAGTATATCCAATCCACAGATGCTCAAGTCTGTGGTTTTTTTAACGGGGATCAATACGATATTCCATCAGCGAAAGAATGAAATTTGACGTGGGATTTTTTTTTTGGAAATTTTAAAAAGCTTTTTTACCCTGAGGTTTTTTAAAAAATAAAATAATAATGGTGAATGGCTGTAAAGTGCATTGTAGAATCCTGGCAGAGGAGGAATGAATGAAAAGGAGCATAGTTAGATAAGTGACTTAAGCTGGCATTGGAGCAAACACTGAATATCATTATAGTATTGGATTGTGATTTCTCGTTCCCTTGGTAATGATGATGGATAAAATCTTGGTTGATGGAACACGATATTTTGGCGGTTAATTTTTTTGTATTTTTCCAATTGTAGTCATGATGAAGTGTTAAATAAAGAACACGAAACGTTGACTTAAGCAGAAATCTGATTTAATCTAGATTCGTTTTCCATCAACCAAGATTCTCTTTACCATCATTATAGTAGTTTAAGTACAGGGCCACCAGCAAGAATCTAGGGACTGTGAATTCATCATCTATTCCTTTTGTTCCTTTAGAAACATAGGACTGAAAGGAAGGGCCTCCATTTGCCTCTGTCGTTCACCAACGCTTTTGCTTCTTTCCAAGTTCTTCCCACTTCTTTGAGCTTCTTTTCAACAGTTCGCTTCCAAGTTTTCTTTGGCCGGTTCTTTTTCCTGCTCCTTGCGGATTCCAATCGAGCGTCGTTTTTTCCATTGTTCCATCAGGTTTCTGCAATGTATGGCCTATCCATTTCCTTTCCTTTCCTTGATCTGTTCTTCGATTTTCGGCTGTTCGGTTCTTTCCCATAATTTGTAGTTGTTTTTTAGTAGTTGGTAATTATTGCCGGCCATTTTACATTTGTTATTCGGCGCACTGTAAATTCATACTTAAAAAATGTTCAAGAAATTTTCTTCCCCTTTGTACCTGCTCTCCCACAAACTTGCTATGCCTCCCAAAACCTCAAAAATCCTTCCCTTCATCCTCTTACAAAAAATCTTCAATCCCAAACTTCACTTTTTCTTTTCAACACAAAACCCAAAAATTCAACCTCATTAAATCAAGAAAACCCCCATAACAAAAAAAATCTCCACTTTCCAGAAGAAATAAACTTTCTAAACTAATACATTGTGTGCTTTCGAAAAAAAAAACCAAATAACATGTGAATGAAAACGGAAAGTCACGTACAAACACACAACACGGGAAAAACGTAAGTTATGAATCCCAAAGTATCGTGGCTGGGCCCGATATATCTCTAATGCAATCGCATATTGTAATCCTGTGATATTTGTTATTCGAAAGAATTTTTCAGCTATATTAAAATTAAATCCCTTGAAAAATTGCTTTTCACAAAATATCCGCTTTTATTTTATTTTATTTTTTTTCGTTACGCAAAAACTGCAAAACGAATTTAATATAAAAAACCGTCTCGCCTTTCGATCCCCATTTTTTTTTCGGTGAAGAGCGTTACGATTAATCAAAGAAATTTCTCATAAAGAAAAATCGATCAGTTACATTTGCTGCAAGGAACAGCAAGCAATTAAGATTTGATTCTTGTTATCAAACTCTCTCTTGATTAATGGCATTTGTTCAGTGTTGTGCCTTCCCACGTTTTTTTTTTTTTTTCAATTTCAAGACAAAATTTTGAAAATCGAAGATTAGAAAGTTTATTAAATAATTTTTTTAATAAAAATACTCTGGTTTTTTTTCTAGGAATAGTCTTGATTAAAAAAAACTGGGAGTGATTTGAAAAATTCATGGACTTGATAATTTCATTAGGGAGAGTGATATTCATGTCAACTGCATGTTTAAACATGTCAACTGCAGAAAAACAAAATCCAGGACAGTTTCCGCTAAACCCCTTGAGGTCGAAATTTTAAATTGTTAATAACATTGATTTTTTTAATTATGAGGATTTTACAAAAAAAAGGAGAGAAGTCTTTAACCGGCCAAAGCTTCAATCAAACATCCATTAAATCATAATTTCACGGTTTAGAATTTTTCAAAAAAAAATTTCCTGAAGTCAAAATTTTGGAAGCGGAAGAGGGGGGCTTGGACAACAAAAAAATTTAATTCTTTTCGCTAAAATCAAATTTAAATTTTTTCTGCTCGAGTCGAGACAAAAAATTTTTAGAAAAAAAATCCACAAAAAATCTATTTTAGAAATCTGGTAAAATTTGTCAAAGAAATTCTACAGTTCAAGTTAGAGCTTGGCGGCTAACCAAGCCAGGTTCATTTTATTGTCGCCAGACACAGGACTCGATGCTGCTATAAATAAATCATCCGACTGACCCTTCAAAAACGTTAACAAAAACCGACAAAGAAAGTCGGCATCTTCAAAAGTAAAAAAATATTATCGTCTGCTTCATAAATAACTTAAATGGAAGATAAACGATTTTGTTTGACAAGTTCTAGCTTGCTTAACAAAGCGTGGGAAAGGAACGATAAACCAGTTCACATGCTTTTTGAACACCTGCAAGTTCCTTCGTAAGTTAAACATAAAATCAATTTTTAACGACTTGTTCAACGGTCGCGTAGAGGGGAGAACCAATCACGAGTCGGGATGATGCAATAGTTGCGCAATATAATGTAATATCGCTTCTCTGCATAAGCTAAGCAAAGAATTGGAAGGAGTTAAAGTGGGGGGGAGGTTTGTATAAATTCAAGCGTGTTGCGCAAAAGATGTTCGTCGCATTCTGTGCCTCGCCGCGACATTTTATGGTTGATTCGTTGATGTAACGAATAGCGCTTTCGGAGAGTTTTTTGACCACTAGTGTGATTAAATTTATCATTTTGGGAGCAGTGAACAAAGTTCAACATTTATCTTTTCTTCTTCATTGTATTCGCTGTGCACGACAAATATATTCCTCCTCAATTTTTAGGTTTTTGTATTGTACAAGGGTCTAAGCGACAAAAGTTAACCCCTATCTCAATATCCATCCCTTCTTTAGAATGTATCCAATAAACTTAGAAAACCTTTTTTCCTTTTTATAACCGTTAAAATTTTCCCCCAAAATCCTTTTATATATGTTTTGAAAGATAAAGCCCAAAACCGGCATCTCGTGAAAACGTTTATCTATATACGCTCTCACATCTGGACTGACCTCATTTTCATACAAGTGAAAAGAGGAAAGAACGAAAAAAAAAAAAAGAGAAAAAAAGTGAGAATAAACTCGCTTCTACCTTTAAAAAATTTTTTTCCCCGCCCCAACATTTTTTCCCTAGATGTAAATTCAAAGGAGAAGAAAAGCGCGTTTGCTTTGCGGAAGCTTTTTTGACCGATCGAGCACTCTTTTTTTTTATTCTTATAATATCTGTGTGGAAGCTCGAAAAAAAAAAATAAATAAGGGAGAGAAAAAGAGGTTAACTTGTGAACTGGTCCATGTTGTACATAGGGGAAAGCTCCCTGTTAAAAAAGAAGAAAACAAACTCGAAAAAAAATTTTTTTTTCTTATCTTTCTCTTTCCTTTCCTGGTGAAATTTTTTTTCCTCTCATCGGTTGGTTTCAGGCATTAAAATTCACTTAAGATGGAAGGGATTATGATTTCATCTTCATTAAAGGAAACGTTTTTTCTTTCCGGTGTTTATTTTTTTCCAGAATTTCTAATTTATATTCCGTCAAATTGTAATTTGATCGGCCAAGGGGGAAATGTATTTTGTTCCGGATTTTGAAAGCATTGTTTTTAA
Organism: Liposcelis brunnea; assembly: GCA_023512825.1. Lineage (NCBI taxonomy): Eukaryota > Metazoa > Arthropoda > Insecta > Psocodea > Liposcelididae > Liposcelis > Liposcelis brunnea. Next base: position 6,164,059 of record CM042065.1, on the reverse strand, counting down.
TAATTAAATATTAAGACTGTCTTTTTTTTTAAAAAAAAAAGACAAGTGAAATATGACATTTTGAAAAAATAAAAAGAACACTTCATCCGATAGGCATTGAGAATTGAATGTAAATATAATAAAAAAGAACTGGCAGCTACCACATGAAGTATATTAAATTTTCTACTACATAAACGTCTACATAACTTTTCTTTCAAACTTGAAAAAACTTTTTTTCACCTTTAGAATATTTTTAAAGGAAAAAATTTTCGATTTTATAGCGTTTAAATCAATGTAGCTTGAACAGGCGAATTTATTTTGGGAGAATCTTGGCTAGGATGAAGAATTTAGCCCTAGTGCAGGGATCGAACTTGATTCCATCCTGAATTTTTGGGCCTTTACTCTTTAAGGTCTTTTGTGGGGAGAAATAAAGATTTTTCAGTGACTTTCAGTGCTTGTGGACTGAATGTTTCCAAAATTTATGCTTGTCGACTAAATCTTTTGATTTATTTTTCTTGTCAACTATATTTTTTGATAACATTTTCTAGTCAAATCAATTTTCTCAAGGGAAAATATTCATAAAAAAATTCTAGAAAATCTCCCTAAACACAAAAAAGTTTGGAAAAGAAAATTTCTAGAATAAAAAATCGCTGAAAAGTGCAGAAAATGACTTTAGGGCTTTACATCCTGCAGAGCAAAGCCAGAGAATAAAAAAAAAGCAATTCTAAAAAATATTCTAATCCCAATACTGTTTAAAACAGAAACAATAAACAAAACATCTGTAAACATCCCCTAAACTTTTTTATTAAAAACCTTAAGGCCTTGATTATCTTCTCTTAAATTCTTTGAAATAATAACACAAACTCAAAACAAAATTTACATTCATAAAGCAATTTATTTTTTCCTTTAAAAAAATCAGCTTTTAGAAATCAAATAACAACCCTTGTTCCATTTTAGAATTTTATAAGAACTTTGAATTAGTCATGAGACGTAATTTCTTTTTTTTAAAAGGGCATATCTACATAGAAAATTGTATGTCTTTGTGCTTTTTTAGACATATTACTACTTTTATGTGTAAAAACATGTGACACATAAAACAATTGTTAATTATTGATAATACGGGGGAAAAAAACCCGTGCTCAGCTCCTTAAAAAGTCATTAAACTGGTGACAGCAGTTACCGTTTTGCGATTTTAAAAAGTTTTCAAATCGAAAAGTTTCTAGATGAATAATTAGTCTGTGTCTGCTTTATATCCGCGCAACGTCGCCCTAAAATCCTTTTGCAGGAACCTTGATTTCCAAACCTCTCTCAGCTAAATATTTCCTCCGCTTCTCTTACCCTTAAAAACTCATCATCAATAAAACAACTCGCAAACATCCTTTTCCCTTCTCCAAAATCAATAATCCACCATTCCAGAAGGAGAAACCCAACAGACAGCCGTTTATTTATCTAACGGACACAAAGATAAGAAATCCCCAAAGATAAAGCTTAAACAACTCTCCCCGTTACGCGCTCACGGCAAACAGAAAACATTTTCCTTGGAACGTCATCGATGATTCTCGTAATTGTCATTGTGTCTTCCGGTTAAATCTAACCATTTTCCCCCACAGGTTTAAATCCCATTATTACGAATGCCCCCTTGAGAGCGTGTTGCGAGCACGAAATCAAACGTTTTCGCAATAAACCATAATCTCGAACGCTTCTGTTTATATACAGTTTTCTTTGGCGATTATGTAACTATTCCAACCTCGATTTGCATTTCATTGTTATATAATTTAATATGTTACGATTTTAATCAATTTTCTCCCCCTCGATCGATTTATGTAGCTAGGAAACAATGCCCGCCTGGGATTTCTGTTATAGACTGTTTTAACTAAAGGTAATGAAGTGAGTGACAAGTAAATTACATTCCGTAATCGTTCCCTCAAGAAAATTAAAAGAGGCGGCAGCGGTTAAAATCCCGAGGGGGGAGGGGAGTGTTTAAAGTTACATTGAATATAGAAAAGTTTTAGATGAATAAAACTTATGTTAAATAAAGGAGTTTTTTAAGGTATACAGCCAAATTTTAAAAAGGATTGACCTCGATTATTGAAGCTCTAAATACGCTTCGCCAAAGCGTCCAAGGTGCAGTTAATGAGCATAACATTGATTAATTATACCTTCCTGATGAGTATATTTCCATCCTCATACACACACGCACACACAAAAACTAGCAAAGCTAATTTTCATTCAATTCGCATAGTATTTAAAATACAACCACCGCAAAACACTAATGGCCAAAGGGTTGGAAATCGAACCGATGGGGGAAAAAAAAGAAAAAAAATCCCAGGTTAATGCATTCGGAAATACGTGACATGCATGAAACGATGATGTGGATTTTCCAAACAGATTCCTATATTTACGCATCACTTCCTAAAAAAAAATATCGTTCTTTGACATGTGTGCCAGAGGCACAACCAAGCGACATATTGCATCAACAGCAATATCGCTTCAAAAAAAAAAAAAAGTCCATCAATAATTGATCACGTATCGGGATTTTTTTTTTTGAAAAGCTAAAAACTGTATTTAAAAAAAATAATAAAAAAAAAAATTTTGGGGCAACGTCTGGCTTGCTTTGAATCTAATCTCAATTCACATCGCGTTTTCTACCAAATTAATATTAAAATCGATTATAATCAATTTTAGATTGATAAAATGAAGCCGCTCTCTACGGATCCTGGCTTAATTGGATTTTTTTATAAATAAAACGGGGCCTTAGAGGGAAAAATATTGGAGGTAAACTTTCCCTGGGCTTTTCTTAATCCAATCATTGTCTAAGCCGTAATTTAATAATATAATCTATCGACGGAGCTTTCGGCGGTTTCGATGCCAATATTCTTCTTTATAATTCCATTAATTTTAAGACGCCCTCATCAAGGAGATCCTAGTACTCTCTTTTCTTTTTTTTTTAAAACAAAAAAAAGTGAAAGAAGCTAAGAGTAGTTAATCCGCGGAAACTTTTTCTATCTCGAAAAAGAAAAAAAGGGATGTATGGTTTTCAAAAAGTTTTTTCTCGAGTCAGTAAAAACATCCATCTCCTTGGAAATGGTTGTTTATTTGGTCTAAAAGAAAACGTCACGCAAGTTTGACATTGGATAGAAACTTGTTTTAAACTTTTTTCTTTTTTTAAAAAGGATATTTCCATCTGGTCTTGAACAAATTACGAAATGATATCTCGAAACTCGGGGTGGAGTTTAAGAAAAAGCGAAGGGGAAGAAAAACGGTTGCGGCAAACGGGAAATTGGATACGATTCTCGGAATTCGAACTAAAAAACCGGAAGCGAAAGAAATTTCGAGTTAATTTTTTTTTTCTTTTAAAGCTGAATTTAAAGAAGTGTATTGCTGTGATTAAAAGTGATTTAATAATTTCGAGAATCGTCTTTTTTTCTGCTTTTAATTTGCTCTGGAAGTTGGGAATTTTGTGTTTGGTCAATTTTTTTTTAGAATTTTTTCTTGTCAAGCAAATGTTTTGAGAATTTTTCTTTGTCGAGCAACAATTAGTGTCCTGAGAATTTTTCTTGTCAAGCAACAATTAGTGTCCTGAGAAGTTTTCTTGTCGAGCAATAATTAGTGCCCTGAGAATTTTTCTTGTCGAGCAACAATTAGTGTCCTGAGAATTTTTCTTGTCAAGCAACAATTTAGTATCCTGAGAATTTTTCTTGTCGAGCAACAATTAGTGTCCTGAGAATTTTTCTTGTCGAGCAACAATTAGTGTCCTGAGAAATTTTTTTGTCGAGCAACAATTAGTGTCCTGAGAAATTTTTTTGTCGAGCAACAATTAGTGTCCTGAGAATTTTTCTTGTCGAGCAAAGGTTTTGAGAATTTTTCTCTTGTCGAGCAAATTTGAATATTTTTGTCAGCAAGATTCATATGGTGACTTTTTCTTTGTAAAGCTATATTGAGCTTGACATCATTTCCATTCATTAAAATCCTTAAATTGAGCTTACACGACGTCAATCATGTAAAATCTCATACATAAATACGATAGGGCCAATATTAGAGCCTTGAGGAACTCCCATTGTAAATTTTAAACATTTTAAGCCGCCACCTGATGATATTTAAATCCTATAGCGAAACTATGAAAAAACCTTTTTAAAACACGTTAATACACAGTAAATTTTCACGAAAAGCAATATCACCAAGCATCAAATCCAACATAATAGACTAAGAATAAAGGATATGGGATTATGTAAAAGAAGGATTAACCGTTTTGCGTTTTAACTAAAGTGGCAAATTTCAATCAAGTTTGCGAATTAACATTAAATTTAATTTAGCCGTTAAAATAGTGATATCTATTAAACCCTGATGAAAGGCGCCCATTAATATTCTTCCTGTTTTACATTTTCCCGAAAAACGTTGTTGCGTGCTGTAATAAATTTCCTTCAAACTAAACTTCACGAAGTCTTTAACTTTTTTTTTTTATCTCTCTCTCCCCCTCCCGAATAAAAAAAAGGTTCAAATTATTTCTGTTGAACTTTTAGACAACCACGTTTAAAAAAAAAAAAATTGGATTCGCTTTCGGTAGTAAATTTCTTTTTAGTTTCCGCTGTGATGAGCATTCGGTGAAGGATTTATTCCTCAAAGGCAACAACTCATTCCCTTTTTCCTGATCAACAAACATCGATTATTTTCGGATAATTTCTTCTAGGAATAATCAACTTGACATTGTGTGTCGCGAATAGCAGCAGAGCGGAAATCCGTTTAACCAAATGGGGTTAATCCAGGGCCATTTTTATCTGCCCAATTTATTTCTGCTGCTGACCATCAAAATTTTTTCCCGAAAAATCACGTCATCGAAAGGATTAAATATTCCACGATTAACCCTTTCAATCAGGTTTTTGCGGGATTCTGATGAAAAACAACTTCCCCTGTAATTAAATCGATTACTCGAATCAAATATATCGACGGGACATGCTCCTTGTTTCATTGAGAGGGGGGGAAAAGCCATAATAATCCAAAGTTAATAGTAACTGCCACTTGGAACTTTGGAAGAAAACCAATACATTAGGTCTTCGGTTAATGGACTTGATCCTCGTATTAATCGCTGCAGCTTCATAAATTAACTAGCTAAAACCATGACCTTATTCTATAATTAAATTTCCAAAGGCGAAAACCATTTTCTTTTTAAAAAAAAATTTTTCGCCTGATTTTTATCAAAGAAATTTATTTCTCAGAAATCAAATTGCATATTTCAATCAATCTTAAGCGAAGATTTGTCTGTATGTGACATTTCATTACGTTTAACTGTCAGCTAAAGCGCGCTCAAGCGGTTAATATATCTACGTGGCACAGAGAAATCCAGAATTTCTCCTAAAGAGAACGATTTGACTCGGCGCGATTTTAAAATTTTGAAAAATACAATAAAAATTATAATGCGCCATTGGTTTTCAATGAAGTATGTCGACATTAGAAAATATAGCTTGACATTCGTGCAATAAATATCTCGGCAATGGTGTACGTGCTGATTTTATCACTGGCAATTTGTTTTAAAGGGAGACTGCAGAACAATGAGGTAGTTTTTTTTTCTCTTTCGCGAAAGCAGTTTTCACTTTCCCCCCCGCGAGATTCTGCAGACAGGAATGGGAAAGAATAAATTAGTCGGTGAATATTGTCTTGAGGAGTTGTGTAATGTGAGATGCATATCCGGGAAAAAGAATTTTTTCGTTTGCGGTTTTTGTTGGGAAAATAAAGACTTGTGGAAAATGAAAAAGTTCTTGCCCGTCGGCGAAGTGAAAGTAATAAAAAAAGTTCTTCACGCAATGGTCGTGCCATTACCATGCTATGCGCCTCACTAAGCAGAAAAAATTTTCCATTACATGTGTCCGAGTTGGTGGAGAAGTTTGACTTGGAGGGAGTTTTAGAATTTTTTGTGGGATTTGCATTTCTATTGTTGGAATTTTTTTTGGGAGGCCTAAGTTCAGTCAAAGAAACAATGTGGATTTGAAGCCGGTTAGGTGAATTCATAATAATGATGTATAGTCGTGGCTGATCTGTACCATCCGCCTGGCCGTACAGGAGGGCTTTGCGGTCCGTTAATCTCGACTCAGAATTCGCCTAAACGGGAAAACTCCACTCGTTTTGAAACAGTGTATCAATCCCAAATCTCTGCAATTAAATTAATAAATAATTCCGGAAGGATTTTAATCTCCGTTCTACATAAAAAACGCACTCCACAATTTCATTTCTACAAAAGCACCGAATGTATTCAAATCATTAAATCGCATATCATCATTATTTCCGAGTAAAATCATTCAATCGTAAAACATTTTACAAAACATCCCCAAAAATAAAAATAACAAACGCACACACGTTAGATCACCTTTTTTTTTTTTTTGGATTTTTTTCCCGCGTGGAAAAAAACCCCCAGTATCGGACCGAATCGCAGTTTTATTTTTCCGTGTTTACCCGATCCTTTCAATGCTTGATTCAGTGCAAAAACCTCACTTCTCGCTCGAAATATAATCAACCAATCAATTCAAAACACCACCCGGTGTCGGTTGTTTGTAAAATGTTTACATTGGGAAAACGACTGATTTCTCTCTCACACTCAGAATATAAATAAAATAGCTCGGACACTCTTGTTCACTCAAAATATATAAATTTAATGGCGGTCAGTCGGGCTGACGGTGGGAACATTGACAGTCCTGCTTCAGGTTTGGCGCACCTGCCCTTGACGAGCACCAGATTCCTTCTGACCCTGAAGGAAGCAATCTGGTAAGGATTCTGGTTGGTGGCAGCAGTCCTACCAGTACTGACTTAAGGCTGAAGACGGTAAAATTTGGCTAGTCTTAAGTTGAGAAAGCAGGAGGCAGAGTCGAGGACTGACGGTATGGCTCATGTGCTGCAATGCGAAAGGCGTTGGAAAGCCACCGCATTAACCTCCCTAGTATTGCCATCATGTCTGAGGGTTTGCTGGGCAAGACCCAAGACAATCGATCCGGCTCTTGAACGGCGCAATAAGCTCTCCAGCCATGATGGTCGCCAATTCCCGTCGCGGGGAGGCACCATAAAAAGAAGAAGTCGGGCTGACTGGATGGATAGAAGCCTGAAGGAGCTTTTAAGACCGTAAGATCCGTTAAAAGGGCTACAGGCTGATTTTCGGCCAAAACACTATAAATTTTACTTTTTAGCTGCTGATCTGCTCAAAGGTCGGCAAAAGTTGCCAATCCGCCACTACTCGATTGTTTTTGACTTTAAACGATCATTATTTACACGGCGGGATACAACAAAGGCTGAAAAGTAATATAATTACGAAGCGGAAGATTAAACGGAAAAAGCTTTTGATGAAATGAGGAAGTTAAGAATGTGGGGAAAAATTTATGGATTGGTAACAATCAAAAGGATGAGAGTTTATAAAACGTGATTATGACAAGAATTATGATGAATCGGAGGAAGAAACTTTTCCTCTCGCATTGTGGACAAAAGGATATATCAAGGAGACGTGTTCGGTGTGATTATAACTAAAGCTTACAAAGCTGATTCTTATTATATGTGATAAAACTTGTACTTTGACGGAAACTGTGAAAGTTTCACTCGAGACAAATGGGGAGAAGAGTTACAATATCATTGTGAAACATTTCAATATACTGAATATGGTAGTATGAAATATGTAGAAAATTCATACGGGAGAAGGAATTTTAATGATGTTTCAAAGAGGGATGTACGTAAATGCCAACAAGGGAGAAAAGCTCACAAACTCGGGAGAATATGAATAGAAGCCAGGTGGAATTCGATTATAAATCGTCAAATAGAATAGAAAGGAGAAAGCTGAAATTTATAAGATTTCGAGTATTTCATCATTTTAGTTAAGCATTATTTTAAGGGGTAAATTATATTTTTGTGATTCGCCTAATGAAAATTTAAACGAGGAGAATCGATGTTTTTTAACGATTGGAAAAAGGGGAATATATTGGAAGGGCTCATTGAATTTCATCGGTGTATTAATGTCTGGGAAAGCAATATTAATGGCTATTACCTGTTGGTAATTATCGAGTAATGATAACGAGATTAACGTAGTTGGGAGTATTGAGCGGGAAGGGAAATTATTGGATTGGCGGAATTTGTTTTTTAAAAATGTGATTATGACGCAAAAGTAGAAAACAGCATAATTGCTTTGTGGTAGAAGGCAGAGAACCGATTTTAGTTTTTAGCTTGGCTTAAACTATTGCTCGGGTTTAGTGTAGTTTCATCCTTGAAACAAAATAAATGAAACATTATAAAATATGTGAAACTTAACTACTAAAATTCAAGTTTGAACCTGTTTAAAACATGTTAAATCCCGCATAGATTTAAGAAGTCAACTTCAAGCGTTGTTCAACATGTCAAAACACGTCGAGACCTGCATGAGTTTGTCAAGCGGAAACATAATTTTATTCTCCAAACAAAATGAAACAATTACGAAGCAAAACTCGACATGTTAAAACCTGAGACGTCGACCTTAAGCTTTTTCCAACACGTCAAAACTTGTGCATTAAAAAAAATTCGCAACCTCAAACCATGACAAAGGGGAAATTCCAGAATCCCATCAAGAGAATAATTTAACACTCTGAAATCTTATACTAATTACAATTCCTGAACTGTTCACCGATTGCACTATAAATCATACTCCACGTTCTTCTCTTAAATTCAAAATCGAAAACGGGCTCAAGGATTTTCCTAAGACGCAAGAGACCGCTCGGTTAATCCGAGAACAATATAACGTAGAATACGAACGACGAAATTGAGCGACATCCCGCACATAACAATCAGGAAGCAAAATTCGTACGAATCAGATATCTAGATTTTGGAATTATTAATCAACGTGAAAACGTTTCTCCTTGTTTTCAAATTATCTCATAAAAATAAAATCTAAAAGCAAGACCCTTGTCAAGACTAATCCCCAAATCGTTATTTCCCAAAAGACTTGTAACTGCGACACCCTATGGAGTTGATTCATGTCGCTATTTAGAAGGGATAGTTTTCCCAAGTTTCATCTTCGGAAAAACCTTTTTCTAGCCTTCAGCAAAAATACTAAAAATTCTCGGAGTTTAATACGTGGGCCCTAAGGGGTTGTAGCTAAAAAACTTTCACCTAAACCTTTCCTATATCTTTATTAATAAAAAACTTTCTTAATTTTACAACCTCCGAATAAAAAATATTTTAAATTACAAAACTTCATACGGATTTGTAATTAAGATCACGGTCCCCCCTAAAACGAATTTTAATCTTATAATAAAACCGCTATAGGCCTAAAAAAACAACGGGGCTTCCCTTTACGATATTAAATTTTCACAGTGTAAATATTAAAATTTAATTTGACCATAGCAAGCTACCTGCCCGTTTCCCTGTGGCCACTAAAACGAATAAAATAATGGGAATACTAAATTAATCTCAAAATTGTAGCACGCCGTGGAAAAGTTTTGGGGAAGTATCACGTTTCTTCAAAATTTAGCGACAAGTCTATTTCCTCCTCCGATTTTCTACAGGTAAAAGTTTAAGAGAGTTCCTGACGGAAGTGACTGCGGTTTTCGTTTCAACAGTCATATTTTAATAAAAAGAGTCAAGCTACACCTCAGCAGTAGCAATACTTAACAGCTCAGCATGGATTCAGGTAAATAAAAGAGATTTTGTTTTTGATGTGAGAATTGGCTGGGTATTGTTCTCAGCAGGGAGAAAAAAAAAAAGATTTCCATGGAAATGGTGAATAGCACTAGGAGGCGACCTTTTCAATATTGTTGGAGATAAAATTGTGGAGAGGGATATTTGGTTTCTCAAAGTATTATTGAGTTTGGAGGAAATGTTTGAATTTTCGTTTGTGTTGTTTTTCAAGATTGCAGCACAATAAAACTCGTGTATTTTCAATTAGAGAAATGACCGGTGAATATAAATGAGAGCTTAAATCTTACAAGAGCAAATAGTCCATTTTTCAAGGGAAAACATTTCAAAAAAATATTTAATAAAACTTTAACCAATCTTAGAAGAAATTATAAAAAATTCCATTTGCACCAAAAAAGTTCCAAGAAACCCGAATTTAATACAAAACACATTTTAAGCAAATACCAAAAATTTATATCAAGAAAATAACAACAAAACCTGAAAAAATGCGAATCGACAACTCCGGAAAGCTCCCAAAATTTTGCAAAAACAACAATAGCAACAAATTTACGTACTGCCCTTAAAACAGCAAAAATCTCACTCATTTCCAACACAATTTTCTCAATCTTTTTAATTTTCCACTCATTTTCAAACTCTCAAAAATACTCATTGCGTCGCACTGCAGGTGTAAACCTGTTGCACTTAATAACCTCTTATATACTACTCCCCCATCTCCAGACGGAATCCCAAAATATATATTCAAACTTTTTCCCATCCGGAAAAGATAATATGTTCATAAATATTCCGTTTCTCCTTGAACGTGACATGGGATTTTCCTGAGGGATATTAAGAAAAATAATAAGGTTTTTAAAATTCTTTAAAAACAGTAACTACTATAAATTTTTTTAAAAAGCGGTATCCTAGACAGCCTTATCATGAACTTAAATCCATTTTTTCCCTATTATTATCTTCCCCTTTTATTAAAAAAAAAAATTTTAAAATATGCACTCGGAAAACGTTTCCGCGTTTAAAAGCTCACTTAATATATCCTAAACATTTTTATATTAATCAATACTCTTTATTAAATTTTTTTATTCACAACATGCAGGAAAAAACCAAAGGTCAGCTTATTTTTTTTTAAACTAACAAGAACGAGGTCAAAGTTTAAAAGAAAGATAAATTAGAAAATTAGAGGCGCTGATTTTTTTTTTTTTTTTTAAATAAAAACTGGGTATTTACCTTTTTTTAATATGTTTTAAATTTTTTTATTAAAAAGCCATCCGATCAATTTTTTTTATAGAAAAAAAAAAGAAATATTTTGAAAAAGTGTAAAAAAACAAAACTACGTGAGTAAACGTTCCCGACAAACACCGGAATGAACGTTCATACGAACATTCGAACGTAAGTGAACGGCGTCGTGGCGCTTACTGACGGCGAGATGTCTGACCTAGACCACTCCGTTTGAGCTCCACCAAATAGATGTCGCTGATATATTAACTCCCCCCTCCGCGTGTCAATATCCTATTTCTAAAACACGTATTTAGTAAAATGTAATTCACATTTAATGTATTGCCAGGAATGACACGAAACCTGTCATCCTGTTGACAGCTTTCACAAGGTTGACAAAATTTTCAAGAAGATTTTTAAAAAAAAAATCTTTTTTGTAGCTAACCTGACTATCAGGCATAGATTTTGAAAAGAGAATACAATTTTCTCGATAAAGGGCAAGATTGAAGGCAGGCCAAAAAAAGGCCTCACGGCTAAAACTACTTTTGTTAGAAGTAAGAAAAATAATGCAGAAAAATAATAAGAAAGAGAAATTTTAGAGATTTCAATTTTCGTGACCTTGAAAAAGTGAATCCCACAAAGGCAATTGATACACAGTGTAATTAAGGGATTTAATTTTGATATTAAATTTTTAAGTGTTTTAATTTCGTTCAGCGGTCTCAGAAGGAGAAATTCAACCCAAAAATTGTTATGAGTTAAGCCTGAGGTCGGACAATATGCCTTAGCCCGATTTTGCTGCTACACCTCAAATAAAAACTTACTCGACCATGCTTAAAATTCCCAACCTAGCATGTAACCCAAAAAATTTATAAATCCAACTCAAATCTCATTTCGCTAAGTAATTACTATTGAGTTGAGAAGATGATTATTTTTCATTCTATCCCAGAAAAACGAGAAAGAGTAAAACTGGAAAATTATTACAAAAGAATAGTTTTGTAAACTCGTTAAGAAATGTCACGTTGAGCATGGTATCCCCAGTACCATTGTTTCCCCATCAGCAACGTCTCTTGAGTTTCAAGTCAGCTTCGCCACGAATCAGTTCGTTCTACTTTCTATTCAACAACAGTTCTGATACTTTTCCACTTTCTACGATAAAACGGGAAGCTTCTCTTGAATTTATACGAATCCAATTTTTATTTTCATTTTAAAGATAAAGCTTCTTCAACGACCCCAATTTTTTCCCCCTTAAAAAAATTCCAGTCAGGACAAAACCTCCTCCCTGGGAAAATCAGCTCCTCGCATAATTTTACAAATTTAACAACAGTCCAGAAAACAAAACCCTCCTTTCATAATTCTATGCGAGACACACCTTCATCACATAAATCTTAGCGAGAGGCATAATTTGCTATTCTGACCAAAAACTCAGCAAGAGAAAGAGAGAGAGGAAGGCTTGAGAGACAGAGAGTCACATTATTTAACCTCAGTTTAAATATTCATTTGTTAAATCAAGGATTTCCCGGTAAAATTCCTCGCGCGTTACATGAGACGACCTCAAATTATCAAAGCGAAAGAGCTTTTCCACGCAAAGTGAAAATGATTCCTTTAACTGCGTTAATTTCTAATTAATCAAAGAATTTCCATTACATGTTTGATTCCTCCTCAGAAAATTCAGCTTTTTATCTCTCTCTTAAAAACTTTTCCCTTTCAGAATTTTTTTTTTATTTAAAAAGGAGAATGATTTTAAAATTAGAACTTTGCTCACGTATTTTCAAAACACTTCAATACCAAGCGTGTTTTCTATTTTCCCAAACAACAATAACTTGAAAGATAGACGACTGGCAGAGCCGTCTCGAGGACAAACAACAAGATCTCCCCCAAAACAAAAAAAGACCCTTAGCAGCGTCCCTAGACTAAAATTTTAAAATGTTGACCCTTAAGGGCCATTTTTGGGCTTAAAATGCTTTTTAATCAGCTTGGCTCTAATTTGTGCTAGCCAATGGGCTCAAATAAGCCACCAAAAGGTAGAAATTAAAAAATCGCTTTTAAAATTTGCCCTAAAACGGCTTCACGACTTCAGCAGGCTTAGCTCAAGCCTCTAATGGTTTTACTGGGTCTAGCACGAGCTGTTAATAGCCTACGCTGGCTAAAAATGTCCACTCCTCCAAGCTCTTCTAGCCTCGCTAACGACTTGGAGACGGCCCTGACGGCAGAATCATCGAATTTTCCTTTTGCATGAACATTTCAAGATTTTCCTTTTAAGTGACGTTTTTAAAACTGATACAAGGATAGAAAATCCTTGACCGAAATTCTCTTCTGCATGACAATGATCATTTCAATCGATTGCATTTCTCTGAGATTTGTATTTTTATTAAATTTCATTTTTTCCTCTCAAAAAATATAAAAATCCACGCCTATTAAATTCCCCAACAAAAAAACGAAGGTAATCCATTGAAAACACTAACTTTTAATTAGGGTCGAAGACCGTAAAGTCAACAACCAAGGGATAAAAAAGGGCTAGAGAGGAAAAAAAACAAAAGTTTCATGACAGAAAGCACTTTTTTTTCTTTCACGGAAACTTTTCCCTTCCCTGCCCGAAAGTTGGAAGTAACCATTTTTCTTGCAGACTCTCGAGTACAAAATGAACCTTATTTACCGAGCGGTCTAATTAGTTGAAAGCTTTGAAATGTGCATCCATATACCCTTTCCCCACTTAATATCTTCAATGTTTCTGCCACACCCATTTGTCTTGTCAGCAATATAAACACTTTGCGAAATTGAGTATACAGAAAAACTTAACAATTTTACGCTTTAATGGACATTGGCCTATTTTTATAGAATCTTCAAGGTAAAGAAGAAACCGGATTTATTGGAGAGTGGCAGCCAATCAACCGGAAGGTCTGTTACTAAACACCACATTTCTTCATTTGGCTCTATTGCATTTCAAAAATACTGGCTAAATTGGCCACAATTGGCTTATGGCTTGATTGAAGCCTGAAAAAGCCAAAACTTAATTTCTAGTGGCTCTGATGGGCTTGGGTCAACCCATATTTGGCCTTAAATGGCTTCATTAGGCTTGACAAAGCCTAACTTGGCCTAACTGGGTGAATTAAGCCTAAAACTATGGCCTCTAGTAGCTTTAGCAGAAATAGATTCATTTTCGGGCTAAAAAGGTTTAATTTAGCCCCATGACTCTAATTTGAGCTTCTAGTAACTTTTTCAGATTTATGCCAAGGCTCTAATGCCTTCTGCAATCCTAGTTAGGGCCCCAAATGATTTTATAGCCAATTTGCCTGAGACCTCTTGGGAAGCAAATAAGTTTATTTTGACCTTTTGTATTTTACTAAAAATTCAAAATGGTCAAAGCAGATATAAAAATTCTAGTTCTAGAATTTTTTCATGATAGTGCTTATGAAACATCCAGTCCGCCACTGGGTAAAGAAATTTTTCCAATTGACTCTTTGGTTCCGAAAAGTTAAGTCATTTTCTCCTAGCAAGATTCAGTCAACTTTAAATGTCGACAAGCAATCTCATGAAGAAAAAAAATAAGAACTAGTTCCAAAAGGAATAGAATTCCAGATAAAAAGGTATAGGGGATGAGCGGATGTAGAATAAAAAATCATGAAGAAAGAACATGAAGGCACATTAAAGAAAATGTCGATCAATTCGCATGGAGAAAGAGAGCACCCATCTCCCCCTTTTTCTTTTTTTTCCGAATTATCGCACGACAGGTTTTTAAAGAAACTTTTTTATCATTCCAACTCATTCGTTCAGGAAAAAGTTCTTTAAAATCAGAATCGAAGCACACACTTTGTTGAAGGTATATAAAGGCTTAATGTCAAGAAAAATAAAACAGGGAATAAGATAAAATGGGAAGGAGGGAAAGAGCTGACATGTGAACGTGATGTACTAAAGAGAAATTCAAAACCTATCGAGATAAAGCTTTTCTAGCTTTCTTCAAGGGCGACTGATAACGAATTGTGCTTTCCAAGGAAGCTTTTTCTAAAGTGATCATTAAATGCTTCTCTTTTCAATTTTGTGAATTAGTCACAGGGAATGGTTACATGGCAAAGACGCTCATTTTGGAAAGTCAAAAAAAGGGATGAGTACCCAGAAATTCTCAAGGACGACGTTTATGAACAATGAACAGCATAAATTTATCCAGCTTCAGGTAATTAAATATTTAGGGATAAACTACCAGTAAGAAAGAAATCGGCGCCAGCTTTTTTTTCCCATGAGCACTAACGCACTAAAGCGGTAAAAAATTACTTGGAGGCAGTGGGTATTCACAAATTTCAACGATAAATTATTTCTTTCGGATATTAAACTCCATTACATTGAAAGTGGCTCCAGGGAAAACGAATTACTATTATTCATCCACGGATTTCCCGAGTTCTGATATTCATGCCGCCACCAAATTCGAGAATTCTCCAAAGGCTATTGGTAAGTTCCCATAAAAATATTTCCAGCCCCTACAAAACAAACAATAGTATAAATTTAGTGAAAAATAATTAAATTCTTCCATTGCCATGGAAGCCATTCTTGTATGTTATTTTTCCTGCTTCAAAAACTTAAAAATAAGTCTTTATCTGGGATGCTTACACTCAAAAACCATTTTTCTCACTCAACCACTAAAAAAATTAGTTACTTGTCCCAACTTAATGATTTCCTGTTGAGGCCACCACACTTTATAATTACTTTTCCCCCAAAGCCCTTCAAAAATAATTCTCTAGCAGAGCCATTTTGAATGTGAGAAGTTGGTAACATAAACCGGAAGTGGAAGTAAAGAATCTGAATGGTGCGAGGTGATGAAGAAGATGCGGTAGCGTTGGTTGGATAAGTGAAAATGCTTTTTAGTAAAATTGGAGTAAAAATAAAGTCCCTGACAGTCTCGTCACGTAAGGCCTTAGTTACGTTAAGCACCCATAAGCTAAGCATTGCACGTAACGTAAGGCTTAACGTGACGAGACTTTCACGGGCTTAAGTGAGCTATTGAAGTATTTGTATGATAATCCTACAACAGACATGTAAAGGATCATTTGGGTAAGTCATTTTTCGGAATTATTGAGACATTTTTGTCCTATAAGCATTGCAATTTTTTACTGGGGTTTCTCCTCGGTCTCCTCCATTTCGATGAGAAGATTATTGCGTCAGCTGATGCCTCGGATGCCAAGGTCGGACGACCATCTAATAGCGAAATGCTATCAACAGGAAATACGCAAAGTTATTAAGAAGGCAATAGAACGGGAAAGAGAGTTCGAGGTATACGATTTATACGAGTAAAGAACATATGTGATCGCGGAAATATATGATGAACAGTTAAGAAAACCTTTTTTATTTTTATTTTTGTAGATGAAGAATCGTTAACATTTACTTTGGTTTGCGAACAGGAGTTTATATTTTATTTCATTTGTATTTATCGTTGTAATTTGTTCATCGAAACGGGATTTAAAACGTTGTCATTATTTGTAAGATATAGAAAGTGTTATTTGATTTGTATTTGTCGTTGTAATTTGTTTCTTATTGCGTCAGCTGACGCAATAATCTTCTCATCGAAATGGCTAGCCATTTTGATCGTAAAAAAAAAATATGAATTCTTGCTTAAATTAGACAAGTTTTGGGCCGTTTTTAATTCCTTTCGGATTGCAGTAAAGTACAAACGTTAGTTATGGTTTTAAATTTACCATCTGTAGAATTGATGAAATTAATTAAAGAAAAAAATTTTACCACGTGGTATGATGCATGTATGGAAAATCACTGATTTTTGCCAAGAAAAAAAGATGCTGGTACACTAGTTTCTCTAAGATCAAGATTTCATGATTATTAACTTCTACGAATATGATAATAGTGAGTTCAGTTTTGCTATCGAACATTTTAATTTGACTTCATTTACACCTGTCCAACCCAGGTGGAAATTTTAGGTGGATTATCGGAGTATTCTACGCGGATTTTAAGATTCACATCTTATCAAATCTTAAAATCTACGTAGAATACACCGATAATCCACCTAAAATTTCCACCGCTTGCTGACTGGGAAGTTAATTCATTCATTCATATTAAGCAACTGCATTGACAAATAAAAATCTACTTCTTACAACGTTAGATGGAAATTTTACAGAGAATCTGAGGTGGTATGGTAGCTGAACCTTATCACATCAAATATTTAAATGAACTACGAAAGCCTCATTGGAAGTTTATGAGAAAATTTCTTTATGAGAAAAAGTTATATAAATTTCATAGTGAAGTGTGAGTAAAATGTGTTCACTATTTTATTTTCCTATAATTTTAGGGCTGAATTAATTATAGAGAAGCACATTTTATTAAAGCCTAAATCATTATTCAGATATGTCAATATGTCAAAGATATGTCAAGATACTCAATTTATTTCAACATTATTTTTGTCAATTACCTACAAATGTCAACTGTACAACCTATATGAGCACCACTACTGAGCTACTGGACTGGCAATAACTCAGTATTAAAAAACTGATTTCTCTTTATGACATCTCGATATTCAAAATATAAATTACAACGCTGTCCAATAATTAACTATAAACAAAAGCCAGATCTTCCCAAATCAACAAATGTGCATTTAGCCAAAATACACTGAAACCGCCATTTTCAACAGTTCACTTTATTTTAACACTATTTTTGTCAATCACCTAAAAAAGTCATAATCGTACTACTTCCACATGAGATTTTCAGTTCTCATCTTGTACGACTAACCTCAAAAAAATTTTTAACTACCAAATGCTTAAACTTCACATTACAACAAAAATTTTTAACCTTAAACGTATTCACTAGTTACCTGTCTGAACTACTTAATGATTTCCTGCCGAGGCAACCACACTTTAAAATTATTTTTCCCTCAAGGCACTTCAAAAAATAATTTTCTAGCATAGCTTCACTTGTAAAGTAATATACTACAACATCTTCAAATAATAGGCCCGAAAACCACACAAAAGCAACGATTTTTTTTTACAAAACCAACACTAACGATTTAACTGAGATGCTTAACCGTACGAGTCTAGACTTGTTCACGGCGAACGTGACGAATGCAATAGACCACCGATATTATTTCCTACAAATATGTCTTTTTACCGAAATAATATAATTTTTTTCCCTTAAATTAATTTTCCAGGGTAATAGCAATCGACATGAGAGGATACGGGGAATCCGAAAAGAAAAAAGATATCAAATCCTACGAAATGGATTTACTAGTCGAAGATATTAATAATTTAGTAAAAGCTTTAGATGTCAAAAAATTTACACTTGTCGCCCATGACTGGGGCGGTGTTGTCGGCCATTATTACATCAGGGCATATCCTGAAAAGCTCAATAAATACGTTTTATTGAACACAGCATACTCCAAAACTTTCAATAAAACCATCATGAAAAGTTGGAAGCAGTTCAAAAAATCATTCTACATATTTGTGCTTCGAGTGAGAGAACTACCAGAATATTAAATGGCTTTAGAAGATTTTAAAATATTCGACATGATGCTTGAAAAATTAGCACAACCAGAAGAAATAGAAGCTTATAAATACACGTTTAGAAATTATGGTAAGTCAGCAAATTTAAAACTTTTAAGCCAGGATCACATGATATTTTTCTGTTGCAGAACAACGTAATGGGCCATTTAATTATTACCGAGCAAATTTTACAACCTATGCAGATCCAGGTGAATCATTAACATACGATGAGCTCAATGCATCAAAAGTTCCAGGCATTTGCATTCATGGAAATGATGAAAATTTTCAATCTCTTCAGTTTCATCACTTCTTAGTACTGACCATTAAAACGACGGTTTGTCGATTTTGCGATGTCTCAACTTGCCCAGCCTTTGTAACTGAGCAAAAAAACAATTCCATAAAAATAAAATAAAAAAAATTCTTCAATTTTTGAATATATAATCCATAGAAAAATATCTCTTTTAAAAAAATTAACCCTATATAAACCTTTAAATGTTTAGCCCTAGTTTCTCTATAATTAAAAAAAAACTCTATAAAAAATAATCCGTATAAACCTTTAAATATGATAAAACCTAATTCAAATATTTGGCCCTAGTTATCTCTATAACTGAAAAATGTCCTTCATTTAATCCTTTAAATAATGAAAAATCTCTATACCGCGAAAAATATTAAAAGAAATAATATTCCATTCATAATTTCCAAATATCCAGTTACTCAAACATTGCGCCTTCAAAAATCCATGACCAAAACTCAGTTGACTCAGTTGATTTCTTCTCAGTATCCAATTCTTCTTCGTCAAAGTTAAGGCATGCAAGAAAACACCATGCAATTGAAAAAAAAAACGAAGGTTGTCCAAAAAAATCAAAAAATACTACCAAAAAAAATATCCGGGCTTATCTCATTTACATAAAAATTTGGGATTTGTAATCAATGAAGTATCAAATATTCGCTTTTAACAAAAGCAGTGGCAAAGGGGAGGCCTTAAGCTAATTAACTAGTGATGTCGAAATTACTGTATTCACATTTCTGTGATTCCTGAGAAGTCATTGTGATCATCGTGGCCACAGAAGCGATAAATTACTTCAATACCAAAGAGATTTCTATTGTAGATGTAGCCACAGCTACTCAGCAATGAAGCAACACGGCTACAATGCCAATGGTAAAAAATCAGGATGTTTTATTTAAATATTTTTCCTTTCCTCGAGTATCAACATCACTATTCTAAAAATCTGGCCTCATTTGGCCCTCATTACAATGATAAATAAATAAATAATTCATAGTTGTTCGCTGTCAGACCACATAGTATTTGAAAATTAATAAATTTTTAGCCTTAAACCTTTCCTAAATCAGTTTTTGATTTGAACTTTTTATCTTTAATATTAAAGCTATCACGATCCGAAAGGAAATAATTTACAATGGCAATTTCGGGCTAGGGCTTCAAGTAATTGCTTACAATCTTTCAAATTTTTCGGTAATAGGCAAAGTAATTGACCTTGGGTTTTTATAAAGAGGGAGGACAGGGGAGGGGAGGCAGAAAGTTTAGATCATTCAATTGGCGTTAATTAAAAATGTTTACTCAAAAAAAATGAAATGAAAAATGCCTAGCAGCAGCTTCGGCATTTGGGGATTATTAATTTAGAGAAAGATTTTTCTGGATGCTAGGGACAACCTTTGCGACACCAGGAAAATACTCATTTGAGTTTTAATATTTAATAGATTTAATTAAAATTAGGATTAATTCCTTTTACAATTTTTTGTCAGCAGATTTATTACTTTTAAAAATTTATGTCAGCCATACAATTACTCAACTAAGTATTTCCCTGGCTTATTTTAATTGAAAAGAATCCTACCTGGTCTCTACTTGTAGTCGACGTCGATGCAGACGCTGTCGATTCCACACCTGAATTGGTATCAGCCATATTCTGAAAAGATATTAAAATTTTGATTTTACCTTTTAAAAGGATTAAGATCTAATTAAATTGCAACAAAATTCTGCACAAAGTTTAAACTGAAATCGTTGAAATTAATTTTGCTGGAAAAATCAGCCACCACCAGAACTAGACATCTAAAGGAAAAAAATGTGCAAAAGTGTTGCTGTATTTTCAACGTCCTGCTCAACTTCCGCACAAAGGAATTATAAAAAATATTAAAATTTTTTTATAAATAATCCAACCCTTAATTACAAAGCTCTTAACTATCTAAAAGCTTCTATTGGTTTTTAATCTGAATCGCAATAAATCTAATATCTCAAAGTAGTCCACCAGTAACCTCATTTTGTTGTATTTTTATTATATAAAATACAAAAACTTAAGAATGATTCCACAAAAACGAAAACTTAAGAATGATTCCACATATTCGAAAGCATCTGATCTTATGTAACAGGTGCTCCATGCTTTGCAAAAGCCAGCAGGCAAATTGAAAGTTAGACCTAGAGCCATTACATAAAAATGATAGAAAAAAGGCTTCTTCATATGTTCTGCATGTTTCAGAAATAAATTTGGGTTATTTATTAGCTTTACCTTAGATCAAAATCAGTCAATATTTCAATACTGAGCCTAAAACATCTTTGCACTTTTAACCTCAAAACAACATCAATGGCATGGCTTTTTTTTCCAAACGAAAAACAAAATAAAACACTAATTCAGATTCACAGACATCACACATTCAGAAAAACATTATTCATATAACACAATTAAACATACTGCACAAGCACTTTCATGTTTAAACCACATTGGAATAAAAAAATAAAAATTATTCAAATGACTGGTCGATGAAATACAAAAACTTTTACATTACATGGATGCAATGATGAGTCATGCTGAACTACTAATTCTTGTGACAAAATCCTCTGCATTAAATCTTCAAAGCTCTAAACTGAGAAAAAACCACACTTTTGGTTGGCTTCAATGCTCAAACTAACCTTAAGTGCTTTCAAATTATGTAAATAGGATTGATACCTTTTGCTATGAATGCTACTGAATTTGCACTCACTCTTCATTTTTTTCCAATGGTGATCCATAGCCCTGGCAGCCAAAAATGCTGATCCAGATTTGCTCCTTAAAATTTTAATCAAAGCACTCTTTATGACTTAACTTGAATTAGCTCATTATAATTTGGAACAATTGCCATAAATAATTAAAAAAAAGTAACAGCACAGAGCAACAAGATTTCACTTACATGTAGAAGACCACTCAGATTTTAAAATCAATCCAATTTTAAAAATGCTCTTTCATTTAATAATTCATTTTTTAGGCAGGATGTATCTTGATCAACAATTATAATGCAATATTGCATCAAACATTGTCAGCTACCAGCTCTTGTGATAATATACTCAATATTAAATCGTAAAAACTCTAAAGAAAAAGCCACACTTTTGGTTGGCTTCAACAATCCAACTACCTTTACGAGTTTTCAAATTATGTGATAGGATTGACACCTTTTGCCATTCGAGAAATCATTGAATTTGCACTTACTGTTCATTTTTTCCCCAATAATGCACCAAGAAGACAAACATCACTGCTAAATGCACCTCTAATGAATAAAAATCATAATCTCATAATGTAAAACTAACTCAATCAACAGATAAATGCATTTTTTTTCCAAAATGCTTTCTGAAGCTGTTCTGGCATTGTGTTGGCTTTCCTAGATTAAAAATATGATCACCACAAATAATTCACTTAACTGTTAAAAATATAAAAATACCATAGCGTGGGTGAGTGTAAAAATAACAGTTGGGTAACCATACCTGGTTAGCTGAACCCTGAACCACCGTTGCTCCTTCCATATTGTTTCCTCGGATTTTTCCCATGAAAATTTCACTTCACTATTACACTAATAACTAATTAATATATATTTTAAGTCAAGTTACCGGTTTTTTCCTAGATAAAAAGAGTCTTTTCCTAGAAGTTTTTTCCTCTCGTCCCGCCATTTCGCCCGGCAACTCGACATGGCCAGACTCGACTAAAAAATGAACGGTCGACGCAGATTCGCGTTGTTGAAGATGGCGGCAATAGCAATAGCCAATCAAATTAAAGTTCAAGGAACCGCCGTTTATTTTTTCAAATTTTCGTTTGATTTTCGATTTTTATTTCCAACAGACATTGTAATTTTTTCCATCTACTGCTTTTACAGAATCGATTATGAAATGGAGATGCATTCTCAGACTTAGCTTCAAAAAATCACTGGAAAACTTAAAATCTAATAAACCAAAACGATGTCGAACTGATTTCATCTTATAAACATTGACTCTACATTCTCTTGTGTGTAATGTCAACATGTCACGTCCACGTTTTAAATTCTCTTCTTTCGTTATAATTCTTTGCACACTCTTTCCATCTAATGCATTTTCGAACTCGGGTCAAAAGAGGATTAATGTGGTTTTATTGTGACATCACCTCAGCAAGGAAACCTAAATATAGTTTTGAGTTTTTTATTTTGTATTAATTTGTTTAAGGAAGAAAAAAATACGAAACTCATCAACAATTAAAATGAAAGTAATTTATTATAAATAAATAAAAAATAACAAAATAATTGTAAATAGAAACAGTTAATATTTTTGAGGGATCACTCGGATGAATGTTGATTTTGTTTCTTTGTTTTAAAAAAGTAAATTTATAAAATAAAATCCCATCACAACTGGAAATGGGTTTACAACCCAAAATAAAATGATTTGTAAGAGCAAATAAAATTAAAATAATGATTATTATACACATTTCGGTTTAATCGGCAGGCACATATTATAAAAAGCATCTTTCTTCCAAAAATCCAATCCTTTCCAACCACACCATCCTTTTCCTTGAATTACATTTAAATCTTCTTTACCAGTATAATGAGGATCTAAGATTAAAAACTTTAATTCTCCTGTTCTCCTATTATAATCGACTCCGAGAATAGTATGAGCTAAGACTCCGCCACCTAGAAGAGAATTTTTTTTCAAGAGATACTAGAAAAACTAAAATTAATTCATAATTACCTATCATTACAGGAGTTCCTTGAGTTTTGAAATGGTGGCTCAATTCACCGCCTTTTGTGGACATATCAGCTCCAGAGTTAACACTAACGATTCTAGATGATACGCCTAACAAAGTGTCTAAGACAAAGCTCACCTAAAAAATAATCAAATTAATGTTTTTGCTTTTGGCACAAAAAATTTTATTTATTTACCTCGGTTGATCCAATCCAAGTATTTGAACCAACAAATGAACTAGGTTTATCGCCTATATCTACAAGACACTGCTGTATTTCTTTATGAGTAGGAGATGCTCTGTTCGTATATCCTTGTAACCTGCAAAAAATTTTTTTAAATAATTTTCAATCACAACTAAAAATTGATTAATTAAGCAAAAACGTTTTTCTCACCTAAACCAACTGCAGACAGTTTGCAAAGACCTGTAGGCACATCCCCAACCGTTATCATCAATGCCATCCTGCATATAATGATGATACGCATACAACCCTTGAACTAAAGACACTTCTCCGTCTTTAACTCCACTTGGGCTAAGGCCTTCATGAGGATTAATAAGCGGCTCATTGGCAGTTGTTTTCTTCTCAGAAAAATCAAAAGCATTATCTTTCCTAAAAATAGGTCTATCCATTGGCAATGACAACAGAGTGTGGAATGTTTCACGAGTACTTTCTGCAAAAAAAATTGTAAGTAAAAATTAATTACGAATAAATTTTACAATTTCTTAAGAACTACTTACTTAGCTCATCATTATTTGCTTTCAATGGATATGCAATAGACACAAAATGACCACAACTTCCAGGTAAGAAATGATACGTCTGAGGTATGCTAACCTCACCAGCTTCTTTCGATTTCAACTGAGGAAGAAGACATGATTCATTCAATTTTAAACTTCGGCACACACTTTCTGTTAAAATCCCATGTAATCTATCAATTTTTGTTTCTTTTTTTACCACAGATAAAGCATCAATTAACAGATGTATTTTAGCACATTTGAAATCCTCTAAAATAAAAAATTCTAAATTAATGAAATTATCTCAGAAATACAAATTTTAAAATCAGCGCCAGCTTACTTTTACTATGTTTTATAACTGGAGCTGCTTGTGAATTATCATTATTGCTGGCTTTCATAAACATACTGGCTGATATTACTTTCTAAAAAAAAAATTTCACATCAGTATTCTTCACACACTAAAAATGCACATTTTTTTTAAACAACTTACAATATTTTTAAAATTACTATTAGTTAATTTTTTTTGCACTACTCCTTCACTTTTCTTCTCATCAGGGAATAAAGCAGAAATAGACGAATCACTAGAAACTCCGCTTATACTTTCAGAATCACCACCCAAAATATAAACATCATTAATTCGGAACGCAGCACCTCCAGATACCACTTTCCTCCTCAAATTAGCAAATGATTCTTGAGCTGATTCTGTTTGAAAATCACATGATATTGGAATTCTAGCTGTTAACCTTATGTAAAAGAACCATTGCACTAAATCCTTTTCTTCTATTATTTCAAAGTCTGCATTTTCTAACTTATTATGCAAATAAAATTTAGCTGTGATTTCATGCTGTTGTGCATTAACATTTAGCACCTGGAAAATATATCATTTATTAGCACACTTATGATTTTCTCATCAAGTTTTTGTACATACCACTGGATTATCTGTAACATCAAAATCCAAAATTTCCTTTAATGAAATATCTTTGTCTCCAGGTGACGTCACAAACACACCACATAAATCCACTTCCGATGGAAGATTTGGGAGTATGTCATATTTAATTGAGCTTTCCAGTTCATTTTTCTCGCTTTCCTCTTCTGATTTTTTCTGAGGTGATGTATTAAATCCAACTATTAATAATGTGTTATCAAAAAGGGTTCCAAATAACTGGCCAGCTGAGAATTCTTCAATCTTCTTTAATCTCTGTAAACAAAAATTTCTGGGTAAGAAAAGTAGATTTTTTAAACTGGAAAACATGAGCTAACATTCAGGAATGTAATTTATACTCATAAATTATCGCGAAAATGCATTAGATGGAAAGAGTGTGCAAAGAATTATAAAAAAAAGTGCATAGGAAAAACGTAGCAGCTGTAAACTTTTGTTCAGTATGTCTACAGCTAAATCAGAAGTATGAATCGAACTAACCACAACTCTCATCGCTTTTTAATGTTATAACAATTTGTCAAATATGAATAAGCAGTAATTTTACCTGAATAACGAACGAAGAGATTTTTAAACGTGGAAGTGACATGTTGACATTACATATAAGAGAATGTAGAGAGTAGAGTCTAGAGTCAATGCGTTTTGTTGCCTTTTGAGATTTTAAAGGTGTGGAGGTTGGTAACATGGCGGAAACGGAAGTCCAAGCCGGCAGCCATGATTGTTCAAAGAAAATCTCGCTGTCGAGATAGTAAAGTGTGTGAGATAAGTTACAATTATCCATTAATTTTCAAAGCATCATGCCTTCTTCACCTACAAATAAGTTACAGAAAGACTCAGTGAAGCATATATTTAGAAGTATAAGGATTGTAGTGAGTACCAATCATGTTTTCTTTCAATTAATGATAGAGAAGCTTTAGTTAGTGATGCTATCACCAAAATCCCATTCTACTCCAACGTTGAAAATCCTATAAAATCTTGACTTTACTGCATGCATTGTAGCTCATGAAGTTTTTCTAAATTTTATTTTTAGATTACAACCGGAGATGACATCATGCAATTTTGAGCGGGAAAATGGTGCCTGATAAACATGAGACGTTTACACCGTTCTGTTTTGAAGATAGTACTTATTGCTCGTTAATTTCAATTAAATGGTGTGATATTTTTTCATCAGAACAGGGATGTTTGTTCCCACAAAGCGTACCGATTTTCTCTATCTGCCAGGTAAATGCTTTTCTTACATGTCATGTGCGTTAAAAGTTCTTCATTTTATTTAAGCTTATGTGATTTTTTGTTTTAAATCCTTGGAGCAGTGAAGTTGAATCTCGTTTTATTAAATTATTGCATTTACAGCTAGAATTTGAAGCATGAGTCAACATGTTTTTGTTGTCAAATACATCTTAGTAATTCCTTTTTTTTTTTAGGTTATTAATGGAATTGACTACTGATAAACTAGGATCCAGGATGGTTCTTCTTTCAATGCGGTTTGCTTCTAGGTGATCAAAATTAAGAGGCAATGGGTTGTAATGCAGATTTAATAAGGTAAGTTTTATTTAAGTTTTATTGACAGGGACAACATCCAGCAATCGTGACATTCTGCAAATTTTCTCTGGTGTGATTGATTCATTATTATGGGGTATGGTAATTGAAAATTAGTGCTTTATAAATCATAATCGGTGAAAGTTTTATTAATGTATTGAAAATTTTTGGAGATTTCAAATAGGGAATGATATTTAACTTTTTAATTGCCACTATTGCAATTCAATTACTCATATATTTTCATTCTTTATTAAAAATCACGATCTTAAAAAATTTCTCATAATCTCATTCACTTTTTGGGGATTAGATTGATGAACAAAATGATCTGCATGTGGAACGTTAAAATATTTTACATTTTCAACTCCTTGGAATGATACGTTAAATGCTGCCTCTACTGTTAAAGCTACATCATCATTTCCGTGAATATAAATGCCTGGAACTTTTGATGCATTGAGGGCATCATTTGTTAATGATTCACCTGGATCTGCATAGGTTGTAAAATTTGCTCGATAATAATTAAATGGCCCATTACGCTGTTCTGCAACAGAAAAATATCATGTGATCCTGGCTTAAAAGTTTTAAATTTGCTGACTTACCATAATTTCTAAACATGTATTTATAAGCTTCTATTTCTTCTGGTTGTGCTAATTTTTCAAGCATCATGTCGAATATTTTAAAATCTTCTAAAGCCATTAAATATTCTGGTAGTTCTCTCACTCGAAGCACAAATATGTAGAATGATTTTTTGAACTGCTTCCAACTTTTCATGATGGTTTTATTGAAAGTTTTGGAGTATGCTGTGTTCAATAAAACGTATTTATCGAGCTTTTCAGGATATGTCCTGATGTAATAATGGCCGACAACACCGCCCCAGTCATGGGCGACAAGTGTAAATTTTTTGACATCTAAAGCTTTTACTAAATTATTGATATCTTCGACTAGTAAATCCATTTCGTAGGATTTGATATCTTTTTTCTTTTCGGATTCCCCGTATCCTCTCATGTCGATTGCTATTACCCTGGAAAATTAATTTAAGGGAAAAAAATTATATTATTTCGGTAAAAAGACATATTTGTAGGAAATAATGTCGGTGGTCTATTGCATTAGGCAATGACGTCACGTTCGCCGTGAACAAGTCTAGACTCGTACGGTTAAGCATCTCAGTTAAATCGTTAGTGTTGGTTTTGTAAAAAAAAATCGTTGCTTTTGTGTGATTTTCGGGCCTATTATTTGAAGATGTTATAGTATATTACTTTACAAGTGAAGCTATGCTAGAAAATTATTTTTTGAAGTGCCTTGAGGGAAAAATAATTTTTAAGTTTGGTTGCCTCGGCAGGAAATCATTAAGTAGTTCAGACAGGTAACTATTTTTATGAGTGAGAAAAATGGTTTTTGAGTGTAAGCATTCTAGATGAAGAATTATTTTCAAGTTTTTGAAGCAGGAAAAATAATATACAAGAATGGTTTCCATGGCAATGGAAGAATTTATTTATCTTTCACTAGTTTATGCTAAAGCACATTTTTTTTTGTTTTGTAGGGGCTGGAAATATTTTTATGGGAACCTACCAATAAATAAAATTATATTTGTACTCCAGCAGCATTTCGGCAATTGTGAGCCATTTATGTGTGTTTGTGAGCCATTTATTTTTAATAGAAACTCGTTTAATGGCTAGAGATCAATGTTAAACTTTTTTGGCTTCAAAAATATTTTAAAAATGACAGGCTCTGCTAGAGAATTATTTTTGAAGTGCCTTGGGGGAACAGAAATTATAAAGTGTGGTGGCCTCAACAGGAAATCATTAAGTTGGGACAAGTAACTAATGTTTTTAGTGGCTGAGTGAGAAAAATGGTTTTTTAAAAAATAAACATTCTAGATAAAGAATTATTTTCAAGTTTTTTAAGCAGGAAAAATAATATACAAGAATGGCTTCCATGGTAATGGAAGAATTTAATTATTTTTCACTAAATTTATGCTATTGTTTGTTTTGTAGGGGCTGGAAATATTTTTACGGGAACTTACCAATAGTCTTTGGAGAATTCTCGAATTTGGTGGCGCCATGAATACCAGAACTCGGGAAATCCGTGGATGAATAATAGTAATTCGTTTTCCCTGGAGCCACTTTCAACGTAATGGAGTTTAATATCCTAAAGAAATAATTTATTGTTGAAATTTGTAAATAGGCACTGCCGCCAATTGGTTTTTGACGGCTTTAGTTCGTTAGTGCTCATGGAAAAAAAAGCTAGCGTAGAAATCTTTCTTACTGGTAGTTTATCCCTAAATATTATTTAATTACCTGAAGCTGGATAAATTTATGCTGTCCATAAACGTCGTCTTTGAGAATTTCTGGGTACTCATCCCTTTTTTTGACTTTCCAAAATGAGCGTCTTGGGCTTTTGATAAAATTCCATCCTATTGCAAAAACTACTCCAATTACCATGAAAAATGATATCGTATTATATACGATAATTTTCGTGAATCTGTTCATTTCCGAGGATTTTTCATTATCTAGAAGTAATTTGAATAGAATCTTAATTGCTTGACAATGAACGACATTGATGTGATAATTTGCTCTACTAAAAAACTTCACGAAACTCAAATTTTCATGAATTAAAATAGCCCTTGATTTTTAGTTATGTCATGCTTAAAATAATGTTTTTATTTTAAATGATTCTTCACGTTTGTGTGAACTTTGATATAAATATTAAATATTCATCGTGATGACATTGCCATAGTTTTAAAATACAATCTTGAAAAAAATTTTTACACTGGCACTGCAAACACAAATATTTTTTTCAAACTAATGCTTTTTAAAACTTCGGTGTATGTATTCACAACTTTGAAGAGTGCTAATTGAAATTTCACATAAAAAAACTTTAAAACCAAACAAAATAAAAACGACCGTGATTCAACTAAAAACGATTACTTACTCTGATGAGTGATCTAATCAACTATAAAATGCTTAATACTGATGAAGCAGACGATTCCTTTATTTTTTATCTATCTCCATAGCAACTCTTTAAAACAGATTGATTGCGCTTGTCACACAGAAAAGAGTAAATGGCGCTGTCGTGACCGTGTAGCACGTGGTTGAGATGTAGTAAAAATATAATAACCGTTGCCATTGAGAAATAATTGGGACTGTTAATGGGATTAGCTAGGTTGAGTTGTTTTTTTTTTCGATTGCGATATGAATTGTTGAAAAATATATTTTTTTAGATTCTTGTAATATTGAAGTCGTGTTTGGATTGGAAAATAATTTGAGTGTGAATCCATATCGAATTGGTTTGTTTTGCTTGAGAAATAATCGTGAAGTAGATTGTCGGATTGTTTTAAAGGAGAGTTGAAGCGTCATTGCGTGGAAGCCGAATATGAGTAAGTATTTAGATATTTGTAAAATGGGCTTGTACGTTTTAGGCAAAGGTTGAGGAAGACCGTACAGGAGTGGGCAGATTAGATTGAAAAAGGTTGGGTGGAAAAATTTGATTTTTTTTTTTATGAGCATTGGAAGATGCAATACTGGGACCTGTTGTGTGATCTGTGGGCCACTGGACCTCTCGTGGCTTTTGGCAAGAACAATGGTACGCTAAGGGAAAAACCTAAGGATTAATGAGGACTTACATTGATTTCTTAGGCAGGATGTGAATACTCTGGAGGTTAAGGAATGTTGCTGAATTTCGGTATCTTGGATTTCTCGTCACGAGCGAACAGGGAGGTCGCTGCCCGGATAGCTATTGGCTTTGGACCATATTCTGCGCAGTAGAGTCCTCTCTGCCTAAGTAAAGCTCGCCGTATATAATGCAGTCATTAGATAACTGTGAATTATAGAATCTAGGAAAGGTTGCTAGTCTTCGAAAATAAAGTGTTGCATCGAATTTTGGGGCCAAAGAGAGATCCTGTAACGCGGTTTTTAAGGATGCGCTCGAATGAAGAAATCCGTTGGCTCACGAACAGCCACAGTATGATCAAGGCACGTCGGCTTCAGTGGGCGGGACATGCAGAACGCGCCCTCTGTCTCTGACCATAAGGCAGGTTCTTGGTGGAAGCCCAAGACCTCAGGATGAGCCGCGGCTTTGTTGGGAGGACAGCGTGTCGAAAGATGCTGGTCGATTAGGAGTTCCAGGTGCCAGGATAGAGCCGTTTGGAAAGGAATCTGCGATGCGGCGATAGAGCTTCAGGCTCTGTAAATCCATGGACAGGTAGATAGATAACATTGATCTAGCATCAGTGACAAGAAATTTTTATAATAAGGGAATTTCATAGCACAAAATGCAGAACCGAGAATTTGTTTGAGAAAATCTTTCAGCAGCTAAATGACGATGGGGAGCGGTTGCCGTCGCTGGCGACTAGGTGCAAGCAAGGCGCATCAAGAAGGAGTGTCGCTAGGATGCAGAAGGTTCAAGATAAGGGAGTAATGTAAGGATTGAGTGGGACTTACGTTCAGGAGTGGACAGCTTTATGTTGAAGAAGAAAATATGAGATACAGAGGGAATATCAGAGAAGACTTAAGAAAAAAACCAAGACTTTTGGTATCGTCCACGAAGTTCTAGGAGAAGGGAAAGAGACACGAGCGCCTTTATTTTTGGTAAAAGAGTCTGTTGAGGAGGATAATGAAATTTCAGGCTGTTTAGGATTTAGGCATTGAAAAAAATTTTGAAGATCTTACTGCATGTCATGTTATATTTATTTATATACAGACTACCAAAGAAGAGGACTTTCTCGATACAACTGTTTTTTTTTTTTTGTAAATTCTGGTGTCCACGAAATCATGGGGTAGCTTGCATATGGAAAGCGTGATACTTAGCACAAGTTTCACACTCGACTTTTTCTCCATGGTTTTGCCTATTTTTAGTTGCTATTTCCCAAGCTTTATTAACCACATTGTAGTCCAAGTCAAAAAAGGAATCACAATGTCTTTTTATAAATTTTAAAACAGCTCCAGTTTTGGATTCTTTTTTTTCAAAGAATCTAACTCTGCGCTTTGGATATGTTTCAAATTTTATACGCTGTTGAAATTGGTTCCCTTTTAACCTAAGAACAGGTTTCTTTATTTCCAAAGGTTTTTTCCGGGACTCAAAAATACATCTATATAAGACTTGAAAAAATTTTCCAAATTTGTACACGCTTTGTTGTACAATTTTGTGTATACGGTTTTGACTTTCAAGGTAATAATCTTCCAAATGAATGATCATGTCGATTTCAGTGAAACTTCTGTATAAAATTCGATTCTTTTCCATATCGTGAACTTTTGACAAGGCGAGGGCTATCATTAAATTAAATAATACTATAGTGATGAAGAAAATATATAAAATGAAAATGACATGGCTAACACCTTCGTATTCGTCAAAAGGAATGTCGCTCGCGTCGAATTCGCTCGTGAGCATGATAATCGTTTTAAACGTAGCGTTGAAAACATTTTGAAAAATCTCCGCTTTTTGCTCTTTGGATTTGCGAAATAATATATGAAATGAAATAGCGAAGCCGATGAGTATAACTGAATGGAAAAATAAAAATTTAATGAGTTTAACGGAAGCGGTGCGAAACGTTATGATGTGATAAGTTAGAGGGGGATATTTTGACAGAACCAAGAAAAATTCGAACCAAACCATTAAAATTGACATTGCCTTCAGTCTGATAAACTCGTTGTCGTTAATCCTGTCGATTAAAAGGAATGTCCATGCTAATGCAAATGTTATAAATCTGATTATGTTATCTAAGCTAGTGATGTATGGTTTCCCCCCACTTAATTTAACCAATTCCAAGAGACTGAAACCTGTGAGGGTTGTACATGATAAAATAAAAAGTATAAGAGTGGTCGTGCCTTCGGTGTCGGATTTTTCGTGGATGAGTTTTGTTGTTTCATTCGTTGAGTGTTGAGGAATGCCTTCCAAAATCACGTAAGGCGTGTAAAAAGCCGTGAAAAGAAAATAAAATAAAATGTATGAATAAAAGAAAACTCGAATTCGGTACCATTGAAAGTATATGATAATGCTGATTATTGGGTGGCCTATTAAATTTTTTAATCGTTTTTCTCTTTTCATTTTCCTGAGAAGATCCATTTTAAAAAAATATTCCTGTTCGTCGGTTTTTTGGAACATTTCGCTGAAATTAAATTCTAAGTCGTACGATTCCGAATCTTTTTTCTGTACTTCATTTTTATGGTTCCTGTTCATCGATATCATGCTATCAAAATATTCTAGCAATGTAGATTCTTGCATACTTGACAAAGGCATTTGTTTGAAGTTATCTTTTTGGTCGATGCAAGCGCCATTCCGAAGTAAAAGTAATATACAAGGTTTGTTTTTGCGCATGACAGCGTAGTGTAAAGGAGCTCGGCCATATTCGTCTGGACTATTAACGTTTCCTATGGATTTTATGCCCGGGTTTTTTTTCGCAAAATTAATTAATATTTCTAAACATTTTTCTGGAGCAATGTGGGAACTGGGTTTAGCTGGAACTAAGTTCCATACTGCTTGGTGGAATAATGTACATTGCCTCGTTGACACAATCTTCTTGCTTTCATTTGTTAAAGCGCCGCTGTTAATGAGAAGCTGGAGTATTTCAGGATGATTATTCTCGCAGGCTAGTTGTATTGGTTTTTGATAATTGATAGGAGCGTAAGTCACGTCGAAGCCAAACTCGATAAAACGTTTAGCAAAAGCAAGCTTCCCGTATTTGCAGGCATACTGTAGAAGGGTGAGGTTTTCCAGTAATAAGTCTTTGATTATATTTTCATCTACAGTTTCTTTCAATCCGTTTAAATAAATTTCGAATCTATAAGAAAAGCAATAATTTTATTTGACAAAATACAGAACACTTATTTTTGTTATTTTATAACTTACTTCGATACATCATCTTCTTTTAAAGAGTTATACAAATCAGTGAGATTTGCCAAAATAGGTCTTAGCTGAGGGCTTTCGCAATCCAATCCTTTCCATTGTTGCCATAAAAATTTGAAACACTCCGAATGTTTTTTGACTTTTTCTGATACTTCATTGCCTCCGTCTATTTGGGAAATATCTAAAGCTGAATAATAAATAGATTTATTCTTATCAGATGATGCTACATCATCTTTTTGATTGATGGCGTTATCTTTACCATCTTCGACGCAGTAGCTCAGAAAATAAGCGAACAGTTTAGCTCTTGGACTTGTATCCCATTGTTTTATTAATTCCTCATTTATTATCCTTCCCTCTTCAGCGATATTTTGAGCGAGGCTTGCAATTTTTATTATTTTTAAGGATTCTATAAGATAAATATTTTTTGTAATAGCGATTTTTAAATGAAATGTGATTGAAATGACTTACCCTCTTTTGATTTTCCTGCTTTCTCTTCGTCGCCGGTTTGGGAATTGCAAAGCTTTTCTCTTTAAACAGACAATTTAATTCGTTTTACTTGTGCCACTAATTAATAAATTTTGTTCTAAAGTTGAATAATTTTACCTTTCATTGATGTTGACGACACTTTCGTTTTTAATGAATTTCGCTGCCATGCTCGCGATGCTTAATGTCTTTTTACATGGTTTTATGTTGACACGAACGATTCGAACAGACGACTGCGATAAGAAATGAATAAAATATATTGAAGGTTAATATCAAAAAATTGCAATGAAGTAAATTGATTATTTATATCTTGACAAAGTTCGAGGATGAGACTACTAAAGTGTTTGTAGTGACACATTTAAAGATAGGCTTGTTTAAGAAGCAAAAATGATACGGAAAAAATGACCACGGTTTAAAGTTTTTTTTATTCTTTTCGTCATGATTGTAGTTTTTTCTCTGCTGATGTAGTTTTTTGCCCAAAATTTTTGTTGAACAAAAACAACGGAATGAGTAAAAACATTTCTGACTTCGAAATTGCAGTTTTGATTTTTAAAAAAAGTTTTAAGGAAATAACCCTTTCAAATCTCAAACAGAACATTATTTATGCTAGTATTGTGAAAATCAACTTTCCGTAGACAGGTTAAGACTTGCAGCACGGATCCACAGTTTTAATTTTTGAATCATCCTGTTCAAAATACAGGGCATCTATGGACTAGTTCACCCTGTCTTCTTAAAGTGTGAACCGATTTTTATTTAAAAATCAGAACAGTTCTGCTGGAATTCTGTAGTCACCTCAGAGCGCTGCGACTGGTATTTTTTTTTACCCGCGCCCTCTGGAAGCGCTAGTCCGGGCCTGGACTTTGTTGTGGCCAATAGTAGAATCTCAAAACATTGGAAGAGGCTTTAAAATCATAAAAAAATTTTAAAAAACTGAACATAAACTTTTATTAATGTAATCAAACAATTAAGAAAGAGAGTAATTATTAGAAATTATTATTATTTTATTGTGGGGAAAAAAATAAAATTTACAAAAATATGGGAGGTGCTCACGTATTATCTTCTGACAAAGTAGATACTGTTCTCCCAGTATCTAGTCCCTTTGCATCTGATTTCTGCCATCCTTGTCAGATTCTTGTTCTCCTTCCTCAGTTAGAACTGGAGTGAAGGCAGGATGATGTATTTTTGAATTTCCGATTGGTGTCTCTCCGTCTCTATTCTATTTCTTTGGTATTGCCATTGAATATAAAATAGAACATAAAAAAATAAAAGATGAGTGATTTTTTTTAGCGGCGGTAACTCAAGTAATTCCCTATAACAAGCCGTTTTAATTTAACATTTTTGAACATAAAATTAAGCAAGTTAGCGTTCTAAAATTTTTGAAAGGGAAAAACAATTGGACTTTGATGGTGGCAGCATTTCAATGTTTACAAAACATCGAGTCATGTAAATGTAACTAAAAGATAAATCCATAAATTCGTAATTATTATTATTTTTCCTTCAGGTATACCATCCATTCCAATTGCAATTAATGTATAAAATTTTCACAATAATGATAATTTTTAAAAAAAAAATCACTCCTCTTTTATTTTTTTAATGTTCTATCCGATAAATCAAGTTTCAACAAAATCAAAATTTACAGGCGAGGAGACTTTACTTGTCAGATAGCAGTGCTCTCTTTTCGAGGTTAATTCTCATTCTTTCTCTCTTGGTCTCTTCTATAACGAAGTAGCTTGGCACACACCATTCTACAGACTGAGTATGCCTTTTTCAATGTTTCATGGACATGATAATCTTCCGTATTGTTTCTTTGACAGTTATATCCTTTTAAGGAATTAGCCAGCCTCGTGGCTCAGTGGATAGCGTGCCCGACTCATACTCGAGAGTTTATGGGTTAGATTCCTCTCTACGGTTCGGATTTTTTCTGACCGTATTTTACCTCTGACCACTGTACCATTGCGCGGTCCGAATATCTGCTCCGGATCGTCAACCAAAGGCACCATACTAGATTTCCTCTTCCGGCGTGCGGGAATGTCATTGTAATCTTCGTCTTCACTGTCTTCTCCTTGTACATCTGCTGGCTGCGCAACTGTAGCGGCTCTTGCAGCTTCTGCCGCTTGTTGTGCAGAAGGTGTTTGGGAATTTGGAGGATTTGAGGATTCCAAAAAAACGATTAATGTGTGTTGTCGCTCGGTCTTCCCCCCCCCCCCCCCCCTCCCCCTCTTCCCCTGCAAGGCAGTGGCAAACCAGCTGGTAGTAACTTGCTTAGAACAGCCTCTCTACTCATGTTTTACTCACTTGCAGTTAAGGAATTAATTTTAAAATCTTACCTTTCTTATTGATTGCTTTAGCCAACGATAACTGTTTTCCATGATAAGAAATCATTTTTTACACTCGATCATCATGTTTACGAAAACGATTTAAAGAGACAACTGACACTTGAAAAGGAAGTGTGTGGCCTAACTTTAAAAACTGCAATTAAATAATTGAAATACACATTTAGTCAAAGCTCGGTTATACACGAAGATTCATGACGGGGTATAATGTAATCCTTGAAAATATTAAATTGTTAAAAGAGGTAAATTATCCGAGTTTACTGAACGTGCGGGAGAGTTACTTTATTTTAGGCCCTTAATCGCGTCCGTTGGAAGGCTAGTTATAAAAGTCATTTCAACAACTTTAGATTCTTGTGTTATTATTTTTTATTTTTAAGAAAACATATCTTATATTTCACAGAATTCCTTTCACAATAAATTAGAAATTTATACATTACTAAAATTATTTTGTCTGCAAGACTTTCAGTTCATCAATAGAATTTTTTAAGGCTACTAATTCATTAGCAATCGCATCCAACTTGGTACTCAAATTAATAATCTCCTCTTTGGATTCTTCATTCTCGCTCACTTTCTTAGACACTATTTTTCTGGCTTTTTCTACGATTTCATTACTAACTGTATTAAAATCAGGAATTAAACGTTTAAACAATTTAAAATGTTTCAATGTCTCCAGTCGCTTTACATCCAGAATCGTTATTCTCCCCTCACTTTCAAATTTAAGAATCCTCTCCATTTTATTATTTTTTTTGATGATAACTTTAGGTGGAAGGTCGCTCCCCATCCTGCGATCAAATTCTTCGCCCGCTTTTTTACAACAAGTTGCCGACTCTAATCGTTTTCGTATCGAACTTTTATAAAAATAA
Organism: Liposcelis brunnea; assembly: GCA_023512825.1. Lineage (NCBI taxonomy): Eukaryota > Metazoa > Arthropoda > Insecta > Psocodea > Liposcelididae > Liposcelis > Liposcelis brunnea. The sequence goes on along the minus strand of CM042065.1, from coordinate 6,127,087 downwards.
TCTTCGAAATGAGTGATTATGTCAATTTGAGCTAAGCTTTCGTAAAGAAATGGATTTTTCTCCATTTCGTTTACTTTTGAGAAAGCGAGACCTATCATTAAATTGAATAACACGATCGTTGCTATGAAAATATAAGCGATGAAAATTAAATGGCTTATGCCTGTGTAGCCATCGAACGGAATTTCCCCAGCATCGAATTCACTCGTGAGCATTACTACTGTTTTGAATGTGGCGTATAATGGATTCGTGAAAATATTATCACTTGCGTCTGAACGGAAGAGTGTATGAAAAGATAAAGCAAAGCCGAGTAGCAGAACAAAATGAATTATTAAAAATTTTGATAAGCCAAGAGAGGCGCTTCGAAAAGTGGTGACGTGGAACGATAGTTTAGGATGTTTCCCTGTCACCAAGAAAAGCTCGAACCACGTGATAAGAATCGAGACGGCTTTCAAGCGAGGACAGTGCCCGTCAAATATGGATCCGGTTAAACATTGAATGACGATAAACGATAAGGTGATGACGGTAACACGTAAGAGGTTGTCTAAGTTCATGACGTATTTTTTTATATCTCCAATCATTTTTAAAATTTCAAGCAAGGCGAAAATTGATAGCATCGTGTTTAGAAAAATCGGCGCCGGGGACTTTTCTGTGAAAAAATGAAACTGAAGTGGTCGCTGCGTTTCGTTGTTCACGGAGAGGGAACCGTTTCGAAGATCTGCTTCTATCACGACTAAAACCGTGAAGCTGATGCAAAATAAAGTGTAGAGGATGAGATATAAGTAAAACATAGCCCGGATGTTCTGCCATTTGAAATGAATGATCAAACTGAATACTGGATGTGCGATTAATTTCCGTAATCTTTTGACTTTTTTGATTTCACCAAGGAAATCAGTTGGGAAATAATAACGGTTATCTTGCTCTCTGAAAAGCGTTTCGAAATTAAATGTTAAATTGTTCTGGTCTTGTTCTCTCCCCCAGCGCCATCCTCGTCTGAAATGATTTACGTTCGGTTTATTGTCCATCCCGCTGAATCGCCTGAAATTCCAGCGATTTTCAGGGCCAGGGGCGCAAAGATTGTCGAATTCGACTTTTCCACCTGAAATCATGTTGTTTAAATATTTCTTAAACGCTTCTGGGGAAATATGCATTAATGGCGTTCGTTTCCATTTATCAGGGATGTCGATCAACGCCCCGTTTTCGAGTAATTCAACAACGCATGGTTCGTTGTCGTGGGCTACAGCGTAGTGTAACGGAGTCCGGCCGTGATCGTCAAAGTCGTTGACATCTCCAATGCATCCGGATTTTTCTTTCAGTAAAATTTTTAAACATTTGTGAGTTTGGGCTTTGTCAGCGAAACTTTTTGCTGTTTGGTGGATTAAGTTTCGGTTGTTTTTGGTTATGATCGGGTCGCCGTTTGGAAGGATGTGTGCGTTTTTTTGGATGAGAAATTCTAAAATTTGCGGTTGAGCGAATCTGCAAGCTAGCTGGATTGGTCGCTGTTTCATTACTGGAGCAAAATGAACATCTGCTCCCATTTCTATGAGTCGTTTGGCGGATTCCAACATTCCAAATTTACAGACGATTTGAAGGAGCGTGTAATTTTTATACATGAACTGCAGAGTTTTTTGCTCGCCGATTTTTTGGGCCAGGAGATTCAGTTCCATTACAAATCTGAAAAAATTGAGAATTAGCTCGAAAAATTTTAAAGTCAAATTATTAACTTACTGTGAATCTAATTTTCCTTGGAGAGCTTTGTAAAGACCGCAACAAAGGCTTTCGTTGTCGTTTAGTCTGAGTAATAATCTGACGTATTTGTCTCTTTTCTATAAAACAAAAGAAATCTTATTTTGGCTCAGAGTCTTTTCCCTAGATTAAAATTTACTGACCATTTCATCGAGATTAGAACTTGCAAAGCTTAAAGCGCTTAGCCCATTATTATTTGTGGCATCCAAATCAATATTAGGTTGCTTAAGCAAAAGTTTGACACAACGAATGTGAGCGTAGCAGACGATACTCCCATTATCTGCATCTTCAGTTTGACGTAAGCTTCTTCTGAAAAGTTCTCTGAAATCGCATGCTGTACATCTTTGAATGACGCACATGAGCGGAGTATCTCCGTAGCATGTCTTTTGATTGATATCAGCTCCGTGTTTTATTAAATTTTCTAGGACGTTTGGTTTTCCAACCAAGCAGGCTCTGTGGATTAAAGCGTAGCCCTCGATTGGTTTGTTGATGTCGTAGTTCGAGTCTTTGATTAGTTTTTCAAGAAGTTGAAGTATTTCTGAAAAAAATTTAGGATGTATTAAGGTCAGTTGGTTTGTGGTAGGATTGTTGCCTTACCTGGCTCATTTTTTTCCAACTCTAAGGTTAAATGGTGGATTAGTACATCCGGTTTACTTTCGGTGCTTTTGGGTCTGCAAACGTCTTCGTCAGCTGATTGAGGTCTTGGACCATGCAAACGAGCTCTGCCAAAATAAAGAAAACAAGGTGAGGTTGGAGGAAATAAATATCCTCGATTGGTTAAGCTTTCAAGGCTTCATCTTTGGCGCTTCAGAGCTTCTGGAATCCAGCAAGCCTTGGTCTCGCTTTTAACCAAAGAGAGTTGAAGCTTTCTTAGTCAAAAGAGTCTCCATGAATAATTGTGTGGCATTGTCTAAACATCTTGAGGTGATAAAGCTGATCAAGTCTTTTTTAATGGCTGCAAAACTTGGAAGCTTAAGGTTGCCTTGATGCGTCGTCTGGAAGTTTTCGAGATGTGATGTTACAGAAGAATCCTTCGAATATCCTGGACCGAACATATGACCAATGAGGTCTTGCGTTGGTTACACAAGGACCGTGAACTACTTGCGACCATAAAACGCAGAAAGTTAGAGTACTTAGTGTTGCGGGGATTCAAGTACAGGCTGCTGCAGGACATCACGCAGGGCAAGGTCGATGGTAAAAGAAAACCAGAACGTAAGAATCTCTCCTGGTTGCGGAATATCCGGAATTGGATCGGGTTAGCCGTGGTGGTAGCCGTTAGGGTAACCGGTGAGGCATGTTTTGTCTTGCTCAAGGAATGGCGTCCTTGCCTTGTGGTGAGCTCCCTTTTCAGGGGTATGAGTTAGTGGAGGGCAGCAGCTTCGCTAATACTGAACTAGAGGCTGAAGATGGTAGTAATCGGCAAGGCCTAGGCTCAGATTGCAGAGTTGGATCAATGGTATGGCTCCCCTACTGCGATGTGGAAGATTATGGAAAGTCACCACATTATTTGATATTATTAGTAAAATCATCCATGGTCGGCCATGATGATCGCCATTCTCCGACGAGGAGCGGACATTTAAAGAAGAAGAAGAGCCGTGGTGAACTGCACGGATGGCGAGATGGAGACCTCGACCGTCGAAAAGAAGCGTCGGTAGACCACAAAAGAGGTGGCACATTCGACATTAAGAAGGTGGCGGGACTTAAATGGTTGCAAAGAACCAAAGTCAAGGAAGTGTGGCAAAATTTGAGAGAGACCTTCGTTTAGGAGTGAAAAGATATAGGTTGAAAGAAGAAGAAGAACCGTAGAGGAGCATGGCCGCCGATCGTGAAAGAGTCAAGGAGCTCGTCGGATCAATCGCCTAAGCTCGTGTGGCATTCAAAGAAGAAGACTGCACAAACACATTAATTAATTATCTATAAAATTAATATTTTGTCTTACCTCTCAAGCTGCTCGTCATCAATAGCAAAAGAATCTTGCCTGTTCAGCTTTCTAGCACGATTCATTTTAAGTCTGAAAATTTTGCACTCTAATAAAAATTGCACTAGAAGGATTTTTTCTTAAAAAAACGACAACAGCAATTAAATGATTATATTTATCACATATTGTCTATCTATTGCGGTGCTTCGATTGATCCTTTCAATTGATTTCATTTATCTGATGGTTACATTTAATGATTCGTCTCCTGCCCGATAAAATTTAAAAGATAGCAAAAAAAGGATGACTTGATTAAGCAAAAATAATCTTTCAGATAACTAAATGTAATTTGATTTCTTAATATTGCAACATAGGCCTTATTTTACTGCAGCAAAATACTTCCGGGCATTGTTATTTTTTCTGGGATATTAACAAATCTTTCAGTTCATCAATAGATTTTCTTAAATTTATTAATTCAGTTGTAATTGCATCAGATTTAAAATTTTTCACTGCCACCAATTCATTAGCTATTGCATCCAGTTTAATGTTTAAGTTTTTGATATCTCTTTTTGGTTCTTCATTTCCAGTTATTTTTTTACAAACTATCTTTCTGGCATTCTCTGCAATCTTGTCGTGGATTTTAGGTCCAGCTTTTTTGTTTTTTGAAAAAAACTTCTTCTTGCTACTTTCCACTTTTAATATTGTGATTTTTCCAGCCGCATCGAATTTAAGAATAGTTTGTAGGTAATTGTCCTTGCTTACTAAAACTTTAGGAGGAAGAAATTTATTTGCTGATGACTCGCCTGTTTCTATTCCTGATTTATTTTCAGTTATTTTCCTGCAGCGATTTGATGATTGAAAAATATTATTGTAGCGGCTTAAGAAATGGCTTTCGAAATGGGTGATAATGTCAATACAAGCCAAGCTTTCGTATAGTGACGGATTTTTCTCCATTTCGTTCACTTTGGCGAATGCTAACCCTATCATTAGATTGAATAGCACGATCGTGGCTGTGAAAATATAAGCAAGGAAAATTATATGGCTTATGCCTGGGTAACCATGAAATGGGATTTCTCCAGATTCGAATTCACTCGTAAGCATTACTGTCGTTTTAAAAATGGCGTAAATCGGATTGGTGAAAATATTATCTTTTTCATTTGATCGAAATAAAGTATGAAAAGATAAAGCAAAACCGAGAAGCAAAAAGAAATGTATTGTTAAGAATTTGAGCAAGCCAAGAGAAGCGCTGCGAAAAGTGCTGACGTGGAACGATAGTTTTGGATGTTTACCAGCTACTAAGAAAAATTCGAACCAAGTAAGAAGAAGGGAAATTGCTTGAATATGGTTGCAATAACCATGAAATATGGATCCAGTGAAACATTGTATCACAAAAAATGATAAAGTTATAACAGTAATTCGTAAAATATTCTCAAAATCTATGAAATAGTTCATGATTCCTCCTATCATTTTTGATAATTCTAAAAGGGCAAAAATTGATAGCATTATGTTTAAAATAATTGAAGCTGGTGATTCGTTCGTGCAAAAGTTTGGATGAGTATAAGACTGCGTTTCGTTCTTTCCTTCTGAATTAATTCGAAGATCTACTTCCACTATTATTAAAATGGTGTAAGTAATGCAAAAGGCAATGTAAAGAATAAAATATAAATAAAACATAGTTCGAACATTATGCCATTTAAAAATAGATGATCAGGCTAAATATTGGGTGCTTTAATAATTTTCGTAATTTCTTGATTTTTTTTAATTTTTCGAAGGAAATCAGTAGGGAAAGAATATTGCTCATCTTCTTTTTTAAACAGTTTCTCAAAATTAAATGTTAAATCGGTTTGAGTTTTGTTTTGATGTCCTTCCCCACCGACAATCATGTTATTTAAATATTTCTTAAACGCTTCTGGTGATATGTGCATTAATGGAGTACGATTCCATTTATCAGGCAAGTCGATTTCCGCCCCCCTTTTCGAGTAATTCAACAACGCTAAGTTCGTTGTCGTAAGCTGCAGAATAGTGCAACGGAGTTTTTCCAAGATAATCTTGATCGTTGATGCCTCCGATGCATGTAGAAGGTTTTTCTAATAGGATTTTTAAGCATTCGTGGGATTGTGATTTGTCGCTATGGCTTCTAGCCGTTATGTGAAACAAGTTCCGGTCTTTGTCGTTTACCATTGGGCTGTCTTTGGAAATGATGTGAGCGTTCTTTTGTATGAGGTATTGCAAGATGTGCGGCTGTGCGAATTTGCACGCCATCTGCACTGGAAGTTCTTTTTTTATTGGTGCCAAATGGAGATCTGCTCCCATTTGTATTAAACGTTTTGTTGATTCTAGCATTCCAAATTTACATACTGATTGGAGGAGTGTGTATTTTTTGTACATGAGTTGAAGAATTTTTTGCTCACATATTTCTTTGGCCACAAGATTTAATTCCATCACGAATCTGAAATGAAATTGAAAATTAGCTAAAAAAATATTAGAAATTGAGATAATGAGACTTACTGTGAATCTAATTTTCCAACAAGAGCCTTATAAAGATCAATGCAAAGACTTTTGCTGTCGTCTATCCGGA